>OX457079.1:4515216-5222716 GCA_949752815.1 Conops quadrifasciatus
TTACAAATGTTATTGGAATTTTAATTATTTACATTTAATTAAATAATTAATTAATTTATTTGAAATTATTCGAAATTATGGAAATTTTAATTATTTAAATTGAAATTATTTATTACAAAAATTTTTTAAATTTTAATTATTTAAATTGAATAAATTAAATAAATTAAATTGAATTAATTTATTACAGAAATTATTGAAATTTTATTTATTTTAATTGACATTATTTATGACAACAATTATGGAAATTTTTATAATTAAAACAAAATTATTTATTACAAAAATTATTGAAATTTCAATTATTTCATTTAAAATTATTTATTACAAATGTTATTGGAATTTTAATTATTTACATTTAATTAAATAATTAATTAATTTATTTGAAATTATTCGAAATTATGGAAATTTTAATTATTTAAATTGAAATTATTTATTACAAAAATTTTTTAAATTTTAATTATTTAAATTGAATAAATTAAATAAATTAAATTGAATTAATTTATTACAGAAATTATTGAAATTTTATTTATTTTAATTGAAATTATTTATGACAACAATTATTGAAATTTTTATAATTTAAATAAAATTATTTATTACAAAAGTTATTGAAATTTTAATTATTTCAACTAAAATTATTTATTACAAAGGTTTAGGAATTTTAATTATTTACATTTAATTAAATAATTATTATTATTTACACTCAATTGAATATAATTTTTACGAAGCAAAATTCAAATTCGAAAAAAATAATCTTAAGTGTTTGCGTTATAATAAAAATAACTATGATTAAATACCGCAAACGATAAACCAAGTCACAAAGAAGGTCGACGGAATCGGCATCGGCATCGAATCAAATCGAATCGAATCGAATCGAATCGAATCGTTTCGAATCAATCGCAATGAGAATGAGCACAACTTCTGCTTGTTCTTTATCATCTTTTTTTCTTCAACGTCTTTTTCTTCTTCTTGTTTACTGCAAATGGTTACTCGGAACTGGTCCCGACTGGTTGCGGCTGTTGTGCGTCAGCTGGTATCTGCTGCGGCGGGCACTTGGCGGGCCAAAGGTTTGACCTGTCTTATCAGGAATCACCAAAGAACCGGGCGAGCAAGCAATTGCAATTGTTGCTGCCGCCGCCGCTGAGGCAGGAGCAGCGCCGTGTTCTCAGCGAGTGACGACGGCAAACGCTTCGTCGCAAAGAGCAGAATTTTTTAATTGTATTTTATTAAAAAGCAGCAAAAACCATCCATACAAAAGTCCATCCGACGGCGACGCATGGACAGCTTGTGATGCTTCATAAGCAGCAGCAGCAGCGGCAGCAGCAGCTCCGGCTGTGGCTCGTTTCACCAGAAGGAAACTGTAAATAACGATCACATTTCAAGCGGTCTCTGGGTCGCCAATGGGTTACGAGAAGAACGACTGGCGGCGGACGGCTAGAAGAACGCGGCACGTTCACGCGCGTCCGACATGGACACGTTCGCTTCGTCTGGTGCGCAAAGAGTGCACAAGCAACAACAAATGGTAACGCACGCTGCTGCCTGATGAAGTTGCATGCGAGATGTTTTTGGATGTGAAGAGATATCATCGATGGATGGACCGATGGATGGCTGTGCACGATGATGGATGTGCACGGATGTGAACGTAGCGTAGCGTTGGCTGTGTAAATGTGTGCGTGCGCTTTTTTCCTGTGTCAGGCTCATTTAGTATGACGACAGTATGACAAGATTTCATCATAACTCATTTGTGGACAGTCTCAGAGTTATCGCATGACGGTACTGTGTAGCGACATTAATACGTTATTATCATCATCATCATCATCTTGAGTTGGGCCTGATCGCCTTTTTTTAAGACTATTATCATCGACAAGAAAAGCATGGTTATAAATAACAACTATTAGGTCACCTCAATTTATACACTCAGCACAATTAGCGTCAGCATCATCACTATCAACAGTTTTGGGTTGTCTTAATTAAGAACAACATGATCAGTACACTGTGTGTCCCCCTCCCCCGCCCCTTTTTATTCCTCATATTGATATAACCACAAACCACAAAGCATTTTCATTCCTTGTAGTTATCTTTTAAACCATAATTAGCTCAAGCCAGCTCAATTAATGGAAGTTTAATACCTTCATATTGGATTTTTATGTTCTATATTATCTTGATCATCATCATCTCAATCATCATCATCATTATCGTTAGTCTATCATTATTTATAGACTCATTAATAGAATAGGCTTATGCTGACTGTACGAATATTTAGAAACTTCTCTTAAACCTCTCTTCCGACTTTATTTATTCCTTCTGCCTCCCCGAAGGAGGTCCCTTTATTGACCACCTGAGCCCCAAATCCCCGCGCTATTTGTTGATTTCTAAAAACTGAGTTGAGTTGAGTCCTTGTAAAACCTTTTCACCCGTTAATCGAGCGCCGCTAACCGTTACCAATATCGGTAATGGAAAATGGAAAAAGGCAGATATTTAACTCCCTGAAAAAACTAAAAAAATATGCCTGGAAAATTCTCCTTTACGTTGTTTGTTGTTTTGTGGTGTTTTTTGTTGTTTTTTTTTCTCTCTAGAAAAATTGTTGTTTATGTTTCGGTTTATTAATAACTCAATCAAGCAATGTTTTGGGTTGTTCTGAAATCGGCCTTCAGGGAGCCATCGGGTTAAAATACAACGATAACAACAACAACAACAACAACAACACGAAAATGTTTTTACTTTTTTAACCCCCGGAGGCAGGAACCACACTACATACCGGCGGCAGGCAGCAGACTTAACCCTAATATTTTTATAAAACTCGCCCGAAAAACAGACCGAGTCAATTTGTTTTCCATTTTCTTCTACTTGTTCTCTTGTTCTTGTGCGTTGCGTTTTGTTTTCTCAATTTATACCGTTGTACCTACAATATAATATTCGATATGTTTTTTTTTTTTTTTTTTGCTTGAAATAATTTTCTTTTTGAGCAAGAAAAACAGCAGCAGCATTCATTGCCGTAACTCGTTTAGAAGAAGGATTTTGAAAAGCATTAAAGGCTGAGAGGGGTTGAGTCAGAGGTTGACCCCTCTTCCGACCCCTTCCACAACAAACAGGCCTTTGCCACTTAGGTTTTTGTTTCGATTTCGAAGGAAAATTGAAGCAGCTGCACCAGCGGCCAAGAGATTACTTAAGAGATTGCGTTGCAAAAAAATGACGATTTAATTGAATAAAGCAATATGAAATTGCTAGAAGGACGGTTTATGGTAAGGCAGCCGGTTCCGGACGACATTATACGAAAAGGATAATCATAGAGAGCTACAAATTTTTATTACATACAGAGTAATTATTAATATTCTCGAAATGATACAACGGTTTGTTTGACGCTCCATTCACTTGAAAATCAGGCGAAAATGGTTTATATTTGAATTAATTGAAACTAATTTTCAATATCAGCGACATTTTCATGTCATGATGATCACTCTAAGCCCTAAAAATGTTTATTGATTTAAAAAAAAATTAATTATAAAATTAAAATTTCCAGCCATACTTTCGGTTTAGTTTTTACTATATTTTTTCTATATTTCGAGTAATTTTTCACTCGGCTTTTTTGAATTTTCTTTTCTTCAGTTTTAAACAATGATTATTCGCGTGAAAATATGTATAAAATGACTTATATTTTAAGCAATTGAAGTGAATTTTCAATTTTCATCAACATTTTCACGTCATGATTATCACTCTAAGCCCTAAAAATGTTTATTGATTTAAAAAAAAATTAATTATAAAATTTCCAGCCATTCTTTCGGTTTAGTTTTTACTATATTTTTTCTATATTTCGAGTAATTTTTCACTCGGCTTTTTTGGAATTTTCCGTTTTTCTTCTCCCTTCAGTTTTAAACAATAATTATAGATCGACTGCATTAGTAAGAACTTTTCAGATAAAGATTTTAGGTTCGAGATAAGTTAAAATATCTTCAAGAATTGCAATAAAATTCAAATAAATTCATTACTTCAAAGATTTTACCACAAACTGAGAGAATTTTAAGTAAAATATTTGTATAATTTTTCGAACAAACTGGTTTGAAAAGAATGATGTAATCGCAATTATTTATAAAAAAAGCTGCCAAAGCCCGCTGGATTGATTCTTTATCAACATATTGTGAAAAAAGAAATACAGCAACAACAATATCCATTTTAACTTAACACAAAGCTTCATTGTTTTCGGTATTTTTCTCCTCAATTAATTTTTTCCTTTCTTTCTTTCTTTCTTTTTTTCTTCATTTCTTTCTCTAACTTGTTGAATTCTAAATGCTTCCACTCGCATACGACTTTTCTGAAACCTTCAAAAAAATATCAAAATAAAAGCGACCATTTTTCTTTGAGCTAAGTATTATCGATAAATATACACTGCCCATTACACAATGCATAATTTTTTTTTTCTTTCTTCCTCTGCGTACATAAGTTGTGCTTTTTTTTTGTGCCTTGAATCGTTGAATGTTGGCGACTGAGCTCGACGCGCTCTGTCTCGAATGGCACAAACCGTTTCCGAAGAATCATTTCATGACTTTTTGTACTTTTGGTTACTTAAGAAAAAGATGTTAGAGAAAAAAAACATACGTATAACAATAATAATAATTTATTTATTGATGAACAAGTTAACTTAAGTGAACACACGCCATCAATTTTTCTTTTTTGGGTCCTTTTTTTCGAGTTCGTTTTAGTGTTTTTATTTTTGTTTTTGTTTTCGCCCTGTCATGCAGTTAGGCCGTACGATAAGAAACAATAATAGCAGAAACAACAACAACAACAACAACAACAACAACTAAAAAATGTCTAAAAGTTATTTGAGCTCAGAGCGTTGAATAAAAACGATGCTAAACCTAAACCGAAATGATCGAAGGAACGAACGATGGGACGAACGGACGAAGGCATGAAGAAAGCTGTCCAACCAACAAACCAAAAAATCATATAAAATTACGGCTCAGCAAATAGTTATCGATACCGAACACCTCGATAATTCGTTTGGGTTTGAGAACAAATACTTTTCTAATGGCCGGAAAGAGGCGGGGGAACGGGAAGAGGGAAGAGGGGGAGGGCGTAGGGCTAGCAAGCAAAGAAATCGCATAAATCGAAAAAAAAGCACTTGGTTAATACAAAGGCACAGAGAGTCTGGTGGTAGATTGACGCTGAAATTTTGTCTCGCCGAAAAGGGGCAAGGGGTTGGGGTTGTAAAAGGGGGTAGTGGTGGTGGTGGTGCTGAAAGAGGGAGCAATAGTTTTTGGCGGGCACGTTTTTGTGATAGCAATATTCGCACATCAATCCTACTAACATCAATGGGTATATATTTTCGTTATTGGATGATCTACTTGGCAATAATGATGATAATGTACTTTAATAATAATAACTTCCTTTGATATCAAGATGCGAAGAAATTTCGAAAAAGTTCGTTTTAGACCGATTTTTTCAGTCTCAGAAGGATGAAGCAATCTTGGTGGTAGATTGTAGAGACGTTACAATTTTGAGGAAGTATATATTTACGTTATTGGATGATCTATTTTGCGATGATTAATATAATATACTTAAATAATAACAATTCCATTTGATATCGCGATTCAAAGAAAAGAATCTCGAGATCTAGAGATTTTTTCGGTCTCAGAAGAATGAATATCAATATTTGTTTTAGATTAAGTCGTTTTTAAAGTAAGGAGTTCCAGTCTTTTTGTAATTAATAAAGTAAAATTAATATAAATGTTTACTATACCTACAATTATCACACGATTATACGAGTACCAAGACTACACGATCATCAACTTCAACTTTCCAATAAGAGAATAATATAAAAAGAGAACATACAACACAAACAGTTACTGAAACCGTTTATAGATAATGAAAATATGTAAATATTACACTTTGATAATAATACGAGAACGATAACAAAAAAAAATACTTACTCGTAAATACACGGAGTGTACTCGTATCTGTTTGTAGATTAAGTACATATTTTTTGCGAAATTTTCTTATTATCGTCGATAAGAAATTAATTTCTTTTAATGATTGTCAAGTAATTTATTTATCTCAGAGTAAATAAACTTTATCACGATACCAATGATGATAATGATGATGATGATGATAAGTTAAGTGATTTATTTTAAAGAGATGCTTACGATTATTATGTATATGATACATATTATAATGAAAGGACAATAATGATGCTGAAGTTGAAGAGTTTATCGAAAGGTGAAGGTTACATTCTGTTAATGAGAAAATGTATAATAATACAATTATGTATTTACAAAAATCGTCTAAAATTTTTTTTGTAACTTCATTTCGTTTATGTTTTTTGGTAAAAAAACACTACGACAGTCGTCAACAATAACTTTTCAAGAAGAACGTAACGAAAGCGAATGATTTTTTAAGACGAACAATATCATCGCGCCTTTTTGACGTTGAAATTGTGTCTCCCAGAAAAGGGGCAAAGGGATGGGGTTGTGAAAGCGTTGCGTTGATACCATTTTCGCGAACCAGCTCGGATTTAAATCTCATCACATTTTGACTTTTTAATTGGATTTTATGACACTCGATAAATCTTTGTTGAAAAGTTTAATAAAACACAAAAATCTCTCTCTCTCTCTCTCTCTCTTTCGTTCTCCCTTCATCACTTAATCAAGCAACCAAGCGGCAAACCATGGATTGATTTGAATTTTAAATCAGTAGGTTTGCGGTACGTCTATTCTTCTTCTTCTTCTTCTTCTTCTTGTTCGCCTATTTCTTCGCTTTCTTGGTTAATGTGATGCAGTTTAACGGAAAATCCAATTTCATTGCGTTTATTATTTGAGTTGATAGAATGAAGCTGCTGCCTGCCTGCCATCAATCTTTTGATTGATTTGCATTAAAATGACAGCGAGCTTCGTGGTAGAAATATCGTACGTACATTCGGAAGCTGTTTTATTTTTTTTGAATTTTTTTTGGGTGTTTTTTTTTTATTTTGAATTTATTATGCGCGAAATTTAATACTGAATACGAATAAATAAATTCGATCCGGGTAAGCCATACCCACCAGCACCAAATTTGAATGCGGCGCGTCGGGCGCACTTTAGTTAACAAACTTGAAAAGCTTCCCTTCTCTACTGTTGCTTCAGCTTCAGCTTCTTCTTCTTTTTTCACTTTATTTCTGGCGGATTCATTCGAGAAATCAACACATTCATCAAAAGAAAAAATAACTGAAAAAGGCAGAAAAGCCAAGAAAGGAAGAGAAAAGAGATCGCAGCCAAGAAATCCGATTTTTGATGAGTTGTTGCTACCGCGCCGCGCTTGTTTTTGTTTTCATTTGTTTGATTGGATTACTTTTGTCATTGTTTTGATTATCGAATGAGAATGCATCAACTGATGCGCACTGTCATGAGATAAACCGTGAGCAACGTGAACGTAAAGTTTTTTTTTATTGTTCGATTGTTTGATTGTTCAATTCTCCCCCTTTTCACCACCCCCCCCCCCCCTCCCCCTACCTTTTCATTTTATTCCTCCTCTTCTTACTCTTCTTGTATTCATTACCTTCAGAAAGTAACGTGATATTTTTTTTTATTGAAGCAAGCGGGCGGATGATGACTGACGATGATGAGGTTTGGTGGATGATTGCTTGATGGCTGTTCTTCTTCTTCTTCTTCTTTTCCATAAGAATAATCAGTCAGTCAGTCAGTCCGTTAGGCCGTCACTTATTTGTTCGACTGAAAGAACGCCGTTTCGTTTGATATGAAATGAAATGAAAAGAATAGAAAAGAAAGGAAAGAATTCAGGAAATGCTTTCATGAAAGTTATAAAGATATTAAAAAACAATAAAGGTTTTCCCTTTTTTTTTTTTGTTCTAAGGGTTGAAGAGAAGTGGGCAAAAGTGGGCGGTGGTGGTTATAACAACGCTCTTCTGGTTGTGTAAAAAAAAAAAAAACAACCAAAAAATGACACAGGAAGAAGCCTCACCGACGCGTGTTACCGAAAACTTGTAAAAAATTGCGATTAACGATGGAAAACTGAGATGAGAAAACTGTTAGAAAATCAGCTGTGCACAGAAACTCTTATAAAACTTATTAAGAAATTACAAAATGCTAATGGAGAATGAAGGAGCATATACTTTAAACTCATCACAAACGAGATTAAACGTTATGAAGGGTTTAATCTAGGATTAAGGGTTTAATCGAGGATTAAGCGATTAACTGATTTAGGCTTCAAGAAGATCCTAGAAGTGATGGAACATTAATAAAGATGGATTCGAGAATGAAGATCGATTCGAGAATTGATGAAGGATGATTACTGACGTTAAAATCTGACCATGACCATGACCGTGACCGTCCGGATCATGAGATTGACCACTTATTCATTTACGTGGTAACGTGTTAGAGAATCGACACGTCGATGTTCGATGATTAATAATAATTTCCGAATCGTTTAATTAAAAACCGAAAGCGTATCATTGAAAATCCATCAAAGAAGAGAATTCAAGAATCGAGAAAATTTATTCGTTCATTAAAAAAATTACGTTATTTTTAATTTATTCGTCTAACAATTTATATAAAGAATTTAATTATCGTTTGAAAATTTAGTTGTTTTTTGTTTAATTATAACAGTTTTGAAGCATTAAATTATCGATTATAACAGAAATGCACTTGATGCACTTGATTTATCGTTATTTAAAGAAATGTTGTTGTTGTTGTTGTTATAAATTTTGCAGTTTATTGAAATCGGCAACGAGCAATTGCCAATTTATTACTCTGTTAAATGAATAAATCAATGATTTTTACTTAATTTTATGAAATTCTTGAAATAAAAGATTTTATTTTATTTAATTCAATGCATTCGGTTTTTATATACATACATATATCAAAAATGTATTATTACAAAATTTTTGTATGGTACATACTTTAAATTGAAATTTAAATAACAAATTTTTTTTTTTATTTTATTAAAAAAAAATTTTTTTTAAAATATTAATTTAAATTTAAATTTAAAAGTTTTTAATTGTTCGAGTGACGTTACTAAGACGTTTCTTTTTTATTTTAAATTTTTGGTCTTTTTCATGAGTTTTTTCATTGTTTTCATCGTTGTCGTCCATTCTGTGTGTTTGTTGTTGCAGGGCAATTTTGTTTTCGCTGCTGCTGTCTTTCTTTTTTTCTTTCCTTTTGGCCTTTTTGTTGTTGTTTTTTTTTTTTTTGGTGAGCTGATGAAAGTGCCCGAGAAATTGTTAAATTAATGAAACACAGGTAAACAACAACAACAACAACAACGACGAAAACCGCTGACCAAAATTCGAAAAATAACAACCGGAACTACAATGTTTTCGCGTTGCTGTTTTTTGTTGTTGTTATTTTTATCGTTATTGTTATTTTTGTTGTCTTACGAAGATTATTGCTTTCAATTTATTTAATTGCAATTGCATCAGTTGGCCGGCACAGTGGGACGAGTTGATCCCAACAGCGTTGCTGTTATTGGGAGAAAAAACAACAACAACAACAACCGCCACCGTTTTTATGGTTTCATGAATTGCGCGAATCGTTCGTTCGTCAGTTCAATGCACCGATAAGAGGTGTTTTTTTTTGTTGCTTTTGAGATCATTCGTTTAGGAATCATTCGTTCATTCACTCATTCATTAATCCAGCTATCAATTTATATGTTGTTGTTGTTGTTGTTGTTGTTGTTTCTTGATGAAACCGATGACGTCAATAAAGCTAACATAAATTTTTAGCGCATCTACCGTTAAAATGTCGCATCTTTCATCTCATTCGTTTGTCCGACCGACAAACAGACAGACAGACAGACGGTTATACAACCAACCAACCAACCAGTCAGCAACAGCTGCTTGACTGCCGCTTAGCAACAACAAATCGCAGCAACCAACAACAACGAAACGGCCATTGAGCTATCGAACGTTCCGGAAGTTCGTACAGTTAGAGAGATATGATGAAATTTCTTAGTACGAAGCGACATACATTTGTTTTTATGGTTTTTTTTCGTTGGTCGGCTGATGAAATTTCAGGGTATTATCAAGAAATACATATTTCGAAGAAAACAATTTTTTTCTATTTTTCTTTTTTTACAAATATTTGTATACGCGAATTTCTAGCGAAGAGGCTTTAGCTCACAAAGTCGTTGGCCTTGTTCAAATGAGACGGAGACAGACAGACAGACATACATACAATCGAGTATTTCGTCTGTGTATATATTTATTTATTATACATATAAATATTATTCATATTATGAAAAAAATATAAAAAATTCATTTGGCATTAAATTTTTTAAATTTATCAATTTTTGTCGTTTTGTCTTTATTTTAATACCACAAAAATTACATCAAATGACTAACGAAAATGTCATAAAAATTCAATTAATGCTCATTAAATCTAAAGACAGTCAATAAACTCGTCGTCATTCGTCTTGATTGACTGTGGTTTTTTTTTTTTTTGTTTTTAGTCTTCGTTGAAAAAGAATCAAACTGCGAATAATCTAAAAAACACGTTGCAGCGAAAAAATTTAATAAAATATATATTAATATTAGAGATTTAGAATTTTTTCTTAGCATCAAGAAACTAAACTACGTTAAAAAACTAGTTTAAAAAATAAAAGAAATAAACATATTAGAGAGTAAAAAAAACAAAACGAATTAATGAGTCTACGCATTTTCTTACATTTATTTTCATAGGAATTAGGCCTATTTTAATTTTTTTCTTTCTCCAATGCTTAGGCAAGTTCTTTTTCTTCTTACATCATTTTTTTTTCTTTTCTTTTTCTTTTCTTAAATATGAATTTTTAAAATTTTCTATGAAAAAGTTGGGCATAATTTTTAATTTTTGTTAGATTTCTTGGAACTTATGAAATTCTTAGCAGGAGAAGACGAGTTTTTTTTTCTGAAGGTAGGAAAATTCTCCATTAATTATAAAAAGAAAGGGAAAAACAAAAAAAAAAAAATCAAAATAGCTACTAATTAAAATACTATTGAAAAAATTATGCACAAAAAAGCAAGAAAAAATAAAACAAAAACTTTTTAATTAAAAGGATAAAACTAGAATATATAAATATAAGCTTTATATACTACATAAGCTATATAAATATCTCTTATAGTTACAAAAAATTTATATTTGCTTCAATTTCATAATATTTTTAAAATTGAACAATTTCAAAAAGTTAATTTGAAACTTGAAAATTTGAAAATTATATTATTTTAAAAAATTTAATATTTATGTAAATTAGTTATTATAAATTATATTATATTATTCTATCAAATGATATATTATTGTACAATATATTATTTACCACAGAACTTTAAGAGATTTCTTTAAAATTTAATAAAAACGTATTAAAACTTAAATGTTCGAAAAGCTTCCTATAAATTTTGTAGAGAATAATTTTTTTTAAAATTTCAAATTGTCGATTTTTTTGGAATGATGAAATAAGGCAAAAAAATTTGAAAAAACCAAAGTTCAAAATTGTTTGAATCATCTCGTTAATGGTTTTTAATTTGAAGAAATTAGATTTTTATCGGCACGTTATGGTCACTGATAATGATTTGAATTGAGGTTTTTTTTCGTTGTTATTTAATAGCTCGCTCTGGCGCTTTCTATCTCTCTCTCTCTCTCTCTCTCTCTTTCTGTCTCTCCATCTTCATTTGTCTTTTTCACTCGGCCTCTCGCTAAAGCTGATTATTTTCAACTATTGTCTAAATAAAATTGTTGCCAACCAAGATTCTCTTGCTTCTAGGCCTGCTTCTTCTTCTTTTTCTTTTTCTTTTGGTTTTTTATTTTTATTTTATTTTTTTGGAAAAAAAATATCTGTTCGGTTATCTTCTTTTTCAGGTTATAGACGGTTTTTTGTTGGGTTGCTGAAATTGTCGAAAGTTATTAAATTCTTTTTTGTTTTTTTTTTTTGCGGCGTCCTCAATCAGCGACGAACAAAAAGCTTTCTTAGTCATATTTTTTTAATAAATAATAAGGTACAGCAGAAATAACTAATTAAAGTCATTATAAGCCGTTTTTTTTTTCTACAATAAAATTAATTTTAATAAGAGGCTACGGTTACACCCGTTATTACCCACAAACTCACGTTATTAATAACTCACGCAGCTTAATTTTGAAGACTTGATGAAATTTGTATGTGAAAAAAAGAGAAATCTATATTTTTGGAGAATTTGAAGGAATGAATTTTGTATAGCACAAAACGACCCAAAAAACTTTAACTCCTTCGACATAAAGCAACGAAAAATATCGTTATTTTTACTTAATGAATTAGACAAAAAACTCAATCCAAATTTCAATATTTTTCGATCATTCGAGATCTTTCTCAGCGTTCTCGGCGTTCTGCTCAATTCATGGCTATATTGATATTGACAAAATAACGAACGTTAAATATCTATATAAAAAGATAGATAAAGATATTTTTTATAAAAATATATAAAAGCGGAACGAAATCTCTTCCTTGCAGCTTCTTTTAATCTCCATCCGTGGAATATTATTAGGTACAGTTTATTTAGCCCGATTGAAAAGGCATGTTCCTGACCGCCGTAGTCAGTGCCATGCGCCTGATTATTTCTTAATTTCTCAATCATAAGCCGCAAAAAAATTACACGCTTCATACATGCCGAATTCGTATCTGGATTGATACGCATTTTTTCGGATAAAGAATTTCCAATCAAGAAATCTTACACGAAGGCTTAAGCGAACGTGACGAAGCCTTTGCCTTTGCCTTTGCCTTTGCCTTTGCCTTTACCTTTCGCACACGAAGAAATGTGCGTATATTAAACGCGCCACGTTATGGATGGCTCTTGTGTAACCACATCATTTGTATGGCTGTCATCGTCGTAACCTTTAATCAAAAGCTCGCCGTAGAATTTACAGTAGAATTTTAAAAAGTAGCTACGTATGAAGAAATCTAAGCGCGTCAGAGAAATTGAGGGTGAAAATAAAAAAATTTAAAAAAAAAAAACAAAAACAAAAACAAATTGAATGGTAGGTAACGAAAAAAAAAAAATCTTTAATAAAAAAAATCTTCAATAAAAAAAAATCTTCAATAAAATTTTAAATCTTCTGATTTTTTTTGGTGGTAAATTTCGTATTCGTAACGCATCCGTCAACTTAACAACAATACGCTGTCATCGATTGTTCGTTTATTTTTTTTTTTTTTTCGTTCAAACAACCCGCGATTTGCGAGAATTCGTGCCATCCCAAAGGGATCAGCGAAGGGATCACCGCACCCTGCCGCTATGCCATTTTGCAAATTGTTCAGTTGTTCGCAGTTGTTCGTTGTTGTTTGTTGTTATTGTTGTTGCTATTGGTTCGAGGTTCGAACGAACAAAAAAGAGCAACACAAAAATACAGCGATGTTGGTTTTTTACATCTTAAAAAAAGGATGCTTATAATCGTGAGTAAGTCATCATCATCAATGACGATGGCAGAGCAGAGTATCATTAGCACTGATGATGACAATATTGCCAGCGGTGTTGATGTTGATGTTGATGTTGTTGTTGTACGAGCCTAAGAGATTTTTAACCTAAGAGATGTGTTTATGACTTCATCTGAGTTGTCTGCATCTATAAATTATGCCATTATATTCACTAGAACGAATACAGTTTATCAATAAATATAATATTTGTTGGCAATATGTTTGTAATGTCGTCAAGGTAGATCAATAAATGAATTCTCAGTCCACAAAAGCATTATTATATCGTATATATTTTGAAATCAGAAACGTTATTAGTATAAAAATCATGCTGGAATCAGGCTCGAGTTATTATATGGTATATATTTTAGAATCGAAATCATTACGACTATAGAAATCATGCTCGAATCAGGCTCGAATTATCTTCTCATCCTGATCACCATCATATTTAATAATCTTTTTAGTCTAATATTTAGTATTAGAGCATTATTAATATCGGTATTGGCACAAAACATCCATCTATACAGATTTCTTTTGACTTCTGGGGCATCCAAAGTGATTTAAATTGAAAAAAAATGTAAGATTTTTACATAATTAAAAGAAATAAAAGCAAAAATCGATGAATATATAAGAAAAATATATTAAAAAAATCAAGAAGGTACCAAATTTCTTTTTAGGAAATTCTTAATTTTTCCCTACATTTTATTTTATGGCTCATTATATTGATGATCCTTCATCACTAACGCCTTGAACACGGTCAACACGGTTTCATCAACGAAGAAGAAGACGGCGGCGGCGGCGGCATTGATTATCATCAACTTCTTGAGCATTATTCATTATCTTTATCCTTATCGTCATCGTCATTGGCACAGTCAGCAGCAGCCTCATCACATATTTACTACAAAAAAATATATCTCTAATATCAAACGTTCGCTGCGAAACCAGCTGGCTTGAGTGTCGCTGGCTTCCTGCGATGTCTGATTCTTATCATCGATAACATGCAGCGAGCGCTAACAACTGAAATCTATTTCATCAAAAGCGCTTAAAGTCGGTTAATTAATTTTCGAAAAAAACCAAACAAACAAACAAATAACAACAAATTCTTGTTATTGCTATTGTTATTATTGCTGCTATTATTGTTATTATTATTATTGTTGTTGTTGTTGTTGTTTTGTACAAGTTGTTAATTGCAACAAATTAGCAGGATGACGCTTAACAAAAGCGCAAAAGTGTATCCGTATCGGCTGCACCGGCGGTATCTCTAACTCGGTATCTGATGCTGTTTGTAATTGTCATGAAAGGGCGGCGCTGGCGGTGGCGGTGGCGGTGGCGACGGCAACAACGGCTGCCTTTTTTTTTCAACATTTCATTTTATTGTGCCGTCGCGTCGTTGCATTCATTCATTCATTGCATGTCGCTTGCAATTATTTTAATTGCATGTCATCTATTGAATAAAATACGAGAAATAAAATGAAAAAATTGAAACAAGAACAAGCATATGGTCGTCGTCGTCGTCGTCGTCGTTACAACTGTTACCGCCGCGCCCAAAACGGCATGCAGCCAATTTTTAGTGCAAACAATCATCAAATTTGAAAAAGGTTCTTTTATTTCATTGTCAACATAAATTGTAACTTTTTTACAACAACAACAACAAACAAACAAACAACAACAACAACAACACCGCAATGTGCGCAATTACGACGTGTAGCGACAACAGCATAAAAAAATAAACGCAGAACAAAACAAAATGATTTGGAAAAAATTTGTGAAAAAATACAATAAATTCGTTTGACAGAGACTGACAGGAAAATGGCGAATGGTGAAAGGTGGAAGGGAAGGTGGAGGGGGGGGGGGGGGGAGGTAAGTTAGATCTGGGATGGTTGGTTGGTGGCTGGTTGGCGTTGGTTGGGCGTTTTAGGTTAGTGGTTAAGTTCAGAGAGACGTCATTGTTCATTCGCCGCTGAACAAGAACGCATCGTTTTGTTGGTTGGTGCAAATGGTTGTCGACTGGTTGGCTGAAAGGTTGTATGACTTTGATTAGCTGCGAATGATGATGAACGATGAACATCGCTGAACACCGCTGTGGCTGCGCCGCAGAGAAATCCCTTGACCGTTAACTTTGGCGTCAACCTTTTCCGAACGATTGAAGGGAATTGATCCGCTTCGTTTCGATTCGTTTCGTTTCGATTGGTTTAAGATTCCAGGATTTCGATTAAAAGATTGCTTGATTGATTGACGGGTCGTTAAATTGAGTTGATAGTTTGGAAAATGCTGGCTTTCGGTGAAAGGCGGTAGAGGCGATGATTTGGGTTGTTCTTTCCCTTTCCCTTTCTCCTTACCCCGCTTCCACACTCTTTGTGTACCGAAAGACTGAAAGAAATAATTTCTTTTAATTAGTCATACTTAAGTGTTGTTGTTGTTGTTGTTGTTGTTGTTGGTGTTGTTGCCGCTGCTGTTTCGATTTTTTATGGCAAATTTTTTTTTTTTGTTAATGTTTTTTGGTTTTATTAATTTTTTGCTTTGTTGTTGTTGTTGTTGTTGTTGTTTGTTGTTGCTGCTGTACACTTTTACACTACACACTTTTAGACCTTCGCCAGTAACGGCAGTAGCAGCAGCAGCAGTAGCAGCGGCAGCGATAGCAAAATAGCACAACTGCAATTTTTAACTATATACTATATACTTGCATACTATACGGTCGCATACAGTATGCTCGCACACAATTTCTAATTGCGCTCAAATATGTACGTACCTACGAGGCGGTATGGTACGGTCCGCTTCCAGGCGTTATGCTTTTAGTGTCTGTCAGCTGGGCAGCAAAAACGCCAGGGCAGCAAAACTAGACCCAAACCCAGCAGCAGCAGCAACAAGCCAAAACAACAACAACAACAACAACAACAACAGCAGCAACAATGCGTTTCTCTGGGGGTCATTCGGGTCGTTCTTCAAGCACCTGCTTTTTTTCTACACATTTTTGCTCTACTTCAAAATGTTATGAGGCCTGATACGGTGTTGTTGCCGCACTATTGAAGTGTGGTTTAAAAGGAGTGTGTGTGTGGGTGTGTGTGTTTGTGTGTGTTTGTGTGTGGTTGTTGTTGCTGTTTTGTTGTTTTTGATACGTTCAAAATGCATCCATCCATCTATTCAGGCCAGACCCTTCTTCTCCAATGTGCCAGAAGAGATCGAGCGTCCACAAAGCAACCATTAACACTAACCCATCCTTCCTTCCTTCCTTCCTTCCTTCCTTCCTTCCTTCCTTCCTTCCTTCCTTCCTTCCTTCCTTCCTTCACTTCTCTTCTCCACGCGGCAGCGGCAACAACCAACGCCTCTGTCGGTCCGTCCCGTTCCATACGCCCGTATTGTTAACTTGAGTGCTTGCTTGCTTGCTTTACTTTACTTTACTTTACTTTGTCTGATATCGTATCTCTCGGATAACTTTGTATCTTCCTTTTCTATACCACGCCTCGGAGATCTTCCGTTCTTACATACGATACATTTATCGGCTTATTTTTTTTTTTAGACGTATCCACTTTTTTTTAATGAACGATATTATTGTACAATCTCGATACAAGCTCTGCTTATTTTAAAGTCATTGCTGCTGTTCTTTGTTGTAATTGCTGTTATTATAATTGTTAGTATTTGTTGTTGTTGTTGTTGTTGTTATTGTTGTTGTTGTTGTTGTTGTTGTTGTCGCTGTCTCACATGCCATTATCGCAGAGAAGCTTTTTTTTTTTTTTTTTTTTTGTTATAATTGCCCGGCGAGGAGAGGGCGAGAAAGAGATGGTAGATAATAGCGAGTAACAAGTACAGTTCAAGTGTATAATTTAAATCAGGGTTGTTGTTGTTGTTGTTGTTGTTGCTATCGCTATTATTCTACCTGAATGGCTGACAACACCGCACCGCACCGAACCGCACCGGACCGATCCGTTTCGATCCGATCACAATGCATCAAAAGCATTGTGCCGCTGTGCTCTGCTCTGCCCTCCGCACCGTTCTGTCTCCTTGTGCTGCCCTTTCTGCTAACCGCCGCACACACACCCGCCTCCCCCCCCCTCCCCAGTTTTAATCAGCACACTTACCCGGTACCCATGCGGTCGGTATACGGTGACGAATGACGAACGTTTGCGTTGCGGTTCGCTCAGACAAACTGGCGGCATCAATCGTTCACAATAAAGCTCTCGTTGTTGTTGTTGTGGTTGTTGGGTTGTTGTTGTTGGGTTGTTGTTGTTGTTCGTGTTGTTCTTGTTGTTGTTGTTATTGTTGTCGGTTGGTTTTTGTTCTGTTGTTTTTTCTCTTGCTGTTTCGTGCTAATGCTGTTATTAGTGCTTTGGTGTCTGTTGTTGTTGTTGTTGTTGTTTCTGTTGCTCCCATTGGCGGTTGCTGTTGTTGTTGTTGTTGTTGTTATTGTTGTTGTACTGACCTTGAAATAAATAATTCAAGCGAAAAGTTTTATATATTTGCTTCATGAAAAAAAAACGCTCTCAAAAAAAAGGGCTCGTAAAATGTTTGTGCCTTCTTCAAAGAGGTTTTATCGCTTTTGCGGCGGCCAAGAAGAAGGAACATCAAAGGCCAAAATAACGCATCTGTTTTCTGTGCCTGTCATTGACAATTACGACATCAAGAATCGCGTGACAACGTACGTAAGGCATAATTTTGTTGTTTTTTTTCAAAAAATTTCATAATTTACTAAATTTTAATTGATCTCTCTCTCTCTCTCTGGTGGCAATTACGTGAAAAATCTGCTTTTCATTAGATAACCACGAGGTTATTAAAGTAAGGCGCGGCGGTTTGGAGACTATTGGAGACCATGAGGATGAAGGAAATGCCTAAGATGGGCAAAATATAGGCAAAATATTGAAAAGATTAGAAGAAAAGTGAACGCAGAAAAAGCACAAAGTCTTAAAAGATTATCAGATGCGACGAGCGAGTAGCGTTAGCCTCAGAAATGCCATAATCTTAACGATATTACATACATTCACGTTACGTATGTACATACACCTATTCCACATAGTCACAGTGTCGGTAATATCGTACACGTACTCAAGAATGAGACTGGAATTCCTAAAGATTACTGAAGCGTTTCTTAAGCTTTTTCTGTTGCTAAACGTTGTTTTTTCGCAGAACGAAAGTTTTCCACCATTAACGAGTCGACTTAATTGTGAGTCGATTCCGCCGTCTCTCCGACCATCGACCGTGCAAAATATGTTTGTACGACAATTTAAACTGAAATCAGCAGACTGCATGCCGCAACAAATTTAATTACTATAGCAAACAATATATACTCGTATATCGTCTGTATGAACCAACGTTAATACATGCTTATAGTATATAATAATCGTCTATGTATGTAGGTATGTGTGTCTATGTAAATGTGTAGCTACTCGTTCATCTGAAGTGTAGAACTCATGTAGTAACGTAACAATGACCACTTACGTCTTATTTGACTTTGTCGCTCTTTCAAAGTTATGTCGACCTCCGGAGAGTACCTCTAGGGAGGTGTCGTGCGGGGTGCTGTGGTGGTGTTGTTTGACAAATGTCGGACTGACAGCTGAAATAGGTTGCTAGAAGTGGTGGCGTTTAAGCAATTATTCCTTACGTTCTTCGCTCTATTCGCTGTTTTCGCTCTTTCCGGCCAAAGCTTCAAAGAAAGAGTAATTGTGTTTAAGAGCGAACCACATTTCGCTCTTGAGAAGGGCGGTTCAGTGTTACGAAAGACGTTGGATGGGGAGGGGGGGGGGGAGGGGTGTTCGTTGTTGCAACAGCAGCAGCAAAATAAGAAATGACCTAATCGCTAAACGAGCCAAGAAGGCAACAACACGCCATCGCCATCGCCACCGCGACCACACCAGCGACCGACCGACCGACCCTCCGACCCACCGACCGACCGCACTCAACAAAATCGCAGCCAAGTCACGTTAGACAAAAAGACGTCGACGCTGCTCCGAAAAACAAACAGTTGAAGAAAGATATTTTTCTTTTTCTGTGATATTTTGCAGTTGATACGTTTGTAGTTGATATATGTATGTATACTTTAGAAACGGTTCTAGAAATGAAGGCATGTGTATAGGTCAGTTGTGTTTATGTGTGTTTGTGTGTTTGTGTGTCTAAATTCTAAGAATTTCAATATTTTGACAAATTTTCTTCACTTTTTTTTGTGCATTATTTGCCAAATAATTTAATACTAAGGACGTCCCGGACAGAGCAAATTTAAACAAATGAACAAATTCAAATAACAAGAAGAAGAAGAAGGGGAAGAGGAAGAGCAAGAGCAAGAGGACGTCTCTTCCTCTCATCTAAATATATTCTTAACTAATTGTGAATTTAATTTATTTGATTTTAAGTGAAATTAATTGCTTCAACTAAAACGAAAATAAACCGAGCACCAACATCAACACCAACCGCACCCCTCCCCAACCCCCTCTTCTTCACCCTTATTTAACGCCCTTCCTTAAACTGTTTTTTCTAAAACTTATTTTCTCCAAAAAATTAACGATTTTAATTTTGCTATAAAAGCATAACAAGAGCACAAAAGTAATTTAAGCAGAGGCAAAAAATTTTCATCAATTATCTTCAATTTTCTCTTTAAAAATCTCCAAACTCTGGTAAGTACTTCTTCTAAGTACAATTCTTACACCCTGTAAGTACAATACAATACTTCTTCTTCAATACTTCAAAAATGTTCTGCAATTGTCTCCAATTTTCTCTTTAAAAATCTCCAAACTCTGGTAAGTACTTCTTCTAAGTACAATACTTACTCCTTCTAAGTACAATACAATACTTCTTCTTCAATTCTTCAAAAATGTTTTGCAATTGTCTCCAATTTTCTCTTTAAAAATCTCCAAACTTAAGCAAGTACATCTTCTAAGTACAATACTTACTTCTTCGAAGTACAATAAAATACTTCTTCAATACTTCAAAAATGTTCTGCAATTATTTCCAATTTTCTTTTTAAAAATCTCCAAACTCAAGCAAGTACTTCTTCTAAGTACAATAGTTACTTCTTCTAAGTGTAGTACAATACTTCTTCTTCTTTAATACTTCAAAAATGTTCTTCAATTATCTCTAATTTTCTCTTTAAAAATCTCCAAACTCAGGTAAGTACTTCTTCTAAGTACAATACTTACTACTTCTCAGTGCAATACAATACTTTTTTTAAATACTTCAAAAATTTTCTCCTATTTTCTTCCATTTTCTCCTTAAAAATCTCCAAACTAAAGTAAGTACTTCTTCTAAGTACAATACTTACTTCTTCTAAGTACAATACTTACTTCTTCTAAGTACAATACAATACTTCTTCTTCAATACTTCAATACAAAAATTTTCTCCAATTTTCTCTTTAAAAATCTCCAAACTCAAGTAAGTACCTACTTCTTCTAAGTACAATACTTCTTCTAAGTACTAAGTACTTCATGTAAGTACAAACTTCTGTAACACAAATTTAAAATTTCATTCAATCTATCGTGAAAATATTGCTTAATCCAAAAATGGACCTGCCGCTTTTCTTCGCCTGTGGATATGCCTGCTTGCGGCCGGCCAATTTCGACCCTCCCCCCCTTTTTCGCAACGAAAGGCTCCCTGCCTCTTACGCCAAAATGCCTTCAGAACGGCCCTAAAGTGTATTCATTCGCTCGCCCCATCTGCCGATACATTGTAGAACTCATAACATGTAATTATTTATTAATTATAACTTTTTGTGGGGAAAAGCAGCAATTTTCCCGCCGGGAAACCGACCCCCGTCCACAGCTCGGCATCTCCTGAGGGAGAGAGATGATGCCTTTCGTAGCTGGAAAATTAATTTCTTTTTAAGCATCTGATAAAAAGAACCACATTTTGTTGTTGTTTTTTTGGGATTCATCAAAACTTTTGCCACCTGCTGAGACGAAGAGAAAATAAATGAGAAAAATATTAGAGGAAAAATATTAGGGGGAAGGCTTGGGGGGAGGGGGTTGAAAGGAAAATGAAAGGGAAATGAAAAGCCAAAGGGATGAAAAAAAGATTTAAAAAGACTTATTGCAATTAATTCCATTACTTTGCCATTATTTTTTTTTTTTTTGTTTTTATTTTATTCTTTTTTGGTTTTGATGGGATTTTAATTTTTCACACAAAAGCGCACAAAAAGTCCTAATAAATTTTTATTAATTACGACTTGTTTTGTATAAAAAACAAGTCGTTTGCAAACTCAAAATCTGTTAAAAATATTGGCGTAAATTAAGAACTTTTAAGGAAAAGAACTTTTATCATAAAAAGTCTTATGACTATTTAAGATTTTCAATGCTTTTGTTCATCCATTATTCATTTAATTAATCGTTGTGTTTAATTTGTAAAAAAAAAAATTAAAAACAAATTACAGATTTGTTATTTTTGTTTTTAATTTTTTTCTCTTTTTTATTTTTAATTCAAATCGCAAAACGGCGACGACTACTGTCGTCACACCATAAAAATTATCTTTCTTCAAAAAATAAATTTAAAATTCTCAAATTAATTGTTCGGGCTTTCTGTAAGTAAAAATCATTAATCATTTGATTAATCACTTTGATTAATTTCTATTTCTGTTGTAATTTTATTAAACTTTGCTTAACAAATTATCGCCGATATTGCCATTGAACTCTTACACGTGCCGACATTGTCAGCGCTGCCGGCGATAAATCTCTTTAACTTTATTGTAAGTACAATAAGATTTTATATATTATTTATTTATTAATAATATTGGCTTATTTAAAGTTTTATTGCTCCAGTGCCTCTTATATACAGTAAGAGATCGATTTACACGGATCGAAGAAACGAAGCACAATAGAAAGAACTTCCATTTACGCGATCTTTAATAGCCTTTTTTAAGGTGAAGAATTTACAGAATTGTAAAAAGGAGCATAAATAAATTGCGTTTTTGTGAAAATATTCCACGAAAATTGAAGAATGAAGCTGTGCACACTTTCAATTTAGGCCGCATTTTTCGAAAAAATAAATTCAAATTTCGAAAAACTAAATTCAAATTTCGAAAATAGAATTAACTCGTAAATTAGGGTACCTATTATTGAATTTTGTCGTTCCTAATCTTGAAGATAAAGCGGTGCACACTTTCAAGTTAGGCGGCATTTTTCGAAGGACTAAATTCAAGAACTAAAACAAAGTTCGAATTTCGAAAACTAAATTACCGCGTAAATCGGAGTATTGAATTTTTTCGTTCCTATTTCGAAATTTCCTATTTCCAAATTTCGAAGAGCTAAATTTCCAATTTCGAAAACTGAATTACCGCGTAAATTGCGGTATTATTGAATTTTGTCGTTCCTAATCTTGAAAATAAGCCATTTCGAAAATTTCGAAAATTTAATTTTTCGAACAAAAAAGAAAACGTTAATAAATTGTGTTTTTTGTTCGATATTATGCTTACAAATCTTTTCTTTTCTTTTTTTTTGTTTCAGTTTTGTTTTTTTTTCAGTCAATCTTTTTTTCAATAAATAAATAAAAATGAACCATTATCGATGATAATGGGCTGCGTTTGTCAGTTCATAATGAAAGTGGCATTGAAAATGTATTGTCTAAAGAACTAAAATATACAGTAGCAATAATCAGAAACAACAACAGCAACAACAATCAATCAATATTAACAAAAATAACAAAACAACCAAAAGCAATAATCAATAATCAACAACAACAACAACAACAACAAACAACCCCAACGACGAGCAACGAATTCAGAGACAATAAATTAAAAAAATAATGTAAGAAAACAATCAATTTCAATTTTGTTCCTTTTTGGTTTTTGAGTCATCGTCAGTGTTTTTTCCGTTTAATTGTAACGTAAGTGGCTGCTGCTCGTACCTCCAGAACCGCCACCGCCACCGCCGTCACCGTCACCGCCGTCACCGTCACCGCCGTCACCGTCACCGCCATCACCGTTCGGCGTGTACTAATCGTAACACAGTTTTTGCTACCATCAGAAGCAGAAACGTCGGCCAACCAACAACAACTAACCAATTGACCAACTTTTTTTCAAGGCGAAACTGCAAAAATTAAAAATCGAACGCTTTTAATTTAATTAAAAGAGTAGTGAGCGCCTCAGTAAAAACAACAGCACAATTTTCTTTTTTGCTTCTTCGTTGCGTTTTGCGTTTTGTTTTTTTTTTGTGTTTTTTTTTTTTTTTTGTTTTTTGTAATTTGATTTATTCGCTTTGGCGTATAGCTTGCGCTGCCCCAAAGCGATCAAAGAGAACAGATTTTTTTTTTTTTGACGTTTTATGCCGCTTGTTGCTGTTGTTTGTTCTGCCTGGTTTTTGGTTTTTGTTTTTACAACTCGTTGAAAAAAATTGCTGAAAAAATTGTTTTTTTTTTTATAATCATTTTAGCCAACGGCAGTAAAGTAAAGGGCTTAAATCGGTTACAAACGAAACGGAATTGGCCGGAAAGCATAATTAAAAAATTAATCAAATAATAATAAAATTCAGTCAATTATAAATTTTTAGTATTAAAAGAAAATTTCTTATGCTTTTGAAATAATTCCATTGAAATTAATAAAATGGAATTAATAAAATTTCTATATTCGTAGAAAAAATATAAATATTTAAAGAATTCGCTAAAGAAATTTATCTTCACAAGTAATGAGAATAATAACGGGGAAAAAAAACCAAATAAAAACGGAAAAAAACAAATAAAAAATCAAAAAAATAAAAAAACAAAGCAAATTAAATTTTTATTGTTTTTTTTTTAGTAAATTCCTTACTTCAATTGCTCACCATCGGAACAATAAGAGCAACTTAAACAACAACAACAGCAACAACAACAACAAAAACAACAACCAGCAGCAGCACAAACTAATTACGACATACGACCATGACAGTAAAGAAAACAGAGCAAAAGGCAAAAACAAAACCACAAAAAAAGAGAAATGTTTATACTGTAGTAATTTCTGAAATGAGTCATTAACGGGATGAATATTCATTTGGGCCACATTAAGTCAGCAACAACAACAACAACAACAACAATGGCAGCGGCAGCGGCAGCGGCAACAGCAATAACCATACACAACAACAACACACACACCGCAACAACAATAACACAAGCGTAAACAATGCAAAGTAATTAAAGCAAACTTAAAAACTCAGGCTCGCTTGACTAATTAACTTAGCAGAGGAAAAAACACAATTTCATCCATAGAAAATAATAACACCAAAAAAAAAAGGCACAAACAATACCGAAAAAAAACAATAGACAGAAACAGAAAAACCGGCCCATAAGAAACCGAAACCATATTAAAAGACCAAAAAGAATAGGATTAACAAGAAATTAATTCATTTCAAACTAATTTACAGGAAAGAAAAAAAAACACTAACGCAACACTAATTAACGTTCATCAAATGACTAATAATAATCAGCAACAGAAGAAGAGAAGAAAAAACCAAGTGGTCATGGCGAAAATGTGGTAATTTTAACCCTTTTGCACTTATTTTTTTGTATTTGAAAAGTTAATTGAAAAATTACTCATTACTCATTTCTGGTGGTTAGAGCTAAAAAGGGTCTATCTTGAGTTAGCTTTACCTTTTATATTCGAATATTCTGTTCAACGTTAATACTTAGCACAAACTTTATTACAAAATTTATCATTTATTTATCATGAAAAAGCTCTTTTTAGTGAAAAACTATCCTTTTTACGAGTTTGTAAGCAGTTGTCTCCAGAATTTGGGCAGCCAGAGTGTAGAAATTTAGCTAAAAAGGGCCTATCTTGCGTTAGCTTTACCTTTTATATTCGAATATTCTGTTCAATGTTAATACTTAGCACCAACTTTAGTACAAAATTTCTAATTTATTTATCATGAAAACGCTCTTTTTTAGCAGAAAACTATCTTTTTTATACGAATTTGTAAGCAGTTGTCTCCAGAATTTGGGCAGCCGGAGTGTAGAAATTTAGCTAAAAAGGGCCCATCTTGAGTTAGCTTTACCTTTTATATTCGAATATTCTGTTCAATGTTAATACTTAGCACAAACTTTATTACAAAATTTATCATTTATTTATCATGAAAACGCTCTTTTTTAGCGGAAAACTATCTTTTTTATACGAATTTGTAAGCAGTTGTCTCCAGAATTTTGGAAGCCAGAGTGTAGAAATTTAGCTAAAAAGGGCCTATCTTGCGTTAGCTTTACCTTTTATATTCGAATATTCTGTTCAATGTTAATACTTAGCACAAACTTTATTACAAAATTTATCATTTATTTATCATGAAAAAACTCTGTTTTAGCGAAAAACTATCCTTTTGCTTTTTTTGCCTTTTGCTTGACCTGCTTTTATGAAACTCAAGCAAATTTTCTGTTTATGAATATCTTAAACACTTTAGTAGTAGCTTATAATGAAAATCTATTATATTTTTCATCAACTTCTTTCTTCCTTTCCACGAAACTTCTCGTTTCTTTTTAATAATGAGATTTTTCTTTTGTAAATATCGGAAATTGGAAAATACTTTACAAGCCCCGCAGTTGTAAAGAATGCTTTCTCATTTGCATAAGAAAATCTAAAATCAAAGGGATCACGAAAAATTGACTTTAAATTGAGATGAAAAACCATTCGCTTTGTTAAGGGTTAAACAGCTCGAAGCTGTTTGTTAGGCCGGAAATTGAATTGGTAAACATTCTAATTTTGAGAAAAATGCTATGCTTAAGAAAAATATGCAGATTAAATTTATGAAGAGTACAATGTAAGCCCCCCTCCCCCTCCCCTACCTTCCCAACCTTCTACCAATTACTCTTGGGAATGACATTTTGTGAATAAGAATAGAATTTTTTAGTCTCGACAGACAGCCTGAAAAAACCAACAATTTCCTTCAACATCATTAACATAATGAATAAAATTAGTAACAACAGAAAAACAGCAATATCATCGACAATAAGAAGAAGAAGCAACAGCAACAACCATACTAACAATAATAATCATAAGAACCACGCTAACGCCGTAGGTCAAATTCAAAAATAATTAAAGAGTAATGATGTGAATTCGGATAACAATAGACACGTTTTTTCGGAGAAAAAAAGTGCCACAAAAAATTATTATCCAACAACAACAACAACAACAACAACAACAACAACAATTACAACAAAACCCAGAAACGTAGAAGCGAAAAACGTAACCGAAGTGAAATGTAGAGAAGAAAAAATTACA
This sequence comes from Conops quadrifasciatus, assembly GCA_949752815.1. Lineage (NCBI taxonomy): Eukaryota > Metazoa > Arthropoda > Insecta > Diptera > Conopidae > Conops > Conops quadrifasciatus. The sequence goes on from OX457079.1 coordinate 4,541,744, forward strand.
GCCGGAGCGCCCTTGGTGAGGGGGCCCGTTGGCAGGGGGGAAAGGGGAATGGGGAACGGCGAAGTTAGAAGGGAAAATAAAAATAATAAATAACAGCAGCCGTCCCCAAATAAATTGTGCTAAATACTCATTTCATTGAGCTTGCATGCCAAGCTCTCCATTTCTTCGTATACTTGTATTTTTTCCCCTTTTTCGGGAGCCGGGAGCGTGGCTCTGGCACTGGAACTAATTTGACTATAATGCAATTATCAGGTTAGCAGACGTTGTTAACGTCTTCTCGAAAAAGGGCTCTAATTGCTTTGAAAGCTACTGCGAAACACACAAAATTTTAATAAAACCAAAAGAGAAACTAACCACAAGAATAATAAAACCGTTAATGAAAACAGCAACAACAGCAACAGCAACAAACAATAATACTTAAATTAGTAAATTAATTTCCCATAAAACTAAAGATATTATTTGCTGAGAAATATTTGCTGAGAAATTATTTGCTGAGCGGAAAAAGTACAATACATCGGAAAAGAAGACCAGCAGAGAGAGTTGAGGAAGAAATCCTTACGGATGCTTACGTAGAAAGCTTCTTCCCCTAGAATTTCATTTTCATATTATATGCACAATTTACTGATACTTCTTTGAAAAGCTTAAAAATGAAAAAACATTTAATTAAAAGCAATTCATTTATTTTTGACCCTTTGTCTCTAAAACACTCGAATCGACCGACAACGACACTGTTTTACAAACAAAGCTTAAAAATTGAAAAAATTGCTAAAGAGCCTTCTTTTCCAAAAAAAAAGTTGTGAAAAGTTTGATAGTTTCACAGCAATTTCGCTGAGTCTTCTTACTTTTCGTCACAATCATTTTCTACTCATTTCTGTATAATGATTTCACTAATTTTCACATCTAAACAACAGTTTAACGGTTTAAAGTTTAGAGTTTTTTTTTGTAAGACACTCGAAATGTTAATTTAATGACCTTTTCAAAGTAATGCCTTTTGACCATGGTAGCCCATGGGTCATTGTTATAGAGAAAAACTTATGTAAAAATAAAGAGAGAGAGAGGAAATAAACACTTAGAGATCGGAATAATTAATAACGGAATAATGCGAGAACGAGGCAAGCCAGAAATAAAGGAATGTATTGAAAATCCCAAGATATTGCTCTTGAAAATACCCCGATGTGAACACTTTGAACACTCAAAACTATTATACACTACGAGTGTTACAAACCAAAAGGTGCCTTCTCTCTCGCTTTCTCTCTGGAGCGTATCAGTGTCGTTTCACAAATTCCGTGACGTTTTTGACGGAGTGTTTAATCAAAGTATTTGAAAGGGCCAAAGCTATTACTCACACACTTTTTGTGGATAATTTATTAATTAGTCACAAAAAAATATTAATATATGATATTATATAATCATAATTATATTAGACACTAAAAAAAAAAAATTATTCTATCAAATAATCTCGACATTTTAACATTTTAAGTGTTGTTAAAAATTAATAAAATTAGCGATGGTGTTACAGCAAAATAATTAACATTTAGAAATAATAAAAAAAAAAAAGTATAAAATAAGGAAAATCCAACGAAGTTAAATTAAAAATCTATCTGTCTGCCAATTATGGACGTTTCGTTTGTTCTTACGTTGTGACGACGAAAGGGTTACGACGAGTCCACAAGTGCTAAAAATCCATCCGTCAATGCCACAGCACGCACAACGACGATAACAACAACAACAACAGCAACAACAACAACAACAGCAACAACAACAACAACGGCAACATCAATATGCCTGAATATCTTCTTCGCTCACCAGCGCCATCATCATCATCATCATCATTACGAGGTGCGACGTCACAACTCGCCATGTTATGAAAAAACTCGCACTATCGTGAAGCGAAAAAAAAATCCACAAAAATAGATTTTTTTCTGAAAATTTTAATTTTATTATGCCACTCATTATGGAAAAAAAAAAATATTGTATATTATTAATTTTTAAATACAATTAGAAAGGCCCCAAAAAATCGTACTGAAAAAGAAGAAACATTAACACAACAACTCCTCAACCGCGCAAGCAGTCAACCGAGCGAGTCGAACCGCCGCCAACGCCGCCGCCGCCGCAACAGAGTGACGGACAAATCACTCTTCAACAGGCAGCCAGCCAGCCAGCCAGCCAGTCATGACTCGGCAGCACTCTCGCTTACTCACTCACTCACTCACTCGCTTTCTAGCCCTCGCTTCAGGCCCGGTACGGACCTGGCAGTCGCTCGATGTGGTTGCCAACCAGCCAAAAGGGAAAAGATACCGACCGAACGAGTGGAAAATTTTCAGATAAAACTTATGCTTAGCTTGACTTGAGTGGAAGACAATAAAAAAAAAACAAAAAAAAAAATATAAAAAAAAAAAAAAAAAATAAATAAATAAAAATAGGAAAAAGAAAACAAAAAAAAAATAAATAAAAAAAATAAATGGAAAAAAGGAGAAGACGACAACGACAACGCAACTCTTTACAAAATTTGATGGACGCATAAAATACATACGAATGAGCCATTTTTGACCCAAAAGGGTACGTCGCGGTACATGGGGCCAAAAGTTAATGCATTCGTGTTTTTACGCGCAGAGAAAAGTGCGCTGAAAATGCAACAACAGGAGAAAACCGGAGAAGCAAAGAGAAAATTTCGTTAAGAAAAAAGTAGTTGGTACAAATAGTTCATAACGGTTAGTAACAGTTTGAGTGGTGGTAGTGATCATAGAAAACCAGGCCATAAAAAATCAAGCCAAACGAACAAAAGGAAAAAAACTGCTGATGCTGCTGCTGCTGATGCTGCAGCTGTTAAAAAAAAATTGAAGGGAACCACCTCAGAGCAGTTGAGATCATATCAAATCAACTTTCCACACAGCAAGCAATGCCTTCATCCATTCATCCATTCCTTGGTCCATCCATCTATGCATCCATCAGAGCAGTTGCGATCTCTTTTCATATACGAATATTAATTAATTAACAGCAAGGATGATGTTGTAAAATAACGTACTCGTAGTATTTAATGGATTAAAGAAAAACTTAAAGAAATAAAAATTTATATTTTAAAAATTTCAATTCTCTATTTCTCTATAAATTTAGATTGTGTTGATTAATTTTCTTTTGTTGTTTTTTACCTTCTTTTTCTCGACAAAAAAAAAATGCAAAACTTTTTAGATCAATTGAGGCAAAGATAGATTGTTTGGTTATTACTAAATTAATTAGCGTACTAAACTTTAATGTGTTTAACGAGATAAAAAGTTTCTTGTATTGCAGTGAAAAGTATGCTGCAATTGTTGTTGCTGTTGTACTGCGAATACTATTTGGAATATAAACGAACTTCTTCACCTTAAGACCTTAATTCGATTTCGAAGACCAAAAGTTTTCAATACGAACATGACATATAGTACAAAGTACATATAGTACATATATAGTACATAGTACATAGCTCGCACAAGCGAGATTTTCTGAAATTTGCATTCTCGTTCTCGCTTCTCATGTTCAGTGTCTCCAATGGAGAAGTTTGTATTGAATCGACTGAAAAACTCTCTCTCTCTCTCTCTCTCTTTCGCCTCTCGAAATCTCGTTTTGACTATAAAAAGTTTCATCTCGTTGCATCTGCATCTGCATCTCGATTGAAAAGGCCCGTCTCAACTGAAAAGGTTTATCTCGTTTCGGCATTTTCTCGTCCCGATTCAAGAGTCCTGTCTCGATTTCACATTACCTCTTGACTGGGAAGTCCTGTGTGTGTCTCTCAAATGTCGTTACAAATTTGGAACGACCTCAATATGCCTTTTAAAAATCTCTACATTTCGGATTTTCTTTTCATATTTATTAAAAAAGACAAAAACCAAACTGACTGAAAAGGCAGAATTTTTTTTTAAGTTCTATCATCTAAAATATACATTTATACTCACATACACACACACAAAAAAACCTTATTCTCCCTTTTTTTTTCTCAAAGGACACTTTTTTTGATGCTTCTATTTTTTTCAGGGATCTTTTTTTTGTTGAAATAATTTTTTTTGTTTTTCCACTTTCTTTTTCTTGTTTGGTGGAAGGGACGGGAGGGGAGCGGGCTACTTTAATATCGTTAAGTGGTCAGCATGTGTTCAGTTAACACCATCAGCGTCACCTTGGCCGCAGCCAGAGCCAGAGCCAGACGCATAACACCTAATCATCATCATCATCATCATTATCACGTTACATGATGAGCAGAATTTTCAACTTTGGTAGTAACAATATCAACAGCAACAACAACAAAAACACTAACATTACCATCATTAACCACTTCTTTGGCGCGCTAGTAACAACACACACGTGCCTCTGTGCCCCCCCCCCCTACCCATCACCACCCCCTCTCTCTATCCATCACTCTCTCTCTCTCTATGTGTGTTTCTCTATGTGTCATTCCGTTTAGTGCAGTGCAGTAAAGTCGAGTTGCGTTGAGTCCAGTTTAGTCCAGTCCAGTCTCATTCAGTGTTTGTCTCTTCATCTTCTTCAATCATCATTTCATTCCATCCATCCATCCATCCATCCGTTGTCCATTCATTTATTCTATCTGTCACTTTTGCCCCGAGCGATTTGTTTGCGTTTACAAGCGTCAAACCTTTAAAAATATCATCAGCATCATCGTTTATCATCGACATCATAAACTTCTAAACAACAACAACAAAAACAACAATGGAAAACAGCAAGTGCAAAGAACCACTACGGTCACTCAACATGCTTTCTAGTTAGCTAAATCTTTGGTGTTATCGTTGTCGTTGTTGTTGTTTTGGAATTCCTCTGCTACTTTCTACAGTTTGCTACCAGCTGACAGGCTTAGGTTAGCTGCGCTGTTGTTGTTGTTGTTTTTGTTTGTTGTTGTTGCCTTGTGTAACGTTTGCTGCATGAAAATGCTCTGGTTTCTCGGTCATCGTCGTCGTCGTCGTCGTCGGTGTGGATTTTGGTGGTGCTTTTTCCTTCAGTTGTTTTTGTTGTTATTGTTGTTGTTGTTGCTTCTCAATCAATCATGTTGTTAAATTGTTCCGCATCGCAGGCCTTCGAAAACTATATTATCGTTAAGATATTTTGTCAACGGGCACCACGCCTACTTTGTGGTCTCTTCATTTATTTTTTGTTGCATGGATAAGAACAGATGGTTCCCAGAAGGATCGGTTGGGATATATTACCACCACCACCACTAACAACAACAACAACAACGTTGATGACGACAAAAAACAATGGGACGACAAAAAAGAGAGATAATCATTTTAATCTGTTATCTTTTACAATAAAACTTAAGTGCAGCATTTAACACACTTGTACCACTACAGAAGGGTTAATGCGTGCGAAGTAGTAAAACTTAGAAGTTCCTACAAAAGGGGAGACCCTTTCTCTTTCGCCCTCCCTTCACCCAAATACATAAAACACCGAGTTAATTATGTTAAAACTTTTAAAAGAGTTTTCTTGCTTTAGTTCACACAATCGGGCCCTCTTAAGTGCCCTTTTTCTCCCCAAATGCTTGTTCTTTTTGAGGAAAATTAACCGCATCGCATGAAATGAATTATCTATGAATAAAATGCATGCTCTTTTTGTGTCTCCGTTCATTTTCTAATGACTCTTTCATTACAACCTTCTAATTTCTTTGTCTCGTTTGAAATTTATTGCTTTTATTATGTATCGTACAATATATTAAATATAGTTCGTTGGGCCTTTTCAAAGTATCATGACTTAAGTAAGTAGTCCAAAGGACTAATCCGTCCTTTTTCGTTTGCGCATTTTTCTAACCAGATCGAGTACATCAGCTCGAAACTCGAGTTTTTCGTCTTCGTCGAAATCCTTCAGCGCCGGCAGCAGACTCTCAAAAAAGGCACGATCTCCATTTGTGGATAAAGTGGGTGCAGCAGCAGCAGCATTCGTAACTTTAGGTTCATCCAAAACAGCAACATTCACTTCGAACGGATTTATCGATTTCGAAATAGAAATTCTGCTGTCCTCAGAATTTTGACGTCTGCGTTTGCGACTGTCCGAATCATGATTGGGTAGAATATAATCCACAGCGCCCACAGCGCCCTCGGTGCCATTGTCATTCACCAACGGATCGGCAGCAGCGAGATCTGGATCCGTGTCGTCATTATCTTCACTTTTAATGCTATCCGCATTGCGCAATTGATCGTCATCGTCGCCGTCGTCACCGCCATCGTTGTCGTTAGAGGTCGTTGGAGTTATGGTCGATTTGAGAAAGGATAATTGTCGTGCATACATATATTCTTTGTTTAACTTTGAACGTTTTCTCTTTTTGAGACTTTTTATATAATTATCCTTGATGTTGCGCCATTTTTTAATTAAAATGTTATCTAAAAGAGAAAGAAAAGTGACACCGAAATTAACTAAACTAAACTACTTTCGATATCGAGATTTACTTTTTACCGATATCATTTTTTTCCCAAATATTCTTCGAATTGAAATCTTCGCAGACAGCAGCGCTGATTTTTATCCAAGCGTTACGTTTCTTTACTCGGTCGTTATAATGTTCTGACATTGTATTCCAAATTTCGGGATACTTGTGTACCTCTGTGATGAATGCATCGACGTCCAAGTCGTACAAGTTTGCCTCCGTCATATTGCGGCAGTAGCCGGCGTCAATGGCAACGGCACGGCAAGGAAGGCGTCAATTTGTGAAGCGCGGCAGTATAATAAACTGAAAAGTTAAAGGTTAGAAAGAGGCAGACATAATGAGCTAGCGTCTGCCATAAAAAAGCGATGACTGAATACATACATTTCGAGAACTGTGGTTAACTGAAATAATAACAAAACCGCAGAACACAAAGGCTCTAACTTGTCTTATTCTAATAGCTGCTGCTCACCGCAAAATTTTGCTAGAATCGTGCTGCGTTGACGAAAACTGCCGCACGTGTACGCAACACGCCACAAAAACGTTATGCTCTTCGCTTGAACGTTGCGGAAAAACTGAAGAATTTGCCGACAGCAGTTGTCAAGCAAGGAACGAGCGGCGGAACCGCAGTAACGAGAACATGCGGCGAATCAGCTATTGTGAATGGGCCGGCCGTGCGTCAAAGCAAATCAGGGTTGAAGTTTTCTTCTTTTATAGAATTTTACTGTTTTCACAAAATTAGTTGGTTAAATAAAATCAGGGTTGAGGTTTTCTTTTATAGAATTTTACTGTTTTCACGAAATAAGTTGGTTAAATTAAATGCGATACAAAATTACTGCCTCTCTTTAACGAAGACATAATTATTTAGAACAAAATTGTAGAAAATAAAATAAGGCAAGACTTTTCGAAAAGTCCGAAAAATCTTTTGAATAATATAATCGTTAAGTAAAAGAAACCTTGGATTATTTAAACAACGATTCCTTTACGGTTTTTCACTTACGCAAATATGAAAATATGTACTACATAATATCGTACATACTCTATAATTACATTAAAAAATAATGGCTAATTAAAATACGGCGATACTTTTAATTGTGTAAAACGCGTATTTATTAAGAAATAATAAAACCAAAATCGATAAATAAACAAATAAAAACTTGAGCAACAATAAACACAAAATTAATAAATAAATAAATACGATATAATATAAATGAAAAGGCAGCAGCAGCTCAGCGCGCTTTAATTAATAGGATTTTTGTTGTTTTTTCTTTTTTTTTTCTTTAGCTTATTTTGACATTAAAACTTTGCAGTTTTTGTGCGTTTTTATGGTTAATTTAATTTTAACACACATTTTTTATGACTTTTTCAATGTAAAAAATTGTTGCTGCTGTTGCTGTTGCTGTTGCTGTTGCCCCCGAACGCCGGGGCTTGCCATACATACAACACCCTGTATGTACCCCACACCTACACACACACGCATACAAACTCATACATTGTTACGCACAAGTCGACAATAATGCAGTTTTATATTTTTTTTTTTGTATTTATTTTATTTCAGTTGTTTATTTTCTCTTTGGTTTTTTGCCTTTTTTCCTTGGCAAATGCAATGGTTTTTTTACTCTCTTTAGTGCTGCTAACAACTATTGTTGTTAGTATGTATGTTTGTATGTTGCTGCTGTTTTTTCTTTTATTCTTCTCGGTGCCTTCGTTGTTGTTGTTGTTGCGTTGCCGTGTAGCCAGAAAATTTTACCCAATACACACACACACGCACACACACACACACAGTGCAAACGCCTCACAAAATCGTCGAGCGTCGAGCGTCGACTGCCGTTTGTAGTTCATGAACGGCCAGCGAACTCGCTCGTTCTTTGATTCGTTCGTTTGTTCATTCGTTCGTTTGTTTGTTCGCTCGTTCGTTCGCTTACTAGTTTTTGTGCGTTTGTTTGTGCGCGCTAGTTCACCGTTCGTTCGTTTGTTCGACCGTTGGTTTGTTTGCTTATTCGCTCGCTATTTTACCCGTTCGTTCGTTCGTTCGTCTGTCAGTCAGTCTGTCAGTCTTGTTGTTGTTGGCGTCGGCAGCGCTGGTGGGGCGTATTGAGGCCCATCACATTGGCTTGATCTTGAAGTGCGCAGGCTGTTGCTTTGTTGTTGCTGCTGCTCGCGCTCTGAAGAGCGTTCGTTGTTTCTTTTGCGAGAAGAAGCTGACTGCAGCGCTGCTCCTCTACTGGCGTGTGCGTGTGTGTGTGTGTGTGTGTGCGTCAAACTAGTGGTTTCATTGCGTTGGTCACGAACACAGGGTGCCTCAAGCCGTTTTTAAATGTTCTCTCAGTACAAAATTCCGCATATTTTAAATATTTCTGGCCCTGTATCGATTTTTTGGAAAATACCATGTATAACCATTTACAAAACATACACACAGTAAGCGCGCGGCGGTTCAGTTCGGTTTGCATTTCACTTTTGTTGATTGTGTTTGCTGTTGTTGTTGCTTTTGTTTCTATGGGTTGTTTTTTTTTCAAATTTTATGGTTTCCTCTGCGTTCCCTTTGTCTTCGATCACCAGCTAGTTCTCTCTCCTTTGTCTGTTTCTTGGGTGCACTTTTTTTAGGTTGTTTATTGTTGTTGTTTTTTTTGTGCTGTTGTTGCAGTCGTTTAACACCGTTTTTGTTGTTGCTTTTTTAGTCAACCCAACTCGCTGATGGCAATGGGTACAAATCGTTTTCGTCGGTCGCTGTTTTTTATTGTCATTGTTGTTGTTGTTGGGCACCTTAGCGTCACCCGTAAGTTTAACAACAACAACAACAAAAAGGACAATAGAAATAACAGCAACAACAATAATACTCATAATATATGCAACAAACACAAATGTTTCATTTTAACATTTTTTGTGTTTTAGTGCAATAAAATGGAAAGCAACGAAAGGCAGGTAAAAAAATATGATTTCAAACGGTCCTCGCGAAGTTCGCAGAGGGAGGCCCTCTGCCAAAGGGCCTTAAAGGTAAGCTCGCAAGTAAAGGCAGAGGAAGAGCAATATTGAGGAGTGCATACATAAGTTGTGAATATATACTCACTTAAAGCAATATAAATATGCAATATGTACATATATTGATTTCGAATCAAGCCGTGACTTTTGGAATCATATGTGGTCATGTTTTGAGCAGCGCTTTTTAAAGTCACGGCTTGATTTGAAAGCAATGGAACCATTTCAGACAACTCCTGAAACTTTCCAGACGTCTTGAACAAGTGTTCGAGACGTTTCATGCAGCTCTCTATTACGTACTTCTAGTGTGCATTTAATGCGTGTGGCCTCGAGCGAGATGCGCGGCAGCACCCTTGGAATTATATTAGATTAGATGTTGTAAACACCCTGTTTTCCTCTCCGCCTTCAAACGCCATCTCTTCGAAGACCCACCGAAGTGAGCGTCAGTGAGCGTCTAAGTTGGTTTAAGTCTCTTTTTGAGAGAAAATTTATGCTGACGATATCTTGACAGGCGCTCGTCGTTTTGCATGCGGCCGCTGAAGTTTAAACTTTTAATTATATTTTTTCTACTAAAATTTTGTATATTTTCTACATAGTATAATATAAATACGATGCAACCAAAGAAGTAGTAAAGTTTTAAAAGCCCAAATGAATCATGTAAAGGAACGTGTAAAAGGAACGAATGAAAGTAGTGTGTTTGTGTGTGTGTGTGGAAGAGGGGTGGGGGTGTGGAGAGTTTGTTGAAAATTAAAGGAATACGAAAAGGAAATAAAATTAAGTACACAATTTATTTTTGTTGCGCTCGCCACAATCGCGTTTCTCATTACAATAAAGTTAATGCAACAGATTAAACAATACCAGTAAGACCAACAATAATAACAACAACAACAATAGCAACAATCGCAACAATAGCAACACTACCAGGGTAGAGCATCTGAGGGGCGCACGCGGGCACGCCGTCATCATACTGACGAGGGCCCATCGCAGACTGAGACGCTGCTGGACGTTGCTGTTGATGCTGTCAGTGTTGTTGTACATATATATGTAGCTGTGCTTATTTGGTTGTTGTTGTTACCACAACTTTTGACTTTTACCATTTTTATGGCAATGTTTTATGTTTCTTGTTGTTGTTATTTCTTCGAATCGTAGTAACGTATTTTATACGTTTTTCTCTATATGTATATGTACGTATTACCTTTGGTTTTTGTTAATTTGCGCGAAAATCGAGAAAGAGACAGAGAACGAGAAAACAACAGCAACAACAAACAAAACGAACACTTTTCGCTTGTTCTGAAAACAGTAGCCCGCAAGTAGTTTTCAGCCCTGGTGATCCACACACACACTGGCCCTGCACAGGCTACATCGCCAGCCCGCTGGCGACGGCCCTGTTGCATTAACTTTTGTTGCTGTCGTTGTTGTTGGCTGCTGGTTGCGTGTTGCGCTGCATTTAGTTAACGTAATTACAATGTTAACGTTCTTTTTTTTCGTCAGCAACTCGCTGCCTGCAGGCTTTGGATGATGGGCGGTGGGGCGGTGGGTCGATGAGGCGAGGGCGCGGACAAAGCAAGCAGAGCGAACGAACAAGTTTTGGTTGCTTCTGTATTGTTGCTTACTGCTGCTATTCTTGTTGTTGTTTTTGTTGTTGTCGCTGATTGTATTCATTTAATTTTTTATTCAAGTGTTGTTGTTGTTGTTGTTGTTGTTGTTGTTGTTGTTGTTGTCGTTGTTAGCAAACTGGTTTTGCTAAATCAGGTTTCTACCTTTTCGGTTGTTGCTAGTAGTGGCTTCATTGTTGTTGTTGTTGTTGTTGTTGTTGTTGCAATTGTTTTTGATAGGAACCAGAAAAGTCAAACCTGCTGCGGCTGCTGCTTCAGGTCTCGATTGCTGCAGGTTTCTGTCTTGAGTCGCAGCCGCCGCCGCCGCCGAGATCAAGTCAACGCACGCCTGCAACGCGACCGAAACGGGTAAGTGCAGATCAGCTGCACTCCACAGACCCAATCTCAGCTGCGGTCGCCATCGCCGCCGTCGCCTCCGCCGTCGCCGCCGCTGTCGTGCTCTCAGCAGCGCGCTCAATAATTGGGAAGCTTTCTTGCGGAGGCTCCACTAATTGGAGTCAGAGTCGAAGTTATGGACGTGCTTGGAAATAATTTGATGGTCTTGCGGTTGCGGTTGTTGTTGTTTTTGTTATTACTGCTGCTGCTGCTGCTGCTGCTGCTGTTGTTTATGTGGTTTCTAATGTGTTTGCTGCAAACAGCAGCGGCAGCAGCAGCAGTCCGCAATCCGTTGTTGGCCTTTTTCACCTCCGGCAGCACTTGGCCAACTTGCCGCCGCTTCTACCGGGAGCAGGACCTAAAAACACTTCCATAAAAATGGCCAGAAAGCAAGCGGTTACCGCTTAATGGTGCACGAAGGCACCATAACTTTTCGCTCCTCTAACTTTTTATTATTATTTCTCTCAAGTTTTTTTAATGGAAAAAATGGCAAAATGGCCAAATGGTGGCAACCACATAAATTTTCGGGCCCGCTGAGCTTTCGCCTCGCAGCGCCGAAATAAATGTTCGCATAAAAACGGAGCTGACTTAATTTAACAAACATTTCAATAAATGCAATTAAATCTTAGCTGATTACTTGATTGAAGATTGAGGAGAAGAAGAAGAAAAATAGCACACAAAAAACAACAACAACAGCGAGTAAAAAAAATAATTGTTTTATTGTAAAAGTTGTATGACTTTGAAGAAAATTATAAAAGCTAAAACAAAAAACGAGCAAACGAAAAAATCCAAAGAAATTAAAATAGAAAAAAAAGAAAAATGGAACAACAACAGGACAGAAGCGCTTAAAGTCGATTGAACAATTTGTTGTAATGAGATCATTCATCAGCTCTAGCTACGATATTATTTGAATTTATTGCTAGGTCTCGAGAGAGCGACCCGGCGACCGAGCCAGCGACTGATGCACGACTAAGTGGAAAACTACCAGAGACAATCAAAATTTGAGGGGAAAAAAACAAAAGGAGAAAACAACAAAAAAACAAAAACAAAAGGAGAAAATAACAAAAAAAAAACAAGAGAAGAAAATAACAAAAAAAAAAAACAAAAGGAGAAAATGACAAAAAAAGGGGAGAAAACAAAGGGAAAAAAAAAACATGAAAACGATCGTTTACAATAATAAAAAATAATTCAACAATTTTTTAAAGATATTCTATTCTCTTCATAGGAAATTTTTTTTAGATTTCAATAAAGTTGATAAAATTGCGGAATATACTCGGACGATTATTAATGAAATGTCATGGAATATGTCATATTTCACTTTTTAAACAAATTTAAGAGGTATCCATTTCGAGTTACAGAAAGTAAAGCCCTGCCGTTTGGCAGCTGTCAAATGCCAGTGTCATCCGAACAGGCATTTGTTTAGCTGAAGGTTTGCCATTTTACAATATGGATCGTTTTATCATCGAACTACGCTGAATAGCGTCATAAGCCACACAACATGGACGCTTTTTGCTTTACTGCGATATTTCGCGATTTGGCGATGTTAATTGGCCACCAAGATCGTGCGATCCAAAGCCGTCAGTTTGGATTTCTTCTTTTGTGAGGCTACGCAAATGACCGTATTTATGCGAACAATTCCTCAACTTTGGAGCATTTAAAGAATGACATTCGGTCAAGTTATGGCCGAATTATAGCCCGACTTGTGTCAAAAAAAGTCATCGAAAATTAGTTCAAGCATTATATTGCAATAAAAATTCAGTCGATATCATATCTGAATATCATTAGTGTGCTTTTTTTTTTCTTCACTTAACTTCACTTTTAGCATTTTCAGTCTTCAGAATTGACAAGTCCACTTCCACTTTGTTAAGTAATTATTTCTTTTTCTCTCTACTTTTTTCTATTCCTTTTTTTTTTATCATTAATTTTTTTTACTGATCATTTTGCTGATTTCGAAATGTTATGGTACGAGTATTATTATTTTGTTGTAAAACGCATCATCCGAACGTCCTTTATTTTTATATTTTATTACCTCGTATTTTATTGATTTACAATAAAACCTTCTTTTTTACTATACCTAAATTTATGGAGAGAAAGAGAGATTTTATGGGCCAGCGCGATCCTTGGGCGTTATAGTGTTCATTTTTAAATCGGAAATTTTTAATTATAAAATACGTACGTATGTACGTCGAGTACGTACCTCCTTTTTTCAGGCGCTGCAAACGACCGCTATGCCACGACTATTAAGAGATCGAAATTAATTGCTTTAAGGATTAATATCATGAGTCTTTGTATAACGTAATAAGCGGTATTTTATGACTCTGGCTTGCTTTGCGATCTTGCGGTCTTTTTTGTTTGTGGCGTTGCCAGACGCCAGACCATACGAAGCACGATGATTCAGTACCGACAACAAAACTTAACGGCCGATTAAGTTAATTAATTTTTGGCCAATGAACATCATGATATAATAAAGGTTACGATTAAGCGAAATTCAAAAGTTTTATTATTATTATTATATCGAAAGTATTATATCAAAACTTGTTTCGATAGAAGAGTTTTGTTATCCAATTTTTTGCGAGACTTTGATTTTTGACAACTAAAAAAATTAAGTTAAAACTAAGAGTTCTAAAAATGAATTGTGTTTTTTTTAAGCTAATTTTCATGTTTTTGATTCCGCTTTTTGTTTTCGCTTGTAGCATTTTCCTTGTCACAATATTTTCCTTCAAAAATATCAAAAAAAAAAAAATAGAAAAAACTGAAAATATGTATCACTTGAGAAGAATTTTCAAAATTTGAAAAACTTCCGTTGCCCCTTTTTTTGGAATTTGATTAAATGATTTGTGAGAAATTGAAATTAAAGAAAATAACATGACAAAGCTTTTAAATGATGGATGAAGCGTCTAAAGATTTATGGGATTAAGGATGGAAGAAAAATACATTTTCCTCAAGATACGAAAGGAAAAAAAAAAAAAATTTTAAAATAAAAAAAAAATTTAAAAATAAAAAAAAAATTTATTTTTCCACAAAAAAAGTGTAATGTCGAATAAAATCATTTTTCTATACAAAAAAAAAAAATTAAAATAAAAAAAAAATTTCTTTTTCCACAAAAAATATGTAATGTCGAATAAAATCATATTTCTCTACAAAAAAAAAAATAATAAATTATATAGCCATAAATTTTATGCTGCTGACTGCTTGCTACTGTTTATTCTTTATACAGAACGCCGTCGTCCGTGGCTTTTGACGTTCGTTCTGTGGCTAAAAAGTTGTAACAACTCGCAAGACTTCAAAGCAAAGAAAATTATTTGTTTTTAATTTTAATGGCGCGTTTACAGCTTGTAGTAATTTTTAATTATTACTGCTGCGTTTTCCTGACGTGAGTTTAATGTGCGTAAGAAGGAGTCAGTGTCTGTGATTTATTCAAGGCTGTTTTTTGTGGTCTTCTTTGTTGCCTTCGAAGGGCGGTGATGGGGCCGATTTTGGAAGCCCGTCGAAATGATTAATAAGCAGGTATTTATTTTTCTGAAGGTCAGTTGTCAGCAGACACACCACACCACCAAAGCGAGACCATCAGTAACGAGTTAGATCTCAAAATACAGACGGCGGCATGGCTTTTGGCGGCCATAACGCAAAAATTCGAATCTTGCTGTTGATCTAAAAGAGAACTGATTCATGTTAATTCGATGATTATCGTCTCTAAATCGTCGCTCCTGCTCCTGCCATAGATCGTTCCTTAGAAAAAGGAAAGGACCGTTTGGGGTTGACTCAAACGGCCTGCAAGGAAAGTAGTTTCGGTTTCTTTTTTGAGGCAGAAACGGTTTCAGCGAGCCTCGCTTTACTAAAGCCTCGTTGTTTAGCGTCCTAAAAATTCTGCCCAATTAATTTCAAATTATTTTTTAACATTTCGCTTGCTTTATAATAAAAAATATCACAACAACTTTAACGCAACTTCACAAAAATAAATAAATACTTAGCCATCAACCAATTTCTTAATTTCCAAAAAAAAAAAAAACAAAAAAAATTATAACAAAGAACATTTTTTATTGACCATAAAGGCTTTTCAGAGATTCATAAGAATTCATTTATTACGTATTAAGGCGAATAATTTCGTAAAGTGCGTTTGGAAAAGAAAAATTTGTGAAAAATTTTAATATCAATTTTTTTTTATCATAAAATGTAAGCAGTAACAACAACAACAACAACAACAACAACAACAACAACAACAACAACAACAACAACAACTACATACAATACAACAAAAACCTAAACTTAAACTCAGTGAAACACAAAAAAAAATATTCATAAAAAAAAATTTTGTGGAAAAGAGAGTGGAAAAGGGAAAGGAGCGAAGGGGGGGAGGTGGTAATGGCGAGGGGTGAGGGCGAGGGAGAGGGGAGAAAAATTATAATAGCAATATTTCAGACCATGGCAACCGTTTGTTACTTCGGTCGCTGTCAGGTGCTGTAGTTGTTGTTGTTGTTGTTGTTGTTGCAGCTTATGTTGCTGCGTTTATATTTGTCGGTTGCTGCCACTCGTACGTTGTTGAGTGAACCATAAAAAATTTATTTCTGGCGCTTTTTTGAGTGTTTTTTTTTTCTATAACTTGCATCCTAAATAAAAAAGGAAAAGCAACAAAAAAAGGAAAAACAACAAAAACCAAAAAAAAGCAAAAAACAACAACAACAACAACCAGCAACAAAAATCTGAAAATACATAAACAAGTGAATAAAAATTTAATTATTTGAAAATGACGGACGAGTTGCGAGTTGTTGCTGTTGGCTGGATGACTGGATGACTGGCTGGCCTCATCTGGTTTGAATTGCTGTTGTTGTTGTTGTTGGGGGCTGGCCTCTCTCGCTGCTGCAGCCTCTTGACGTCGCCGCAACGTGGCCGCTGCGTGCCGTAATAAACTGCTCACAAATTTTTTTATGCCATCGACCATAAAAATATTGCTTCATTTTAGTGTCTTTTTCGACAGGAATCGGATGAAACTGAACAACAAAAACAACAACAATAACAAGACGAACAACAGCCGATATCAACGTCAAGGAGTGTGAGAACACAACAACAACAACGACGTCGACTTTGTTTAATATCAATAAAAAAAGTGTAAGTGAATGTTTTAGCACTTTCTTCATTCATTTATTTGCTTAGCGCGTTGGTAACCCTGGCGGGCTACAGTTTTTAACCCTGTATTTTTTTTTTTGGGTTTTCTTTTTTTTTTGTAATTTCGGGGCAAAGGGCCACCATCACACCAAGCAATGAGTCAATGCCGGGCTCTACCGGAAGGGTAGAGCTTAAAAAATCGACCATTTCAGGCATATTTTGTTAATATTTAGCTCATTTTTTATTTAAATGATTCGTTGTGTCCCTTTTTTTTTGTTTATCTTCTGAAAAGGTTTCGTCGGTTTCCGCAATTTACCGAATGGAACGAATGAACGAACAAAAAAACAACAAAAAAAAGGGGGCGAAAAGGTCCTCAGAATGGGTCAAAGAATAAAATTTGTTTGAAGTAACAAAAACAAAAAAAAACACCACGAACCTAAAACTTTTTAAGCTTGAAGAAAAATTTAATTTGTTTCAATTTTCGTTTGATATTTTTTGTTGATGATGTTTTTCTTTTTTTCGTGCTAAAATACATTTTTTCGGGGTCAAGCAACCGAAACCGAAACCGAAACAATTCGATAAGATAAAAGTCTAATTTATTTATTTTGTCATCAAATAAAATAAAAAGCAAACAAACAAACATACAAAGCAAACCTGATTAAATTTATTAAGTAATTCCAGCAAAAGCGATAACAAAACGATAGCAACAGCAACATAAAAACGTTTACAAAATAAAGAAAGAAAGAACGAAAAAAAAAAAAGCTCCACTGAAAAATGGAAAAATGGCTGCAGCAAAAGCACAAAACACAAAACTTAAAATCTTTTAAAAACCGAAATCGTTAAGCTCTCAAATTGATTGTGCAAGAAGTGACGACTGACTACTAAGCGCAGACTTAGAGGCACAAAAACGCGGAAAAGGGAGTTTATTAAGGGAGGGGGATTGGGTTACCCCGTTTTCCACCAAGTTTAAGCGTTAACAAGCCGTCAGCAATCCCTTTTATTTCAATACAAATTCAATAAACTGTAAAATGAGTATTAATGGATGAATGATTTCGCAGGGCGCCGCTCTTCTTGCGGCTACGCCTCTACGCCTCTGGCAAAATCAACCAGAATCCTAATGTATCGTTTATTCTTCTACTTTTTCGTTTTTTTTTTCTTTTAAATTAAGTGAGAAACGTTGTTCTGATTTTGTTCGGTTTTTCGTGGTTGTTCGTGGTTGTTGTTGTTGTTGTTGTTGTTTCTTCTACAACCAATTTGCATGCACTGATTTTTCTTGTTGGCGTTTTTTCTTGGTTCGAATGTGTTCCGATTTAAATTTATTTCCTGCATGATTTTTCTGATCGATTTCGTATCGATTAAATTGCATGACAATTTGATTCGTGGCGTCGTGGGAACGCGAGGATCTGACACCAAACGGTGTTGGTCGTTCGTGGTAGCACACGCTACGTCTACGTCTTCGCCTTCATATTCGCCTGCATCTACGTCTTTATCAACGTCTAGAGCTGCTAACATTGCGTAAACAAGACAACATTATGTGGATAATGTAATGTCGTGTAATGTAAGGCAACAGCGTGTAATGTAATGTAACGTAACGTAACGTAACGTAATGTAACGTAACAAACGAGTATGTAATGCAAGACGGTGTGAAAACGTTTGGCGCGCGCACGCGTTCGTTCGTTCGAAGATCGCTCATTCGCTTTAGTTGCGGGCCGGCCTGACCGAATTGAGGAAAACCACCAGCAACAACAAAAACAACAACAACAACAACCACAACAACCACCACAGACAGCAAGAATTGCAACACGTTTGGCAGCACTGGCATTACTGACGAGTTTTTCCTAATCATTTATTTGATTTTTTTTTCAAATAAATTTTTTTTTCAAATAAATTTTTTTTCAAATATGTATTTTTTTTTTTAAATAAATTTTTTTTTATTTTTTAATTTTTTATTTTTTTTTTTGTTTTTTTGGTGTTTGTTGATGGTGGCTTGCCAGAAATATCAATAACAACAAAATCAACCACCAACAAATGCCAAAAGTAGCCGGTAACTAAAAAAGTCAGCAACGACAATAATCGATTACGATAACAACAACAACAACAACAACACACGAATAAAAACAATAAGCACAACAACAGCAAAGGCAGCAGCAACCTTTGGCAGTACAAATAAAATCCAAATAACAGCAATGACAATAATAAGTACAACAACAATGCGACGAATAATGGGTGTGGCAGTGCACATACTAAAAAAAAAATCGATTATATAAACAACAAAGCAATAAAAAAACAAACCCATAAACAAACAAACAAACAAACAAAAAAGCACGGAAAACACGAGCAGAAACAAAATCAATGCAAGGATTGCAAGGAATACAACAACAACAACAACAACAACAAAAAGATAACAATTACAAGCAGCCCGATGAGTGTGGCAGCAATAAATGTTACAACAACAACAACAAACCGCAGCAATCAATGTAGCAGGCGCTGAACAAAGCTTAAGAATATAAAGGCACCGGAGCAAACACAACAACAACAACAACCACTAAAGCGGCGATGACAAAACTGACAATAATAATAATAATAATAACAATAATAACAACAACAACAACCAACGACATCACCGGTTATTACAACGATTAAACGATTAAACAACGAGCAACAAAACAAACAAACAAACAAAGAAAAAAACAGTAAGAAGTTAATACAATACAAAAACAACAACAACAACAACAACAATAGCAACCACTAAAGCGGCGATGACAAAACTTACAATATTAATAATAATAACAACAACAACAACAACAACAACAACAGCAGCAGCAGCAGCCAAGCAGCAATGATTACAGCAAGAAAAGCAAATAATATTGCAGCAAGTGTTAGTACAATTGCAGCAACAACAACAACAGCAACAACAACAACAAGAGTTATTATAACAACAACACCACCACCTCCAACAACAACAACAACAACAACAACAACAACAACAACAACGCGTCCAACACGCAATTGGCAACGAAAATGTGTGGCCCGAAGCGTGCACGTTAATTACAAATTCAATTACAGTACAGAGTTGCCAACTATTGCCAACATCGAGCGACCGAGTTGGCCGAGTTCAATACTCTTTGGCTGACTGAGTAGCTTGCTGGCCCGCCCGCCCGCTCCGGTGTGTGCAGCAAAGCAAACTGACGGCCATAAAACAAAATCAACAAAAAGTAAGAAAAAAGTGCAATAAAAAATCGGTGAAAAAAAAACAACGAATGCACAAACAACAACAACAACAACAACAACAACAACAGCAGCAACAGCAATAACAACAGCGACAAATAAACAAAAAGAAAAAGTGGATTATCGAGTGAGTACCAGATAAACGGCACCGTGGTACTCGCACAAACTCACGAGTTGGTCGGTTCGGTTCGGTTCGGTTGGTGTCAACGGCCTGCGGACGGACGATACCATGCTGATGGTGATGACAGCGACGACAGTGAGGGCGACAACGGCAACGCCAAAGACGTTGGCGACTGGCAACAACAAGAAGCCAAACGCACGTTGTTAGCGTCTAACTCATAACGACGAACTAATGGCCCGCGGGGGTAGGATGAGCGCGGGCCAATGGCTGTAGCGACAGACAACTTGACGGACGTGCCGGACAAACATAAATATTGCAAACGCTTCGTACTCGCATGAACGCAAGCAAACGCTTGAAGAGTGCAGCCAGAAAACGAAGCAAGATTTTTGCAATTAGACGGAGAAAAGGATAGAGAGAGGAGAGAGAGAGAGAGAGAGAGAGGCGGCGGCGACAACGCCAGTGACAAGGGCGTAAGGGGCAACTGCAGATGGGGGCAGGTGCCTGCCGAAACGGCGGTTCAGGTGGAGGCAGCGGGTATTGTGAGATATTTCGATGTTAGTGGTTTAGTTTGTTGTTGGTTTTGGGGTTGGCTGCAGGGAGGGTGGTTCTTCATAACACTCACGCTCACACAAACAGAAACATAACAAGAAACATAAAAAGAAACAAAAACAAACACAAAACTAAATGGAAAACTTATGGCAGCAGCAGCAGCAGCAGCAGCAGCAACAGCAACAGACCTAGATATCAAATGATCAACTTTTTACAGCTTTTTAAGCAAACGCGCTCGAGCTGCTGTTGGATGAAACAATAATCCGCAGCAAAGGATGGTTAGATTGGACTGACTGATTGAGGGATAGAAGGGGAAGAAGACGGAGGGGAGAGGGGGAGGTGGCAGTAGAAGGTAGGATGAACCAAAAACAGCGGGAAGGTTGAAAGGAAGATAGACAGAACGACAAATGGACGAATGGGTTTTGTTGATAATGAAGTGTACACAATAGTACGCACACAAACACACACACACACACACACACACACACACAGATATACCATATAGCAAAAATATGTTCAACGCACCCCAAAAAAAAACCGCATGAGATTTTGTATCATTCTAGCATTTTTTTTAGAATTAAAAAAAAGAATCGAACTCATTTTTCTTACCAAGAAAATAAAAAAGGTATAGAAAAAATTGTGGAATTACGAGGGGGGACGGGAGCGGGTAAAAGGCGAGTTAAAAGTTCGAGTTAAAAATACAAAATTTACTGATATTTGAAATTTTAATAAAGTAAACTCTTTCAAATTGTACGCTTTTCATGTTCCGTCAATGGCGACTTTGTGAAACATTTGTCAGCTCTAGGTAACGAATGAAGCGCGATATTGCCGCTATTAACGATATTACCATAAGCATAATTTTTCATGCACAAACACGGGCTTGCGATTGCGATTGCGATAGCGATTGTCATGTCATGTCACCGGCATCTGTTCTCTCAGCAAATGCTTACAATCAGGCATGAAATATTGTGTTTTTTACAATTGAATGCGACCGACGACAATGAAGAAGAACTGTCGATTTGTCAACGAAATGTATTTATTCAAAGTTCGTAGAATTCTTTCTCTGCACGAAAATTGATTCATTCAAAAAGAAAGCCCTAAAAAAGAAACCCTTTTGATTCATTACGACGAAGAAGTCGCTCTTTCGCAGCGACATCATTTCGAGAGCCTGATGATGGCGTGTCAGGCCATGATTATTAGGCCATTCAATCATTTTTTGCGCGCTTAACCCTTGAGCGGCGGCGGGTGATCTATAATACTCGTATTTTATGTAAATCATATTTCATGCGAGTTTGAAGGATGATGATCAGCCCGGCACATTTTTTCATTCCGGAGTTTCTGACATTTGGCGCCTCAAATTACGCACAAGTGAGAGACGTACTCGTGCCTAAGATTAGGTTACGTAAGAGGACTTAGCTTATGACGTAAAGACACACGGGAGCACACGTGTTACATGATATGCCATGATAATCAACGAGGTGCTCTCAATACAATCACTAACGATGACTTATATGCCGACGCTGCCGCTTTAGAAGTTATCAATCAAACTGAGCTAAACGAAAGTATCTCGATTTATACGCAACCGGTTAGCGCGTATATGCATATAAGACGACGCTTCTAAATAATCCAAAGGTCATAAATTATTCACAATTCCGAGTAGGTCATAAATAATGCTCCCTTCAAAGAAAACTTAATAGAATTTTGGCTCAATTCGTTTTTCTTCTTTCGTGTTTTTTTCCGGCGATTACTTCTTTGTTATAAGAAGAAAAAGAATAAGATGAAGAAGAAGTTGTTATTTTGTTGAAGGATACAAAGGAGAGCCTTCCCCCTTTTTTGGAAAAACGCACACGAAGACGCAAAAGAAGCGGCACAAGATTAAGATATTCGAAAATGTTGCGTAATCTTCAACACATTATCAATATTTTTCAATACTGTTTTGTTCTAGTTTTTGCTATTGCTTTTTCTTCTGCTGTTTCCTTTGCTCTTACGCCCGCTGCTTCACCTTCTTCTTCTTCTTTATCCTCTTAATACTTTAAGTCTCTTCATGTGTCTTACGTTTAGGGTACTTTTAAAGCATTACCCTCAAATCATGTGTTGATTTGTTCTCACTCCTCAAATTTCGAAACTTTTCCACTTTCGCCTTCGAGGCATCACTTGGTTACCATATCCCACATGCCCTCTCCAAACGGTCACTCCTGCCCACCCCTTCTCGCCGGGCCCTTCCCAACACAACCCAATAATCCACTCATTCACTCTTGCAGCGTGTAACCGGATTAACCTTTCATCTCTTACATGATCCGATTCAATTATGTTCGGAATTACTTAAGCGTGTTCAGCAAAAATTGAAAAGTTTCGTAGGAACGAAGGCGGAAGGTGGAAGGGGTGAGCAGTGCAGGGAGGGATGGAGGGAGGGAGGAGGAGAGAGTGTTATTGTACGGGAGAGGAGCAAAAATTGTATTTAAACTTCTAGGCTTAAGAATTTTCTTAGGATAAACTTTTAATTAAAAGACGAATAGAATAAGAACAACAACAACAACATCGACGTTATTTTGTTGTATGTTCTGCCCCCAGAAAGGGCGTGTGAAGAAAAATGTATGCATGTGTTTGTTTTTATGATGTTTTCAACAATTTTCGTAAGTATTTTCGAAAATTTCAAAATATTTTCTGATAATTTTAATATGATGGTTGATGATACGTCACATTGGCGTACGGGGGTGGTCCACGCCTACGGATACGTCTCCTCCACGCCTCCCTCCCTCCTTCACCCTCCGGGAAGAAATGGCAAGGAAAAGTACTTTGTGCTTAACTTTTACTTATATATTTTTTAAATTTTCCTTTTTTTTTAATTTTTAAAAAAAATTTTTTTTTTAATTTTTGCATTCTTTTTTTTTTTAATTGTTCAAACTTTTGCCCTTCAAAGAGTTTAGACCCCCACAAAAACCAAAAGCTATATGCGCTACTGATTGATACCATAATGAGAAGGACGCTAAAGACTCTCTCTCTCTGGAAAGAGAGCGGTGGAAAGAGTGTGAGCAAGGTTAAAAGTGGGCGAAGAGAATGCCTTCGGGTTAGAGGCCGTGAAGGGCTTTTCTAGTGCACACACAAACAGATGTTTAGAGTATGCTTCACTCTCCTTCTCCTTCCTTCGCACTAACAACAACAACAAATATAAGAAGTGATTAGAACAAGAAACATTTGTGGAACATGTGTTTATTGTGAAGAAAAAAAAAAAAAAAAAGAAGAAGAAGAAGATGAAGAAGACATGTGCATGCAACTGTTTTGTATAGTCCGCCTGCGAGTTGGAAAAAATCTGCAGCTCGCGAACATGTTTGAAAAATTTATAGTGTCAAAAAGCAAAGTGAAGAAGTTTTAATGTTGTTTTCGGGGCTCATTAATTTTTAGTGAAGAATCACAATGTGTTAATGGAAATGAGCACGCACACACACACACACACACACACCCTAGTAACACAATTTGGCAGCAAACACTTGCTGTGGTCTCTGCCATCGACGCGTCGTCGCTGTCGCTGGCGGCGCTCCTGCCAACGCTTCAGGGCGACCTCCATGTAATTAAAAAAAACGATTGTTTGCAGTCTCTCAGACTGAAAATTTAATTGAAAATTTATCGAAGATATTCACACATTTTTTTATTATTATTATTATTTTTGTTTACTGTTTTTTAATTTTTGTGGGCGACCGTTATTCGTGCTTGCCGCGACAGTCGAGTTGAGTCGAGTCTGAATTGAAAAATTGGAAAAAATGGGCAAGAAGAAAAAAAATTAAAATAATAACCACATTAAAAACTCTATAAAAAACACTCCCTTTTTTAAAGAAATAATTTTATTCTGTGGATTTTGCGTTTTTCTCAATTTTTGAAACGCAAAAGCCTCATAAATCATTAGCAGCCGCACACGAACATTACGGTTTGTCAAAAACACAGCACCTCACAAAAAAAAAAAAACAACAAAATAATATAAGAATAAGATTGAAATATCATACAAAAAGCTGCACACAAAAGGAGAAAAATTGCCATGTCGAATGCGTCGAAAAGCGCGGCACGTGTCCACGCTCCTCGCGAGCGTGCAGCTTCACTTTAAAACTGTCACACCAACGCCGCCACGCCCCGCCCCTTCGACAGATTAAAAAAAAAAAGAAAAGTGCAAACGAACGAAACGACTAAAGAAAGTCCAAAATCTAAAGGCCCAAATTGAAACGAAGCTGTCAAAATTAAACAAAAATATCGTTAAAAAAAGTTTCAATAAATCATAACCTTCAAGGTAATGAGAAAAAAGTTAATGATATTGTAACATATAATGAGAATTTTCCGATAATGAGAAAATAAAATAATAATTAATAATTTTAAAAAATTTCTCAACTTTTTTTTTAATTTTTTTTTGTGGAGAAATTCTCCAAACTCTGGGAATATCTCTTTAAATACCAAGAATTTTTGTGAATTCTTACAATTTCTGAAATTTTAATATTTTTTACACATTCCGTAACTTCTTAAGTTAAAAAATCTATATAAAATCGAAGCCTTTTTTAGGATGTTCAAAAGTTTTAAATTTTGTTGTCTGAATTGTTCAATATCTTTTCTTTTTAGTGCGCGGCTGGCTGCTGGCTGTGGGCGAAATAATGCAAGGAACAAATTTGAACTAATAAAAAAAGCAGTTGAAAGGATTCTTCTGGTGCTTGAAAGGGTAAGTGGTAGCTACACCTCTCTTAAAAGTCATTATATATCACGTGATTTTTCTAAAATGTTAAGAAACTGATAAAGGGATGTTATTTCGGGTCAATAAACTCTCGAATCACTATTAGTGTATGTCATGCGAAAAATGTCATGCTAACTCACAAAATAAAATATGCCTAAAGAAATTTCGAATATACAAAAAATAATTCAAAGTTTTTCAGAGATCAAGCAGGTCAATTTTAATAAAATCTCATGCGAGTGTTTTTCATGCAAAAACAAAAAAAAAAACCTAGCGTAACACACGTTTGTTGTTGTTACTACATTTTACACGTCCTATGATTTTACAAATGTAAAATTCCATCGACTTTGAAAAGGGTCAGTTTAACGGAGCGTTACACGCGCTGTAAACACTCCCATATAAAGGCGCGCACACACACACACGTATACACCTCTTCCCATATAAACTATATAATACATTCGATACATTTAAACTTAAGAAACAAATTAAAATCTAAACGCACCGACAAACACATGCACGTGCTTGAGACTTAGTCATCTGGCATAAAGAGTGACCGACCCTGCTTAACATGAGAAAGGTCAGAAAGCAAGCAATGACAAAAGAAAAAGAGAAGAGAGAGAGCGAGAGAGCATTTTTTTAGGCATGTCACAACATGTCAATCCCAATGAATTTCAATGATTCGGTATGAATGATTTAAACCAGAAAATATAAAATGATTGAATGATTTTCTGCAGGGATCGATCGTCCCCAGCCTTCGTCCCAACAAAGCACCTGCTGCCTGCCTGGTGCTTTGCCCCCAAAAATGTATCCTTATCGAATTTTGAAGGATTCTTACAAAACATTCTTTGCAATCATTCTTTTGCTACATCATTGTAATGATGTACAATATTTCCGTTATACGTTCTAATGATTTATTCATGAGTTTAAAGGATCACACTTCAAAGGATCATTTTAACACGAATGATTAAAAAGGTCGTCGCTACAGCCGTCGCTTGTCATGCAAGAGATATTTTGACATAGACTCTCATACATTGATATGAGAATTATACTAAATCTTCACACTTATAGAAAAAGATATTTAAATATGTCTTTCTTCAGGAGAAAGAGGAAATACAATGGATCAGAAGAGGCGACGGTACTTATGGAAATTTATATGCATATTGATATATTGTTTGCAGCCATTTGTATTTTTTTTTTACCATCAACAGTTGAAAATGTTTTAATTAAATTTAGTCAATACAAAAACCATATTAAAATAACTTTAAACAGCAGGCTAAACATAATTTAATAAGATAACGAATATTGATTTTTTATAATGACTTAATTCCATTGAAAAGGAAAGAACGAGTCTTCAAATTTTTACAGATTTTTCAGCTTCTCAAAAAATTTCGCTTTCGTTAAGTTTTAGCCGAAACATAAACCTTTGTCGACTTGAACGGGGCCTTTGCGTCTACGGCGGATTAATTAGTTCAGCAGATTCAAATCATTCAAAACTATTAAAG
The DNA here is from genome assembly GCA_949752815.1 of Conops quadrifasciatus. Classification (NCBI taxonomy): domain Eukaryota; kingdom Metazoa; phylum Arthropoda; class Insecta; order Diptera; family Conopidae; genus Conops; species Conops quadrifasciatus. The sequence goes on from OX457079.1 coordinate 4,568,310, forward strand.
TTTTTTGTTTTGAATTTTGAATAAATTGAGGTCTGACATGGGCTCCGGGAAATAACGCCCAAATGAAATAAGGCCCAATTTTTTTTTATATGAAGATTTTAAATCGTAAAATTTGGGCCTTATTTCATTTTTTGGGGCTTTATTTCATTTTCAACAAAAACTGAAAATGAAATAAGGCCCAACGTTGGGCCTTATTTCATTTTCTGTGGGCTTTATTTCATTTTTTTGTAAAAGTTTTAAAATTTCTGAAAATGAAATAACGCCCAAAATTACGGCGTCGACTGAACTTTAATGTGGATATGCAGAACTTTAATGCATGCAGACAAACCCAGAATAGATGAAGAATTTTCAACAAGGAGATGGTTTTGTTGGCTGAGGGTTTTAATCCCTGCCACGGCCGAAGGCCGGCACGCAGAAGGAACCTCGATAGAGAAAAACTTTTCAGCAAAGAAGATGGTTTTGTTGGCTGAAGGTTTTAATCCCTGCCACGGCCGAAGGCCGGCATGCAGAAGGACACTTTGCCTGCGCAGAAGGACCCTGGATAGAGGAAGGCTTTTCAACAAGGAGATGGTTTTGTTGGCTGAGGGTTTTAATCCCTGCCACGGCCGAAGGCCGGCACGCAGAAGGAACCTCGATAGAGAAAAACTTTTCAGCAAAGAAGATGGTTTTGTTGGCTGAAGGTTTTAATCCCTGCCACGGCCGAAGGCCGGCATGCAGAAGGACACTTTGCCTGCGCAGAAGGACCCTGGATAGAGGAAGGCTTTTCAACAAGGAGATGGTTTTGTTGGCTGAGGGTTTTAATCCCTGCCACGGCCGAAGGCCGGCATGCAGAAGGACACTTTGCCTGCGCAGAAGGACCCTGGATAGAGGAAGACTTTTCAACAAGGAGATGGTTTTGTTGGCTGACGGTTTTAATCCCTGCCACGGCCGAAGGCCGGCACGCAGAAGGAACCTCGATAGAGAAAAACTTTTCAGCAAAGAAGATGGTTTTGTTGGCTGAAGGTTTTAATCCCTGCCACGGCCGAAGGCCGGCATGCAGAAGGACACTTTGCCTGCGCAGAAGGACACTTTGCCTGCGCAGAAGGACCCTGGATAGAGGAAGACTTTTCAACAAGGAGATGGTTTTGTTGGCTGAAGGTTTTAATCCCTGCCACGGCCGAAGGCCGGCACGCAGAAGGAACCTCGATAGAGAAAAACTTTTCAGCAAAGAAGATGGTTTTGTTGGCTGAAGGTTTTAATCCCTGCCACGGCCGAAGGCCGGCATGCAGAAGGACACTTTGCCTGCGCAGAAGGACACTTTGCCTGCGCAGAAGGACCCTGGATAGAGGAAGACTTTTCAACAAGAAGATGGTTTTGTTGGCTGAGGGTTTTAATCCCTGCCATGGCCGAAGGCCGGCATGCAGAAGGACTCTTTGCCTGCGCAGAATGACCCTGGATAGAGGAAGGCTTTTTAGCAAAGAAGATGGTTTTGTTGGCTGAGGGTTTTAATCCCTGCCACGGCCGAAGGCCGGCATGCAGAAAGACACTTTGCCTGAGGAGAAGGACCCTGGATAGAGGAAGACTTTTCAACAAGGAGATGGCTTCGTTGGCTGAGGGTTTTAATCCCTGCCACGGCCGAAGGCCGTCACGCAGAAGGACACTTTTTGCCTGCGCAGAAGGACCCTGGATAGAGGAAGGCTTTTCAACACGGAGATGGTTTTGATGGCAAAGTGTTCTTCTGCGTGACGGCCTTCGGCCGTGGCAGGGATTGAAACCCTCAGCCAGAAAAACCGTCCCCTTGTTGAAAAGTCTTCCTCTATCCAGGGTCCTTCTGCGCAGGCAAAAAGTGTCCTTCTGCGTGCCGGCCTTCGGCCGTGGCAGGGATTAAAACCGTCAGCCAAAAAAACCATCTTTGCTGAAAAGTTTTCCTCTATCCAGGGTCCTTCTGCGTGACGGCCTTCGGCCGTGGCAGGGATTAAAACCCTCAGCCAGAAAAACCGTCCCCTTGCTGAATAGTATTTGTATATTAACCAGTCCAGTAAGTCCAACAGCTGCTTCGTAGCTAACCCATTTCAGCATTTATCGCAAAATTGGGCCTTATTTCATTTTTTTTGGGCTTTATTTCATTTTTTGATAAAAATTTCAAAATTTCTTAAAATGAAATAAGGCCCACGTTGGGCCTTATTTCATTTTTTTATGAAATAACGCCCAATTTGGCAAAATGAAATAAGGCCCGCATTGGGCCTTATTTCATTTGGGCGTTATTTCCCGGAGCCTCTGACATGATCTAAGTCAGCTGGTTGGTTGCTGGTTGGTTGACGGTTGGTTGGTGGTTGGGTGTGGCCATAGGAAAAAACGAATTAATATCTTTGCCCTTTTCCGAGTATTCCGAATTTATTATAATTACTTGTTCGTGTCAATCTTCTTACGCAAGCAAACTTCATTTTTTATCATTATCAACATCTCCTTTGTAGGCTGTCGGAGAGACAGACAATGACAGAAAAAATATCTCTTAAGAACATGTGATTTCATTGTAATCTTCTTCGTAATCATCTCAAATTTCGACGCTTGTTAAAAATAGCAAAAGACGACGACGACGAAAACGACAGCAATGACAGCAACAGCGGCGCTGATGATTGTGAATGTTTTTCACGTGTTCGGTCGACTTTTTTGTTTGTTTGTTTGTTCAGTTTTTGTTTTTTTGGAGTTTTATTGAAAATAATAGAGAAATTTACTGCAGGAGACAAGCGCAGAATGAAAAGAGCAAAAAAAAAGAAAGTAGCGTAAGATAATTATATGAAAAAAGAGGAGTGAAAAAAAAAACAGCACAAACTCTTCAAATTACAGAGAGAAAAAAAATCAGGCAAATGTCAAATAATGTGTATTGTGTGGGTATAAACAACCAACCAACCAAACCAACCAACCAAACCAACCAACATCATCTGACACAATAAAACGGATACATTATTACGAAATCATTGTAATCATTGTAAAGTTTTTTGCTTGTTTCTTCCTTTTTGGGTTTTCTTTTGTTTTGTGTGTTGTTGTTGTTTTTGCTTTTTTTTTACACATTCGTGCTAATACAGTGACATGTATCATCGTACAAGGCGTAATCATGGCTGGTAATTTTTTTCTTTTCACCAAGTTTTTGTGTTTCTCGCTGAAACGCTTGCTGCGGTCACCGGTGACCCCGCGCACCCAATGGGAAAGAGTGGTGCGTAGGAATCAGCAGAGAAAATCACAAAATAGCTCTCAAATTAGTTTAGGCCGCATAGAAAAAACATAATTTTTTTGTTCGCAATTTTTCTTGATTTATTATCTTTTAATTTACGTACGAGATTTTCCAACTTCCAACTTAATTCTGTCATTTAATATTGCGTTTTTTTTTTGTTTGTGAGTTCTTCTTCTTTGGCTCGCATTCTAGAGCTTTTCTATTTTATAGCGCGGCTGGCTCGAGCTCGTCGGTAACCAACGTACCGTGAGCTGAATGATTTTAATTCTACAGATTAATCACATGCTTCGTTCTCACGAAAAGCACGCGCAATGAATTTAATATCGTACAATCCAGAGTTGGTTTTTTTTTTTATGCTCCGTTCTTCATCTCGTCTGTACATGACATGGCTCGACGAGGCTCAAGGAACTTTATTAAAATGAGCGTCTTGACTTCGAGAGCAATTGTCAAGGAGAGCGAAATGAAAATTTGTTGCTCATTACGTTGCGTTACGTTGCGTCACGTTAAATGAGCAGCAGAAGAACTGAACGAACGAAGAACTGAACGAAATGTCAAAAGTGGCAACGGCAGCACAGAACAGTCGTATTAACTGCTTGTCAGTCTGTCAAAAGAATTCATTTACGTGAACATACTTGTATACTCTCGCATCTCGCATGTGCGTGTGAATAAATTTAAAAAAAAGGTGCTGAAAGGGGGCAGAGTGACAGAACGGGGGTGGGTTGTGTTATGATACATATAACTCACGTAAGGGTGGGCGTCGTAAAGTGGGTGTCGTCGTCGGTATGTCAAATTTGTTATATTCTTCAACGGAAGTAACAAATTTGTGCGACAGCAGAGATCTAAATCATTTTTTTGGGAGGCCTACCTGCCAACCCACCAGAAACCACCCCATCACCACCCCCCCACACACACACACACACCAGACACAGTGACACGCCCGGACACAAGCAGCTTCTTTACTGTTCCACACTTTTACTGTTCAAGTTGACAGCCGGCTTGACAGGAGCATAAATAAAAGCGTTATAGCGCCTCATTTACGACATTTGCACGACAGTAATAATAACAAAAAAGACCAACAACAACAACAAACGCAACGATAATAATAGAAATTACGACTGAGCGCCATTTTGTTAACGCGAAGAGCGAGGTGTCCTTAGCGCCACCACAAACCTACCCAACCACCCTCCACCCCACCATCACCCCCCTCCATATTCTCCCTACTCGCCAACCTCTCACCACTCGCCGCCCCACGAGACTTGACCATAAAATATTTTATGATGAAAAGAAACGAGTCCTTTTTTTTGTACAGAATCACAGAAAAGAATTTCTCCTAAACCATACGCGTTACCAACGCAACGACGCCCTTCACAAAAAAAAAAAAAAGGTTTGAGAAGAAGATGCAAGGAGAACAGCGAGAGGCGGAGAAGATGCCAGAGTGGGAGAATGCGAGACTTTATAGATTGAATTGTTTGTCAGAGAAATCAACTCTCGCCAAACATGACAGCAGGAGCAGCGCACTCGCAGCGCGGCACTCGCCACTCTCCACTCGTCACTCGTCACTCGGCACTTGCAATTAGTTTAAGTGCATCCACAGGTGCTTTTGGCAAGGCCAAATTAATTACCAACGCGTTAATTGACTCTACCTACCATAGAGAAATTTATGAACCGTTATGATTTGTAACAGCCGAAAGTACTCGCAACAAAAACAACGACCAACGGAAGGGAGAAAACGGAGAAATTTTTGAGCATGCTGAAAGGCTAAAGGGGGGGAGGTGACAATTAAAAAAAGTGTCCTTATCGCTCGAGGGAGCCATTATGGCGCGATTATAAGAAGCGTGAGGGATGTAAACGTATTTACGTGACACAAACTTTCGGTTTTTAAATAACTTTTTGACCTTGTTCTCAAGGTCAGACTTTTTAGCTATAATGCGTTGAAGTAATAGCAAAATTCTTGTCATAGAAATTGGTTAATTTAATAAAAATAGTTTCACACAGAAAGAGAAATCTTTAACGAAAACAGGAATCCTTTCGATGCTAAGAAATGCGTTTAGACTTTTTCTAAAAAGTCTTAAAAATCGTTGTAAAGCAGCAAAATGAACTTATCGTAGTTTCTACACAATTCACTGAGACTTCTAGTAATCCAACGCAAAGTGACAGACGATGAACTTTTCCACACAAACAAAGACAAACAGCGCCGACTCTCAGCGCAGATAAAATTGTCAAAAAATTTGTTATGGTTTTTATGGTTGTTGTTATGAGATTGTGTTGTGCCGGATTATCTTGGATTTGGGCGACTGCTAGTGTTTACCCGGCTTTAATCAGTACCAGCCAGAGCACTTTATCATGATTTCGCGCTCATAAATTCGTAAAATGCAACGGTAACGATTTGTCACTGCTAAATGTTGTTTATTGCACTTTATACTCAGCTCAATCCAGCTCATTCCTCCGCTCATTTCTCCGCCCAATGGCCACATTTCAATTCTCCTGCTTGTTCTTCTTGGTGTTCTTCTTCACAGCGAGGGTAGAAGACCTTGCCGTCCCATCCGCCGCTTTCGTGGCGTATCCTTGTTGGCCCCATTTTCGACTGCTGCAAATAATTTACGACATTTTATTAAAAATTTAACAGAATTTTTATTAAAATTAAAAAAATAGTCCTGCTGCCGCCGCTCAGCGCAGACACAAACGGCGGTGTCGTGTCGGTGTCGGCAGCAGCACCGGCAGCCGTCCTTGCCATCGAAATAGCTTGAGTTATTTCGTTCTCGAGCGTTCCTAGAAAATGTTGCGTAACAAAAAAAAAAAAAAAAAATTCAAGAAAATCCTGAAAAACGAAAAAAATTAAAGCCTGAACGAATATAAAAAAAAAAGCGGTAGCATAAAAAAATGCAAATTTATGGTTAAAAATTTCTTGTTTGTTTTTGTGTCACAGGATTTAACGCGTTTTCTGAATTCTCCGCTCTGACAACAACAACAACATTCAAAACCGGCGAGGGGGAAGGAGGGGGAAAGGGAAAAACGTCAACGGGATAAAGAAAACAATGAGAGCGGCGGCAGCAGCGAGCCAGTCGGCGAGCAACCAAAAAAAAAGGAAGCCCCAGAATCGAGCAACGAGCGACGAGCGACGAGCAACGTGACACACAATACGTCATAATCCCGCTTCAGCGTAATTGTATTTTTTATTTCCATTTTTATTTTCTCTGCTTCTGCTTCTTCTTCTTCTTATTTTTCTTATTTGTTCCCTTTTTGTTATGCTCAAAACAATTTTTCCGCAGCAAAGGCTAAGTACGGAAGAAGAAGAAGAAGACGCTGAATGGGTGGTGGGAGGGAGGAAGGGGGAGAGTGATAACACGGATGGAAACCAGGCTACGGAACTGACTATAAGCCGGCTACCGAAACGGATTACTCGCGGATCTTCTGGCACTCTGAAAGCGATGAAGTCTTATTTGAAGAAGTAACAATAAAAGGGAGCAACAACAACAACAACAACAACAACAATAGCAACAGTATTCAAAATAAATACTTTTCATTTCGTTCGGTTTCGGCCACAGACCGTTTTTCCGAGAAGTTTTCTTGCACATTAACCGAACCTGAACAAAGAAAAGGGGCTTTACTACCCCTTCGAAGACATAACCTAACAAAAAAAAAAAAAAAAAAACCATAAAATAAAAGAGATACTTGAGGAAAGAACTAAGGTATACAGGAAAGGATTTGAGCGCAGTTGAAATAATAGAAGAATAATAAAAGAAGAACAACGAAAAAGGAAAATCATGGCAGCGTAAGAAAGGAGCTCTTGAGATCAACAACAGCAGCTTAAGGTGCCCGGATGGGGGTACATGATCCCATCTGATCCGTTCCGATCAATAGGAACGAACTTCTAAAAATTCTAAAGAGGCGCAACATTTAAGACGATGACGCTTAATTGAAAACGCAACGAAAATATTGAAGAAGTTCTTCTGTCAATTGAAACATGAGTATTCCTTTAAGGAAGGAAGGAAGCCTTAAGTAGCAACAATTGTTGCTCAATCGAAAACGTAGTCTTTCAGAAGTTGTGCAATTGATCTGCAGAATCCGCAGAGCGCTTAGGAGAAAATACCAGCTGCCTTCTGGTACGAGTGCACCTATTGCCATGTGGGTCGCCAATTTCTTGGGAACCAACATTGGGCAAAATATTAAGGATTCTCTTAAGCTTAAGATCGCTAGAGCTATAGCCATATTTAATTAAAATTAACTCGACCTTGAGTGTTTATAAAAAAGCGAGGTTTTACGGTTACAAAAAAAAGGAAAGACTTAAGAATAAGACCTCAATATTCTCCAAGGTTTGTTTAATATTCATCTCTTCGAGTGTATCTCTTCGTCTTTCTGAAGACCTAACGATTATTCACTTGCATTTCATTAAAGTCGCGTAGGGAGCGGCTCTCCCGTCCCCTACCGTTCAACCCTCGAACCCACCCACCAAAATCATGATGATGCATTTTATATTCGTGCCATGTTACACCTGTTTAATGATTGTCATGTTGGCGCTATGACAACGATAAAATAGCAACATGTCGAAGGGGCTGAGGGAGGTCTCTACTACCCCCCCCCCCCCCCCCCCCCCCCAACAACAATTTCCAACTTCTCGTCCGGTTCCTTCTGCTCTCCGTTTCTCTGGAAAACCCATTTCAGGCGAAAAAAAGCACAAAAGAACACGGAAGGGGCCGGCAGGCGGCACTCAAAGGTAGGCGGGTGGGTTGAGCGGGTGGCAGGGTGGCTGGTGGTAGGTGTAACCAATGCGGCGGTCGGCCAAGTAACAAAAACTATTTTAGTAAGGAAAAAACAATTTTTTAAACAATGACAAACAGCTTCATTTCGTTAAAATCTTGAACCAATAAAGCGATAATTTATTGATTTATGTATATACAGAAATATGGCGATTTATATATTGTATTAGATTGCAAGATTGTTCTTCAGTCGTGTCAAAGTTGTTGGTTGTCATGAGATTCTTGAATGACAATGATTTGGAATAATAAACTTTGAAGAGAAGTTTGCTTCTTGCAACTGAAGCCTGAAGATGATTGGCCGATACTTTATCGATGAATGGGCGGTAGGGGCGGTGTTTATGTGTATGTGTCTATTTGTGTTTTTGTGGGTGTGTGTGTGTTTCTGTGTGTGTGTGTGTGAAGTAGGCATTAAAAATAATAAAAACGGCCAAAAATGATGGGCCGTTTGGCTCAAGATAAATAAATTGAGAAAACACATCGCTAAAGAAGGCTATATCGATAGTGAAGAAAAAGCGGAAGGGGGGGGGGGGGGGAATAGTTAGATGCTGTTACGTGGTGTTGTCGAAGTGTGGTGGTAGGTGTGGTTGCCACTAAGTATCCATTAAAACTGAAGAACGCTCGTTTAGACTGAAGGAGTCCTCTATCCTCTATCAGTATGACCGACCATGGGTCATAGACAGTGGCCGTGGCAGGGCTGTCTACAGTTGACTGATGGCAGATGATGCTTGATGATGCAATAGAAATGGTGCAAAAGAGCTACTCGTAGATGATTAACTCGTTTCTTGAGTAATAAAAGCTTCTGGGTTTTTTTTTGCGATATGAAAAAGACGGGTCAAGTGGAAAAGGTTGGGGAAATATCTACCAGGTTTGATTTGCATTTTTCTGGTTGTATGTATTTTTTTTCCACTTTCTCCGTGGCTAACGCCTCTTACGTTGCTGCTAAACTCAAGCTTCCTCCAATTATACTTGTTTTTCTTTTGCAGCAAAAAAAAACCGCAGGACTTCCACCGTTTTCAGCCGAATACCGTTAGTTTTGCTTTTGTGATTTTTTGTATTGTGACATTTTGGTGGTTTTTTTTTCTCATGTTTGCAATTTCCTTTGCTTGCATGAATTATGATTCAATTCTTTCGTAGTTCCGGTTGTTCTCCGAAAGGAATGTATGTGTGTATTCGTACTGGTAAGTGTGCGTGTGTGTGCGTGTGTGTGTGTGTGTGTATTTGCGAATGCGTTATTGACGACGACACGTGCGTGAAACATAAAATAGCAAAAGATTATTGCTTGCCATTCAAAAGATTGCGAAATGACAAAACGGCGAACGTCAGCCGAAATACCGCATATGGTCTATATGTTTGTATGTATTAGTCAATATGACACACACTCGCACCATCGCACTCATGCATGTGTTCCAAATTAAGCGATTGTCAAAAACGGTTATACGTGCTGACATCCGTTTCCGGCTGATGGTTTTCGTTCAGTATAATGGATTGCGCCCGATAACGAATGGCGGCACATGCTGCTGCCGCCACAATTTTGCATGCACGCTTTTTTATTTTACGAGTATTTTCTCTTCTCGTTGACTTTTTTGCCGATTTTCCCGTTTGTGTCCTTTTTTGTGCTCAATCAACAACTACTCATAAACGGAATAGTTTATCGTGCCTAAACGATCATAATCATTTGCGAAAGTAGATGCGAAAAAATGGCAAATATTAAGGAAGGAAATTGCATGCCCTTCGAGATGACCTTCGACGACGATGAGCGCAGGAAGTCAAGAAGTGAGTATTTGATTGTACATAAAGGAAATGAGAGATTCGAGGAAACTGATAATAGCAAAAAAAAAAAAAATAAACAAAAACGCTGTGGTATAAGAATAAATAAAAGTCGCGTAGATAATCGTAAGGTAAATGTTTATTAAATTTTTGGTCATATTTCGCTAGTATTTCAAGGACTAAAAATTAATCCGTAATTACATTACCGTGTAAGGAATAATTTATTTATTTTAAAAAGGAACGATTGCATCCGCATTAGCAAAATAATTTATAAACGCGATTTTGCAATTTTTGTAAATTTTTGCAATTTTTGGTCATTTTTAGCAATTTTTACAATTTTTGGCAATTTTTGTAATTTTTAGCAATTTTTGTAATTTTTAGTAATTTTTGCAATTTTTAGCAATTTTGGCATTTTTTGCAATATTTTGCAAGTTCTGCAATTTTTGCAAATTTATGCAATTTTTGGCAATTTTTGAATTTTTTGCAATTTTTGCAAATTTATGCAATTTTTGGCAATTTTTAAAATATTTGGCAATTTTTGCATGTTTTGCAAATTTTTTAAATTTTTGGAATTTTTTTCCAATTTCTTTCCACAAAACATTTTCTTCTTCTATAATTATTTGTTTATTGTGCAATAATTATTTGTTTATAAGAAACAAAAGATTTATAAAAGGAATAATTTGAATATGTAGGGTCATTCTTTCCCCCTCTTCCGGTACCACCATGTAAATATGCGTAAGCATAGTTCCTTTTTCGCCATAAAAATTGGTTCCAAAATTCATGGCAATAATTGAGCCCGCCTTTATTTGAAGACTCTAAATAGAATTTATAATAAAATCAGTGAAAAGTTATTTTATTGATTAGAACCGACGATTACGACTGAGAAGATATTATGGTTCTACAGTTAAGAAATGAAAAGAAAACAAAACAAAGCAATTACTTAGCAATCTTGACGTCTTTATTTACAGCAACGACAATAACAACAACAACAACAACAACAACAACAACACCAAGAGCAGCAGCATTATCAGCATAAGTTACGAACTTTCAGTTCAGTTCAGATTCACATTTTAAATGGGTTTTTATCGTCTAACCGGAAAACTGCTGCTTTAGATGTTGTTAGTTGTTAGTGTGTGCGTTGTTGTTGCTCTTGTTGTTGTTGTTCGGCTGTTGTTGTTCGGCTGTTGTTGCTGAGTATGCCAATTAGGACAAAGCGAGCTCAGCGCAACAAAAGGACCCAGCAGCGGCGGCGGCTTCTCCACTAAGTACACTAAACATCATACGCCCAATATTTTGCTGAATGGAAGGAATATTCCAGCCTGCTGTTGCTGCTGCTGCTGTTGCTAAATGAAATTCATTCATTCATTTAGTTCTACGGCGACGGGAGGGATGGATGGACGGACGGACGGACGGACGGACGCATCGTACATTTACTCCATTCGGTTGAATGTAAGTCATTGTGAGGCCTTGTGATGCCATTTGATTCTTCGGGCGAACAATGGCCCGTAATGGAAATGTCAATTGGGCGCACAGAGAGAAAGAAAGGAAGAAAGAAAGGCAGAGAGAAAGAGAGTAAAACAATAATGGCAAAAACAACAACAACAACGGTAATTACAACAACTGCAGCCAGGCTAAGCCAAAACAAAAGCCAAGTGAAAGGATAATGAAAATTGACGGAAATGGCAACAAGGACGTACGTACGTAGGCCGCAGAGTGAAAGCGGTTAGAGCGCTGCAAGGAAGAGAGAGACTGAAGAGACGGAGACAAAGAAGAAGAAGAAGAAGCACAGAAAAAAGAGCGGGGGGTAAGCTAGTGAGTTGGCGAGTCACGGTTACTGAAGGACCTCTAGAAAAATACGTGACATCCTCCAGCTGGATCCGTTCTGCATGCGAGAATTGAAGGCGATTGTGTGCGTGTTTGTATGTGTGTGTGTGTGTGTACGTCTGACCACATACACAATAAAAAATCAGTCAGTCTCTATCGAACATTTATACAACTCTTTGCTCTTCGCTGCGTTTCTCTTCATTGCTCTTCACTTCTCGTCTCTTCTCCGCTTTGCTGTTTCTGCCTTTGTCATAATCACTTTTGCATTTTTATTTTAATTGAAACGTAATTATTTATCGTAGAATTGCATTTAATTGAGCATTTAATAAAATTGGCGGCGAAATTAAATTGAAACGAATGAAACGAACATGGAAAATTTTCTCTCACTTTTGACCCAACTAAAATCGTGGAAAGAGAATGGCAGAGAGCAGGGTAAGGAGCAGGTGATAGAGCGCGGGGGAGGGGGGTCCGTGTCTGCTGCTGCTGCTGCTGCTGCTGATTCTGACAAAATCCATTTAGATTTATCGAATTTGGTCGAACTAAAGCCGAGCATCAGTTGCAAATTTAATTAATTCGATGCTGGAGGTGATGGTTATGATGATGATGATGATGATGATAACGATGATGATGATGATGATGATCATCAGCGATGACGCTGACGATGTTGTCGATATGTGTGTATTGTGCCTGTCATCATTTTCAGCATCAGCTCTGTCATTCCTTTGATCTCATTCCAAACGAATGATGCTAAAAATGATTTTGATTTGGATTTTGAAAGGCTTCTTCTTCGTGTTCGTCTTCTTTTACCATCTTCTTCTTCTCCTTCCTTCCTTCCTTGGTGTTCCTTTGTGCTATATTTTGGCAGTTTCTTTGAAGTTTTATCGCTGAAGGAAAGCAAAACCGAAAGCCACCGAAAGGGAAAATTTATTGAATTTCTATCTATTAAATGTTTACTCCTTTCATGTATTTTTAAATCTTATAAAAGATAAATTATGATAAAAAGAGAAAAAGGATTTTGATTAAATTCTTCATACTATTTTTCCCATTTTTTAAATATTTTTTTTCTCTGTGTATCAAGTGTTGTTTTTTTTTTAATTTATATTATATTTTTATATTTTACTTTCCCAAGAGTTTAATTGTTCTTAAGACTTTTAACTCTTTCATGTCTTTCTAACGTATTTTTTTGTGAAAAGTTAAAACCTCCAAAAGAAAAACAATTTGCCAAAAAAAAAATTCAATTTTCTCGGTGCAAAGAACAGTTTTTGTAATTTTTAATGGTTTATGTTGGTTTATGACTCTCAACGACGACGGCACGAACACAGTTTTCTTTCCTTTAAATTTTAAGCCTTTGCTGCTGTTGTTGTTGCTGCATGGCGCCGTTTCTTATATGGCTATAATTTCTAAATTTACGGCGTTTCCATTTTACCAAATTAGAAAAACATAAACCATTTTAGCAGACCATAAAAAAAATTCCAAACGTTTCTGAGAGTTTTAACAAAAGGACTTGAAGGGCCTTTTAGACCTATAAAAAGTTTTGTTAGGAATCAATAGATTTTTGAAAGGAGTCTGATTTTGATCTATTTTTATAGCCATTTTGAGTTTATTTATCATTACTGCACGCTTAAGATAATTTCTTGATCAGCAACGCAGAGAAAGAGAAGCCTCAGTTCTGTACTCATAAAAATTTACCTTAAAACCTACCTATCGCTATATCTTTTCAAAAAAAAAAAGCAAAAATTTATAAGAACTTTCTTCAAAATTGAAGTTCATAAAGTGACTTCGTTTCAAAGTTTTCGATAACTCTTTTTTTCTGAATTTAAAATGAGAAGCAGCTATTTTTTGCTGCGTGACAAATTTTATCTTAAATCTTTTACAAACAACATTTATTGCGGTTACTTTTTCTCTTCCTTGAGAACTACTTTTTCTCTTCTTCTTTTCTCTTCTTCTTTCTCTTCCTTTCAATCCTGATTTCTATAAAATGTACAAATTATTACCTAAAGATTTTTATCCACTGTAGTATCACTTTCGGGAAACTGGCTTGCGGGGAAAATTTGATTCCTTCATACACAAATTCGAAGATATCGCGACATACGTCTGTCGTATGTCGTATGTTTTAAATGGTCGTATACGCGGTAGTATCTACCAACTCAATCTTTTCAACGATCCAAATTGTTGCCTTTATACGTTTAGTTTCTTCTTCTATTCTTTTTCTAAGACTCTATATTATCGCGCTCCTTTGATTCTTTCCTTTAACGGCTCGTTCATCGTTTATGCTTTGGTCTTTTTTTCTCTAAAACTCAGGTGGGTCGTTTGTTCGGTTGGTCGGTCGGTTGGTTTGGTTTGGTTTGGTTTGGTTTGGCTTGGTTTGGTTTGGTTTGGTTTGGTTTGCTTGGCCGGCAAACGGTCGGTGGGTACGTCATTTTTTATCATTTCTAATTTGCATTTTGATTGCCTTCAACTAAACTGAATGAGCGCAACGATACCATACCGAACAACCTCAGTACCTCTGAGAATAAACCCAAATTTTCGAATGCCAGTAGCACTGGACGGGGACGATCGACTGACTGACTGAGTTCGACTCGGGCGGGTGAATGTTCAGAAGGGGCTCATTAGCGGCTGAACTTCGCTGAACAATACAGTCGCGTTAAAGCGCGACTCCACACGCTGTAGCGTCGAAAAAAAGTCTGACAAAAGCGCTAAAAAATTCTTAGCAAACAAACTTCTCTTGTTCATAATGAAATATAATAGTAACCGAAAACCATAAGGCACCACAAAATTGTACATTTTTTTCTCTCCAGCATCACGAAACCCAAATGGTGGCTTTGGTGGCTTCTGTCTGTTTCAGCTAAAAAAGTATTAGAAAAAAAAGGAAGTATTCGGGAAAAAAGTGAAATTAAATAAAGTTAATAATAATAAATAAAAATGTTTTAATACTAAAAGCAAGCAAGTGGTGGTTACCGCTCCGAAGCCATTTAAGCATGGCATAAAATAAAAGGCTAAGCCGTGTTTTATATAAAAAAAACCCATTCTGCTTGCAATTCTTCTTCCTCATCTTCTTATTAAGATTACATGGTTTTAGTAAAGAAAAATTGCTGCGGGTTTTTTTTTGCTGTATGAAGTTAATAAACTTCAATCTCTAGAAGCCGCTACCAAATGAGGTCTTTATTTTTGGCTGGCCAGAATTGATTCGATGATACTTAAATTTAATGTCAAGTTTAAATTTTAAATTATCCACAAATATTGTAGGTACTATGTAGATTTCTGTGTTTTATGAGAAATTGCAGAAGCTGACCATTAAATTCTCAATTCCTCAAGAAAAAAACTCTGGAAGGGTCCACTGAAAGGTTCTCTGTTGAGTAAAGAAAGCATCTAGAAAATTATATAATTATGCGTTAATAAATCGAAAGACTTGGCTTTAATAATAATGCTAAAAATTATATAAATATAATGCTATTGTAAGGCTATTAATAATGCTTTAATAAATATAATTTTTCTTAGGGCTTAAAGTTATTAAAAGTACAAAGTCTAGAATTTTATTGATATCATAAAAATAGGAAGATTTTTCTGCTGCTTATGATAATAATAATGATCTGCCATAACGATAACAATAATTCAATTTTGCAATTTGACAGCTTGAACATATCACAACGAAGATTAATAATTATCTCTACAAAATATGACTTCAAATTTAAAATCTAAAATCTGTTCAGAAAATATTAAAAAATCCACTTTTGGCTTCCTTTTTTTTCCCTTTTTCATCTGGATTATTTCGTAGCAACGTCAGCTGTTGTTATTTCATTGGTTTTTGTTTTTGTGAAAAGATGGCACACATTCGGAGAAAACTCATTGAGGTATTGAGTTACTAACGCAACGTTATCCATCTTTTGCTTCTGTTTTTCTACGGCTGAGGTAAGTTGAAGGTAACGGGAATGGAAGAATGTGAAGGGTGGGGAGGAAATGGGGAGGGGGAGGAGTTAAAACAGTTGGTAGTAAATCATCTTTGATACCGTCTCTTCATTTTCCACAAAAACGACGCTGAAGAAGACGCTGACAAAGACGCAGACGACTATCCTTGTATCGCTACCATCCATTCTTTTCTTATAATCCTACCACGTTGCTGCTGCTGCTGTGGCTGCTGCTGGTTCCTCACTGCTTCTGGATTTCAAAAAAAGCAATACGAAAACCTGAAAATAAGATATGCCTTTGTCAATATTGATGGTTTCATCAATTTTCTCCAAAGACTCGAAGAGAATCAATTTCGCGCCAATGCGTGGTGGCGGCCCCTTCGTGATGTGATGATGATGGGGTGACGGGGTGATGGTGGGGGTGGCGGCAGTCGTGGGTGGCAGCAACTGTTCTTTCCCGGCCTGCAGAGCTAACATACAATAAAATAATCCCAAAAAATTTGTTCTTAGTTGATGAGAAACAACGCCCGCCAAAGCCAAAGAAAAGAAATAGGTTTCACAAAACAAAAAGCGACTGAGAGTGAAACCGGTCGTCGATGCGCCGCGGTTTGCCGAATTATTAATGTGCCGATTTTTCATGGAAATCAATTTCACTTACGCTTTCCATTTTGTTCGACTCTCCAGCGGCATTGTTTAGCTTTAGTATGTCGTTGTTGACGTCGTCGTTCAAACGAAAATCCAATCAATTTAAATGCACATCGTCGCAATATTGAAGCTGAAGATTGAATTGAATTGGATTGAATTGAATTGAAAGAGGCCAAAACTTTCATAAATCAGAACTAAAGAAAAGGGATTCACGGGAGGAAAAAGAAGAAGAAGAGGAAGAAGAGGAAGAAGAATACTACGCAGGCAAACAAAAGGTAATGAAATCACAGCAAATCTTTCATTTCAGAAGTGATTTAAGTCCTGGCGAGAATGATACACAGCACAAGCTTCTGCTCTAAACTCATACGAAAACGAGAGCGAGAACGAAAACGAAACGACGCATTTTGTATAGATAGATCTGAGGTCATATATTCTAATAAATTGCTTTAGACATAGAAATTTGGTAAAGATTTTAGACCTCTTTGGATGTACGAGCGTATCCGGAAGCCTTCAGGAAGAGAAAGCTATTTTAAACTTGACAATTTCAAGAACACAATACGTATATATTTTAAGGATTATGCTGTGAAAGATGCTGTGAAACACAGAAATTGTGGAGAAATGTTTCTAAAAAATTTGAAATTTTTTTTTCTTCATCGAATAAGGCACGCTTAACGCCTTTATTGGAAAAAAAAAGCTCAATGCTTTAAACTAAATTCAAAAAGATTCTAAAGAAAGAATTATGAAGAAAGAACAAGTTAGGTTTTAAAAAATCATAAAAGGTAGTAAGAAGTTTAACTAATACTAAGGTTCTTCTTTTTCTTTAATTCTAAACACATTTGAAAAATCTTCTGGACAGGTTTTTTTTTTCCATTATCAACCATAAAACCCATAAATCGTCCTATAACATCACCTCAAAGGATAGCAGGATGCAGATAGAGCGAAGGAAAGCCAAAAATAAAATCAAATAATCATCATTAATTAGTTCAGGTGCGCATGAAATCATAAATTGTCTCGAAAACCTAAAAAACCTTCGTATTGACACGTATTGAAACAGCAAGTGACCGACTATGACCAACAAAAAGGGTCAAAAAGGGTCTTCTGCGAGGCAGAAGATTCAGAAGAGAGTAGAAAAGAACGTGTTACTGATCATTCCAAGGTTTCAAAATAATCTTAATGTTTTCTGGTTTTTCCTTTCGTTTTCATTTTCGGCTCGGGGCAGCCGGGTCTACTCTGGCTTTATCTCTTTTTGCAACTCACGAACCGTAACAACCCCCGAAGAAAGACTAAACTCCACTTATTAACAAAAGCCGGAACCATCCAAGGTCTGCCAACAAAAAATTCATTAAGAATTTGAATTAGATAGACTTGAAGCCTGATTCGATTATCTTTTTCGTCAGGTTTTTATGTGAAAAAACAGCCATGATCGTGCTGATTTTTCAAAGAGACAGGCACGACTCTTGAAAAATATTTAACTGAGAAAAATATACGCAGTTTTCACTGCATAAAAGGGACCAGGCCGGATTAAAGCACCTCCTCGGCTGCTGATCGCCGAAAAAAAGTGAAGTCTCAATACGCTCAATAATTGTTTTATATTTGTTCTTTGCTTACACCGAACAGAACAAAAAACTCCCCGAGAACAGTTCCACACGCACCGCGCACCTGTGTTTCTTAGAGGCCCTAAGAATAATGTTCATTATCTTTCAAGGTACCTTTTTTCAAATACGTACTTCTTTCTCTCCACGATCACTTCAGCAGATAATACCTATGGAAAAATTCGTCTAGACTTCGGTTCAATTTTTTGAGTAAACCGAAATTTTTGTGTTTTGTGTTCACAAATTTTTATTTGCCATCCTTCATTCGGATTGATAAATAGCCACCAGCCTCTTACTGTTGGGCTGACAACGATCGCTGGCATATCCCCGAAAGATCCTCAAACAGTCTCCTTTTATTCAACACTCGACTTTGTTGTAATTCGCCCCTTGCTACTCGCCTCATGCAATCTTTATCGAGCCAAATTCTTCTTTGGAGAATAGCTCTTCATCTGTTTCACAGTTTCTGAATCGGACGATGCTGCCGAATTGTCACTCGATACCAAAAGCCTCTGTTTCATACTTCAACATTTTCATAACTTTCTTTATTATTCTTTAGCATTTTTTCCATTCTCCATTCTTTTGTCACTTCTTCAGCTCTTTGCCAAAACGTTTGACCTGCTCTGTCGATCGTATAGCCACGATCTTCTTCTTCCTCTTCACAAACAATTACCTAGTATTAGTTTTCGAAGTTCGAAATTTACCTTCTAGACTCAATAGAATAGAATAGAGCGGTATAGAATGGTTAAGAATAGTATTGGTTTTCCATTGTGTACCACTTTCTGATTGTTGTTGTCGTTGTCTTTGTTGTTGCCAGGTTGGCAGGTAAGAATATTGAACTGATCTCTTCTGCTGCGATCTTATCAGGTCCGATCCGTTTCAATCGGCTTTGCTGAAATTTCATGTACTGACATGAAATTTGTTTGTTGCTGCTCCTTCCTGCCGCTGCTGCTTGCTTTGTGAAAATCATGATCGATTTTCTGCACATGGCACATCATCACACAACAACAATGCCACATAGTAATACGATCATTTTACCAACACTGCAATTTCATGCTCTATTATGTACAATAAATAACCGTCCGTTCGTCTCTGCCGTCCCCCGCTTCGTGTCGCGGTTGGTTCGAGCGTACCGTTCGTACCGTTCGTTCGTTCTTCTAACCTTTGCGAGGTTTTTCTATAGGTTTGAGACCTTATCGTTGTTTGGGGGAAAACGTTCCCACGCTCTTTAGTCGCTAGAAGCAAGTCTTTTTGTTCTGCATTTTCATCTTCGGCGAGAAGCGCGCCAAACCTGCAGCCACACCTGTGCTGTGCTCATACCTGTTGCTCAGGTAAAGCCAGTCCCATAATTGCCGAGTCACTCCTTCCTTCGGTAAGTGCTTACCGGGCAGGCTGTGATCGATCGTTTGCATTCGATAATTTTCACATTTAAATTAAATCAATATATGTATGTCTGTACTTTTTTGCTGGGAATCAGCGATTAAAAAAGAAATACAACAATAACATTGATTGATTGTATGCGGTTTGGCGGCATGGAAACAACAAAAACAATTAAAATAAAATTTATATACGAGAACGTGAGTAATTAATTTGTTTGTAACTTTAATGAAGATAAATATCTTTAAAGAAGAAGGCTTCAGCTAAAAAAAAAGAGAAAGAGAAAGGAGGATGAAGGAGGAAGGAGGAGCCAGGAAGAAATGAAAACATTACTAATAGTTTCATAATGATTTGAAAACTTCATAGGATTGACGAATGAACTTAAAATTTAATTTAAAAAATCATTCATTTTTTCATTAAAGAAAAAAAAAAAATTTGTTGAAAAGTTTTTTCATTTTTTTTATTGCTTTTTTTTTTTGCTTTTTCATTTAAAATTTAAAGATTAAAAATATAAATTTTATAGCTTTTTTATTAAATAAAAATTTGTTGATAAGTTTTTTAATTTTTTTTTGCTGCTTAATTTTTAAAAAATTTCATTTAAAAAAACACATGATCGCAAATAGCACAAAATAACTCGTAATTTTACGATACTATTACAATACTATAATTTCATCGTCATATTTTCAAAAATGATCGGTAGAATTATCCTTTACATTACCACTATTTGACTTAATTTTATACATATATGTATAATCGTAATATGGTGTTTCCATAAAATGGTTTTGGTTTTGGTTTAGGCTTTCGAATATCGATCAAATGTGAAGTGTTTCCATACAAAACTGGCTTTATTTTTGGTTTTGTTGGTACCGGTTTTTTATCGTATATATCTCGAAAAGTTGGTTTAAACCCAATGGTTTCGTTTATTTAAAAATCATCGAATTTAATAATAATTTTCTGAAGTTCGCGAAATTTAACAAAAGTTATTTTTTGGTTACCGAAAGAAATATCACTGAAAGTACTTCAGGTTTTAGTTTTCAGAAAAAAATCACTAGATCTATAGAAGATGACTCTTCTTTTGTGCTTTATGTTTTTCTGGATTGTCAGTTCTTGTTCTCCATTTCTTTCTTCACAAAGTCCTCAAATCAATTCGCCAATCATGAAATTGTAAAGTAATATTTCCGAAATTGATGACTGCTGATTCAAAACTTGATGAAAACTCTAGCATTTTTTGCCCAAAAAAAAACACAGCTTTCAATGCTCTTTTTTTTCTTCGAGCCTTTTATGAAGCTCACAAACTACGATATTACGCAAGTTAGTTGCATGCGAGAAACTTTTTCTTTTTTTGGTGCTAGCAATTAAAATTTTATCTTCTTCATCTTCTTCTTCTTCTTCTTCTTCTTCTTCTTCTTCTTGTTCAAGTAAGTTTTTATGGCTGTCAAAGTTCGAGGCACTTTTCGGGCAGCTGCTGCGACTGTTCTCAGTTCTCAGTTCAGTTCTCAGTTTTCTGCTGAATCGCTTTGCCTTTATTGAACTGGATCAACAGCGTCGTTACACAAATAAATCTTGCGATTTCATTCATGTTTTTCTCCATTCTCTATGGCGGCGACGATGGTAGATGGTAGTAGGTCTTCTGGCATAGTCATAGCTCTTGCGGTTTATGGCTCGAACGATTGTGGTGAGAACAAAACGGCGCGGCACGGCGTTACAGAATCGAACCGAAATCGTAATCGCAATAGCAATCGCCATCGCCATCGTAATCGTAATTGTAATCGTCATACATACGTACGAGTAAGTGCGAGCATAATCTAAGCCTCAGCGTTAGGCGAATTTCCCAGAGAATCGTCCAATAAATCTGTCAATATTGACAGATGTCATTCAGGACGGGAACCATAATTTATCGTATGTATGTGTTACAGTGTCGTCCATAAAAATGCTATAAAACTTTACTTCCTTTATTACGATTATTTTGCACTATGAATGGAAGGAAGGAATATGGTTTATTTTTTATTATGCTTCAGTTTTCTTACTTTTACTCTATGTACGTACGTTATAAAGGAAATACTTATTGTTATTGCTGCGACGGTGGCTGTGAGTCGTCGTCTGACGAGTAATCGAACAACAACAACAACAATAAAGAAAACCGATTTCAAGCAGTGCAAATGAAGAAGAAACTAATAAAAATTCTTTAACAATCTCTTTTTATTATTGCAAGCATAACCAAAATTCTGCTCTCTTGTGTTCTGCATTTTCGTCATCTTTGTTCTTGTGCTTGTTCTTGTTCTTGTTCTTGCTCTTGGTGCGGATTAAAGAAGTACGAACAATAAAAACTCTCGAAGAAAGGAACTCTGTACGTCACTACGAGCGAACAAACAGACAAACCATTGCGCTGAGTCACTATCTTTTATCACTCGGAAAAAGTCGCACGGCAAGGTTTACTACGGCAAGGGAAGGGTGGGGGCGGGGGGGGGGGGGGGGGTGGGTAACCTAAACGTTGGCAATATCAAAATGCAAGCCATAAATCTAAACGGATGGAGTCTTCTGCTTTTATCATTATTTTTCGCATGAATCGCAATGAAATGTTCGAAGTGTGGAAAATTCTTGTTATTCCGAACGGAATAGTTTTTCCATTATGTCAACTCATTGAAAAGAGTGCCGTGTGGTGGTGGTGGTGGCAACAGGAAGCTATGGTTATAGCACTGACGTTACAGCAAAGTCGCACTAAGACAAATGATGATAATGTTAAAAGCTTGAACTAAATCTTTTTCCTAAGCGCAGCTCCTTCCTTTGTCGCAGAAGGAAAAGTCGTCGCCCAATGGCGAAGTCGTCCAATGACTGGCAAAGAAAATTATATTGCGTTGTGTGCAAAAAGGCTTTCACCTTTAAGTACATTAGAGATTACTAAGGATTAATCAAAAAGTATGTCATGTTACGCTTTTTCAAACACAAAAGGCCGCTTTTCCTGAAGGTATCTTCTATTTGTTACGCCGCAGTGAAGTTATGTCGGCGAATGGTTGGATAAACATTGACATTGAGCTGAAAAATGTCGCGCTAACTTAGCGTTAGTAGAGACAGTAGGCGACACTGATCTGAAATGTACGCTTCCTTTCAGGCAAGCAAAATGAGCGAAAAGGCGAATGAGGTTCAGACCAAAAAAAGTTTCTTAAAATGCAGGCGACTCTGAAGATGATATGATTTAATTTATACTTTTAAGATAACATGATGCGTCCGTCACTGTCAAAATAAACTCAAGGCGAGAAGACGACGCTTTTATTATGATTTTTATGGCATTAAAAGAAAATACTATTTGTAGTTTTTTTGTGGCTTTTTAAAAAGTAGATATTTTTTATTTTCAAATAACTTTTAAAACCTAAAAACAATTCAAGACCTAAAAACCATTTAAGACCTAAAAGTAATCCATTTAATGTCTACAAACCTATTATATTTAATTGTGTTTTAGATAATCGCATTAGTCCTACATTTCGCTGCGACTTCGCTCTAAAGTGTTGTCAATCTGACAGCTTGATGCTCATCCTCAGCCGCCGGCCCTTGCTCCACACGCACGAAGTCAGTAGCCGGAACTGTCAAGAAACTGTCAAATGAGCCTGAAGCGCAACCACTCAGTCGTCGTCGTTGGTCCCTTCGTGCAGCGGGGACTCGGTGGCTCCGCAGCTCCGTGGCTCGTTGATTCGTTGGCTCTGGTTAGTTGGTCTCTTGACGGCCATCAAAATCCCGCGAAACGCTTAACGCACGTCAAGCAGCTATTTTTACGACTCGGCCTGTCATGGAAAAGCGTAGAAAATGAGAAAGAAAACATTTCGTTCGCCGGCGAAGGATAATAAAATTTGTTGTTGTTTAGTTTATGCCTCTATTATAAACTAAAGATTTCCCATTTTCCCCCCGTTTTTTTTTTCTCATTGTGGCAGCGACAACACAAACTGACTGTTTGGCTGCGAACGAAATGGATGGTTGGATGGATGGTTGGTTGGTTGGATGGTTGGATGGCTGGCTGGAGGGTCTATTGTTGTGTTATGATCCTTCAGTAGATCATAGATTTTTTTCCCCCCGTTCTTTTAGAAAAGACATTAAATTATTTTACTGCGCATTTTGTTAGCACAATGCGTCTGCCGTACGAACGAAGCCTTCTGAGCCCGAGCAGCAAAATATGAAATCGTAAAAATCGCATTTTTTCCATGCTTTTGACGTATTAGAGACGCGTTTTTATCGCATTTGTTGATTCAGGCGCTGAGTACATTGTTCACCAATGAATTGAATTAGATTGAGTTCTTCTCGAGTCGGCCGCATCGAAGGAGTCTGCCGTACTCTTTCGGCAACGTTTTTGACAGCATTGTGGCTGCTTTTCGTAACGACAATGAAACAGTTTTAATGATTTCAAACGCATATGCCGCGCTCGTCTCGCATTATACATGCGGCGACACGTACACGTTTTGATGCGAAGCCGCCATTGATAGCGTTGTTTTTTTTTGTAAGAGTACCAGCTTTTTTGTCAGGAATTCTCAATTGAATTGTGGTGGTGCTGCTGAATTCTGGATCAGCGTAATGAAGCGCAGCGTGCGTTGGCTTTTGAGTGCGGCATTAGTCGGCGTTGGGGCCACCGACTGTTACCAGCTGGCTTGGGTCGAAAAATAAGTTCAATTTCCGTTGAAGCCATGTTCTTTTGGGTTTGGAGAACCGATCACGGGAACGTGAAAAAAGCCATCAAATCATTTAAAACTAAAATCTATCATCCATATCATCATTTTCCCCAGCTTTTCCTTTTCAATTTTTAATGTATGCATTGCTTTATGTATGTATGTATGTACGTATGTATGTTCCACGGTTCACTTGTCCCCGCCCATTCGATTTAATTAACAGCGACCGAAACGATTTCTGGGTGTTGGTTTTATTAATTTGTTGCAAGCTTTTCTGACGCGCGCCGGCTACGCTATCAGCGCGGTTTTACCTTATTTGTTAATCGCCACTGCGCCCTGCCCCCTTCGTCGCACCTCACCCTCATCATGGCCGCCATCCGTTTTCCAGGGCAACCGGTAATGAAGCCACTACAATAACTTCGGCCTTCCTTAGTTGTTGTGTTAGTTGTTGTTGTTAGTTGTTGTTGTTGTTGTTGTTGTTGTTGTTGTTGTTGTTGTTATTGTTGTTGGGGGTCTGACTGTCATTGGTAATTTAAATTTGACACTCAATTGACATGAAACACGCAAGCAGTAGACTCATTTTCTCCCCCCCCCCCCCCCCACCGCGCTCCCACGCTCCCTCACTAGCTTGCTGTCTCCTTCTGTCGACGGCCCACAACAAGTTGCGCCTTGTTAGGCCGCTCGCTTCCAGTCGGCAGGTTTCGTTCGTGTCCACTTGACGTTATAACGAAAATCTAGAATTTCCATACATCAGCGCGTGGCAGTGGCGGGAGAAAAGGGGGGGGGGGGCGACCAGACAATCAACTCGACGAAGAAGAAGAAGCCTGCATCGGGTTCTTCCGGAGGCAGAGCGAGCGGCAGCACACAGTGGCATTATTGCAAGACATGGCCACCGTTGTTCTCGCCGCACCAGCACGAAACAACGAAGCGGAGACATCACCAACAAGTTCTGTTTATCTTGCGACAGACACGACGGCTACCATGACGGCCACGCGGTGGCGGTACAAAACAACCCGGAATCGTCACCGGGACAGGACGCTTGGGAAGATGCTGCCAGGTGCAGGCAGGCCGCTGTGATTGACATTATTATGAGTGCTCAGTTTTAACAGGTCAGAGGTTATCTCTTCTAGCAATCTAACACTTGTAAACTCTAGAAGTTCGTCATGGGCGTCTATTAAAAGGACTTTTCACACGCAAGAAAATCTGCTTGTTTTGAGTAAATAAACACACTTTAAAGACACTTTAAGGAGCCTTTAAAGAGTCTTTAAAGATACTTTAAGGAGCCTTTAAAGAGTCTTTAAAGACACTTTAAAGAGTCTTTAAAGACCCTTTAAAGACCCTGGCAAATAACTTCTAAACTTAGTCCAATTTCAACACGATGCCATTGGAGTCCGCTGCCCGACGTTAACCAGCACCACCACCAGCAGGCAGCAGGCCGTTCAAGGCAAGGGCCCGGCCACAATTAGCTCCTCAACTCACAGTCTTAATATTTCATTTCGGAACGCATAAATAATAATTACGGTCAGCTGGATCCCGACAGCCTGAAGGCAGCCTGTTTCCTGCTTTGTGGGGCTTTGGGGCTGGCTTCGCTCCTCCAGTGGTGTGGTCATATGTACAATAGACGACGGGTGGCGGCCAAAATGTGGGTTACGGTGTCCCACCATATTTCCTCGAAGGCAATTAAAATGTCACAGTTGTTGTAGTTTTGGACACTTCTTCTCCTTCTTCGCTGCCACACTAATTTCTTTATCGACAACAACAAGAAACCAACAACAACAACAACAATATTTTCTTGTTATTCTGACAGGCTGCAATTTAAGAATGTCAGACACACAAACACATTTCAGGAACATGGAGTCGTTGCAAAATCTCTTCGAGAAACGTCAAGAGACTGTGACAGGAAGAAAAGTTGGAAATTTAAGAGATCGAAGTACAAACGTCTTGCAAATTAAAGAGAATATAATACATTTACCAAAATTTACCAAAATTTTTTTTAAAGTATTGCACTTTAGAAGAGCTAAAATCTATTTAAAACTTTTACAAAACTCTCTTGCAAACAATAGTCTTGCAAACTCTTGCAAAACTCTTGTGAAACTCTTGCAAAACTCTTGGAAAACTGTTGCAAATTCTTGCAAAAATTCTTGCAAACTCTTGTAGAACTCTTGCAAACTCTTGCAAAATTCTTGCAAACTCTTGCAAACTCTTGCAAAATTCTTACAAACTCTTGCAAAACTCTTGCAAAACTGTTGAAAACTCTTGCAAAACTCTTGCAAAACTCTTGCAAACTCTTGCAAAAAAAGAAAACTTAACTGTTTGCCCCAGAATAGACATGATCTACCGTTCAGTGATCGCCTAAGTAGTTCAGTTATTTGAAAATATCGAATTATTTTCTCTAAAATTCAAAACTAAAAGTTAAAACTTTATTAAAACTTTAGATTTAGGCACACAATTTATTATTATTATTATCACACAATTTATTATTAACGATTCCGTTCCGTAATTCTGAACTTCGATCTGAGAAACTGAGCAACCCACAGACACACAGACTTCCTTTTTATGTCCCCATCTTTTTTGTGATTTAATATTAAGGACTCGGAAATTTTCAATTATAAGTTCTCTGTGTACAAAAACACAGAGAATATGTTCCTTCCATCAAAAGCATTCCATTCTTCTGCAAAAAAAAGATCGGGCTCGGGCTCGGGCTAAGAAATCAATTGAAAGGAAACGAAATCAAAGTTTTGGATTAAACGCAATTTGGCCGAAGCAAATATTTTCGAAATTCTTATTGATAAACAGTTTAAGCCACAATTTGATAAATACTTTTGCTAAGTGTTTGCGCTTCTTCCTTTCCGTCCATTGAGAGTGCTGGTAATTTTGACCAGACCAGACCAAAAAAAGGGGGAGAGAAAATAGACTGAAGCGGTAGGACGGTCGGTAGAGGACGTGCATAAAGGGCCTCCCGTCAATAAAGTTAATTACAAAACTTGAAGCAAAACTTGTTGGTAATCCGTAAGGTATACACAAGGAGAGTGAAATAGAGTGAAAGAGAGCGAGAGGCGGGGGTACATATTACGCTATTCGTTAACCGGCTTTGCCACGACAATGAAGCGAATGGCAAACCGCCAAATTATTTCTCCTTTCATTTTTTTCCCCGTTTCCTTTGTCCCGAGTCCTCCGCCGCCAAGTTACTTGGTCCTGGCAGTTACTTTACCAGCCCAACACAGCCCAGCCCGTCAGCCATTGAGTCGCCGTCGCTTTTTGCCCCGAGACCTAAACTTTCGCTTTCATCCAGCATAAAAAAAAACACAGCCGAGAGTGTGTGTGGGTGTGAAAAGACTAGAGAAGAAGAAAGAAAAGAGTAAAACACGACTGCTTTTCGCCCATTTTCTCCCCCAAAAAAACAAAAAAATTTATTGACAGGATATGAGGCGAAATGGGCAACGAAAAGGAGCGCAATGATTCAACAAACGACTGACGCAATGACAAACCGGAACATGCTTGAATGACAAACAGACAGAGCAACAAATTGCCAGAAAGGGCAGCCGGTTAGACCGAATACTCTCGACCGAATTTAGACGGCGAATGAGGCGACGACGTACGACGCTCTGTACGAAACGGGGTACAGGCGAAACGGTCTGATGGCCAGACAAAATGGCTGGAGGAGGAGGACTCCTCCCAAAATTGTTGAGTGTTGGTTGGGACAAAGGAAAATCTGGCGGGAATTCGGGAATGTTCGGCGGGACTGCAATGACCGACTGACTGCAGGAAAGTAGAATTGACCCACTGAAATATTTAAGAAAGAGTAGCCGCCACTACACCGAAATCTGGGGACTATAAACTGTCTGGACGAGAAGCTCATGCCGCGGACTAAAGAGCGCGCTGGTTCGTTTGGTTGATGGCGGCCAAAGTGCCATTCTCGAGAAGAGAAGAACTCGAAGACGACTTATGTATACAGTATGTTGCCGCTGGTCTGAAGCCCGTTTAGTGGAGTGAAAGAAAGCAAAAGAAGGGAAGGGTGAAAAGGGGAGAAAGACAATAAGGGCCCCTCTTCCTCACCCCCGTCCCTGCCCTGCGCTACGGGCCAGCCAAGCAGTATTTAAGCTTTAATACTTCGCTTATTGTGGTATTTCGTGGTAAGTCGCTATTTTGACGCTCTGACGGTGTTATTACTTTTATTGTCGTTGTCGTTGCCTCCGCGCTGGTGGCCCGCTGGTGGCTCATGGCGTCCGCCTCGCTTTTTTTATGATTCCTTGATATTGCTTTCGATTGTTGCTATCCTTCGGAACGTTTCCGCAGGACTTTGCCATTCATTCGTTTATACATTCATTCATTCATTCATTCATTCATTCATTCATTCATTTATTCGTTCGTTCGCTCGGTGGCACCGTTTATTCAGCTCACTCGCAGCACCTTCCGCTTCACTTCGGGCCCTCCGGCCGCACACAACACAATTCAATTTAACTTTCTTGTATGTGTAATGGTCTAAGAGAGTGTGTGTGTGTGTGTGTGTGTGTGTTGGCGTCGGTACAATCAGCCGGATATGCTGGTGATTTCCAACGAATACCCTTCGAAATTAAAATGTTTCTTATGCACGAAAAATTTTCACTGCGAGGAAAAATCGAAGCGAAGCGGTGGGGGGGGGGAGGGGGGTGGGGAAGGTGGGGAGGAAGTGGGCGACCCAGAATGATGGGTGGGTTTGCTGCGAACTGTCGAGAACTGTTGGGTGATAAACTGCATGGTCGCTGGGTATGCTTCGTTGGCTGAATGGTCGTCGAGAGAGGGTGGAGGGATTTGGAAGGATGGATGGATGGTTGGATGGTTGAATGGTTGAATGGTCGGATCCGGCGATGATGGGTTTCTCTTTGAACGCGGTGTATCGTATACGGTTTTCTGCTTCATTTTTTTAAATGAGCAGAAAATGAATTTGGCAATAAGTACCAATAAAAGTGAGCATGTATTTGATGCTCAAATGCTGCGATTTAGTTGTTGATGATGTTTGTCCAAATTACGGTAAAGAGAGGGAGAGAGGGTAAAGAATGAAAAGGGGGGTAAAGGGGGAGATAGAAAAGGATCCAATGTGTACACAGTCGTCGTCGTCACACCCTTTGCAATTTCATGTGACATTCACAGATGACCTGAAGCACAAAAGCCCTTTAAAGCAACAACAACACTAACAACAACAGCAAAATATAATAAGTTTGGAATTTGTCAATTGAACCGACCGAAGAAAGTACATGAAAGAAACGGAAGAAATTGACAACAAAAAAAAACGACTTTTCTGTTTCTCCAAAGAAATTTTGTCGCTTTTGATTTTATCTTTAAAAGAGCGAAGGAATTTAATTTTATCATCAAATAAAAATAAAAAAAATTAACTTGCGTTTTAGTACATATTTGCAATATTTTGCCATAATAAAAGAAAAGGTTTTTTTCTTAAAAACGCACGCAGAATTTTTTCTTCAGTTTTTATGAAAGTTTAAAAACTGCTTGAGTTCGAAGCTGAGTCAAGCTGAAGCTGATGGTGGAGTTTTGTGAGGTCAATAAATGTCAAAGGATTGGAACGAATTGAAAACGGGGGTTGCAAAAATGTTATAAAAACATCAAGGATTAAATTAAAAGAAAGCAAATTTTGAAAAATTTTTTTAATATCAGCTTTTTTGTTTGTAAAGGAATAGACTTTTGCTTTATGATTTGTTCTTAAATAAATTTTCAGAGCTCCAGAGCTTCAAAATTTTAGTGATTTTTGTTTTTTTTTTTCAGCATCCTCAAATATTCTTAATTATGTTTTTTCAGATTATTTCTCTTTTTTAACGTATTTACATTTTTATTTTTCATAAAAAAAAACGGGGCCTACTAAGGGTCAGCAGGGTCAGCAGGGTCAGCTGCTAATAAATACATACCTTTTTCACTTTCTAAAAACACGGGCCAACATTTTATTTAATTACTTCACAACGTGACTTATTCACCGAACAAAACAACAACAACAACAACAACAGCGACAACAAAAATGCAAGGGAGAAAAATGCGAGATGCTTCAAAAAAGTGCTTACGCTAATGAACCTTCCTTCTCGCTCCTGCTGTTGCTTTTTCAACAATTTCTTTAAAAAGGAAACAAGGACCTCACACTTTCTGTGGATGAAAAAATAATTGAAGTAATTTTTTTTAAAGAAGAAAACTGAGACGGCGTCGACCTTTTTATTTTTTGAAAATCATCTTCGCTGCGGCAAATGTTTAATTATTGCTCGCATTTGCGCTAATTATGACGACAGCCGGCGAGTGGGAGGGACGAAAGTCGGAAAACTTTTTCCTCTCTAATAAACTCATTAAGCAGGCATTGGCAAAAATGGGCTCTTTTCAAATATTTATGCATTTATACTCAAAGTTATATTGTATAATTTTCTTCTTCTCTCCCTGAAGCAAACTTGATGATGAGCTCATCGCGCCCTACATCTTCTCCACCCCCCCCCCCCCCTCCCTCCTCAGCCTTTCATCCATTCATCAATCATCGAATCATCTGTCCAAAAAGTGTAACAAACAATTTATTGAAGTAATTCATCAAAATTTTACTCTCCATCGCGTCGTTTTACGTAGTATAAAATTTCCTTTTGGCATTGCGTCCTTTTAGCGCCTCCCTCCACGACCACGACCTTCCCGCGCCCCCCTCAGAAAATTAATGATTTCACTTTCGTCGTTGAAAACGGGCTATAATAATTTTGCTATGAATATATTTATTATTTGAGGACTATATCCGCGTAATCCGCTGGCGTTGATGCCAGCTGACTTAAGTGATGATATTAAAATTCTCCTCAACAAAGTCGATGAAATAAAGGTCTTCTTTTCTACTTCCTTCATCAAAGTCAATTAATGAATGATGACCAAAAAAAAACAAAAAAAAAAATTTTTAAAAGTCACGGTTTTAAATTTCTACATTGAAGCGTTAAAAGGCCGTTGACGATGACGAGCTATCCTGCTTTCCTAACATTTTAAGGTGTTTTATTTTCGAAAGTCGAAATTTGGATATTTTAAGTCGAAAATATTTTTAAATATTTGGATCTTTTAATGCTAAGTAATTTGTGTTGTTCTAAACTCGCTCGATTTAATTGAATTTTGCCTCCGTCAATCTAAATTTAACTCAATTAATATCAATTTAGCAAAAATTCCTCACGCACTTTAGTCAGAACGCTATATGTTACCTAAAAAGGTTTTTCTACAAAGTTACAAGACTTTTTACAAAGAAACTCTAACTCAAAGAATGTAATGAAAATGGCTTTAGTAGTCGCTGCCCATAATCATAAACGCAACCTAACCGTCTTGCCGTTCTTTAAAGCAATTTCCATAGTTTCATTAGAAAACCACTGAAAACCCTCAAAATTCTATAATAATCAAGACGAAGTGTTTTAGAACAATGTTTGTGATCTCACCCAAATTCATTTATCTAAGGATTAGAGAGTAATTTAAAATTCATTCTTATCTCGATATAGCCATTACCATGCTGGCGACTTTTTGCCGCAAAAACATCACAAAAAAGTTGACAATTTATTTCGGAACCTAAAATATATTCGCCCAAAAGCCATTAACCGAAAACCATTAACTACAAACCATTAACCATTAAAAATTTGGTGATACGAGTATGTCCTTTCTTTGCTGTTGTCGTCAAGCCACAACGAATGGATTAAAAAAAAAACAAATTCTTAGGCTTAGTCTGACCAAAAGCCTTTTATTCATGACCTGCCAAACACTGCGAGATATCGCATGACTGTACGTTCCCTGGCAATATTTACGCACGCCTCGATAACCCACTGACCCGGAAGGTATTTTTTAAGGGTTAATCCAGGCGGGGGTACGCGTCGCCTGATGGCAAGCCAAGTGCAATTAAAGCGACATCTCGTCGCAACAGCTTCATCAAGCTGCCCTGCCGAAGAGCAGGAATGTTGCTGCCAACAGCAGCAGCAACAACAGTGTAAATTTCGGCAGTTTTGTAACTTCCTAACCGACCAGATAGATCATAAATAATCGGCTCTTAATGGTGATGGCCGGAGAAGGGTTAAATCGATTAATGGGGGTAAAAACTAAATGCGTCGTCGTCGTCGTCCTTATCGTTATCGTCGTGGTCGTGGCGTTGTTGACGTCGTTACCATTGCCTTTATCGTTGTTTCTGTTGTCATCGTTGTTATTATGGTTGTTCGTCTTCTGCGGTGGCTGCTGCTGTTAGTTGGTTGGTTGGTTGTTGTTGTTGTTGCTTACGAAATTGCGTAGCAACTGAATCCCAAATCTAATCATTATTCAGGACACCGTCAAGGATTCGGAAGGGCCACACAGAACGATTAACGCAAAGTCATGCGATGCAAAGTGAGAGAGAGCCGAGCCCCAGAGAGAGGGAGATGGTTGGAGGGAGGAGGGAGAGCAAAAAGGTGGGAGAAGGTGTTAAAATAAAAATTGTAACAATCATCGTCAAACAGTCTGCTCTGGTCACCCTTAACATTTCTTTGCTTCTACACAACTTTAGAGAATTTACGGAAATGGTACCTACGGTTTTCGGCTTAAGTCAACTCTCAGAACTCAAAATGTTCGAGTTATTGGAAAAACTTGAACCGACATTTAAATTCCAGGCCATAGAAAGTGTCGATTGACTTAAATAATGGTCGGTGATGAGTTTGAATTAGTCACAAAGTAGCCGGATGTTGCTGAGTCAGGCCCAGCCGCCCTTGCACACTTCCTACCCTTCCACCCTTCCCTCTTTGGGATACGGCTACTGCGGCAGGACGTACGGACGGACGGATACTGTGAAATATTGTTGGATACAAAGTAATTTCAATATAAAATCCGCACATTCATCTTTCTTCGAATGCGGAAGGACGGAGGACGAGTCGATTTCGGTTGGAAGAGGGAGAGGAGGAGGATGAGGAGGAGGAGTAGGAGGAGACGGAGGCAAAGTGGTCGGTTCAAAATGTTAACGGTACACTCGGGCAGTGGGAATTGCCTGAAATGCTTGTAATGCATCATGAGCCAGCCCGCCGCTTAATCGTTGTGAGTTCATGTGGAGCAATCAAAATCTGTCTGTCTGTCTCTCGGTCTGTCCATCCATCTGCCGAGTCCTTCTAGCATGTCCTCCACTGTCAAGCAGACAGACGGCAGGATTCCTACGCAAATGGACCGCACGGATAGCCTTGATCAAAGGCTTACTCTGGATAATTTATGGTGAGGTCAAGCGAGAGACGCATAAGTAACGGTTATGCCGCTGTCACTGTCGCTGCCACTGACAGTCACTTGCTCGATTGCTCGACAATCATTCACAACACTTGCTGA
Organism: Conops quadrifasciatus; assembly: GCA_949752815.1. Classification (NCBI taxonomy): domain Eukaryota; kingdom Metazoa; phylum Arthropoda; class Insecta; order Diptera; family Conopidae; genus Conops; species Conops quadrifasciatus. The sequence goes on from OX457079.1 coordinate 4,601,337, forward strand.
CCACAGAAACCGATCTCCAACGGCAACGGCTTGAGTTTATTGCCGAACGAACAACAGCCATGCTAGAGCGCACCCTGTATGTATCAATATGAGTTGGTGGCTAAGTGAAACGATGAAAAGCAGCAAACACAATGGCAACAACAACAACAACAACAACAACAACAACTTATATGGATGGAGGGATGGAGGGATGGATGGATGGGTACTCTCACCTAAACACACATTTGGGTACTCCCACGAATATACTCTCAGCATGTATTCAAAAGTTAATCGCATTCCTCGGAAGGGTCGTTAAGAGGACTGGTGGGGGCTGTATTTAAGATGTGGTTTTGGGGGCGGTGCTTGGGGGAGGGGGGTGGTGTCTGTTAAAAAATCACCTCTCGTTATGTTAAAACATTTCCTACTATTCTAAAACACGACACGCGGCAAAGTGTCGCTGGGTGGGTGGAGACGGTAAATGGCAGTGAGGGCGGTGCGGGGGGCTGCCACTGGCCCTTGCTTGTCAAGAAAAAGAGGATTTCAATGTACTCAATGCCAGTGGGTGACATTTTTGCCATTTTTTACAACCGAAGTAAATCCGAAATCTTAAAAAAAATAATTTTTCAACATAAACCCCGGCAGTAAATCAGTATTTGCTACGCCTCTACGTCACAACTCTTTGAACGGCGACGACGACGACGACGACGACGACTACGAATGCTCGGTAAGGCCTTTCCTTTTGCTTTCCTTTCCTTCAGTGTATGAGTCCCGAACAATATGTTAAAGCGTGGGGATAAAGATACATGTGTAACGGTACACTTTTCTAAAGATGCGTTAAAATATTTAATGAAGGTACGGACAAAATTATGCAGGAATGAATGAATGAATGAATGAAGGATGAAGGAAAGCATAGAGAATACATTTGTGCTGAGAAAAAAAGGATAATAATCATAAAAAAAAGTAAACGAAGCAGAAGCACTTCAGCGTCAAGAGGACCACCCTAACCCACGTCACTTCGCAATATCCTCACAACAACAACAACAACAACAACAACACACCATCGACAGATACGGTCATGTAGTGACAGTTTAAAAAGGTCAAAAGTTGACAGGAAATGAAGCCTGCCGGAATGAAAGCTTCTTTTGCTGTGCCTCTCTTTCGCTGCTTCTTCTTCTTCTTCCCTTCCGTTATAATAGGAGACTGACAGGAGAGCTCATTGAAGCTGCTCGGGCGGCTCAAGCGGCCGCTCAGTTTACGCCATATTTACAAGGATCAGCAGAGCTAAGTCTAGTACCTTGAGGGTACGATAACCTAGCTCTTGCTACTTGCTGTGAGTGTAAGTGTGAGTGTGTGTGTGTGAGTGTGTGTGCCTTTACTTAACTTTCTTCAACGATTCCCAACGAATCGTTTGCCTTCGTCATGACTAGTCTTCATCCATTGATGATGATGATGAGGACGCGAATGGAATGTTCTGACATGAACAGAACGGGATGATCGTAACGGGCACGGTAAGACGGCACGGATGGGCTTACGCCCTGGGAGCTCAAGTGTTGCTAGGCCGAACAGGAACTGAACTGAACCGAACCGAATAGTACATGAAGGGCTTCTATTATCACGATGTCTTCTAGTGGCTCGGCCTAAAGAAATCCCAAAAAACTAGTGTCGTTCAAAAGGTGAACACAATAACAACAACAACAACAACGACGACGAAAAACTCTTACAAACTTCTCAAGTTTCCAACAACAGCAACAACAGCAACAGCAACTACTGCAGCTGAAGAATTATATGAAGGACTTTTCGGTAAGATAAGCCTGAAAGCGACGTGCCACAAACGCGTCCACAGCACTCGAAGCAAGTGCCGGCGCGTGCAGCTGAATAAAAATGAAACTCATTGTGACGAAAACCAAAGCGACCAATTTGAATTTGACTTCGGAGGAAGGAAGGAAGGAAGGAAGGAAGGAGGGAAGGGCAAAGAAACGCCACTTTCTTCTTCGCCACGACTTCTTACTTAGAATCAAGAAGAAAAAAAGTCCTTCTCCAGAATCCCTTCCAGAGTTTCTTAAAGCCATTTCAAGTGTTTCGAACGACCTCGAATGTATGAAAACTAAGCAGCAACAACCAAAAATGAAAAGGGCAGGAAAGGGACCCACATAGATAGACAAAATGGCTTTTTAAAAGTTCTTCCTGAAAAACTCTTGCGAAAATTATTGACAACACCAAATAAATTAAACACTAAAGAGCTCTTTAGTGTTGTCTTGCCCTTTAACTCGAAGCACGATTTTACAAAAGTAGAAGGTCGGTTCTCCTTCCTCGGTTCCTTTGGGGTCGTTTCTTCCATCGACCCCGTTCGTTCCATCGTTTCACATCATTTTCACGCATTATCTTGACATCAAAAATAAAAACTCAGGATACGCTTATTTTCGCCGCCAGTAAATAAACCGCCAGAGCAACCGAGTGCACTTCCGCGGAAGGCTCGTTGCCAGACGCCAAACGCCAGCCACCAAGCATCATCCTCCTTGCTTGGATCTTCGTCGTCGTCTTTGATGTGACGATTCGCAGAGGATTGCAAACGCCGCGCTTCCGGCTCTGCATCGTCGGCACTGCTGCAGCTGGAAGGGTGCCCAATCGATTGCTGTTGCTGTCGCTGTTGAGACATTGCAAGAATGCTGTTGCTGTTACTGTTCTTGGCGTGGCCGGAACGGATGGATCTACACACAGTTAGCACGAATTTAGATCGGGCCTAACGAGCCCGTCGACCGCTTGTGCCTGCCCGGCTGCTGGCCGAACAGCGCCTGCCTGCTGGCAGTAACAGTAATACTGACAGTAACAGGATACATGGACAGGAATATGGCTAAGTGCGGCGACGGAGCGGAGCGACGCAAATGCTGCAATTTGTCTTGGAGACCGACCGAGACGCAGCCAGCCTGGTGCTGGCAACAGCAGCGACATGGCAGCGGCTCTTTTAGCTCCGCTCCGCCAAGTCGGCCGCCGACGTCGCCTCGTCGACAGCGCCGAGTTACTGCCACTCGAGCAGTTTTCTTGCAGCTCAGCCGGCAAAAGAAAAGTCGTGGCTCTGAATATTTTAGTGTGATTTTTTCGCATCATTTAATTCTGCATAAGTTTGAAGTACCGACTGGTAGCTGCTTGTGTTACCAACAACCCCATTTTGTTCGTTTTGTTGTTGTTGTGATGCTGATGCTGCTGGTGATGAGTTAATGGAATTTTCTCGCTTTTCGCTTTTCGTTTTGTGTTTTTTTTTTCCTGATGAGAAATTTTTTAACTCATTGAACTCGTTAGCGTTCAAAAAAAAAAAAACCCAAAAAAAATCGTGGCTTCTCTTTCTCTTTGACGGTTAATGAGAAACGTCGTACATCATCTGTCATTTCAAAGCAACAACAACTTTGCTGCCATGTACTCGTAAAACAGCGCACAATTTAGAAAAAAAAAAAAAAAAGCGAAAACAATAGCAAGTACGAAAGTAACAACAACAACAACAACACTACAACGGGTACGCCACGGTGAATCAATCATTTTTTGGTTGAAAACTCGTTTTAATGGAAGACAACGGAGAGGCGAGCGCAACAATATTCTTCAAAGCGTCAAAGCTTTCTTTAGAAATTTTGACAAATGCCGAGAGTTACGGTCTCAAAATGGTTTTAAAAGCGGTTTTTAATTATGATGGCTTTTTAAAAATGGCCTTTTTTGGTTAAAAATAATAAGGCCTAAAAAGTTTTGAAGCCTTTAAAAATTAATAGCAATAAAAATGAATGACAACTAATTCTGCTAATAATTAATAAGTTTAGTTTTTTCGTTAGGATTTCAGACAACACCAAAAAAAATCCAGGACTTAGAAAGAAAATAAGTTTTTCTAAATTAAGCTAAAAATAAATCAAAAATAAATCATGCCACACAATATTTTTGGGATTTATTGCAGCTTAAAATTTTTCATCATAAAGTTTGCAAAAGTTTTCCTTTGCGCTCTTGCGCTAACTTGTCTCTAAAAGCGCTTAAGTGAAAAGTTTTGAAAAGTGCTGAAAGTTGCTTGCGCTCTTGCTCTTCTTTTTCTGAGAAAATGAGCAGGGGAGGGAGACGCAGAAGGTAAGTAACTCTTTGGGGAAAAGTTATTCTTTGTCTGCTCCGCTCGTCACTCTTTTACTTTGGTTCTTGTTCATCCTTTCTTCTGCCTTTTGTGTTTGTTGCTTTGCTTTTATAATTTTTTTCGCTAAAAATTTTGCTGATATCATGCGACAAAAACAACTTTTGGCAACCTTTACGCAGGGCGAGCGCGCATTCGAACGTTTCGGCAACATTTTCTGCCGCATGATGTCCTTTTTTTGGCAAAATGATTGATGGTCTTGTTTTCTTGGTTCATTTTTCGGGTGATTTCCGGATACAAAAGGCTTGAATTCCAGCCTTGTCATGCTTGACAACAAGCAAAATGACACCAAAGATCGAATGAAGACAGACGCAAGGAAGGGAGGAAAGAGAAGGAGACGAAGCGGGGAAAGGAGGCTTCACGATGAATACTGCTGAGTGATGGCAAAAGGATAAAAGCAACATTGTACGAGTATATCCTTTGATAAAAGCCGTGTGAAAAAGGGGGACTAGGGCGTCGGGGACGTAAAGGTTGAAGGGTTAATGCGCGAAATGTTAGGAATTATTTTATGACGAATTCTCAGAAAATGCTGAGATTTCCAAAAGCCAGAGTTTCGAAAAGTTAAACGCACTTAAAAGGGGTAGCACTGCTAGAGGGTGGGAAGAGACCTGGAAGAAAAAAGGATACCCAAAGATAATTAATCAATTCAAAAAAATAACTAGAACTAAAAGGATTTCAGTAGGTCAGAAAAGCTTTTAAAACTCAGATTTCATAGAGAAAGAGACTGGAAAGGTTGACAAAGAGGGGGTGGGGGAGAGGGGTAGAAAGTAACAAGCTAATAAAATCTGCGCCGGTTGAAAGGTGGAAGGAGAAATGTTCGCAGGATGTCTTCTTCCTGCGCAGCGAGTACAGACATTTTGTCAAAAACTATTAGTAGACCATTTATTTCGAAATCTTCAGGAACGTACTCGTACATATGTTTAACAATGAGAGGAATTAGTGGCACCCTTTTTCGTTGTAATAAATTTTTTTTAGATGATGATGAAAATGATTACTCATTTTATAAAAGCAAAAAATTGAATTCGTCAAAAATATTGGAATAAATCGTAGAAGCTAAAAAGTCTTTGTCATCGCTGCTAACATTTTCTTAAAAAAAAAAAAAAAAAAAAACGCCAAAAAAGGGGCGTTACTGCCGAGCCCACCTGCTTGCTATGTACAATTAAATTCATAATAATAACGTTAATATGATTTTCAGCAGACCAAGAATCCTTCATAATTTGACAAAATACACAAAATTCGCCTGCTCCACCACCACCACCCACGCCGCGCCACACCCACCGCCACCGCCAATGCCACTGCCACTGCCACTAAGAAGTTATTAAGGCCAATTTAAGCTCATTTAAACAGTCAACAAACAGTTGTTTTCGGTCATTGTCTGTTTTGCTCAATGACGGCCGGCCGGCATGGCACCGCCCACCAACAAACAACTTATTGATGTTTCTGGTATGAGCGCAGCATAATAACGCCCACTAAAATAATAATTTACAAATATCATACATAAGTTAGAAGCATGTGTGTGTGTACATATGCATGTATTCCCTTGCCGCCTACGGCACGCCCCCTTCGTATTATGCAAGACAGGCAACAGCAGCTATAATGACAATGAAAATAGTATTAAATTAATATAACTAAAGAAATAACAATTGAATAGGAAAAAGCGACATTTGCAACAAAGTACGCTATACGAAAACTACTATGTAAAAGCAACAAATGCGTCCCACAAACAACAACAACAATAACAACAGCAACAACGCCGGACAGTACAACGTCACGGTTCATTTAAAATCGGCTTTAATGGCCTGCTTTAAGGGAGAGAGAAGTCTCTGTGAAGTTAAGAGTATGCCATCATTAATGGCAGCAGCAACAATTGCTGTAATAAAACAACAACAACTACTCTAACTATACAAAATAACAGCAATAATAATGCTTAATAGCAATAAAATATTTCAACATATTCCGAAGTTAATGAATTTCGGTTGATCTTCGCGAAGCGTTACTCACGCTACATTTTGCGACGTAACGACGTTTGGGCAAAACACTCAAAAGAAGATTTGATGTTAGAAAGTTTGATAGTTTCATGACAGGTTCGAGGAAGGGTGAATACGGTACGTTCATGCACTAATAGACGTATGTAGATAGTATTTATTCAGCCATCTCGACAGTTATGAAGATAAAAGCAGACCGATTGAAGAAAAGAGCAAGTATAATTATGCGGACAGACAGAGAGACAGATGTCTCTCCCGCAGACAAAAGGCTCCAGATGATGGTAACAAAAATGAAGGTGATCACAGAATAAAAGAGAGAGAGAGATAGGCCAATAGATTGTACAAGCATCAGAATCTAAACGACCACCAACCATTCAATTTAACCAAGAAAGGAAAAACGTATATAGTTTGGGAATAGAAACGTCAGAGTCAAATGACAGATAGACAGATTGACAGATTGACACAACATACGACTATACTGATATGCATATTAATTTCGCACAATTCATGGAGAAAGTATAAACGTGGTTAGAACAATACGTACTGTCAGTAACCATTACTGACAGCATTACCAACGCTGCGGTAAAAAGATACACATCCAAATATAGTACATATTTACGAGTATATAGTACATGCGGCAACCCTAAAATTACCAAAAAAAAAAGAAAAAAAAACCCCAAAAATGTGTAAAGAAAAACTAGAGAAAGCAGAAAAACAAAAACTATAGTAAATTTTCTATTTTTTTTTTCTTTTCCTTTATTTCGGGCTACATCATTTTTATGGTTTATACGAGTATACTGCATGATGAAATAGTGCGGGAACTGCCCAGTGCGCTATATCCGGTTCCGGTTGTAATGAAAGCTTATGGCGATTGTGTGTAAATTGCCGCTTGTAGCGCTCACCGAAGCGAAATGAAGTAACGTTTTATTATTTTGCGTGGCCATTAAAATTAAATGAAGAAAATTATTGATGATGGATGGATGGAGGAAGAATGAATGAATGAATGGCGGAGAAGGCGGTGAGGAGGGGAGGGAGGGGGGGGGAGAGAAGATTAGCCTGGGAGGTGGGCAAATGGGAAAAAATTAACAGATAAACAGACAAACTGTTGGAAAACCGACTCGTATGACGCTTAAGCGGCAAGAAGTTGGTCAAGCTTAAATGTGAGGACGTTGAAGGAAACGTTGAGAAAATGTAAGGATAAGCACGCCTCTCCTGATAAAAGGGGCGGTCGTAGTGCGTGCGTCTGCCGCACTTTCTTTACGCGGGTTTGCTTCGCTTCGTAGCAAAGCGTGGACGAGAGTCGCCCTGAGGGAAAAAGGATGTGGAAAAGACCAGCTGCTGCAAAAGGAAAATGCTGGGCCTTTTTGTGTTTTTTTTTTGCGCCTCGGTTTACTTATTCATTTTGTGCTCTTATGGTTAATACAAGTACCTTTGTTTTTGTTGTTGTTGTTGTTGTCATTATTATTCTTATATTTATTTTTATCTTAATTTTTTTTTTAACGCAAACACTTTGAATGCTAATTTGTTGAGCTGTCAGGCTCACTCAGTTCATCTCTCTCACGCTGCTACTTTCACTCTCTCGCGGCCCGCTGCCACCACACCTTCGCGCTTCTTCTTCCTGTGTGACCGACCACAATTCGTTTGTCGGTGCCTGTCGGCAACTCTTTCGTAATTAACATTTTAATTAACATGGTTTATTTTTATTGTATTACATTGTTTTTGTTTGTGGTTATTTCGGTGGCGTTTTTTTTCCTCTCGTTTGTTGTTGTTCTTGTGTTTTTTTTTCGCATGCCGCGTTATTGCCGCCAGGCGTCGCTGCTAAGAACGTACCGACGAATGTCGAATATGCCGTCTGGAATCTTGTTAAAATTATTTGCGCTTAACACAAAGGCATTATTCTTTAGGGCCGTAAATTATGCGGTCCGTGAATCAATCAATGAATAAGCGACAGTTTGTCGCTTCAAAAAAGGAGAAGAAAGAAAAAAAACCATAAGACTCATTCTGTTAATGAAGCACGAAGGTACGAAGGTACGAAGGTACGAAGGTACGATCCTTCAAGAGTTCTTCGTTCTTTCGTGCGCTCGAGCGTTTGTTCACTCAAACGAAGTTGTTCGAGTATTCAACTTGCAAAAAAGTAATTCAATTAATCAGTCAGTTGTTTAGTCATTTGGACCCATTCCGTCCGTAAAGAGTTCCGTTCGAAACTGTCCTTTCTTCATGCCGTTAGTTACTCTTTTTCAGTTCTCTGACTCTAACCAATCGTTCAATCGTTCAATCGTTCGTTATTCAACCAATAAATCAGTCAATTATTTGGTCCGTTGCACAACTATTGAGTTAGTCTGTCTGCTGATCAATCTGTCATTCGATGCGTCCGTCATTAATTCAACCAAAAACGCCTGAAATCTTCGATTAGGTTTTTGAGAAGAATTGAAGTAATCGCATCAAATTCTGAAGTACTCAATACTCAAATGTCAATCCGTAGATTAATTTAGTAACAGCCGCTCAATTACGCAATCATTGAGCCGTTCTTTGGTCGATTAGTCGCCGTCGTGTCCGTGGAGAGTTTCTCTCTTTTATGTCTCTTTTTAGTACTACAAAGTACAGAAATCTTTCCCTTTCTTTCTTTCTCCTACTTTCACTGTTACTTAGTTACTCCTTTTTGACATTGACAGGAAGATTTCTACCTTCTAGAGATTTCTACCTTCCACGAGTCCTTCCAGTACTCGTTTTCCTTCCTTATTCGTCATTAAGATTATCTTTTAGTATCCTTCTTATCTCCGTTCTCTTCGTAGTTCTCTTTTTCTGTTAGCCGCGCAAAAAAGGAATGAGTACCTTTTGTAAAACTAACTAGAGTAACGACAGAGCTCCTCCGCTTTGTGTCTCTCACCCGAAAGAAGCCCCACAGAAAGTGATATTCTTTCGTCAGACCGTCTAAATATAGTCTTACACTCTACAGCATTTCAGCATGCATTCTTTGTTCTTTTTTAACAACAAAAAAAAAACCGTACCTCACGTTTTTGTTGAATCCGTATCCCTTTGTTTTGTTGAATCCTTGCTACGTGTTCATAAAGTGTTAATAAGCTTCGGTGCTTATTAAAAATAGAACGAAAGAACGAAAGAAACCTAAAAAAAGATCAGTCGAAGCAAATAGAATTTTTACTCTTTAAAGATTACCGAAACGACGAAACAAGCGAGAAAAGCGAGAGCTAATACTTTACCGAAGAAAATAACAGCGAAGAGCAAAAAAAAAACAACATACGTCCGTAGAAAATTGTCCGTTTGTGCGAAAATATGTACAAAGAACGGGGAAAAAACAAAAACAAATAATAAACACAAAAACAATTGCAAAAAAAAAAATTTGCAAATTGCAAAAAAAAAAGTTTTTTGCCACAACATTTTGCAATGTTGCAGAATATCTCAATATTCTTCTTGTGTTTTTGGAAAAAGCACGAGGGAGGTGGGGGGGGAAGGGTTAAACAACAAATGAAGAACAACAACAATTACAAAAAACCCCTTTTTTGGCAACAAAAACCTTCTAGTGTTTTTGAGAAAGTGATATTGAGTGATATTCTTCTAGTGTTTTTGAGAAAAGAACGGGGGGAGGGGGGGGGGGGGTTAATGAAAACCAACAACAATTACAAAAAACCCCTTTTTTTGCAACAAAAACCTTTTTTTTTGCAACAACATTTTGCCATGTTGCAAAATATCTCAATATTCTTCTTGTGTTTTTGGAAAAAGCACGAGGGAGGTGGGGGGGAAGGGTTAAACAACAAATGAAGAACAACAACAATTACAAAAAACCCCTTTTTTGGCAACAAAAACTTTTTTTTTTTTGCAACAACATTTTGCCATGTTGCAAAATATCTCAATATTCTTCTTGTGTTTTTGGAAAAAGCACGAGGGAGGGGGGGAAGGGTTAAACAACAAATGAAGAACAACAACAATTACAAAAAACCCCTTTTTTGGCAACAAAAACCTTTTTTTTTTTGCAACAACATTTTGCCATGTTGCAAAATATCTCAATATTCTTCTTGTGTTTTTTGGAAACTTGCAATTCTTGAGAGTCTTTTCAACCTTGATCGCTGGCGTTTTTCATTTCCTTGTTCTTCTTCTTCTTCTTCTTCTTCTTGATTGGGTCTAGATTTATACTGTATTTATTTTTTTCCCCTCTTTGTGCCTTTGAAGGAGAACAGGAGAACCGTATGGTTACAAACTTCCAAAGCTTCAATCTTGTGGTGTAAGCACGACGTACTTGAGCACGTACGAGTACACGGCCAATCAATTCGCAAATGTCTCAAGATAGAGTTCAAAGAGTTAGCCACGAAAGAAAAGCAGCTTCTGCTGCGCCCTTGAATAGTTTTTGCTGCGCCCTTCGAATACGATTGAACATTCCGAATTGAAATAACTTTGTTAAGTTTCTGGAGGAGCTTCTTTGCCAAAAGGTTTTCCAAAAAAAAATTTTTTTTGGCAATTATTTTTGCTTCTTCGGTGGCAGGCACTCACCCCTGAAGGGTTTGCAAAATTGTAGAGTCTAAAAAAGAAAGCAAAAACTTCGAGATTTTTTATTGCTGTAGAAGAAAATCTCTAAAATTTATTTTAAGTCTCTCTGAGCAAAATTTATATATTAAAGAATTTAAAATATACTGATACTTAAATTATTATTAAATTTGTCAGAGAGTTATAAACACTTTTCCAATCAAATTAACCATTGCCAGGAAATTGTAAATTTCTGAGCTCAACTCAAGCGTATTTGTTGGAATACGAAATTTGTTGATTGACAATTTACGGACGCTCTGCCGCATTCAATTTCGTTATTAAATTAGTAGGCTCGTGTGCTCAGTCGCTCCGTTTCCGTCGATGGCAAGCGCTCCGATGACCCGGAAACGGAAACATCCAAGCACTTCATTAGCTAACGGAAGCATAAAATAAGAATATACGCACGCACGCACCCACACAGCCAGAGATAGGTTATAAACACACAATAGGTTACAAATACAAGCACACACGCACACACCTACACACATACTCGTGTATATGTATATACAATATATACCGAAACCACAATGCAAATGTATTGAAAAACAGGAGCGGAAGTCAACCATAAACGTAATCTTTTTCTCTGTCAAACAAACAGAAACTAAGAAATTTAAATTAAATTGAACTTTTTGTCTATTCGAAGAATTTCTCCAGCGTCCTTTTGCGTCCATTTACAAATATTTTGTGGTTTCTATCCTTATATAAACGTTATAAATACGATAAAAGACAAACCTTGCTGTGATCTTTGCTCAATCCCAAAATTCAGTCTGACAAATCGTTTATGAATCAGTGACGAAACCTCAAGCATATTCAGCTTTCAAAAGACTCAGATTTTACTTTGTTTTCATGCTATTTTCAGGCTCATTCTTTTAGTTGTGAGTTTTTAAACGATTTCGGTTGAAAAAGCGTTATAAAATAATATGAATTTTTATTAATTTTTCAAAATTACTGAACTATCTTGGTTGGTTTTGCAGTCAATGATGACCATTTTGCTCAGCGGCATGTTTTTTCGATATCATCAGTTTTAAGACCATCTGTTTTTGCAACGATTTTTATGTCATTTTTATTCAGGGTGAAATGCATGATTCGTGCATGATTCGTTTATGCCTTCCAAACGACTCGTTACGCCAGCGCTTGAAAGCGCTTTTAAGGATTGACATTTCTTGTAAGATTTTACATAACCACTCTTTTGACGATGACGATGATAAGGTGGTTGTTGTTGTGGTTGTTATTATTATTTTTCTTATTGTTGTTGTTGTTGTTGTTGTTATTGTTGTTACTGTCTCCGGGGACAACACGTGCATAAAGTCTGTCATACAAATTTTACAACATTTTCGAGTTTTTCCGTTTTCTTTTTTTTTCTTTTTCTCTCTCTCTCGCTGTTTGCTTTTCTCGTTAGCTACTTTTTACTCTACAATAGTAATAATAACAAGAATAATATGTTGATGGTAGCCAACACGAGATCTCGGCTTTGTAACGACCAACGTCAGAGCACACGTTGAGTCTCAGGTCACCGACACACGTCGACAAACAACTTGTCAATCAAGCAGCCCCCGTTACGTAAACAAACTATGTTAAGTCGTTGAACTTAAACCAAGCGACCCATGTGCGGACGCATTCCGCATGTGCTTACAAGTAAGGGATTAGAGTATTACATACTTCAAATAAAATCCTGCAACTTGATTGATTCGTCGAGAATCAGCTCATTCTGGATGATGGTCAGTTTACAACGCTAAGAGTGTTAGCATCAAATAGAAAATAGACCGACAAACGACATAGTATCTTCTCTGTGAGAGAACCTAATACCGTATAGATTCTATACTATAGAATAATATCGTAAATGGTAGAGGAGATGGTATATTTTGAGAGAACTTAATATAGTATAGATTCTATACTATAGAATAATATCGTAGATGGTAGAGGAGATGGTATATTTTGAGAGAACTTAATATCGTATAGATTCTATACTATAGAATAATATCGTAGATGGTAGAGGAGATGGTATATTTTGAGAGAACTTAATATCGTATAGATTCTATACTATAGAATAATATCGTAGATGGTAGAGGAGATAGTAGAGCTATTATATTTTTTCGTCGGCTAAAAACACCTCCATTTCTTAAGACCAAAAAACAGTTTAAAAACACTTTATAAATTCTTTTAAAATTAATTGTATCCTCTTTAAATGACAGAAAAACTATCTGCTTATTTTCTTCCGGCACCACTTTTCCATTCTTCCTTTTTCCCAAACTGACCGGTTGTGCATGCACCGTTTCATTGGCATCGCCGGACTGGAGGTTCGCCTATACCACGCCTATTCCTTTACTGCGAATTGCGCATCATCCAGTCGAATGCATCTCGAATCTCGACTCGTGACTATATCCAGTTGTCTGCACAACATCAAAGAAATATTTAATGGTGTTGTAGTTGTTGTTGTTGGGCTTATAGTTTTTCATGGCAGTAAATTCTCTTCAGTGTTTCAGTGTTTCCGTGTCTGTTGTCTCTTCAGTGAATTTCATATTGATTAAACAACAAAGAAGACGGACGCATTATAATGACTGAAACGTTGATTGGTAGGTTGGTAGATTGGTAGGTTGGTTGGTTGGTAGGTTGGTTGATAAGTTGGTTGGAGGAGCATCATTATTCTGTCCAACAATTGATTTATTGACTGAAATCTGAAAGCAGGAGCCAGAAATACTTTAATAAAAAGTAAATAAAAGCAAATAAAATACATATTTTTTTTTTTTTTGAAAACGTTCATAAATGCAACGCATTATCAAATGCAACAACAACAACACGAAACGACCTGTGCCTATGCAATGCAACAGCAAATACAAAGGCCACAACAACAACAACAACAACAACAACAACCTTTTGGAAGAATGGAAAACACAATTATTTTATCAGCAATGGCAAAGATTTCATAGGAACAACAACAACAACAACAAGCACCATAAAATTAAAGAAGAGCCTCTGTTAGTCTTCTTCTTCTTCTGCATTTTTGTGCGTTGTTGGTTGGAACTTCGCAATGGAGTAACGGAGGCTATGATCAGGGTTGATTAAAGTGGTACGTACTAAAGTAAGCAACAACGATTTTGTTGTTGTTGTTGTTGTTGTTGTTGAAGGAGTATAACGACAGTTCCGTCCGTCGTTCATCGAAAAAAAAAAAAAAAACGGCTGCGCTCGGCTTCGAGGGTTGGCCGAGTGCCCTTGAAAACTTGTCGAACCGTTGCTGAACCGCTGAAACAGCTGTTTTTAGAACATGCGTTGCGTGGCTGAAGGACACGGACGGACACACACACAAACCGAACATAACTTACCATAATATACTAAATATTATGTGCAAGCAGCTTGTCGAGAGCACATGCGGCGAGCGAGGGGTGAGGTGAGAAGAGATGACTGCTGCGGCAACGTTTGTACGCAACGTTTGAGAGAGCAGCTGAGGGCGAGGGCGAAAATAATGAATGCCGCTTAGTAACAGCGCGGCGTAGTAGCGGCGGCGGCTTAAATGCAGACGAATGGAACAAGGTCAGACATCAAGCGACACACAAACATACAGTAACAACACCTACAAGTACACAACAAATGCGTACGCATTGGAAGAGACGAGATAGAGAGAACGGTGCAGCGAAAGATAGTTCCAAGAGCGCAACCTGATCGGCTCATATTAATAATAATAACTACAAAGTAGGAATACCGCCGGAGACCGTCTGGTCTACTCCGGTGGAAGGACGGACGGACGGACGAGGTGTTCTTTTCACCGCAAGCGGCAAACTTATCTAAATTTAGACCTTGGAGCGAAGGCATCGCCATTAACATCATCCACAAAATTGCAATGAAATATTGGAAATTTGTTTGATTGTTGTTGTTGTTGTTGTTGTTGTTCTGCACGTTGGCACAGCTGATAGTGTGCGCAGGCACACGTAGCTACACATTCCGGGCACACGCAGCCCGGAATTCCAAAAACTACCGGCAAACCGAACCGGAACAGCCTGCGGATATCCTCCTGCGAACAGGACATAAATACTCGACCTCGTGCATATTCAGGCACCGAAAAAACATACAGCTACGGCTACCGCTAAGGCCCAAAGCAGCAGTGATGACGTACAGAGCAGCGAGCGGCTTCCGCATTCGCTGCCTGAATGCACAGCAGCGCAGCGACAACAAACATCAAATAAACCTAACCATAGTACATACTTTATAACCATAAATTTGTGAATATTTGACAGCGGCTGTGCGGTTCCCATGGTGCACAACAGCTGAACGGCTGCTGCTGCTGCTGCTGCGGCTGCTGCTGATCCTTACAATCCTTTTACTCATGCCTGCGTCCATCATTCATTCATTCATTCAGTTACTCACGAAGTTAGTTCGGTTCCCGGCGAGTTAGTGAATGATTATTGCGTCGTCCTTTCGTGCTAATATTTTATTACCTTTTTTCTGGAACAGTTCGACGCAGCTACTTATAAGCAGCTTGTGCTGCATGCAAAATACTTTGTGCAGTTAAGTAGAAATTGAGTTGTTTTTGTAGCAATTTTGTTTTAATTTTCTTTTTTGTTTCGGTTGAGGATGGTTTGTTGTAGGTCGGTTGTTGTTAATATTTGCTGTTTCTGGGAAGGACAAATGAGCCGAGCCGCTGATCTGACAACTCAGCAGCTGCTCGATGATGTCACTCATTTACTGCAGAAGCGGGCAGCATGCGCTAAGAGGCAAACACAGGATGTACACACAGTTAGGCGGAAATGTAGGGAAAAAGGGGGAGGAAGAATGTGATGCAATAAACAAAAATTGAAATGTTGTCAAACGTCAATGTCAATGAAACAAAAATGTTAGAAGCCAAAATACAACGATTACCATGGAAGAGGCTAAAGGCCTGAAGAGGACAACAGACTGAAGAAACTAATGAAAAGTTATAAACAGGTTAAAGCAAGAAATTTTCTTTAATTGTAGATATGTAATTTACAACAACAAGTCTGTCAGAAAAACCGCGTTACTTTGTAACAAAATTGGTTGCTATTAGTAACGAAACCAATTTAGTAAAAAACTTATAAAGAAAAGTCTAAATTTTAGCAGAAAAATAACTTCTTAGATATGATTTTCCACAAAAATTTCAAAGAAAATACTCAAATAAACCAGAAGGGTGAGGATTTTTTTGAATGAAACCTTATCCTCTCACGCACACAAAAACGTAACGAAGAGACTAAAGGAATGAATGTACGAAAAAATTGAGACCTTTCCTGACACAGTAATTTTCATACTGCGATTATCGTTTACTATATAATTAGAATTATTACAATTTTTTTTTTTTGTTATTTTCTTGTAGCATTCTACTTCTTCTTTACTCATTTTGTTTGGCATGATGACCTCAAATTACTATGAGAAGTTTTTCCTATTTTCTAAAAAATTCTCACGCAACAGAAAATTTGATAATGGTTACATAATTACACAGACACAGCATTTAATTATATTAATTTTATACACGAAAATAAAATGTCATTTTGCATTTCTATGAAGTGTTATAATCTGTAATACTAAATCAAAAGGGACGCTTTTGAGAACAAAAATTGAGATGTTTATAGAAAAAATCAAAACTTTAAAATTTACTTACTTGCGAGTACTTAGGAGTACTTACGAGTACTTACATACTACGAAAATTGTAGAATTCAAACCAAAATTAAATATTGTTTTCTTGCGAAATTCGTTGCTCTAATTTCATAATTGCCTAAAGCAAAAACACTCAAGAAACATTTTAAACTTATTTCAAAAAAGCCAAAACTGCCCACAAATTAAGTAAAATATTACTTCCTGGCACTAAAATAATCGTTACAGAGTTATAACGTTCATAATGAGATATTATACTAAAATAAGAAGCTTAATTTGTTGCCTAAATTTTTACATTTTTACAAGTCTTACAGTAATTTTTTTATTTAATTAAATTTAACACAAATGTCTTGCTTTATGAAAAAATTGCACCCAAAATCAAACGTAAGAGCCTGCCTGTACCTTTTGGTAGAAATCTGAAAGGGCAGAAAAGTTACTTTTTTATTAAATGTTATGATGTTATTTTTGGGAGGATTTGCCGGCTTTGAATGAGTAATAAATTGGGGTAAAATGGAAAAGGGAGAAAAATCTGGCTACTTTAAGAAACGACGAAAATGAAGTTACTAAAGAAAACAACTATAATGTAGCCTTCTTCCGGTTATTATTATTTCTTTAATGTTAAATTATTTTGAAATTTTCAGGAAAAACACCAAAAAGAGCCGTATGATTATTTATTTATTTTTGCTTTTTATTTTTTTATTTTAGATTTATTGCTCTATAGAGAAAATATTTCCTTGTCTTTGTTGGTCTGAAATTTTTGTGTGATCAGAATTTTTTTTATGGAAAAAATGTCTTTAACGAAATAAAATATTTGCACATGTATATTTTTATAATAATTTGTCGATTAATTCTCATCATGTATTATTCATTGGCTCAATTACCATAACAATATCGATTAGCCTTTTGTCAGGCACGCCCACAGAAACCATATAAAAATAACAACTTATGTCATCGAATGAATACATTAATGCTAATCTTTTGTTCCTCTTTTTTTCTCTAATTGTTGCTGCAATTATAGCTGCAATCACGTATGATCGTTCGATCGATATCGTATTGTTCGAACAGCGACAGCGACAGCAACCGCGATAACGATAGCCATCGTTCGTACGTTCAGTCAGCAGTAATGGCTTCTACATATTAATTTTAATAAAACATTTTGTGTTAATAAATTCTTTTTAAACTGTTTTTGCAATGCGCTCGTTTTATAAAAATAGAGTTAATTTTTATTAAATAATTGAATTTGAATTTTATTTATTTTTTATGGTATTTAATTTAATTTATTTCAAGCAGTTGTTATGAAAATTATTTGGTTTTTGCTTGATTATTTTATGAATTTAATTTATTTCTTTGAAGTTAATTCTTTTTCGCTTGAGATCAATTGTTAGATTTATTGTGTTTTTTGTCTATAAAAAAATTGTTTCGACAGAATGCAGTTTATTATAAATTTAAAATAATAATGCTATAACGTGTTTTTGTGTTAATTAAGTCAATAAATTGTAAGCGTAAATGTAATAAATCTAAGCCCACAAAAATCCAAAATAGCTGCAAAAAAATTCTAGTAAAAAATTAACCGCTATTTTGACATAAAACTTTTAGGAACATTTCAAATTATTTAATAAGTCTCAAGGATGCGCCAAAGCTATTCCGGTCCTTCTTCTTGTTCGCGTAGAAGGAATAAACGCAATAAAAAAAATCAGGCTTATATTATTTTCGTCTCTATTAAAACATGAGAACATCACTCAAGAAGGGTTAAAATTTGGTTATCATAATGAAAATATTGTAATTTAACTTACGTAAGTCATCAAGGGTTGAAAATGCGCAACCCTTTTTGTGTTTGCGACGACCCCTTTTCTAAGCCAGCAGCTGTCTCCTCTTGCCGCTCTATGCTCCTTGCTCTACAAAAAAGTTCTCTGCAAAAAATGAGACAGACAGACAGACCGCTCTTCATACCTTGCAGCAGCTCACACTACTTTTGCAATTTATTAAATTTGTGTCATTTGTAAGAGGATGCGCAATAACCGAATAATAATCATCACTGCCAACATCACCATCGCCATCACCACCATCAGTATCATCATCATCAGTATTATTTACTATCGTCATATTTTCATCACATGGCCCTTTCGAAATAAATGATGATAGCTTCGTCGTATGTCATTTTTATTGTTATTTCGTGTTGTCCGTCCGTCTTCTGAGGAAATGCCGTTCTGTGGCAATGCCATAAAAAAGCACCATATCGTTGTTCTGTGCAATTCTCTAAAATCTACAAAATAGCATGAGATCAATTTGTCATACTGACACATTATTATTTTAGTTCTGTGAATATCCGAGAAACCAGAAACCAAGCGTTAAAATGGATTACTAAGTAATCAATCAATTCCGACCGAAAACGATTGACCAAACAATCGGAACCAACCAGATGGAAGATGGACCATCAAGCCAGAAACAAGCTGGTCAACACGTAAATCTAGCTGGCTCTGGTATACTCTCGTACAACAACCAAACGACTAAGAACTTAAGCAATCGATGGATAAACCGCTGCAACATTTGGTAAATTATAACGTGACGACCGCGTTCAACCAAAAGGTTAAACCAATTGAGCAACAAAATAAGAGTCAACGCAAGCGGGAGTAATATAACTTTAAGAGGAACATATTCTTAGCATGTTTTAAAATAAGACATTTCTTGTATAGAAGTTTTAAAATATGACAATATACTATGCAACTAATCAGTCAACTCAATTCGGAACGAAAATTCCGACACAAAAAAAAAATTGTTATTCAAAAAAATTTGTAAAAATTAACAAATTAACAAACGAACAACTTGTCTTAAGAGCTACCAACGTCTTAAGGTTTGCACTATACAGAAAAACTGATGAACACTAAGAAAAACTAAGGAGGAAACAACAACTGCATCGAGGTGTTGAAAGACCGATTATTCAGACCAAAGACATGGTAGGGTAAAGCGTAGACCGCGAGTGACCAATTGAAATGGTATCAATGAAAATTATTAGCATTTATAATCATCATATTTCGAATTTCAAATTTCATTTGAGCACTGAATAATTTATCAAGAGAGCTGCCGGCGTTTCGGTGGGTTAGCTTTATAAAGCCTTACTCAACCAAGCAGCAACAAAAAATGCGTGTAATCCATGCGTTAACGGAGGCTCCAACAACACCAATTGGCCATCCACGAGCATACAACGTAGAGACCGGCGCGTCGGTACACAGCGACCAATTCACCGACTCACCAACTCACCAATTCAGCAATATTACCGAACCACCAACCAAATCAGCCAACCATGAGGCAGTTCAGTTCGTGTGTGCTGCGAACCGCAATAAAATCAGAATGAGTGCCAAGTTTGACAAGTCAATCGTTACGTTGGTTTTTGTTAGTAAATATTTTTTGCTTTTTTTTTGAGTTTTGTTGTGTTTGTTTGTGCTCTTATTATTATCATCATCATCATCATCGTCGTAGTTTATATACAATATATTAACTCGTATATATTTTGTATTGTTTTTGTTATTGTTTTGTTTTATTTCGTTTCGTTTCGTTTCGTTTGCGAGCTCGATTTCTGTGACTCAGAAGCGTGACAAACTTTCTACGTACGACTACGATACACCAACTCATACGACACAGTGCCTTCAACAATATTTATTTATTTATTTATTTATTTGTTTATTTGTTTGTGTTTATTTTTTTTTTCTTTTTCCTTCTTCTTTATTTCTTCTATAATGTGTTTTGTGCCCTTCTTTTGTTTTCCATTTCTATTGTTTCATTGTTGTTTCATTGTTATCATTATCATTGTATTGTCCGCCAATGCAGCTTTGTTTAACTGTGTTTTATGTAGATTTGAGTGGCATTCAAGCTTTTTAGAGTGTAGCAAATCATGGTTACCGGGTTCACCAGATTTTTTGCATCACTTGCGTTTTGGCAGAGATGCTTTAGCGTAGCGTACGAGATATATGTATGTACGTTATAAATTGCTAACAGCAACAATAAGTAGCAAGCAGCCAACAACTAAAACAATAACAAGCTAAAGTTGAATAAAAACAACAACAACAACAACCACAACAACAACACCTACTACTACCATTTTTACCGCTTTTAATACTGGCACTATTTGTGGTTGAAAAACTAGAGCAGAATTCTAGCAAAAACTGATGGAAAAACCTCTGAAATGCCTCGAAAAATCAATATTAAGGCTGCAGAAAGTGTAAGGCGGGGGGTCTCCTGCCCCCCACAAGCCACACAATCCAGCCATGCTTCTGCCTTGGCGCCTTCTTCTCTTAAATGACCCTCCTTTTTTTCATTTATATTCGCCTGCCTCCTGTTTTTGTCTTGTTGTTTTGTTTAGGGGGGTGGGGTTCCTCGGAAGGGTTTATTTTTGTTTGCGCTTCGCGAACGTGCCCCGCATTTTTTCCATTGGCGAGATTTTTGCATGCCTGTCGCTTTCGTATTCATCATCAGATTCAAGCGCTGGATTTTGAATCTGCTTCAGCGACGAGGAAACGCTCTGCGTGACATTAAAATAAACCCTTTGAAATATGTTGTTTGAGAGCTTTGTTGAGGGCGCCACTACCGTTCGCACACCCCCTCTCTCTCTCTCTCTCTCTCTTGTCGCTGAATTAATGTGGTCATGGGCTAATGGTATAGTTATTGTTCTGATGGTAGTCTGTCACCAAAGTGCCATCAAAGTCATAGATACAGTCCCATACGGGCCATCACAACCACGGGAGCATCCCGCCAGCCGCTTATTCGACTTTCCAACCACAATGTTATACAACCCCCACCACTCCTCGCGTCCCCCACATCCCTTTCGCGCGACAAATACTTGGCATAATTTTTGCAACTTATTTCGTTGCTAACTGATGACGCGTACATGCTGCGCATAACAACATTTTTGGGCGTGGGAAGGGGCGGAAGTGATCAAAAACCCTTCTTTATTTTGCTCAAACCTCCTCCTTCCCCCCCCCCCCCCCCCCCAACCTTTTGCTGCGGCAGTGACAGTATTTAGCAACGCAAAAAACTCATCCATTAAAAAAAAGGGGCCAAAAAATCCAGCAGAAACCTTTTGATTGCAAATGAATTATTGAGAGAATCCTTTCGGAAAAAATCTTATTTCTGATTTCATTGAGATTTTTAAATAAATTTTCTGCTTGAAAAAAAAAAAAAATTTAAATTGAAATAATTTTTAAACCAACAATTTTTTTTTTATTTGTTTAATTTTAATTAAAAAATATAAAATTTTCCAATTTATTTACTTCACTCGAGTTTATAGATGTTTACGAAATTCGCAAAGTTTAAAGAAGCGTGAAAAATTGGCAGTTGCCGTAACGTTGGCCGACGCCGTCTTTAATTTCCGTCCGGTCAGCTTCGGTGGCGCTGATCCGATTCATAATCGAGAGGTTAAACAATTCTGGTCTCTCATTAAAACGCGCACGACACTGCCATTTAGAATTCGGTACACTGCACGGTTAGTCGCCGGCGGCAGTTTAGTTGGTTGGTTATTAGGTTGGTAGCTGAGGGACCGCACCGGACTAGCGGCTAACATTAAACGCGTGGGATGGAGAAAAAGGGAGGGGAAGGGCTGCGGGGGAAATTGTATGCTCAGCTGGTGTTGAGTGAAATATTAAAATAATTGAAGCCATTATGAAACAGCACCGCGAGTGCTGATAAATCAATATTGATAAAAAGATGATTACTAACATTTTATACTCCTTTGATTTTGTCCAATTTTTTTTTTTTTTTTTATTTATTTATTATTTAGGTACATTCACTTTATTCACATTATTCAAGTTTCTAAGTCTATCGATTAATCATTTATAATCGTTAATTAAATTTCTGGGTCAATAATTAACGCTTTGCGGTCGACCGTCGGTCCACCCCACACTTAACCCATAAGAGCCCGTGATGACATATAACAGCCCGTGATAACACACGGTTTAGTAACATCTGCCGAAGCGACGACGGTCATTAATCATCTATTGCTTAAGCATAACGACAACAGCGCGCCGTCGAGTAGTTTTATATTTTGTCACAATAACAAGAAAATTGTCACAAAATTGAAGAAAATCGTTGCGGAAATCGGTTATTTAATGGTGCGACCTTATTTAAGTAAGTGTGAGTTCTTCGATGACTTAACTAAATTGTACTAAATAGAGTCAAAGAGAAAACAGCTGACTTTTCACGCGCGTCAAGAAATGACGTATACTCGTAGTAAGGCCTGATTAGGTACGTATTAACAGCGTTAACAGATGAAAGAGCAAATATGGTCTGGAATAACTTACGGTTAGGTAAGGCCAGAGAAATTCAAAATTAGAAATTTATTTTTATTACTCTTTCTGGTCTTTCTTTTCTCTTTTATTTTATGAAAGGGCCAGCCAAGAATTTTCAAAAATAATTGCCACCAGAATGAAATTTGATATTTTTACTCATCGCCGGCGCCACCAAAAAAAAATAAACTCTAACTACGAGTATTTTGGTTTTTGTTGACGTTTCGAAGTTTTTAGTTTTAGTTTTTCCATCCTCACAAAACGGAAATGCGATATTTTTACCCCTGCGGCGCCACTCTTTTGTTTTTATGCCACTATAGAACGAACATCTGTTCATTTCCGAAAATCCGTTTACTAAATTTTCCGGCGACGTATGTTCTTCGGGGTGGTAACGCTCTGGCAGTAGCGAGATTTTCCAGTATGTACAATATTTTTGTTATCGTCTCCGGCGATCAAATACATTAACGCGATCCACCCCGATTATCATCAAACCATCTGATTAATAATAGATGCGATATTTTGCGCTTGCTCTTGTTTTCCGCTCCTTCTTCATACACATTTAGATGTATGTATGTATGTATGTATGTACTCGTATCTGTCCCCGGGGGCCAGATAGATGGAAACTACAGCGCGTCTAAGATCAAATTGAATGCAAAGCTACTTTTATCTCTGGCTGCTGAGTATCAATTATATTGATTGCTATCGGATCTATTCAAATCCGATAATAAGGTTTTCCTTTAATGGCTTTTATGTGGTCTAAAATGTTCGAGGAAGGGGTCTCTCTCCCCCTTTTGCATTTTTCAAAGGTGCTGAAGAAGGTACTTCAGGCCGTGAAGAGGACGTTCTGTGGAAAATTGTAAGGATTTATTAAAAATATTGATCTCTAGTTGCGTGCTTGTCGTTAAGAGATTATTAGCTTATAGTATTAACATTAATACAACCCATTCATTAACATTAATACATTAATGAAAAATAAATAACCCTGACCCTGATCAGGTCTGCGTTATGATATATTACAAAAATCTAAGGCTTGATAAACTTTATGGCACAATTTCTTTGAGACTAAATTCTGTAGATTTTGGTCGCTTCTTTTTGCTAAAGAGCAACCAACTAGAGTAAGAATTGCGTAAGCATCGTCTAACCAAGAGGCTCTTGCTTTATAAGCTTAAGGCTCAGAAAGAGATAAATAGAGGCCTTTTTAAGACAGT
The DNA here is from genome assembly GCA_949752815.1 of Conops quadrifasciatus. Classification (NCBI taxonomy): domain Eukaryota; kingdom Metazoa; phylum Arthropoda; class Insecta; order Diptera; family Conopidae; genus Conops; species Conops quadrifasciatus. Next base: position 4,625,074 of record OX457079.1, read on the forward strand.
TTTTGTACCGCCATAACAATGATATTGACCTTGCTTACTGTATTTTAAGGTCTTTAGAAAATATTTTCATTAAAAAAATGTGCTTTTTTCACTGCGCTGCTGTCGTCGGTTGCTTCTACTGATCTCACTTTGCTGTTGCTTGAACATACCAAAAGACTTTCCCAACTTTCCAAAGGAATTTATACGATTCTTTGAAGGTGACATGCCGTGTTGTTGTTGTTGTAGTTGTGCCACCGCCACACGGTCCTCAACCCTTATCGCGTGTAACCGAAACGAAACGTGTACCGTGTGTACCGTCTACTGCGGGTAATTTTATGTGGTGCAAGTCTAGCGGTATTTTTTAACAAATCTTATCTTATCACTGAACTCTGCAAGAAAAAGGGTTGCGCCATAGTCAACAACAACAACAACAACAACAGTAAAAACAACAACAACAACAACCAAAAACAACAACAACAACAGCCAAAAACAACCATATTAACTTAAACAGCAATAACAATAGTTATTGCAACAAAAGCAAAAGCAACACCAAACGGCAAATCAACAAGCCATAGAAGAAAAAGAAGAAGAAGAGGGGGGAAAAGAAGAAGAAGAAGAAGGAGGAAAAAACGCAAGAAAAAGCCTTGCTTTTGTCGACTGACTCGACTTGTTTGCCAACCCAGTCATTATTTGCATAAGAAACTCACCCAAGTGGGTACCGCGCCGCCGGTACCCAGGTGTTTTCTCTGCTGCCTGGATGCCGATTGTTTACTCCCGGCACACCATAAATATTGAAGTATTAAAGTCACTCTTGTGTGTAGTCTTCCGCGGTGCCGCTTCCAAGAGGTCGATCTTCATACGTGGCGACGGTGCGTGGCTGCGTGGCTGCTCGGCCGGTCGGTCGTTCGGTCGTTTGGTTCGTTGGTTGGGTTTGGTTCGGTTTGGTTTTGGTTTTGGTTTTGGGCTTGGGTTCGCGGGCAATGTTGGCCATGTTTACCTTAACCGCAAATGATGATAAGAGCAACTCGAGAACAAAAGTAACCATTTGCCATTGGAGTTGCGAATAATTATAGCTCGCAACACACTCGAGTGTATCTGCTGGGTGTACTCGTATCTTGCGGTCGCTGCACAGCCGCCGCGCACAAGGCCGAGGATACACGCAGCAACGCAGGAGACGACGCACAGACGCACGGACGCACTGCTAATGAAATTTTTTGCTCGTGATGCGAAAAATATCAATTGATGGGAGCAGCAGCACCATCTTGTGCAGCAGGGTACATTTTCAGTTTCAGTTTTTGTGTCTTTTGTCCTTGTTTGTTTGTTTGTTTGTTTGTTTGTTTGGGATTTTGTTATGGTTACAAAAATTATGAAAATTTTCTCGTAAATTTTAAACGGATTCTATACGACAGATTACCCTTCAACGCAGGAAGAAAAAAAGGGGCTGGCTTTTTACTTTAAACATAAATTAAAATTTTTGGGATTTTTATTTCATGGCAAAAATACTACATAAACATTGCTGAAAGCAAACAGAATGATTTAATGCCAAATTTGGCATTAGTTTTTTCGCATAGATTTCAATTCTAGAGCTATATTGCTTGCGGTCGTCTCTGAGTTGACGCTAGCTGGAAAACCTCCCAGAAACGGTTACTTCTATATAACGGAAAGCATACCGGGTCAAAAATCCGGGAAGCTTCTCTCATTCATTCATTTAGTTACTATACACCGGCGAAAGGTCAGAGGTGACGTACATACGTACCTACACCGCAGGCGGCGCGCGGGCCTGCCAACAAATTGTGACAAATTGCAACTACAGCCGCCATCACGCTTGATTGCTGCATGACGCCTACTGGCAGGCGCAAGCCGCTCCAGCACTTGATGGTTGACGGCTGTCGGCAGTCGCCTGTCGCTTGCCACCTACCGCCTTCCGCCGCTCGTTGTCTGCCGCTGCCAATCAATCTTTTCGTAGTTTAATGACTTAATTATGAATATCCACGGTTGTATGGAGACACACAAACACACACACACACACACACACACACACACCCAACTTTATACAACGAGTAGGTACAGTGTGACATCAAGTTACTGTTAACTAGAACCATTTGAGTTATGGCTTTATGTATTTGAATAATAAACCGACCGTTACATTTTGAGATTAAGCAAAATAAAAGCAAAAGCAACCAAAAAAAAGATAGAAAGAGAAACTTTCATAAATTATAAACCTTGTTGCATGCAGAAAAATGAATGAGCAAAAAGAAAGAAAAGAAACACCGAGTAAAAAAAACACAAAACCAAATTAAAAGCAATCTGAAGAGTTTATAAATCTTACTACACGCAGAAAAATACAAATATTTTTGAGGTGAAAAGAAAGTATGTATGTGTGTATAAAATATTGCCTTATTAATCATTTAAAAGATAATAAATAAAAAAAAATTGTGATGACAATTTAAACAATTTAAATTAATTTAAAACAAAACGGGCCTAAAAACAAATTCATAAAAAGTAAAATCATCAAGAAAAAATGTGAAATAATTTACAAAACTTACTCGTTTCTTTATTTCAATATTTTTTCTCATTTTTTAGAAAAAATTTATATCATAATTTTTTGATCAATTTTAACCTAGTTTTTCCTTTGAAGCTAGTTTTTCCGTTTAACAGATAATAAAAAAAAATTCATCAAACAAATTCATCAAAAAAAATCATTCAAAAATTCATTAAAATGAAATCATAAAAATCATTAAAAAATGTTAAATAATTTGCAAAACTTACTCGTTCCTTTATTTCAATATTTTTTTTTTCATTTTTTTTATTCATTATTTTTTTCTCATTACTTTTTTCTTTAGAAATTTTTTATCAATTTTAACCTAGTTTTTCCTAAAAATCTCTCCCTCCCGAAAATTAAGAGAAAGATATTTCTTTTTACGACGCGCGTTGAAAGAAGTGTTGGCGGATTGAAGTTTCCTGCTGGTTGATGTTGCAAATATTGCCAATTGGCACATAACAACAACGTCAAACGTCAAACGTCAACTGCAACAACAATAATAATAATAACAATAGCAGCGGCGGCAACAACAACCATAAGAAACTATGTACATGCAACGGACCAAAGCAATAGTCGTCGTCATATAAAAATCGCTGCCAGCTATTTTTTCATAATACAATACAATAGTTTTTCTTCGCTTCTTTGTATTTGTTTTTGTAATTTTTTATTTTAATTTTCGCTTCCCCCCCTTTATGTTTTTATCACTCTCTCTCTCTCTCTCTCTCTCTCCTCATGCGTGCTAAAGAAAAATTACGAAAAAGTTTGTGCAAACATTTTCAACCAAGCGACGATGCGCCTTCATCGTGCTCAGCGCGCTTGATTGAAGCTGTAGAGATATAGCTGATTTTTTTGTTGTTTTTGTTTTTGTTTTCTTTTTTTTTGTGATGCTGCTGATGCTGTTTGTTCGAAATTTATTTCAATTGAACACGCACGAGGAAATAAAAACATTCGGAGAGCCAGAAAATTACAAAAGTTTTGAGACGCTGCATCATTAATAATGCATTATCGACATCTCCTGTGAACTAAGTTAGTTGGTGATGGTGATGGTGATGGTGATGATGATGATGATGATGATGATGATGGTGGTGGTGAAGGAGATAATGAAATATTTAAGAGAATGGTCAGAATAAGAAATCGGAATTACGTTTAGGAAAGCGTACATAATAGTTCCGATAGTGCTGCTGATTGCTGATGATTAATGGGAAGAAAATGGGTTCAAGTAATGACAGTTATAGTTGCGGTGATAATTTGAGAATGTGTTATCATCATCAGGGCGATAGTGTGAGTGCTGCTGTTGACGGATGAGAGCAGTGACTTGGTGGATGGATGATATGGTGACACGTGAACGCAGTGTTTGAATGAAGTTTGTATTGATAGTAATGTCATCATCAGCTGTAAAAGTGAAATAATGATTGTATATAATGAAGAAATAACGTATGATTAAATGAATTTAAAGAATTAAGTAAGCTTTATTGTAGAATAATCATCAGTAATAATATGAAGACATGATGATAACGCTTTTAAAGCTAAAATAAGAGAGAGAGAGAGAATGGTACGTTGATAGCAGAACTATCGACGATATCGAGATCCTGCTAACGTTAAGAAAGAATTCATGGAGGCACCAATAAAAAAAGGATGATAATCATGATAATAACCTTAATTTTCGCATTCAAAAAAAAAGATGGAACGAACTAAAAAACAGGAACGAACTCGTAGCAAAAGTAATAAATTCTGGGCTCTTTGTTGTTCCTCTTTTTGCTGGTACTTTTGCGTATATCTCGCCGCTGATGATACGATGCTGCTCTATCTTATTTCTTTTTTTTGTGTTTTTTTTTTTTTTTTTTTGCTAGAGTGATTTATATTGAAGCTTATTTATCGTTTTCAATTTTATTGACTTCAAAAGTTTGACTCCAAAGATTGCCAATCAGAATGTGTGACGTGTACGGAATTATAAGAAGAGCAAAATACTCTTAAAAAGTTAAGCCTAAGCTTCAGTAGTTGTTGTTGTTTGTTGTTTTTTTTTGCCTGCTCGTAGAGACGTACATTATATTTTTTTAGACAAATGACATTCAAAGTAACGTGGATATATATTTGACATGACATGCCGGCGCTGGAGTGGGTTGAGGGTGTGGCCACGTTGGAGGGATTTGGGATGTCGTCGGCCAGAGACCGCCGGCCGCTCTACGCAGCAGACTTGATTGCTCTCAAATCTCTTCTTTTTATCTTTAAGCCGGCAAAGAGAACGACCATGGAAGAGAGGAAGGGAGAAAAGGAGATTGTATTTTTTGTAAAATCAGGCGCCATTAAAAGATCAGGGCTAGTGCCATGAAAATTGGGATGACCTAATCGTCCCTGAGCCAAACGGAAAGCTTACAAGTGAAGTGAAGGTAATTTTTTTTAATTTTTTTTTAGAACGCCTCACGCCTGGCGTTGGTAGAATAAAGTTCGATAAATATATATACATATTTTCTAATGTATAGAAAAAACCTCAAACCAACAAAATATCGTCCAAAAAAAAAAAATATCGTCGTTCTGTGTGGAAAATTGTAGTAATATGCGAGTATCATACATATAGTATTTGTTCGCAATTTGTATGTTGTTAATATTCTATGTTGTCTGCCACAAAATCTCATTAAGTCATAAAAGAAATTATAAATAATAACCATAAAGGCTTTTGTTTATTGTTTTTTTTTTTATTTTGGGCCTTTGATTCTGATGCCGTGTTCATTATCGTTATCGTTATCTTCTATTATACGATATTTACTATCTCTTGGTTCTTTAGGCCAGAGCCGAAAAACCTTAGAATGGCAGAAATTTCGGAAAATTATCAATGAACAAAGTTATGTAGCTAATAATTTTCCTTTCTTTTTAGTGTTTTTTCCGCCAAAATCCAACAAAATAAACAACACAAAAACATTGTTTAATTTTTTTTGTGTGCTTTCCTTCTTTTTTGGCTTAATTAAAATAGGCACGATATTTGTTGGTCGTAGCCGACTATTATTTATTTATTTTCATAAGCTCTGAAAAAAAAGTTAATGTTATTTTGTCGTTGTTCTTTGTATTGTTCTCAGGAGCTGATGTTTTCAGGTTCTTTCTTATTATATCGGTATTGGTACAGAGCGAGCAAACCCATCATCAGGTACCTCTTTCTCCTACGCCGCGTATAATATTCCTTTCCTTTGATTCCAACTAATGGATAATTATCTTCTTTTTGTAGCGCATTATGAATATTAAAAAAAAAAGACAGCCGTTAAAGAACTGTAACCGAAAATGGAAGGGTAACGAATTCGAAGACAGAAGAGGTAAGAAAATTAGTTGAACAAAAAACAAAAAGAGATATTTTTTTATTGCCTCTAGATTAAGAGAGTAGGTACATATGTATATGTAGAAGTTATAAGATAGTATCAAATATATTGTATACCCTTTGCTGGTATGTTTTTAGGAGACGATTTAAAATTTAACCAGAGATTAAGAAATTCAAAATTCTTAATTTTTCTTCAGAAACAAGATACCTGAAGAAAAAAGAGAAAAGATAAGACCTTTTCCGTGAAGATGCTTGTGGTGGTCTTTAGTTATTTATGTGAAATTATTAAAATTGTTTATTATTTTCTTATGTTCTCGCTGTCAATTGTAAGAGAACCGGGCGACGATTTGATTAAAGAAGTTTAAAGTACCTCAAAAGACTTCAAGCTCTTTTGGTTGCCAGAGGCCAAAATATATTATATTATTATATACATATTTCCACAGCAACAAGATAGTAATCACTATAAATAAATAAATTATTTTCTTAAAACAGCCTTCTTTACTTTTCATCTGCTACCTTTTTTGTGCTCATTAACTTCCTACATATCTTCTTCTTCCTTTTCTTCTTCTTCTTCTTCTTCTTCTTCTTCCTCTTCTTCTTTTTCATAAATTCTCTAATTTCCAGTAAGAAAAGATTTTCTCTTCAAACATTTTGAAGAGATCCTTGAAAACTTTTCCTCGACTTTTTCTGCTACCCTTAGCGCATTTGGTTCAAATTGCTCGCCCCTTTGCACCACCCCCCCCCCCTCCTCACCACCACCCTCCCCCCCAAAACAACACGACAAATGACCATAATCCAAAACAAAATTTAAACACTTCAAACACATTTTGACATTATTTGAAGGCATTACGACTTCAAAACCATTTCGAACAAGATGTTAACAAAATAGACGCCAAATAAAAAACAGCAGCAGGCCGACGGCCGACCCCTGCAACCACTTCCTCCATTACCGGACCGACCGTTCAACCGTCATTATCACAAACGGCGGGCTTCACACACGGCGGCCAACAAATTGTTGCCAAAAAGAGACAAACAACAACAACAACGAGGGGGGAAAAACCAAAAAAAATTGCAAACTTTTGTCCACTTTGCCAACGACTTCCTGTTTGTTATTAAGTTGACGAAGACCATTTCTGCCCCTTCGCCCCGGCAACACCTTCTTGCTCTTGGAAGGAGGGTAGGCGTGAAGCTGATTTAATTTAGATCGATTGAACTTTTTCGTTGTTTTTTTCCATTCATTTTCTTTTGGCTTTTTCAGCAAGCGCGCGTCGAGTGCTCCAAAGAGAGGAAAAGAAAGGAAAGGAAAGAAATTAAATTAAAGCAAAATAAAAGCAGCACAAGGAAAATAAATACTGGCTGAATGGAAACGAATTAACTTTTTTGACAACGAATTTAGAATAAGCTTGGCAGCTCCGAGCTCGGAGTCTTCGCTCAGGCGGCACTGACATGCCTTTAGGATAAGTCTTTAGTGGCATGTGCAAATATGTTGGCAGCGCCGCCGTCAGCAGCATGAAGCCGTGTGGAATGGGCCATAAATATGTACATACATACGTATAAATATTGATGATAGTGTGACTGCGAAAGTAAAAGAAAAGCTAAAGGCTACAACAACTACCACAACAGAAGCAACAACAGCAACAACCACGTTGTGACAGGCAATGAATTAAGATGAATTGTTCCATTGAAATTCGTATGTATTTGCGTTAAAGTTTGCGAACAAGTCGTCGTTCGCAAACATGGCAGATAAATGAATCCGCCTGTACCACAAGAGACAAGAATCGACCGACTCCGGGAATGTGAGCGCGTTAGAGTAACGAATCGACGACCGAACGACGCACATCTATGAAAATGTCAGGCTGCAAGAGAATAAAACACATGTGATCATTGTTCTCTCTGTGACGTAAAAGAAAGATTTTGCAAAATTCCCAAACTCGAAAAAAGGTAAGAAAGAAACATTAATTTTGATGTATAATTTGCACGCTTTAAATTATGCTATACATGCACTCAACGATATTTTGAATTTCATTTGCATTTTTCACTTATCTATTAACTGTTTTCGGCGGAACGTTTATCGATACGATACGAAACGATTCGATACTTATTCAGCCATTCAGCAACTACGCCAGCTATTCAGCTATGATTGAATCCTTACTATTTTACTCAACACAAATCGACAAATTCCTTAAAGCGATCGGTATGACTTATGGATATTCAGCTATTCAGCTATGATTGAATCCTTACTATTTTTCTCTTATCTGTTATGTGAATTCGGTGGAACGTTTATCAATACGATACGATATGATTCGATACTTTTTTAGCCATTCAGCAATAACGCAAGCTATACAGCTATGATTGAATCCTTACTATTTTTCTCTTATCTGTCATGTGAATTCGGTGGAACGTTTATGGATACGGTACGATACCATTCGGTACTTATTCAGCCATTCAGCAACTACACCAGTTATTCAGCTATGTTTGAATCCTTACTATTTTTCTCTTATCTGTTAACTGTTTGCGGTGGAACGTTTATCGATACGATTCGATACTTATTCAGCCATTCAGCAACTATGCCAGCTATTCAGCTATGATTGAATCCTTACTATTTTTCTCTTATCTGTCATGTGAATTCGGTGGAACGTTTATGGATACGATACGATACCATTCGGTACTTATTCAGCCATTCAGCAACTACACCAGCTATTCAGCTATGTTTGAATCCTTACTATTTTTCTCTTATCTGTTAACTGTTTTCGGTGGAACGTTTATCGATACGATTCGATACTTATTCAGCCATTCAGCAACTATGCCAGCTATTCAGCTATGATTGAATCCTTACTATTTTTCTCTTATCTGTCATGTGAATTCGGTGGAACGTTTATCGATAAGATACGAAACGATTCGATATTTATTCAGCCATTCAGCAACTACGCCAGCTATTCAGCTATGATTTTTGACAAATTCCTCAAATTGAATTATGGACATTAGAGGCCTGCATGAGACGCCCCGAAGGCTTGTTCAAGACGTCTTAACCGTTTCAGGGGTTGTCTGAAATGCTGCCATTGCTTTCAAATCAAGCGCTGACTTTTGCAAGCGCTCTGCTGAAAACATTAGTGACCACCATAGTCACGGCTGGCTTAGAAATCAAATGAAAGCATTGTAACAACTTCTATGCTATGTCCGTTTCGAAACTCACGAGACATCTTATGCAGCCCTCTAATGGAAATAAAATGACCAACTTTCTGATGAAATAATACTGATGGACTGGCTTTTCTAAGACAACTCGACCACACTGGACCAATTGTACGGAACCACGCTGTAGAATTTACAGTGTATGTACATAGAAATCAACCAGCTACGAATAAACGACTGGATCTCAACTCGATTGACCAACTAATTTAAAAGGTCGACCAACTCGAGTTCGTTTCAGCTTGACTGGACCGGACTGGACCGGACTGGACGCTGCTGAGCATCGACCAACAAACGACAAACGCCAAACAACAAATGCTCAGTGAGTAGCAGCGATAACATTAAACAATTTAGTTCAGTTGCTACGAGTATTTTAAGTTGTGGTCAATTATTTTGCTTGTTCTCGGCTTTCAGTCGACGAGCCAAGACGCCAGCGGCGTCGATCGAAGGGAGCCGGACACGTAAAAGTTGTACTCAAAACTTTTTTAGTGTTCTTATTCTGCAAAAATTGGAGAAAAAAACGCCAAATAATTTTTACAAAAAATCAACAAAATTACTGTAATTAAAACTATTTGTTTGTTTACACGAAATGGATTTAATGAAGAAAATTGTTTTTTGGTTATGCCAAAAAAAAACAAAAGGAAACATCTGTAAATCCGGCTGCTGGCCGGCATTGCCCAATAAAATTGTTTACATTGCAGGCGATAACTGAAAAAATTACAAGGCGGCAATATGTTTTAGTTAGACAGATGGAAAGACGGGCAGACAGACAGATAGACAGACACTGAGAGGGGCAGACTGTTGGGACTGTTTTGTTTTTCAAAAAATTGCAAAATTCTAAACAAACATTTTCTACACCTCAAATTTCCGGCGCTCTTCCACCTTACCCTCCTCCCTTACCCCTCCCCCTTTTTCAGTCACCTCAGCCACGCACAATCAACGCTAACCTCGAAGGGCACTGGGCCCTTACGTTGGCTCGCGACGCCTGTGCTGCGATGGCATCATCATCAGCAACAATTGGTCGTTTATTCAATTCAAACGAACGCCATTTGGAACGCGAACGCGTTTTGGAAGTCAAATTGCCAGGCAGAAAAGCGATGGAATATTTTGAAAGCCAAAAAACCAAGCATTATTTTAGCAAATTTCTGTACATATTTATAACCAAATGTTTGGTTCTTTGCCGATTTTTATACGAATTTAGTCATTAAGAGATCACCTGCCAAATCTATTAACTCTCTGCGCTTTTAACCTTCTATATAAAGGGTGGGCAAATTTGAGGTTAGGAAGTAAATTGGCTGTCAAAAGATGAAATGTCAAGAATTAAGCTGTCATCTTTTGGCATTTATTTAGTAAAGCTTGGGGAAATTTTGGAACGCTGGTTTCGTGCGCCAGTTTTCTGTCTAGTTTTTGTTTTATGCCGTAAATCGTTTGACAAACAAATCATCAAACTCAAACTCATCGTTTTGCCTTTGGTGAAGCCTCTACTGCTTTATGTATCGTATTTGTATAAAACGTCTCCTCTTATTATCTGAAGCTCGGCAACGGCAACGGCAGCGACTGCCGGCTGCCGGCTGCCGTCTGAGTTGTGTTAATTTATGCCTAAAAATAGCAAGTAAATTAAATGAATTTATTGAAGTATATTCTTTTACAACGTTTCGTAGATAATTTACAATTTTTTCCTTTTTTTTCTTTTTTTTTGTAAATTTATAAATATTTGCTTTATTTTCTGGTTTTAGTGTTTGTTCGTTCTCTCACTTCGTAAGAAGAAGCCAAATTGAAATGCAAAAAAAAAAACACAAGCAAATTGTAACAAATGGATTTTTCTCTACCCCTTTTATTTTTCTATTTCCATTTTATATATGTTTTTTTCAGTAGATTTTTTAATTTATTTTTTTTTCAATTTCATTTATTTATTTCTTCGGTGTTTCGGTGTTTGTGTTTGCCTTTGTGCCTGCTGATAGAAAAGAAACCGAGCGCACGCACTCAAAACGCTTTGCATTTCGAATCGATTCATTTACGAGCAGCCGTGTCCGATTTCGTGTCCGAGTATCAGGAGGCTTCAGGGAGAGCTTCGGCGGAATAGCGCTGGAGCTGTACGAACAATGGAACCTTTGTTGATGCACAGCGTTCCGTAGGCGCGCTTCGAGGCCGCGATAAGACTTTTTAGGCCCCCAGCGATAAGCCATTCGAAGGCAGCTGCGCCGATAAGGACGGGCTCGGCCGGCCCCGTCCGTCCGTCCGTCCGTCCGTTGAAGCTTTATTGGTCTTAATAATTTTCGCCTCTTGCTCGTTTTGTGACTGTTTGTGTTTGTTTGTTTGTTTATTTATTGCTCGGTGTGACACTTCAATGTAAGTAAGACTCGAGACTCAACGATCACGCTTGCATGTGACAACATCAAATCGGCAATAGCGGCAGCAGCGACAGCGGCAGCACATCACAGAAATAATGTTAAGGCGATAAGCGCACGGCAATGCCTGATTAACTGCTGCCGTAACCGTCACCTACCGTCCACCAACCACCACCACCATTACCAACATTCTCAGCGCGACTGCCATTGTCGCCGCCGAAGATTTCGAAAGCGTTAATACTCTTACACATAACCTCTGAGTTCGTATGTTCGAAGAACATCGAGAGAAAAAAACGAAAAAGTTATGATTATATCAAAAAAAATAAATAACAATAATTAATAGCAAACTTAGATACTGTCAGTATACCGTTTATAAGTACAAACATACATACATACCTACATACACATTTTCAATATCCAAACAAGTTTCTAAATCAAGCTGCTGCGCTACTGCAGAATCGAGGCGCTCACGCTTCTCACTGAGGAAAAAATCTCTTCAGCACACAAACGCACAAACACACAAACGCCTAGAACTCTTAACTGGTAAGAGATAATGCTCTTCTACTGCTTCTTCTACGATTCCTTTTACACTATCTAATAAAATTTAGTTTTATGGGTCGTAAATCATTCGCGCTGCAGTCGTTACACTGCAAAAAAAAATTACTGACTTTACTATAAAATTCACAAAAAATCGACATATGGTAAAATTCACAAATTTGTAGCAAATTGTGTTATGAAATTGTTGTTTTAAACAGAGTTTAAAATTGATTAAATCCGTTGAAAACTGTGCCTTCTCTCTCTCTCTTTTTTAGTGATTGTTTCTCAGTGTATCGATTTATCTCATTACGGCAAGTTATTGCTTTTAGAATAACCGAACAAACGAACGAACGAACGAACACTTGGTCCGTTTGACTTTTCAGAAGTAAATCCAAAAAAAAAACAACAAATGTGGATCTAGATAACGTACAAATGTACGTTCTATACGTACATATTTAGAAAGAATATGGCTGAGGTGGATGCACTTGGTTGCTTGCTGCACCTCGGCACCATGTATCATCATCTGGGCAGAGGTTGGAGGAACGTGACCGCGACAGTTTCTCTTTTCGTGGTAAACAAATGTAATGCAGAGAATAGAGTTTCTTAGAATAAGGAGGAGGAGGAGGAGGAGGAGACTCGTTCTAAAGCGTTCTTTCCTGAAATTGCGATAGGTTTTTATAAATACACACGTACGTACATAGCTAAATACACACGTAAATACATATACATATGTATTTAATGTACATATTACTAAGAAATGTGGCTTTTCATCTTCATTATAAACTTGCACTTTGATTTCTTCCCCTTTAAGGCTTCAAACCGTTAAAATATTGCTTTTAATTTCGTGCATATTTCAGGCTTTTTTTAATTTCCAAAAAATCTTTCAAAAACTTGGCAATTCGTTTTCACTGCGTTACACCCTTTACCCATTACCCTTCTGCGCCAGCGTAAGGCATTGCAAATGCATGGCCACTCCTTCGGCTCTGTGCATAAATAAACAATGTACCTACACGAAGAGTTAGAGAGTTTCCTCGCAAGAAAACCACTTTTCTCTTCGGAAGCAAAAATTAAATTTAACTAAACAAACAAACAAACAGATAGACAGGTTGACAGACAGACAGCCATGGCTTTGTTTATGCATGCATGTTTGTGTGGATATTAACAAACCGTATTGATTTTTATACGTTTAAAATGTCTATCTCTTACATTATACGTGTGTATGTGCTCCTTTTTATGTACATGATTTTATTAAAACTTACAACTTTATATTTTTAAAAAAAATATTCTTTTGTCTTTCAGGAAAATACTGACTGCCCTTTTTTCCTTATTATTTAATTCTGCTCTTGTGAGGCCTGTGTGTGTATGTATGTTGATTGCCTGCCGGCCAGCATTAAAATGTCACGTACACCAACAACAAATTAACTCTCTATTTTTTTTTTTTGTACTATTTTTTTATATCTTTTGATGCCTTTTTGTCCTTGCCTACTCTTTTTACTTCTCTTTGAAAATACATAAATCTATCTGTTTCGTTCTCTTTTTTGTTTATTTCAAATTGTTAAATTTATTTGTACAGAGAGCAGCAAAAGCAGGGTTGCCAAGTAACTGTTACAGATTGCAAAATGTCCCCTCAAAAAAAAAAATGTCCACATTTTAAGGGAATTCCTCAAAACTAAGAAAATAAATTAATTTTAATAAATGGTTTTCTTATTTGTTCCTACTGAAGGCAATAAAAATATCCTTGGAAATGGAAATTCGTAGTATTTCCCACAGTTTGACGGAACTCTTGGAAATAATCTGGAATTAATACCGTGCGCGCATTAATAAATTGCTCGCCGCTGTTTATAACAACAAAGCAGCGAACTATACTAATTACAGCAACAACAACTTAAGCAACTAACATCTGTTTGTACACATATTCCATATAAAAAACAAAAAAATTACAGCATGTAATGATTTTGTAGCTTTGCCCTTTCGTAGTGTGTGTGTGTGTGTGTGTTGTATATATGTACGTCAACGAGCAGTCGGCCGGTGAATTCGTCTTCTGTGTTGGTCAGAATGTTTACGTTTTATTGTCGTCCCTCAATTTCGATTTCTGCTTGACAGAACGACCGACTGACACTGACCGGCTAACCGACCGACAGCCAGTTCCATCTTTTTGACAACTATTATGATCGTAGTGACCGTGGACAAAAGCGAGAGGGTGCGTTTGTGCCGGTAATGAAAAGAAATAATCAAAAAAAAATTGCTCTGGAGAAATTAGAATGTGTTTTCTGGGAAAACATACATACATACTTACCACATAAAAGTAAAAAATAAATACCCTCTTACTCTGTCGCTCTCTCTCTATTCCGGACTCTCTCCCATTTTAAACCTTTGAGTCCCAGACAATAAGCTATGAATGACAGAGGAAACGAACTAGAGAAAGAGACAGCAATAGAAAGGGGGAATTATAAAATAAAATCCGAACAGCTGATATAACTTACAAACTTACACTCCTACAAACGTAAATAACACAGTTTCCATATTAATATTGAAGTAAGTAAGTAAGTAACTATTAAGTAAATAGGTCTCTCTGCTTCTGCTCCGAACACATGTTTTCTATGTACAACCAGTCCAACCGGTTACCCCTTCGATTGAAAACATATGTTTCGACTTTTCGCTCTTATTTTCAGCCAATTATTTTTCTTCTTCTTATTTGATTTCTTTCTCAAAATACTCTTTTTCTCTTTGAATCTTTGTAAAAATATGTTTCCTCCGTTTATCCCATTTGCCTTGTAGTATAATTATTTTTGTCCATAAACTCTTCTCTGTTCTATTATTATCTTCATTACTTGTTTCATACTACTGTCAATTATCCTGCATTTCCTTTGCATCAGTCCTTTTTGTTGGTTTTCTCAGCGGCAAGAGAGAATTCAGATAATCACCAAATATATATATTTAGATAAATTTTGAGTACATCTCTCTTTACAATTTTATCTTTTCTTGTGATTTTCTCTTTTCATTTGCATACTCACCCAACTCGTTTCTCTCATCCGTCTTCTGGCTCTCGCAAAAACCTATTTATCCCTTTAATTCCCTCTCTTTACCCTGCCCAAAAACACATAAAACCTTTTTTCTTTTTCCTTTCTCATTTATAATATTTTCCTCTTGACAACATGCAGATTTTTCAAATAATCGAATGTTTCTCTCTGGTTACTCTTGAAACGTTTGCTTTTCTGCCACACATTTCCAGAGAAAAATCATACTTTCCCCGTTTTTCTCTTTCGACTCTTTGCTTTTGTGCATTGTTGATTTTATTCTATTTTTTATTTCATTCTTCTCCATCCATTCGGTTGCCCCAACACTCCCTCTGCGGTTATGAACAATAGCAAAGGCAAAAATTTCTTTGCTGCTTTGCAATCTAAAGAGAAGTTTTCGTTTTTGCTTTCAGTATATTCTCCAGGCAAAGCAACAACTATTACCACTTTTGAGAGTTCTTCCACTCTCATGTAAGCCCGCCCTTATGTATTTTTCAATTATATATGTTGAAACGAAATGTTCTTTTCTTCTACCTTGCATTTTCCTTGCTTTTGTTGTCAAGCGCGCAAGCGCTTCTCACAAGCGCGTCTCTTCACTGTCGAGCCTGCCTGCCTTCTTTTTCGTTCTTTTGCTTTTTAGCTGTGCTTTTGTGCAGCGCTGCTTTCGCTCTCTTGTTCTGTCTCTATCGTACGACCGACATCCACGAATTGCCTCTGCATGCACCAAGGCTATAAAAGCAGTGGTCACAGAGCCGGCCGGGTTAGTAGCTTTGAAACATTGCTGGCGCTCGTAATATTTTCTTCACATCCCGCGTGACCGACCATACGACTGGGCCAGGAACCGACAAAAACAATTCATATCCGTCTACACCACCGTTGTCACCAAACCTCAAAGACACAGCCCTTTCTATCAACAAAAGAAAGATAATATTCTTAGAAACTCAGAAAAATTTTCTAAGCTACCGAAACGAAACCAAACGCATTCACAATCCCGATAAATTGCACAATATTCCCACAATTTGCAATTCAAGTGTGAACATCAGAGAGCGAAAGAAAGCAGCAGCAGACTGGAAAGAAAATTTATCGGAAAAGAAAAAAAACTTTGCTGTAATTTTTTCCATTACGAAAATTAAGAAAGACGAGTTTTTGCAGAACACAGCACCGCCCACCCGCCAAGAGCCACCCAAAAGTGCACACAAAAGTGACCAGAACCGCGATTCGTGATATTTCAAAGTGCTGTGAAAAATCTCCTACAAGGAAAGAAAACACAGCGAGTACAAACGGAACGCCGAACAACGGCCAAAAGGAGCTACAAGCGAAAGCTGAATCCGTTGCACACAGAAAATTCGGATTTTGTCGAGGAAAGTTCTGAAAGACCGAAATTAAACGAGAACTGGAAGCTTTTTCTCCTCGTTGATGAAGTTTTCAAAGTCGTGCCGTTTTTTAAACCGGTCGTCTGACTTTCCTTCCACTCGTCGTCGTCGCCGAAATTGTTCTTGTGCCGACAGAAGTCCAGCCAGCAGACGACGTTGCAGAAGCTTGCAGTAATAATTGTGATTCTCTACAAAAACCAGACAAATTTTAATGTAAAAGCCAGCCCTCCAGGCGGAAGTAGTTTCCAAGCAAGTGATTATAAAAGTGCATTTCTTATCGTTACAAGCTACCAGTTTAAGTTTTAAAAATCTGCTAAGCAAACCGCAGACAAACACAGACAGCATACGTTCATAAATACACATCTTTATAAGAAAGAATATATTGATTGCATCGTATATTGCCAAATAATCCTCAAAACGGAACCGGCATTTGACTCGTCGTCTTCGTTAACGAACGGCCGACCGTTCGAACGTGCTCAGCGACGGCGCTCTTCCAAAATTGCTGCTTGCAATAAAATTGCTTCACAATTGCGCTTAACGGGGGCAGCTCCAGCAACTCATTACCCAGTCCGGCCATCGAGGCAGCCAACGCCATCATCGTCGACACTACAGCAACGAAGGGAGCGACGACGACGACGACGACGATTGCGTCGTCCCCGACGTCGCAGTTCGAGGTCGAGGCGGACGAAATTGTCCAAATTGACAAGGTTTTCGAGGAGCTGCTGATGAAAATGGAAGTGCTATCAGTGCAGAATCAATTCCAGGGACAATTTGGTGTCATCGGCTCAACCAAAGTAAAAGGTAGGTGCAATAGACCATTATTTAAAGTATCTGTGTATATTTACTGTGTCCCTGGTAAAACTGTCTCGTGCAGGCCGCAGTCGGGCCCCGGTCTTTAATGCAAACACTTGAATGCTATTCGAATTCTCAAGGTTCAAAAAATTTTTAGTCCTTGACAGCAATCAAGGACGAATTGAGTGAAAAGTAAAAGAAAACATTTTTATTCATAGATTCCAAAGTTTTACTTGCTGTAAATATTTTTGCAGCAGTTTGTTAGATTTCGAAGCAAAAACTGAATAATTGTGCAAAGCTGCTTTTTCAGTTCAGTTATGCCAGTCTGTCTCGAAATGTGCAATGCAAATTATGACGGGGGGTTCTTTTCTTGCCCGTCAGTAACCCAATTGAAAATAAGAACAAGAAGAAGTGTCACTCCACTCCCTTTGCTTGAAAACGTTTTCACAAGTTAGTAGGTTGCTTTGCCAATTTTCATGTATGAGCGTGCTTGCTTTCTTTTTGGTCTTTTACAATACATCAATAAAATTTCACTCTAGCAATTACTAAAAATAATACTATGTAATAAATGAAATATGATTTGTTTATAAATACGGATGTATGAATATATGTATGTATGCGCGATATATACGCGTGCTATCAGTGCAGCAATGAATTGGCAAAATCTCAAAAAAATTGCATACACTTTTTGTTTTAAATTTGTTCATTGGAATAAAATTTAATATGGCAAAATCCCTAAATCGACAACTCTGTGCAGATTTCACTAATATTACAATAAATTATTGTATATATGCAACATTTCTACGGCTTGATATGACCCAGTTGAAAACCGAAAATTGCAAAACTAATGAAAAATGAAAAAAGATTTTGGAAAATGTTAAACAAATTGAACACATTGAAATCTCCTCTCAAGTATTTACTTCATTAGCCTAATTTTGTTTGTTCTTCAGTAAAAAAAAATATTGTCCAAAAAAGAAAAAAAATTGTTGGGCAACAAAATTTTTTTTAAAATTTTATTTTTTATTATATCTTATTTTTATTTAATTATTTTTTTATTATTATTTCATTATAAAAATTTTTCTTATTTTTTTGTTATGGTTTTTTTTTAATTACAAAGATACATATGTATTACCAAAGTACATATTGTAATACAACATTGTTTGCTATTCATTTCCAAGACCGTAAAAATTTTTTGTTTGTTAATGTGAACATTTTTATCTCCATATTGAAATAAAATTGTTTAGATCTGAAGAAATATTTTTTAGGAAAAAAAAATCTGTAATTTTCCAGTCACTGAAAGAACAGAACAATTTGATTGTGAAATTTTTCCACAGTTGCTATAAGATTCTCAAATTTCATTGTTGTTGGTCTCTTGGTTTTTGTTTTTTTGCTGCCGTCTTTTTCTTTCGCTGTGAAAAAAACAGCTGTAGCTTCAATAATAATGACTGACGACACTGCGGACAATCGTTAGCGAACATAAAGAATATGCTTTGTTAGCAGTTAAATCTTTTTACGGTGCGCACATTTGGATTTTCATCAAGTTTGCAAAATTAATTAATATTTTTTTAAGAGTTTTCTGAAAGGTTTGAATGTTGTGGAAAAACGATTAGCAATCGGCCTAAAAAATACTTTTTTTCCATAAGAGTTTCTAAAGAATTTGCCTTTTTTTTAAATTTTAATTTCTATGACTTTTTCAACAGGGTTTCTCCAGACGAAAACGAAATCTTGCAAATTCCCATAAAAAAAAACACGAGAATCTCTTTGATTCTATTCTCTCACATTCGTTCTAGAATTTCGTTGCTGAAATTTCGTTGCTTTTTTGTCCATGTTTGCAGCGAAATCGGCTCAGCAAACCACTAGCGTTCGTTTAAAACATTAGACGAGGGTGCACCGCTGCAAATCTGCCGGCTGGCTGCATACAGTTTTCTCGCTTCTCCTTTCAGTTTGTTTGCCGTCAATACAAAAGTTTTGCTGCAAAAGTATTTTCTGTTGACAAAGGATTCTTCTTTCTTTCGTTTTTCCTTTGTTCTACCAATAGACCGAGCAATCCTGGGCCAGCCGCCCGCCCGTCCTCCCGCACCCTTTGGTGCACCCGTAGCGCATAAATAATAGAAACATTTTCAACCCATTCCGCCCGTTCATTCCATGTAATACATACATACGAAGTTGGTTAAAAACTTTCGGTTGCTAACCGCACTTGATTGCACTCGCTCGCAGCTGTGCTCGTCTTCAACCCTTTGACCGACCGTCTGTCCTTCCTTCGTTTCGTCCATGCGTGTTTAGACTGACGCACGTACGTCGTTTACCTTCACAAATCCGCGCTGGTCTGCTCTGTTGCCGGTGCAAAAAGTTGTCATTCTTGCATCACGCAAGTGGATTCTATCACTCGCCCCATGCGCCCATTGCTTCCATTGCACCCTCTCCAGCAGCCCCAGCGCTCCTGCGACACAAGCTTAAGCTCAGCAGGGGGCCTGGCAACAGAAGCGTTAACGTCGTCGTTGTCGTTGGCGGCCCATTCTGGGCTGCAATGGCCACAGAAGTCAACTGACGCTGTGGAGGTGTTTGGGTCGGCTGGTTTATATTTTCTCGATTATTTTTGCATGGCGGAGCAGGCAAAGATAGAGATAAAGTTGCTTCGAAGGCAGAGTGGTCAGGTGAAGGAAACGACAGCGACCGACAGTGGCAGCCAAATCATTCAGTTAGTCAATTGCAGAAAGAGCTTTTTCGGTGACCCCGCTGCTGTTTCTGCCTGCTTCCAAATTGCAAAATTTTCGTTGGTTGCATGCTATACCAACAAGCAACAACAACAACAACAACAAAACGAAAAATGTGTGACACTGAGCGGCTGATTTCCAGCTGAGTTGCCAGGTGATTTCGTGTGGCCCCTCAGGGGGACCCGCTGCTCCAGCAACGGCACCGCTGCATACACACTGGCAGTATTGACAAGAGAGGAGAGATTTTTTGAGAGTTACGAAACTCTCTTGAACCCTTGAAGTGCTGCTCTCTTTGTTTTTTCCATTGCTCTGATGAGTTTCTGCTCTCTCTCTCTTGTTGAGTACAATTATTGCTCTTTGGAGAGCTGAAAAAGCTCTCTTTCCTACTTTCGTTCGCTTGTGCTTGTTCGCTCCTCCGGAGAGCGGCAAATGTTTGAAAAACGAAAACAAAAAACCAGCTGATCCGTGTTGCCTGCGAAGCGTTTAAATTTTGTGGGAGGGGTAAAATACTTCCCTTTTGTTTGTTTGTTTTTTTTTTCATTAGAATAATGATGTGACCATTGAAAGAGCTTATTATTAGTGATATTTCTTGTAGTAAAATTCTGTATAAATATTTTCTTAATTCTAAAGATAATGAAATTATTTCGAAAACTTCTGATTTATTGCTAGATTGGACCAGTCCTCTAACACCGCCTCCGCCCCCTTCACACTCGCATTTGCATCGGAAACACCCGCCGTCTCATTTCCAGCAGAACAACCGCAATCGCAACAATACTCAGAGCAACAACGTGGACGTCGTGGATGGTCCAGCACATGCGCGACAGCCCCAACGCCACCAGCAGAACCACTATTCGCCATCCACCTACAGCACCAATCGATACAAAGCGGGCATGGACGCTGCTACTGCCGCCATCGAGGCGACCGACCGGTCCCGCAGCTTGCCGCGCTACACTTACAACAACAATTTGCTTTACTGCGGCGAGCATGCCGCAGAAGTGACCGCCGCCGCCGCCGCCATCAATGCTGACGGCTGCTTCGGCAATTGTGCGGACGATGACATTGTAGCCGGCGCGGTCAATGAGTTGTCACAGCGGCTGCAAGCTGAGCTGCGCGCCGCCAAGAGCCGGCACCTGGCCTGCACCGAGGTGTCGCTGCCCTGGGATCTCACTCCGCGCATAGCAGCGGAGATCATCAAGAGCAGCGAGCAGGAACCGTGCGGGGTACGCGGCTGCAGCATTTACATAGAGTTCGAGGATGAGCCGAACAATACGAGGTAGGTGTATAGGCCCAACGAACGCTTCCGCTGCCGTGGAGGCTTATCAATTACTATTTCAATGCTTATTGTTTTTTTTTTTATATATCTTCCGCAGACGCATTGCCAGCTTCAAAGTGGATCCGAATACAGTGTCCACTTTTGAACTTTATTTGACCTTGAAGCATGACCGCAGCGGCTGGACCTCACTGTTGCCACAATTTCTTAAGTGAGTACCACCAGAAAAGGCGCGCTGAAATTTGTGAAATAAAAACTATTTGTTTTATGTGAATTTTACAAATTTTTTTCCAATATTTTTTTATAGAAATCTTACTCGCAGCAGCACGATCTTGATTAGTCCCGATTTTTCATTGACCAAAAATAAGTTATACTCGGGCGAGTAAACGAGATTGACAAAATATAATAATAATAATAGTCATCATAATCATCATCATCATTATTATGAAGAGCATCATCACAGATGGAAGCACACACACACACACACACACAAACTCAGTGAAATAGTTTTTTTCAAATCCCTCCGAACTGCTGATATCGTAAATTAACAACAACAACAAGAACCATAAATCAAAAAAGCAAGACGATCTTCAAAAGATCATCGATAAAAACTGCAAACAACAACCAAAAAGAGGCAACACTAGCAAAAGGATCAACAACAACAACAACAATAACAACAGCAGAACAATTAACAGAAGAGAAGGAATCATCGCGAAAGTTGCAAGTAGCAAAAGAATAAATAACAACACGCATAAACCACAAAATAGTTTAGTAAAAGAAATCAAAACAAATTAAATTAAATCAAATCAAATCAAGGCAAATCAATCAATTATTAATGATTGGTCAAATAAAGAGAGAGACAAGGAAGGAGAAGGAGAAGAAATTGGAGAAACAGGCAAAAAGATCAGTAGATTAATAGACCGCGGGACGCTTTGAATAGAGTTGAGTTAGAGAAGACCAACAGACAATCAGAGGCAAAGCGATGCAACGATGAGAGAGAGACACCCACAAACGGATGGACGCATGGACGGACGGACGGACGGACGGACGGACGCACCAACTGAATTAGTAAACAAAAAACATACCCAGACATTTTTCTAACGCTGACTGGCAGGAAGATTGATTGTTCGAGCTCTTTTAGCGGGTTCATATTATTAACAAGCACGCAAACTATAAACACATTAAAATGATTGCAACCTTTTGCTATTTCTGTGTAACACTTCATTTAATCATTTGGTCAATACTACATCAATTTATGAGATACATACATACATACTTACATACTGAATCGTATAAAATTTAATTCGATGCTGTTTGAAAGCGCTCGGACTTTACAGTTTTCCTGCCGTTTAGCTCGAGGACAACAGAACAGAATTTGTAGTATTACTGTTAAATAATTAAACAAAAAATATAAGTGATGTGATATTAAATGATACTAAACAAAACAAAAAAAAAAACAAAAACAAATTTAAACAAGTATCCACAAAGGATATAATTATCAATTAAAAAACAAACGCAGTGAAGGAGCAAAATGTGCTTGAAGGAAGCAAACAAACAAGCAAGCAGTTAAAAACTAAAAAATACCCATAGGTACATAATTCGTTTATAAAATTTAGAATAAAGCAGAACAATAATAACAAAATCCACCGTGAAGTGGTCAATAGTTGACGACAAAAGGGCAGACGTCGCTTTTGGCAGAAGTAACAAAAATTGATTTCTACAAAAACGCTATTGGCCACCACCACCATCACCACCACCACCTCCACCTCCTTCGAACTGTATATACCCTTCCTCTCCGCCATCCCGCAACAAGCCGTTCCTTCGAACCAGGTTCATTTAATAGCCAGAAAATATAATTAAACAATTATTAATACGTTTTAAATTTTAAACTTAAATTACAAAAAGCAGTATGTAGCCACAACAACAACCACAACTGAAACCATAACCGCAATCGCAACCACAAAAGAAATCTGAAAAAATCAATCAGTTCTATTTATTGTCTTTGTCGTCTATGTTAAAGCTTTTAATATGTACTCTTTTTAACAATTATTATTACTGGTTAATTAATATTTGTAAACACACACACACACACATAAAAAACAACAACAGCAACAACCCTGTATTTGTGGTATTTTTAGTATTTATCAAATTTCAATTGTAATTTTAAAATTGCTGTTTATAAAATTGCTGACTGCGATGAAGAGTGAAATGGAGATCGACCACACTCCAAATCATTTAAAGCAACAGCAGTGCAGCCTTGCAGCTGTGCAGCAGCAGCAGCAATAGCAAACAGACCAACCCAACACAATAACAACAATATATAGTAATAAAAAAAAATATCCAAATATTTCTAAAACAAAAAATGTTTGTGTTATGAAAATTTGCAAATTCTGATCAAGCATTATTATTATTAGTATTATTATTATTATTAGCAATAATTTAAAATATATATTTAAATAACAAAAATATAATTAAACAACTACAACAAACAAAAGTTAATTTAGCTTAGTTTTAAAAAATACCTACAAATTTTTAAATTATTGTACTATAAAAAAAGGCCGTTTGTAACCAGTCCTCCGTTGGTGAGAAAAGTACTGTTTACGCGCAGACACGCTGTATGAAGTTGTGACGTAAGCTTGGATGTTTTTAGAAAAAAAAATAATATAACAAAACAAAACATTCAGAGCAATAATGCGTTTCCACCAAAACTTAGTTTTTAGATAAATTCGAGTAAAACAGAAGAAAGGAAGAGAGCGAGAATTGTTTGTAATTGAATTTAAGTGAAAGAGAAAAACGACGACGACGAAAAAGAAGAAGAAGAATTAGCAGCAGCAGCAGCAGAAGAAGTATAATGAATTACGATAAAGTCATCTGTGTTATAAATATATATTAATGTATTGTAATTATTATGATTATTATAAACAAGAAAAATTCAAATATTAGTGATTATTAGTGTTAGAAGAAAAGAACAGCAACAGCAACAACAGCAAACAAACAAACAAATATTTATTAACAAACGTAAAACAAAAAACAATGGAAAATTATGCTAAAAAGAGTATCAAATGTTTGTATTTCTCTAAGTAAACCTATATTGTGTAACAATCCTTTTGAGCAAGCAAGCAACCAACTAATTGAACAACCAATCAATCAATCAATCCCATAAATTCCTTAAACCAGAACAATAAGGATTTCTATTGCAAAAAAAAGAAAAGATTTTCTAAACTCTAACGCTTAGAGTAATAATGGATAACATAACAAAAACAAAAACAGCATATAAAATATTTCAATTATGTATTATTAATATTAATATTATTCTAACTTTTTTAACAAAAAAAAAACAGTTTTTTTTTTGTTTTGTCATACATTCTGCTCTTTGCAAGAGTAGAAGAAGAATTAATTTTTATTGTAACAAAACAAAAAAAAAAACACCACAAAAATATTGTTAATGAGTCTCGAAACGACGACGAAGCATTTGCTAGGTTTTGTGCGTTGTTTTAAGGAAACGTTGAAGAAGACGCGTTAAAACGAGTACCGAGTACTCTGTCTGCTCTTCCAAAATCCATAAGATCTTACTTAAGCCAAGCAAATGCTTGAAATTAATCAGTGAAGAAAATTGTTGAAAAAATTAAGATTTTTAAAAAATATGCAATTTTAAAAGCATGCTAAACAACGATCTCGAATTACAAAAAGTAATTTAAATGTAATTAAAATATATATGAAATAATTAAAAGTAATTTTTTTAATCTTAAATTAGTTAAATTTTTATTAATTGGCATTTGTATAGATTGTAACGCATTTATTTTTTGTGTTTTTTTTTGTTTCTTATAAACAAAAGCAATGCTTTTTTATACCGTTACAATAGCAAACACCCACACACACAGACATCTTTACACAGGCAGATAATACATTTAATACATTATACAAATAATACTTTTTTAACTTTTATTTTAACCCTTAAAAACAACAAATTTTTTACTCTTTTCTAATTTATGTTTTTAAGAATTTTGCTTCATTTTCATCATCAAAACAATTTCTAATGTTTCTTAATGAATTTTCTTTCTTACCTTTTAAATTTTAAACAACAAATTTTCTACTCTTTTTTAATTTATGTTTTTAAAAATTTTTGCTTCTTAATCTGAAACTGCAAAGTATTTTAAATCAATCAATGACCAAATTTATTTGAAAAGGAAAGAAAAAGAAAAAACCACTTTAATAAATTTAACGTGCACACACATACACACACACACACACACACACACACACTCACTAACAGAGAAGAGAAAAAATCAACTCAATTAAAAAATGTTTGACCAAACTGTTAATTTTCATTGTGATGTCAAATTTTTCTAAAACAAACAAACAAACAAAGAAAAAATGTAAAAAAAAAAAAATTATAGCTCCTAAGTAACTAAAATTTGTATGCAAAAGATACACTCACTGCAAGAAAAACAACAACAACAGAAACGACAACGTTGGTTTGTTACTCTTCTTAAGTATTATTACAAAAACAACAAACAACAACAACAACTCAATTGAACTCAGTAAATGTGAATAATTTATAAAAAAGTTTTTACTACAAAAATAATTAATGAATAAAACAAATTCAATGAATGTAATAAGAAAATAATGAAGAAATAATTATTGGATAAAAAGCAAAAAAAAACGTAAATAACTTAAAATATTATACAATATTAACTATTTAACGTACAACGTTGGCCACGCCTTCTTTCTGCAGGCTTTATCATTTCTCAGTGCACACAAAAAACAATGAAAAAAACACACACAAACACGTCAGCAAACAATGCAACAAAAAGAGCATTAACAAAATTCTATGTTTGTAAAAAAATACAAATGCGAAAACAACAACAACAGCAAGTGAAAGGAATGCAAGCAAAAGCAAAGACAGTGACGAATGTTGGTTTTTTTTTTTAATTGTTTTCCTTTAAATTGTTTCTAAATTTTGCTAGAATTTCAAACAACTTTGTGCACTCATTATTACCATTATATTTAACTCCACCACCATAACCATCATCATTATCATTATCATCATAATCGTCGTTATCTTCATTTTTTACCATCATCAATCAGTTAATACGAAACTAATGCAAATAATGCAAAAAATTGTTAAGAAAAAACCTCAAAATTAATGTAGATTTTATGAATGTCAAAATATAGAACCATGGATGTGATCAAAAGATGTATTGAATTACAAAAACAACAAACAAACAAACACGAAAAAAAAAAATTAAAAATAAAAAAAACCAAAAAGAAAGAGCAAGAGCAAGAAATAATATGTGAAGAACATGTGAAGGTTAAAATAAAACTTAAATAAATAATACATACGTAGAAAAAACACATTTCAATTTTTTTGCTATTATATATTGTCTCTAGCATAAGTGTTATATACATAAGCAAAAACAACAACAACAAACCCACAAAATTACAATTAGCAACAAACAAACAAACAAACAAAAATTTATATAAGTAAAATCATAAAATTATGAAATGAATTTTATAAAAACAAAAAGCCAAAAAAAAAAACACAAAAAGTCAATAAATATATGAAAAAAAAATATATACTTACTTACATATTGCAATTTTTTTTATTTAAAACCTACACAACAAATAAACGAAAATCGTTAGAGAAAATCTGCAAGCAAAAATGTGCGAAAGCCACACTAACCAACAAGAAAAATATTCATATGCGTTATAAACGCCGCTGTAGCGTCCGTCTTTAGGGCGTTTACAAAAAAAAAAGTTTATAAAAAAGGTTTGCTTTTTTGTTTTAACATTTTTTTTATCCATCCGCATTTCTTTCCGGTGCATTTTTTTTCTCTTGATTGAATGCAATTAATTGATTTCTTTCTTTCTCAAATGTTACCAATTACTTACTCATTACCAATTCATGCACGCAGTTTTCATGCAAAAATTTTAACAACAAATGGGAATAAATGAAATTTTTGTCAAAATAAAAAAAACACTTGGAAATTTTTTAAAAAATCCTTTTCAAAACAACTTGAGAAATTTATCCGCTAAAGACAATTTTTTTATTCAACGCTTTTAGAATGTTAAAGACAAGGTTAGAAAGAAGCATTTACTGAGACGAACGTTGTTGAGAAACAGTCTCGATGTTCCTTTGGTAGTTGTTTACAGTCTAGAAGTTTAGTTCACAGTTCACAGTCTTGGGACGGCCCACTCATGCTCGAATGCATCACTCGCGCTTCCTTAAGGCTTAAAAAAACGTTGTATTGTGACAAATCTTGAGGCCGCTCTCGCGTTTCTTTGGAATTGTCTCGTAATTGTCTGCAGAGTTAATTGTTTTGGCCACTTTGGACGGTTGGATAGCATTCAAGCAGTGTTGAAAGAAGGCGTGACGTGACAGCAGTCTTTACACAATCAATGAGAAAATGACAGGGTGAACCAAAAGATACTTACTTTACGGCGGATTATTTTCATTCAAGATGCATGATTTTTGCAAGCAAGACAGAACACATCATCTATCTCTCCTCAAAAATAATAGACAAAAATTGATATCAAAATATATTGGCTTAAATTTCTATTTCACTAAATAAATACAATAGAATACAATAAAAACAATACCAACAATAATATATATTTTAATAATAATACAATATACCAACCAATAAACATACATGCATACATACATACTATCTCTTTGCTATACGAGTATACAACCATAGCAAAGAATAAATATCATGGTAAAAAACGAAATAATCAAAATTAGTAACAATAAATGCAGTAAAATAAACAAACACACACACACACACACACACACTTACGCATTGCACTCGCCATCTCTCTCTCTCTCTCTACTGGTTTGAGTAATATGTTTTAACATTTGGATTAACATTTTTGTATCCAAAAGAGCAACAACAAAAACAGCTTTGTCGAAATTGAATAATGGCACAAAAAAAAAAAACGAAAAAATTACCTTCAAAAGTCAACAGATCGGATGAGATGAGATCAGCAGGATGTCGATTATAACAATTAAAATAATTAATGTTTATAAGCTGCATGAAGGGCAAATACATTTTATGAGAGAACGTTTGTGTGTGTGTGTTTGTGTGTGTGTGTGTGTGTGTGTGGGTGGGTGGGTGTGCGGGGTTGCAGTAAACAGATTCGTGGCCACTCCGAAACCTGGAAGAAGCCAGAAAGATAACGACGATGATCCACCCACGACGCTACGCGAGAAACGTTGATAATTTTAATTACTGGCTGCATAACAATAACAACAACAACAACCACAACAATTAGAGCAAAACACAAAAGCAAAAATTTACATAGGTTTACTTGAATGTTAACAAAACAATAAATAGCAAGAACAAGAACAAAAAACAAAAGCGACAACAACAACAACAACCACAACAAAATAATTATATATTCTATACTTA
This sequence comes from Conops quadrifasciatus, assembly GCA_949752815.1. Classification (NCBI taxonomy): domain Eukaryota; kingdom Metazoa; phylum Arthropoda; class Insecta; order Diptera; family Conopidae; genus Conops; species Conops quadrifasciatus. The sequence goes on from OX457079.1 coordinate 4,653,548, forward strand.
GGCATAAACAACTTTTTATTCTTATTATCCGTGCATTAAATTAATTAATTAATCTGATGATGATTAATCTGATCACAAACACAAGATCATGATCCCACCATGTGATTAACTTTAAAACGAAGAAGAAGAAGAAGAAGAAAATCCAAAAAAATTTACAATTATTACAATACGATAAAACCACAACAACAACAACAACAACACAAAACAACACAAAACAAAATGAAATTTTTTTTTTTTAAAACAAAACAATTACGAAATTATTATCACTATTATTATTATTATTATTTATCTACTAAAATTATGCAAAAGTTATATATACATACATACATATAAATTGAATATGAAAAATATGTATGAATGAATAAAAAATAATAAATAATATAAAATATCATGGCAAAAGTTTATAAGAAACAGAAAGAAACAAACAAACAAATACAATAATAAATATTATTAACAAATATATAAGAAACAACAAACAAACAAACCACATTCTAAGTGATTTAGTTAGTAAGAGTTTTTTCTATTTATATAATTAATTAATTGACAAAAAACCAACCACAACAACAACAAACGAAATGATTATTAACTAAAAATAATATTGTAAGAAAGAAAAAAATTACCAACTTTTTAGTAGAATGAATAATAAACAGAACAAAAAAAAGGGCTTTGGAAAAAACTACCCCCAAAAAAAAAAAAAGAAATCAAATCGATGTAAGAAGTCGTAAGCTTAGAAGCAAAAAAATATATACATACTTATACGTATGTATAAAAAATTAAAAAAAAATAAAATTAAAGCATGATTGAATAATCTCATTTATTACATTTATTTCAAACTTTCTTTCTTGCAAGCAATTTGGATGGATTTTTACAGGATTTCGGAGAATAATTAATTAATTCTTCCTTTTAGAGAATTATAGATTTAGAACAATTAGTGAAGGGGTGAGTGGGTGGGTGCTGCCTTCATCGCTGTCATAATACATAATATATGAATGAATGAATGAAGGAAGAATGAAAGTAATAATAAAAGCAACCCATCCCAAAAGCTTGTAGGTCAAAAAAGCTGGAAGGGGCTCAACAAGCCATCCCAAAAGCTTGTAGGTCAAAAAAGCTTGAAGGGGCTCAACAAGCCAGCCAAAAAGCTTGTAGGTCAAAAAAGCTGGAAGGGGCTCAACAAGCTATCCCAAAAGCTTGTAGGTAAAAAAAGCTGGAAGGGCTCAACCAGCCATCCCAAAACCTTGTAAACGTGGTTTTGGACTCGTCTAAGGGCTACTTTTTTCCTTCGTACTGTACTACTGTACTATTATTTGTTCTGGTCCAGTTTGTAAGTTGGGAGAGGCAACAACGAAAAAGCAGCCAGCCACAAAGCCAGTCGAATAGTGTACGAACCACTATAAGAAAGACTATTCGAGCACCAGGCGCACAGAAACAACCAGCAACGAGTTCGAATGCGGTAAAAGATTTGTGGTGGTAAAATATTCTCGATGGTTCGTGCAGCGGGTGAATAAAACACACCAGTATAAGCAACGAGTAAATAGTAATAGAAATTCAGATGGGTTCATGTAAAGAATAGCAGAAAAAAGGTGGTTAGCTTCGCTGGCGGTGAAAAACTATTTATATACTTACCAAGCCAATGGTGAACTTTTGCTGAGTTGACGCATTTTTGTGCAGCAAACAAAAGCAAGAGCAGGACAAGAGAGCAAGGTTCAGCTCAGCTCTTTACTATGTAAGTTTTTGCCATCACAAATTTGTCTATTCGTGTTTTTGTAAGTGCACGAATTTTATTTTGATTTATTTTTGATGGTAATAATTAATGGCTTTAGATTTTGAACTGATTAAAACCTACAAATGCTGACAATGTTCTTACTCTTGCTTTTTAATTGAATAACACAAATTGCATGAATATGAAATAGAAGAAGACTTGATATTTTTTTTTTAGTTTTTTAATTTGAACATAACATTTTTATTTCCTTTCATTAAAACCTTGCTCTTTCTTTAAATACATAATTTTTCTTCTTTAATATTTCCATAATTTTTATTTGTTTGTGTAGTCCTTTTGTGGTGTTCTTTTATTTCTAAACTAATTACTAAATAATCTAAGTATAATAATAATTGTTTATTCTTGTTTGTTTGTTTGTTTGTGGTTGTTGCTGTTTATGCTTTTTTTTCTTTCTATAATTTGTAGTTAGCAGCAGCATTTGTGTTTTAGCTTGCGCACTACACTGTTTTTCTATTAAATTAAATATAAGAAGGGGAAGAAGAAAAATAAAAACTAAATTTGTTTGAAATATTTGCAGCATCAACAACGTTCGAAAAGGTTTTGTTTTCTTTTAGTTTTAGGTTTTCTTTTTGTAAGTATTTTTGTTGTTCTCTTTCGTACAGAGTTTAGCATTTTTTATTTATTTTCTATTCATTTTAAGAATGTTAATAATAATAATAATTAATAATAATAATTCTAAATAATGTTTCTGGATACTTTTTGTTTTCGTATATAATTTTCTTTAGTTTTTTCGGTTTTTGTTTTTTAGTGTTTTTAGTGTAACAACAATAATAATTTCATAATTGTTTAATGCTTTTTCATAAGTTGCTTTTACCATTGATGATGTACGTCACCGCTATCATCATCATTATCATCATCATCGTCGTAATCGTTTTTCATCTTCATTATCATGCTTGACAATCATGCATTTAAAAATACAAGCGTCGATGCTTTTGCGTTGCTGCTTTGCTGCACTTCATCGCTCTCTCTTCCTCTCCCACTCTTTCACAATTAGCATAGCTCCAGTTTAAATGGAAGTCAGGCGAGGCGGCACTTCGTCACACCCTTTTTTTATAATCACAATCCACACGATCCACAATCTATGTCAACCCAATGGGCATAGTTTCATCGAAGGCAGACCGAAGAAAATTTTCAAAAATATTAAATATTTTTTTTTAATTCGTTTCTATTTCAACAACGATTATCATCGACTGCTGGATTGATTGAATGATTTGTTTATGTAAACATGGTTCGTGTTAGAAAAATTAATTAATCGAAATAAAGTGAAAAAATCAAAAATACATTTTAGTTGTGGCGTGAAATTTTGTTTGTTTATTCGATAAACGGATCATTCATTAAAATGGAATTTTTAAAAGCTTTTGCGATTTTGTGGAAATTAAATTTTTAAAAAATTAAAAAGAAAGAAAGTTTAATTAGCTTTAGGACAGCGATAAAATTAAATAAATTATATTTTTATGTCCACAAATAATTAATGGTCTTCGCAGCTAAATGAATTTACCGAAAGTATTAGAATAAAAATTTGGTTTCTTCTGGGATTATTTTGTCTTTTGTGAATAGAATTCCGGAAGAGAATATTAGTAAATTCTAAAATTCTACTACGAACGATAGAACAGTTTTTGTTTTTTTAATTGACAGACGTTTTAAACGTTTTTATGGGTTGCGTTAAGTTTTTTCCAAAATCAATCTTGCGTTAAAATTTGTGGTTTATGTATTTTTTATAATTATTTCTTTCAGCTTTTAAAACTTACATATTTCATTAAAATTTTGGTTTATTATTTTCATTAAAAAATAGAGAATTTTTAAAATTTGTAAAACATATTTTCAAAAATTTAAAAATATATGTTATTTATTTATTTCTTTTGATTTAAAGAAACATTTTTTTGTAACTCAACTTTTACTTAATTTGGTTTTTTTTTTTAACTCAACTCAACTTTTTAAAATTTTCGCTTGTTTTACTTTTTTTTTTAAGAAATTTCTTTAAACAATTTTAATGAATTAATTTTTCCATCAACGTTGTTAACAACTTTTCTACTTATCAAAACAATTTCCCGTTTTCGAAATGATTTCTTTCTATTGCGGCCTTTGTTTTCTTGTGAATGCTAAAAATGACGCGTCCGTCCGTCCGTCCGTCCGTCTTTTTTCTCTTCTGTTTCTTAATTTCTTCGCTATTTTACATACATACATACAAACATTAAACATACAAATATTTAAATTTCTCCAACGCTTGCTTTTCACGATTTAAATAACAATTTATTTCACTTAAGTTTTGTTTTTTGTTGTTGCTGTTTGTTGTTTTTTATATTCATTCTTTTCATGAATCTTGGTTTTTCCAGCTAGTTGTTGTTGTTGTTGTTGTTTTTTTTTTTGGTACATTAAAACTTTGTCCCTTAAGAATTATTTTATTATGCATATAATTTGTGGCCTTAAGCGAATAATTGCTAAAAGTTATGAAGTGTGAGAGCGGCGGCGCTGGCGCTGTTGGTGCTGCCACAGTCGCAGTCGCAGTCGCCGTCGTCTTCTGTGTCGCTGTGCAGCGAGCTGTAAAGTGGGTTGATGCCGTCACTATTACTGACGCCGCAGCGACAGCAACAACGATAATAGTTTAAAGCACAAACTGACATAGAATCTACTGCTACTACTAGACCAACTACAACAACATCATCAACGTCAGCTACGGTTATGTAACGCCTGAGTGCAGCAGAGCTTGATCTGACGCTGCTGCTGCTGCTGCTTACCGCAGCAGCGGACGAATGTAGAGCACGAGTGCCAGCGAGAGCATGAGCAAGAGCAGAAAACGAAGCAGGAAGCGATGGCCACGACCACGAGGGCACCAAACAAGAGAGACAAGGAAGCGGTGCGGAGCTTGCAGTTGTTGTTGTTGTTGTGGAAGGCAACTATGCGGTTGTGGTACTGTGCGGCGAAGGCGTGGCGGCGTTCGCATTGCACTGCAGTAGTCCCAGATTCTGCTGATGCTGCGCCTGGTGATGGGCGTGATGATGATGATGGTGGTGGTGGTGGTGATGATGCTGATGCTGATGCGCGAAGTTACTGTTGAAGTTCAAGTGTAGAGCGCCTGCGCCGTTAGTGCTGCTTGCGTGGGCGGCAGCTGCGTTTGAGGAATTGTTGGAGAAGGAGGAGGAAGAAGGAACCGCTGAAGTACAATATCTCGAAGTATCACTGAAGTCGCTGCCCGTGAAGTCGCCGAGGATGCCGCCCATGAGACCGCCACCGCCGCCGAACACATTGTTAGCACCAACACCGCCAACGCCAACGCCGCCGCCGGACTTAGCCTCCGGCTGTGTGCAGATGGGCTGCGCGCGCCCATCCAGCGGGTGGCCCAGTGGCGTTGCAGCGCCGCCATCCTCCGTTACCGATGCGGCAGCGTGCGACATGGTGGCCTGCTGCTGACTGCCATTGCCACAGACGCTGCCGCCGCCGCCGGTAAACGACGGCGCTACTGCTGGCGCGGTTGCCTGCATCGAGGCGCTCGCCCCATCGTGCGTGGCGCTGCTGTGGTGATCGCCGCTGTGCGACGCCGTCTGCTGCTGGACGTGGTTACCGCTGCCGCTGCTGATGTTGTTGTCGTCGGTGAGGCGCAGCGCCACCTCGAGATCACGCAGCACGTCCGTCTCCTTCTCGTCGATCAGGTTGAAGCGACGATGCAGGGCCGTCAGATGGGCGAAGGTTAGGTTCAAGTGGGTGTGTAGGCCCAGGAGGGCGATTTCTCGGAAATGCGCCGCATAGAGATGAGCTATCACATGAAATTGCAAGCGCAGGATTTTGCGCGCGATGGATTCGAAGGAGCCGGGAAATTCGTTGGCGTACTTTGTGGGAAAAATGGACTCGTCGCTGACCGTCTTCTGCGTGAAAGTCATCACGTAATCGATGTATTGCGGTGCGGCGACGCGTGTCTTCTTGCCTTTCTCATCGAACCATAAGTATGTTCTAAAAGGGAGGGACAAAGAGAAAAAGAAAGGAAAAAGGTGAAAGAGGGAGGTGAAAGAGGGAATAAAATTAGTAAAACGTTTTAAGAGTCATCAGCGATGAGGCCGACTATGTTAGGCGATCATTACTATTACTAATTTCATTTTATAGCTTTCATCCTGCCTAAAGACAATTCTCGGAAGATTTATCGTTAACGTACAAATTTATTATCGATATTTATTGTCTCGGTTCTACACTAACAACGCACGAATATGCTAAAATGAAGTGCCCGCACTGAAATCTTATCGCAACGCATATTTTGTCATGCTCTATTAATTAAATAAATTCTTACCTCGTTGCAAAAAAGCAAGAACATTTTCTTAGAAAGCGATCACTTACGATCATTTAAAATTTTCTGTGTTTTTCCGAGCGTTATTTGTGGTTGTTGGTGGGTTTTTCTTTAAGTAAAATCAAATCAATCGTGCTTGAAATTGTTTGAAATCGATTCGAATTTCATCATGAAATTTTTGTGGTAATGTTAAAGCAAAAAAAACAAAAAAATTAAATGCTGACATTGTCAAAAATGTATTATTATTGTTGTTCCTTTCTTTAACTGTTTCTTTCTTACTAAGTCTTTAAATTAAAATAGAACAAAACAAGAAAACACGTTGAAGAATCAACAAAAACATGTTGATTCTTATCAAAAAGTTCAAATCATTTTTGAACGAATTGCAAAAACATAGTTTGTTACTTTATATTCTTCTCGTTATACGGCGGTTCCTTTTGTACTGTTGCATTTTTGTTTTAAAAGTTTACCATCTGGTAACCATCTCATAACGCGTATAACTCGCATAACTCCTAAACCAGACTCACCTGTTGCCTGGGCCGGTCATGTCCGAGCAACCAGAAGGCGTGCAAAATTCGCTAACGGTGCCGTAGACCAAATTGACGTGTTCGAATAGAGCCAAAGCTAAACGAAGCGAGATTTAGAAAAGAGAAGAGAAGTAGAGACAATTAAAGCGATTTCCTTTTGGCAGAAGAGCGCTGAACTGAACTTACTGTGCGACGCCAACCATTCATTATAGTCCAGACCAGCGGGAAGATCTACTAAAGCTTTCAGATCGGCTTCGGGGAGTTTGCGCTCCAGCACGCTCTCCTCCAGATACAGTTTGGTATCTGTGGAATTCTGGTCGCCATCACGTTCCTTGCGGCGAGCTTTTCTGTAGAACGAAATAGAGAAAAAAAAAGAGTTAATAATTTCATAAAAACCACACAAATTCCCGAACAAAATTCGCTATAGCGTAAAAAGTTATATTTTTATGACCTTTTTATGCGAACGGACAAGTGTTAAATAAATACACGTGCGTTATTTCTATATTTTTTTTAAACTAATTCCATTTGATTGTGTTTTTATTGCGCGAAGCTCTCATTATTCTTTTTCAATTAATTAAATAGCTTCGTAATTTTATATTATTACAATTTTTTTTTTATTTGTTCTACACTTTAATAAATATGTAGTAGCTTGCTAATTATAATTTCTTTCTGCTTGAGTTACAGAATTTTTTTTTCATTCTTTCCATAATTTCTGTGTTTCTTTTGGTTTTTGTTTGGTTTTCTTTTGAATGAATAAAGAATGACGAATGACAACGAATAACGACTGAAAAAAGAAAGCTGCAGCAGGCAGAGTGTACAAAATAATGTTATTGATTTTATTTTTATTCTTTTATTCTCTCGCTTGTAATAAAATAATGCCAATTATTTTGCGGAATGCAGGCAGGCCAGGCAAGACCTGCGAGGACATCATTTTGCTGACAGCAGCTGCTGCTGCCACAACAACAACAACAACAACAACAATAACAATAACAACAACACTAACAATACTAGCAACCAATCATTGACCCACCGACCGACGGACCGACCAACCGACAGTACGATAAATAATTTTTTATTGATAGAGCAAAAAAGTTTTCAGTAAAAAAAAGGAAGAGAAAAATCGATGACAAAAATAAATAATTAAAAAGGAACAACATTAAGAAGAAGAGGAAGATATAAGCAAACACTGCAGCCGCGCATTGACTTTGGAAAACGTTGTCAAGGTCATACAATGCCTTTGCATTGCAGTGTGGAAAATTAATTGAAGCAATTAATTCATTTTCATTTTTTTCCATTTTCTTTTTTTTTCTCATGTTTAAAATAATGCAAATAATTTCAATGCGAAACGTTAACGAATGCCGTCAAGAGAAACAAATATTCTTAAGAAATTAGAATAAAAAATTCGATAATATAGAAATTATAAATAATTTAAGTAATGATTTAAGCAATTATTGATATAATAAATTTTCATTGATATTAAGAAAATTGCAGAAAATCACATGGCAGTATAAAACTTTTCCCTTTTTTAACAAAAACAAATAAAAAAAAAAAAAAATTAAACATGAAAAGAGAAAGAAAAACTGAGGAAAACAAAATGCAATAAAATTATTCACGGCAGCAAATATAATATTTCTTACAGTGTACAGTGTTTTTTAAAATATTTTATTTATAATATTATATTTATTTTTTTTTCACGAGTAAAAAATGTTTAACTTTTTTGGTTAAAAAAAAAAATTAATAAATACTTAAAAAATACAAAATGTTTTTGAATAATATTTATGTAAAAAATAAATGTAAAGAAAGCATTTTTTGCATATTATCAATTTTTGTTTGTTGGAAAATACATTATTTTTATTAGTATTTATTTTATGTAGTTTATTAATTTTTTTTAGTATGTATTTATTATTTATTTATTTATTATTTATTTTATTTTATTAGTATTTTATTAGTATTTAAATAAATTATTTGAAACAAACAAAAAAATTGATAAAAAAAATTGATGAATTTAAAAAATTGATAAGAAATACTTTTTGTATTTTGTATTTTATTAATTTTTTTTTTATTTATTTTTTATTATTTTATTTATTTCTTAATTTTTTTTATTACTTTTTGAAGCTTTTTTTTTCTAAGCTTTCATGAGTTTTCTAATTTTCGCAGCGAAAAAAAACATCGCAGAAAATTCAGGAAACACAAAAAACAAATTTTTCAGAAATATTCAGAGAAATAAAAGCATAAAAAATTCGACAATTTCGAAAAAAAAACTGAGCTGAGAATAAAATATTTATTTGTTGCAGTTTAAAAAAGAGATTGAATGAAGGAATGAATGAATGAATGAAGCAGAGGAAATTACTTGTAAAATAAAAATGAGCAGCGAATGAGAATGACGTGTCCCGAAAATTTCGGCGAATGTAAGAAATTCGTGTAAATTTAAATGAAAACCTGACCATCCGCAGGTGATCCTCTTCCCCCGCCCCTCTCCTCCCCCCGCTAAACTCACCCGGCCGAAGTACAGAGCACGCTGTCCACCGAATCCTGCGCATTCCTGTAGAATGTGCCCAACACTATAACGATTTTACTGGGAATGGCCGTCACCGCCCAAACATAATTCATCGCCTTCAAGAAACATTTAATGACAAAGTTTCTCTTCTTGGATCGTCGCGGCTCGGCGGCTTTCATGGCAGTGCGTGCGTGCGTGTTCGCGTTAGCGTTCGCGGAATGGAGAGATACCGGAAAGAGTCCGTACGAAGAATGGCGTGAGCAAAATATTGCGCAGTGGCTAAAACAGCAGTGCGTCACTGTTGCGCCGCGGTGCGTTACTCCCAACGCAAAAACACACCGGCACTGACACTACACGCGGTAGTCGAATCGAATCGTCAAGCGTCAATGCGAAGAACGTACCAAACAACGCAACGCAACGCAGCGCAATACGACACCGCTGCTCACAATTACCGATAAGGAAAAGCGAAAGCAAAATTTTGCGGTTCTTCGATTCTTCAAGCTTGAGTAATAAAAGCACCGCACGAACGAACGGCTATCAGGAGCACCGCAATGCCGCGTATGAACTAAACGAGCTTCACGTAGCTCCGCAGAGGAGCTACCACACGCTCTCGACAAACAAACGGCTGCAGCAAAAGCAGCAAAGAACCTTCAGAAAAGCACTCACCAGGCCATAGGAAAAAAAACGCCGCAGCCAAAAGCAACAAAAAGCACGACGGCCAGGTTAAGGTTTTGTATATAGATATTGTCATACAAACAGAACGTCGATATGAACAAGCTTCGTACGTACTATGTACTCGTAGAAACTTAATTAGACTTTATCATATCAGAAATTTGATTAATTCCTTGCTCTCTCCGCGTTTTCTGAAACGACTAAATGGTAATCTAGGATTTTATCAGAATTCATTCGATTGTAGATTTTTAGGTCTGTTTGTTTGTACAGCCGGACGCAGCAAACAAAGCGCGACAGCGAAAGGCTCGGCTCGCATTTTGTTAGACGTCAAAATACAAAATAAATGCAAAATCGTATCGTATGTTCATATTCGAGTGCTCTAAACAGCATTTGTCGCCCGGATTAGAAGCAATAAAGCAAATACGTATCATCGCCGCAACAGCAACAACGAAAGGGTGATAAGAAAAGCCTTTTGCATGCGAAAAAACGTAACGAACGGCAGCAGCAACGACGTCAATGCACTCGAACGCTTAGAAGGTTGGAAAAGCTGAAATTCAAAAGGAAGCTCTGGAGCTTATTGTGGAAGAAAGATCTACGCAACTGATCTCACGACTGAGTTAGTTGAGTTGGAAAAACTTTAGCAAGTGAAAATTACTTACTTACTTTTAAATTCTTCAAAGAAAAACCTCAAATAACTCAATCCTCTTCAAGCCATTAGTAAAATTATTGCTTACCTCAAATGATCACAACTTCTTTCAATGTTGTAAAATCGGTATAAGAAAAAGTATATCCCAAAATCGAAAGTAGGCAACTATGCTATTATTAATGCGCTTACAAGTAAGCGGTTTATTATGACTCAAACGTCACAGATTTTAGTATTTTATTGTTTTAGAATTCAAGGAATGGTTGACAAAATTAGCAAAGTTTTATGGTTCAGTGCAGTGGAGACTGTAAATGTAATACCATGCGTGGTATAGGTCCGATGTTTCCTTTGACAGCTTATCATAACAAGATTATTCGTGCCGAATTTCGTAACGATACCTTCATATATTCTGCTGTAATCGTTATAACCAAAGAAAAACAGAGATACAGAAAAACGCCTAAAACTAGACGCCTTCGAAGACGTCTTTAGTACCTTAACTAAATAAAAGTCTAAATAATACAAAGGATAGAGTTTCCAAACTAAATATATGAGTTAATTTCTGTATTAAATTTTCCAAAATAAGGCCCAGAATTCAGCGAAAAGTGAAAACCGGAATTGATGTGAACTAACTCTTGATAAATAACTTATATCGTGGTTTTAAAGTTATGGTGCAGCCATAGTATTAATAACATTCTTGTTAGCTAACCAACTTTTACCTTTACCTTTTTCCTACTGGGGCATTTTTTCCATGGGGCACTCCTACGATGGCACCAACATTTATTAGATACGTTACGATACTATCTTTTGCTGGTTTGTAACCTTATCAAGAGACAGAATAAAATATAAAGCAATTATGAGTTGACATTTTTTTATCGATTCACAGTTACTTTCATTGTTCGCGTAGTTCTCAGAGAGAGAAAGAGGTTCCCCCCCCCCCTCCCTTCTTTCTCCCTAATAACCGACCACAAACGGCCTCAACCATCGTACAAATGAGCTGGTAAGTGCTGCACTGATTTGCATTAAGCGGCGTTGAGGTGTTGAAACAACGCCAGCGACAGAGAGATAACAAGTCGCGGCGACATCGAGGTCCTCCCCCACCCCTCGGTAAAGTTGGTTTTTTGTTGTTTTTTTTTTTGTTTTTATTGCGGTTTTTGTTGTTCTCTAGTACTCGATTATTTTCCACAGGACGGGCGCGATAAGCCATAATAAAGCACAGCAGATAATGAAGCGATTGTTTTCTGCCGTTTTAATGCCGCTTAAACGCAAAATGCATCGACCTTGTTTCGACGTCGTCGTCCAGTTGCTTGACGTAGGACGTACGACGTACATATGTCGTATGTACGTTAGTATTTACAACGTATGTACGTATAATACATCTTTTTTTCTCAGGTTTGGAAAATAGTAAACATTTTGTTTTTTTTATTTGCTGTAAAATTTTCCATTCGGTTTAGTTTTCCTTCCTTTTTTCTCTCCTTTCCTTTTTCTTCCAAGGTTTTTTCGCCTTCTTTTCTTCCATACGTTCCAGGTAATGACAATTCGAGAGGACCGACCCGACCCATTCCCTTTTCTTGTTGGTTTTTTTTTTTTTTTGTAATAATGTTATACGAGTATACATGCACTGTTCGACCTTTTCGGCCTTGCCAGCCTTGTCAATCATACCGATAGACTGTCCTCCTAACGGGACAGTCAGAGGACTCCATCATATTATAACCATAATTTTGTTTTGGATTGAGTTGGTTTGCTTTGATTTATTACCCATTTTCAAGTCTCACTATTGACTATTGACTATTTCACGACTCAAATCAATCGCAAAAGTACATGCAATCAAAATATTGCAGAAAGAACTCGCTTTACTTTAATTAAAATGGTTGAAAAATGATTGAAAATGGTTGGATAAAACAAATGATTAATGCTTGTATGCGTGACTATGAATCAAATGATTGCTCACGAAATTCACGTGATCAATTAAATGATTAAAACATTTACTGTTATCCATTATAGCTCTTTTCATACACCGGAAAAATTTAGTAAATAAATTGTAATACATTTCAGAATAATCATTTGAGGTTACTACTTTAATGACTATAGACCATCAGTAACGTTTTTAATTTAGTTCTTTGAAGGAGCTGAGAAGTCTTTAACTAAGAGTATACATATCAGATTATTGTCTGATAATGCCTCAAAATTCTTGAAATTTTAGCTAATCGTGCGACACTTTTAGCGTATAATTTTCTTAGATTATCATTGATTACGCTTTTAAACGAAGTTAAGACAAAGTCAAAGACAAGACGCAACCTTTTTTATGATAAAATAAAGTAATATTGTACATAAACTTAAATTTAAGTAGCTTTAAATTTTAAACTTGTTGAAAAGAAAACTATTTTCTCACTACAAAGCATAAATCTATTTTTATTATAACTATTGCACAATTAAGAACTGTTATTGCATAATAAATAGACATACTAAAGTATTAAATAAACTTGCATTTTCTAACACTTTTAAATTCATTCATTAATCAAAACGTAAAGAGTTGGAAGATAAAGTACTTCATATTTCAGACAAAAATTTGACAATAAATCAAGACAAAATCCCTAAAACGCAAATTATAAAAGTCATAAATCACTTAGTCTTCACTTGCTCTGAATACTATCATTTTAATTTATGCATGACGTTGTACATACTTTAATTTAAGTGTTGTACGTAGCAGTGGAGAAGGCATAACTCATTCCTCTACGCTTTTCTCTGAGTGTAGTCGTGTACTAGTCGTGTTTATATCCTCGATGGTGCAATTATAAACAATTGTTTGACATGAAATTACGGTAAATGCTAGAGAACATTCTATAGTCGTCGTTTGCATGACACAACAATTTCGCTGCACAGTCATTAACTAGAGGAATGATATACTCGTATTTTCTAGCAACGTTACATTTCGAAACACAACCGAAATACAACAGCATTATCTACTCGCACGTGGATATATATGACAGTCTCACATGATGAAGATGATGATGGTAATGACGACGATGATGATGATATCGGTCTCGATGTTTCAATGGCATTAAAAGAATGGATAAAACTTCAATTATTTTCTCACTTTGAAAGCTTTCTCAAGCAATATAACAATAATTACGAAAGCAATGAACGTCAAAGTCATATTTACAAAGCTGTCAAAATAAACTAAATCGATTGGATTAAGTATAAACAAAGAGAGTCAGAGAGTAAGAGCGAATAGTCATGGGCGTCACAAGACAAAGTGAGAATTATTTGATGCAACGCAATTTAATTTATATTTATTTTTTTTATACACATTTCAACTGTAAAACTTAATTTCGATCTTCAACAACGTAAGAGTAAACAAAGACTTTGTGAAAAAAAAAATGTTTATTAATCGTAGAGCAAAAAGTTATATGCGGCAGCGGCAAGCGTCCGTCGTCTCAGTACATATTATTTCGCAACCATTAAAATTACTGAAGCTCTTACGAGCATGTTCGCTAAAATTAGGCCCGCCGCTTTTACCAAAAAAAAAAAAAAGAGAGAGAGAAAAAGATTGGGGAAAAATTGGTGAACACATCAGCGACCCGTCCATTCTCTCGTTCCATTTGCTTTAGATAAATTGTAAGAATATCTTTCTCTATTGATTGCGACAATGGTCGATGATTAATTATCGTACTCGTGTTAACCCGTTACCTGGTGGTGTCCCTCTTTGTTGCAACCTCTTACGATAAATATGAAGTGTTTGTTGTCGTAATTTGTTGTGGATAAATGATGCTGCTGTTCGGAACCATTGTGCCATTTAAATGTATGCGATGCATACGAAAAGTCTTGCTTTTAAAATTATGTATTTATTATGCAAGAATGTTAATATTTGCCAAAAATATACAACAGCACTAGATTCTTGGCTAATTTTAGAAAAAGCCTTATAAATCGTTGCATGACATAAGCCAGCATTTCCTTTAAAATTATTAAATAATAATCCAGAATTATTCCATATTCCTTTTGATTTTTTTTATACGTTAAGGCCTTGTAGCGCAATAAACAAAAATTTACGACTTCTTTATGAGATTACAGCTAAAGTATATACAATTTTTTGTTTTGTTTAATTATTTTATAAACAACCAACCAATCGTCGAATGTGATTCCATTTAATGGTTTTCAGAAAATGTGTTTATTGGACGCCAATCGTAGAAGCGAATGCGGAATAAAATCTTTAAAAATAATATTTTTATAAGTACAATATCAAAGCTGTTCGTAAACAATACGCAAATAATAATAATAGCAACTATAAGAATTATTAAAGCTAGTACAAAAATAAAATCAATTGCAGAAATCAAAAAATTTTAAGTGCTAAATATTTATTTTTAAACAAATCCATAAAATTGAAAAAGAGAATGAATGTGTTAAATAGTATTCAGAAGAAATTTAACAAAAATAAATAAAAAACAAATAAATAAAATTTACAAACGAAAAATATACATATACTCGTATTTATTTATTAATATTTCTTATGTGTGAGTTTCTATATAAAGTTATTTTTATCCCTCTGAAGATTTGAAAAATAGAAACTTTGAGAGAGTTACTTTCCAAAGAATGAATTATAAAATAAAGGAGATATAGATAATAAACACAACGTATTATGAAATATTCATGGAATAAAATTAGAAAACTACACAGCAAGAACCCAAAGGATTGAAAAGAAGAGACCACTTAAGAAATGATTCATAAAGAACAAGGCCACGAAACGTTTATGCTCGTTTAGAAACGTGCCTAAGAGTTTTATTACTCTTGTGGTTGGTGAATTTCGTAGAAAATCGTCTATGATTTAGTGTTTCGAAGGTTACACAACAAGCTCGCTTCCGTTTAGGGTCAGGGGGACAAGGTCTTATGAAGACGAAGAAGAACAAGCGTTATTGCCCTCGAAAAATATGAAAATAACGATTTTCAAAAGTATAAAAATGGAATAAAATTAAAAAATTTAAAGCCATTTCGATCAAATTTCATAATTCAAGTAAAAATAAGACAAACGGAGATTAAAAAATGACTAAAACCGGTTTGACAGCAAATAAAAACGTCAAAAGTTATTTCAACTGAGAAAATCTTGAACGTTAATATAATTAAAAGAAATAAATGCCAAAATTAATGAATATATAAAAGGAAAATACATATAGTAAAAAAGTAGAAAAGTGGAAAAAATTTGTTAGGAAACCCTTAATTTTGAGTTTTTTTTTTAAATCTATAGAATATATTTTTCAGCCTGAATATCGAAGAACTATATGTATACAAGCCATCTTGCTCATTCATTGTTTATGTATAGTACATGTACCATTATGACCTCTACATGCTTAAAGGGTTAAGCAATAATTGGCGACTGCAACAATATTTCACCGACATAACAACAGCAAGCATTGATGTCGTCCAACTCAGTCGATACGACGATGACGATGACCTTCTGCGCAAGACCCAGACGAGTTCAAAAATTTAATTTTTAACAATTAATTATCTTTAGGTACCTAAAAACAGTTGGCGTTCTGTTGGCAGTGTCAACATTTTGTTCATTATAGGTAAATATGTGTGTACATATATACTCGTATGTACATTATATATACCAATATAGTCTGCATATACTGATTTTGAATGAAAGCGACAACAGATGTTGAACACCTGAAGTGACAAAGACCGAGAAAGACAACACTTCCAAGAATAAGAGACACAAGAGTATAAAGAAAAGGAGGAGGAGGAGGAAGAACAAAGAGAATAAGAGGAACAAAGAGAAGCAAAGAGAGAAACAAAAGGTACTTGCACAATTAGCTTTGCTGCGCTTAATTATCCTGAAAATCAGGCGATAGCATTCAGGTCGCTGAAGAGTTTTATGAATGGTCGGTCATTTCGGATCGCTACGGTACGGACGGTCCGCTCCGATCCTTTCCGTCTGTCCGGGAAACTGCTGTTGATGAGTATGGCGGCATGTTTTTGCAACATTTTCTTAGAGAACTTGAATTCCAGGCGATTTGCGGCAGATATACTTTTATTATAATAAAAATTAAAGCAGTTTTTTGAAGCAATTGTGTCTTTTATAACTCTAAACACTCTTTCCGAGTGTTTGAAACTCAACACTTTTAAATCTTTAACTAATTTTCTAAATCGGGTTGACTTGACGACCCCAAAAAGTCTAAACATAACTGAAACGAAAGGTTATTCGAAAATTAGAAACATTTGCTCGATTATTAAAGCATGCTAAAACAAATTTCACCTCCACAAGATTTACCTACGCCGCCTATTTCAGCTCTTACTAACTGCAATTTAGTTTCAGCAGGCACCGTCAAGTCTCTCTGGATCCAAGAGCAGCTGCCTCAAACGGATTTATCTAACCAAGTAACGGAACAACTAAGCGTAAAGTCAACAAGTTCATGGCGCATTTAACACAAAAAGCCAGCCGAACGCGACCATCGGCGGAAAAGATATGCCCTGGAAGCAAGCCAAAACGGGGGCCAGTCGTTTAGTCAATCAGCTCAAACAACTAAACCGTGAACCAACTACCAAGCCCAAGCCTCAACCAACCAAACCCAAACAGCGACGTCAACCAAGCGACCACACGAAACTAGAGGTCGTCTCTAGTAGGTCCTATAGTAGTAGTCTTTGTGTCTCAAGCCACTAAAAAAAAGAGATCTAAAAACCGAAAAAGCTACCGACCGCTAGCTCGCTTTTGACTAATTACCACTAATGATTTAATAATTGCTAACCATGAAACCATCAAATGTAACGAATCGACTAATCGAACGATTGTCCTCGAAAAACATATCATTAGACATAAATATAATAATGTAATGTCTCACTCGATGTTAATGCGCCAACATTAAATGCTGTTATTGTTCGACAAAGTGTTGCTACTACGTGTATTATTCTCATTTTCAAACGGTCATTTATATAACATCGAAGCTATAACAAAATCAAACACAAAGAACATTTTTATGTTTGTATGTTTTGAGCTTGAGCTTTCATTTTTATGGCTCCTTTCGAAAAAAAGGCCACTGTACTGTGAAGCGGGAAAAAACCGTTCATATGCGCTCGACCATCGACTCTCAGAATGGATTCTCCATTAGACATTGCACTTAAAAAACGGCCTGATGATGAAAGAAATCATTAAAGTGAGCAAAAAACATGAGCAAGAATCAAGAAAGAGATAACCGCATAAAGTTTTTTACAAATTGTTGTTGGTCATTGGCATCAACAATAACAACAGCAGCAGCAATATATCACTTCAGTTTGGTATAAAAATAAAATAATATATCTACAAACAAAAACTGGGTGGTAAAAAATAGAAAACTTTTTCGAAATACAACAACTCTCTTGAGTAACGAAAGCTAAGGCCGCGCCGGACCATACAAATAGCAATAAATTACCAAATAAAAATATTGGAAAATCATTAAGAAGAAATAATAATAAAATATGGTGTAATTCGAGGCGAGTAGCATTACCACATAAACCTAAAATACAATATATTTTAACGTACTTGTAATGCTCAGTAACGCCCAAATGACTTTGAAGTCAGCAAAGAAAAGTCGCTGAACTGTCAGCGGCCGCGTTGTATGTTATTAATTAACGTAATAGCAAGACAGAGTGTGAGGAGAAGACAGAGAAAAGTATCACACAGAAGGGTTGGTTATTAAAGAAATGAAAACTCATAAAAGTATCTAAGAAAAAAAAAAATATGCAATTATAATAAAAGAAGAAAAAAAAACAGCACTGTGTTCTTTTTTAATTAAAAATTGAAATATTGAAAATTAATTCTCTGCTGTAGAGAATCAATTTCTCTTTTTGCCATCCGTTTTATCCTTTTGTTTTTTTTAATTAGTTACTCTGTTCTGTGCCCATTGTCGATGGTAACTCTGTAGGTTACTTTAACCTTCCTGAACTTCCAACAGTTTCTTTATTAACTTCCATGAAAGATGTACGTATGTATGCTTGGTTACTTCTTTTGTTGTTCATGGTTTAAAGATGCTGAATAATTTACAAAGGAAAATGGAAACATCTTTCTTTCTTCATTTGAGAAAAGGCCACTACTCTTTCTTCTATTCTTTTCTAAAAAATATAAAATTTCTGCCGTAGAGAGATAATTTTTTAAGTCTACAGAGATGGTCGTCACCATACAACGCAGTTACAAAACCGAGAGAGAGACACTTGTAGAAATCTCAATTCAGAGAATGAAATTGAGAATTCAAGAATCCTAAAAAGCCATCAATCCTTATAAATATATTACTTACTTCTATATAAAATATAATATTACTTCAATACTCAATTCAATATTCAATATTAAATTTACAGGTTATCCATTTTGTCTTTCGGAAAGTGAAGTAAAGAAAAGCACACTAAATATTCAGATATCGATTGAATTTTTATTTCAATATGATGCTTGGACTTTGCCATTATGCGTGAAAAACTATCACTGTTTAAATGTCCGCCACGGCCACGGACCTTTTGCAGGCCTCAATCCTTTTGAGCTAATTTGCGATAACTTTTTGACACAAGTCGGGCTATAATTCAGTCATAACTTGACCGAATGTCATTCTTTAAATGCTCCAAAATTGAGCGATTATTCGCATAAATACGGTCTTTCGCGTAGCCCTACGAAAAAGAAATCCAAAGCTGTCAGTTCGCACGATTTTGGTGACCATTATTATTTATTATAAATGTTATTTAAAAACCATTACAGTGATCTTGAACTAGCAGTATTTTCCACAAACTTCTATTATGAGTACCTTGGATTTTTTAAAATTCATTGTCTGAAATTTTACAGTAGTCTCGAGTAAAATATTATATAATCATTAGTTATGTATTCACATATATGCATGTACATTATTATTATTAATATTATACTTTATTATATCTCGGATTAAAAATGATACAAACATTTGCGAGTGCGTGAATCATAACAGTTCCATTCCAAAGAACCTACCCATAATCAACAACAATATTCAACGAGCCTGCCTCTTGTTGGTACACTCTCTCGTCGTCACACTCTCCACATACACAGACTGACTTCCTTTTCTAGAGATAACATTTCAAACAACTTTCAAATTTATGATACACGCTCGTCACGTTTTTGTTCTTAACAGAAAAGCAAAAAAAAAGCCTTGTAAAAGTAATTTCTAGCTTTAATAAAATGCAGGTCAAAAGCAGTAACCGATTTCATGGGTACGCGTATATGGGTACGCGGAACACAACTGAATAAAAAACGAAAAAGAAGAAGAAGAAGAAGAAGAAGAAGGTTTGGTGAAAGTGAAAGCTGAGCTTAACACCGTCGACACCTTCAAAATGTGCCAACATTAGCAGCTAATGTTAAGTACATTTTCTTTACTTAGAAGACTTCAAGGAGAGAATAAAGATTAAATGAAATAAATCTACTTGGATTCTCTTCAAATTTCAATTCATGTAAATAATTGTCAGATTTTGTTGTTGTTGTTGTTGTTGTTGTTGTTATACAGAAATTAAATCGCCAGGTCGATGTAGTGGCATCGTTGAAAAAAACAAAGACACTCAACTCAACAACGTCGACATTGAAACCTGGTAATTTACTTGCATTTCAAAATATAGGGCACCAACTGACGGACGGACGAACGCACGGAGGGACGCACAAACAGTTGAGTGACTGACAACGAGCTCGATTATCACAATGGAATACTAATTCGAGCACTCGAGCGCTGAAAGAAAAGCATTTAAATTAAAATCAAAAATTACAAATTCAGCCAACGTGCGCGCACAACTTAGTTTCATTTCAGACAGACTCCTCTTCTTCTTACTCCTCAGCGCTCTCTCTTCTTCTTCTGCTGCTGCTTCTTCCTTTGCCAACTGGTCTTTCGTGGTAGTTGGTTGCTACCACGCAAAGCTGCCAAGAAATTAAAAAGTATAACAAAGGCAACAAAAAGGTATACCTAAAAACCGAATCTAACGAAGTCACCTTGAACGAATCAAATAGAAAATTTTCCAGAGTGTAGCGTAGAACGAAATCTTGATCGCTTGGATCAGTAGTCAAGGCCGTGTAGGCCTTTTTCTTCTTCTACTTTTTTGCCTTCTAAGCGAAATTAAAAAAATATATGTACCGTCTGGAGTTTTACCGTTATTAGAAATCGCATATGATTCACCCTCTTTTGAGTAAATAAATAAAAAAAAATAAAAAAAAAAAAATAAAAAGAAAAATAAGTAAACAAATTGTTGGTTGTTAAGAAGTGACCAAAATCATAAAACAAACTTACGCTACGAGTCCGCCCAAAAACGCTACCGGCCCGCCGCCGATCAGCCGTATTTTTCTGTGGCATGAATCGAACAGCGACGAGGTTCTGGTTGGCGTTTGCGATGTTGGTGACATTGAGGCGGCGGTTATGGATGCCGTTGGTGGTGTTGTCGACGACGCAGTTGCTGTTGTTGCTTTTCCTGTTGTCGTTAATGACGACGGAGGCGGCGTTGAGGTCTTTGTAATATTGTTGGCGTTCGTTTGCGTGCTGTTGAGAGCGTTGGTCAAGGCTACCACCGGAGGTGTTGCCGAAGATGTTGTACGGTTTGTATTCAAGTTAGAAATCTTCGACTTGAGAGTAGTAGCAGCCGTGGCTGTGGTTGCTGTCGTCTTTGGAGTCGGTTTCGAATTCAAAATCGGTTGGACGCTCTTAAGGTCGTCGGTTGGTACAATTTTTGTTGTTTTCGTTATTCTTGTTGATGTGAATAGAGAGCTCCTTCCTGCTGCTGCTGCTGTTGCTTTTATATGATCTTTTTTACCTCGTTGTTGCTGTTGCTGTTGCTGTTGCTTACACTGACGATCATCATTTGGGTAATTATGATCACGGTATAGCTTACGATATACTGACGTTGTGTCTGGCGAACGTTCCAGATCGTATTGCGCCTGATGGATTTGTGTCAATTGAATGGTTGGTACATGTGTGGGCGATCTCAACATATTTTCATTGAGCAAATGATGCTGATGAAAAAAACTAAAATAACTTTCTTTCCAGCTTTCCAGCAGTCTCTCCAAAGGCTGACTTCACTGACTTTCTAGTTAATAACTCCGGAAAAGCAGGCGTTGCAGAGACTCGAGCTTTCCTTGTTGTTGTTGTTGCGTTTTAAGTAGCTCAAAGCAGCCTTTATTAACTTCTTTAATTAGCGTTACCAATTTTTAGGAAGGATTATGCTTCTTTTCAGTTCTTTCTGGATTCTAAAGGGGTTTTTGCTACTTTCGTTGAAATGTTTACAAATTTGTCAAGGTTTTACAAATTTCTATATATAATATGCAAAATATTGTTTATAAGATCACAAATGCCAAGAACTTTAAAGACTTTCTTAAGCCAAGACTACTTTTATTGATTTCTGACTACGTTGTTTTTTTTTAAAGGTTTTGGGGGCACCTTTTAAACTTGTTAGAGAGCTTTTTTTCAGTTAGATTCTGAAAGCATTTAACTTATATTGATATTGTTGTACCTTTGGTTTCGAGCGTCTTTTTAAACATTGGTGAAAATTTGTCACAAATTTAAATTTTTGACAACAACGAAAGAAAGAAAGAAATGAAAACGGATTTACAACCAAGTTCTTACAGAAAAACTCGAGCTGAATTATTTATGTAAGAGTAAGAATTACTAATTGAATTTCTTTGTACACAGCCTGAATTATGAATTTTGTCCAATATTTACCGAACAAACTGTTTTTGTTCGAGTTTGCTCGAATGCTTTTAATTTATGATCAGTATGATCGTGTTGACAGTTTTTGTAAGTTTTTTTTAAACTTTTATTACGACGTCATCGTAACTTGGCCTTTCGTGTGACAGCAGGTTATTCTAATGTCATGACAACATTTATTGACGATCCATAACCAAAGCAGCAACAACCAGAGACTAGAAGTGATCTTAACCTGTTCAGCTGTTGACAACTTGTTGGTAGTTATTCGTGATCGGTTGTAAAGCTTTTGTTTTAGTGTTCTTTGTTAATGTGTCGGGCTGCTTGCGCGGATGGATATAGTCGTACCGTACCACTCAGGTACGGATGTCTCAGGTGCAACCCGTTTTATTGGTTTGTATGTATTTTGTACTGCTCGTGTTTGTTGTTTACTTTTCTTGTTGCTTTCTGGTTGTATTCGGTAGCTCTAACGACGACCGGAGCGCGGCTGACGTTATTCGTCTTCGCTGACGCACACACTTTTTTGGTATTTATTCAACGAATAACAATTTTGGTTTTTCTATTTTTATACTAATCGGGAAATTTTGCAAAAATTCGTTGTTGTTCTCTTGTGGTTGTTTTTGCGCCTTGTTTTTTTTTCAGTTGTTGAGCGACGAACTCGGCGACGAACTCATTCCGACAACGACGGACGGACCAATTAAATTTGTAAGTTTGTCTCTCTTAAACGATGCTAAATAACTGACGATATTTTTGCACTTGAACTACACTTCATTAAAACTTGACTGAGTGTGAATTGACTGAAAATTGCGAGTATATTGGTTGGTCGGTAGACTTGGTCGGTTTTTAAGTGTCAGTGCCTTAACAGTACATACATGTATGGCTCGACACTGGACTGTTGCGCCGTCTCTTGCTTTTAATGTACAATAATTATCGAAGCAAATGAATACGAAGCTTTGTCGATCGTATCTGAATGGTCATTACGCACAATCTGAAAGCCGTTAAAGGTCAAACAAACAAGTTGTATTATATACATAGACGATGGATGCCAAGAGCAACAAAAACCACACGACGGCGAGGCACGGCGCGGCGCGGTACGGCGACGACGAAGATGACGAGAACGGGAACGAGGACGTTGAGGATGGCGAGAGAAAGACGCATACACTGGCGCTTACTGCAGTGGCTCAGCGCTTACTGATGCTGGCCGCAGAAGAGCTCACGCCGTCAGAGAACCAGAGACTGCATGTACCTCACAGGTACCGCTCAAACACTCTAAGGCACTAATACAGGTAAACAATTCAGATAAATACAGATAAACCAGCTGCTCCGGCTGCTGCTAATGCTCACTTATGTATTCCTCGTTCACCGAAATGACGGACTGCAGACGTTAGACGTTGAACCGAACCGAACCGAACTGATTGCGCGGACTCTGGTTACTGTCCGTTGGCTGCCAGCCGCTTGCATCGTGTTCCGATTCTAACAGCAAATCTTCTCAAGCGTTGCAAAGCGCGCAACTCGAGTTTCCATCAACGCGCCGTTTGTTCGTCCGTTTGCCAGAGGATTTTCTGCTGACGGAATGACTTGCTAACTGGCCTGAATGACTGGTTTGCGGGCTGGCCGGAGCGAAGCGGAGCACTCGCTGAAAATAACGCAAAACTAGCGGGCGTTAAGCGTTACTTACGTTAAAACTTGGTCATCGACTATTTGGCCAACTTAACGCTTCAGCGCACTAAACTAAAGTCGAATTAAAAACGCGAACGAAACGAAACTAACGAACAAACAAACGAAACTGCTTCGAAACTACAGCGCATAAGAAATCCGAAATAATGTATTCAGTTGCGGAAACTTTTGCTTAAGTCGTTTGCTATGCGATGACCGCAATGATCTAATTGTCTCAGCGGAAAAAATATACTTAACAGTGCGCAGCCGAAGAATCACTGAAACCAACAGCACACCAGCACTGGCACTAGCACCGTCGACAACACCGCCCACCGAGCACCGAGCACCGAGCGCCCAGCAACGGTAGCCAACACCAGCAAGAAAACCAGAAACGGCAGAGAATGCAAGCACCAACGACCATCAGCAGGCGCAAGCGGCAAAGAGCGCTACTACGACACAATCGGTGAATTCTCCCGCGTACTACACAAACACGTACGAAAGAGAAAGACCAAGTCGGACACAGCAAAATACTCGTACCACAATAAAATAGTCGTACAATGAATGACAAAGTTGCCAGCTACGAAACCAAATTGAATACCGATAGTCGATGATGGCCCGTAGCCAGCCGCCAAGTCCGAGCTTCGCTAGAACTAAGAGAGCTGAGCGGAATAACACGAATAAAGTTGGCCACTTTGTGAGACGTTGTGTGAGACTGCAGCGACACTTTGATCATGGTCTAATGAGAGCACACTGAAAGAAATCGATGTCGACATGATTTATAATTAGTATTACAATTGGTCTCGAAAATTAGATGATCCTTTAAAACAAGAACGAAACGGTGCTTTTCCGCATGACGCCGGATAATCAGAATTTAGCCTTTGTTCAAAGTTTTCGAGGTATTATGAAGGCTTATCTTAATACAAGGTTTTCTCTCTTTGCTTGAGCTTACGTTAAATCACAAAGTTCACTTTACAGTAAAACTAAGGGAAGCTTATGGTTCTTCGTTGAGGCCGGACATTGATTTTGCTATCGAATCTAGCACGATGACAGCAAAGCTTTAGCTCTTTTTCTCTCGAAAAATGTTGTCACTTTTTACCGAAAATCTGAAAAATTTCATTAATAAATATACGAAGAGAAGCTCTCTTCAAAAACGAGAGAATAAAATACACAAACAAACAGTTAGACGTGAGAGAGCGTTGCTGCCGACTGCCGGCTGTCGCTGCGAGCTTGTGGTTGTACTGTCATCCGCAAAGCACGCTTCGGTATTCGAAAAGACTTCTTTTTACCCCTTTCCCTTTATTTTGAAGAATTTAAATATTATCTTTCCTTCACGATATTGTGCTTCAAAAGTTATTTATTTAACAACAGGTAGAGATTCGAAAAAATGACGGAATCGTTCACAGGTTTTCAGAGTCGTTAATTACGAAGCAAACGTCAGAATTATAAAATTCAAAACAGTGGTTTCAACAGACCTCATGGAGCATAAGGTTATTGTATCTGCTAAGTACAAGGTAAGGTAACAACTGTGAGTCTGAAAAATTTTAGTAGTTTCTGTAATTTTTTGTTCAGTGTAACATTTCGTTTTGTCGTTGCCGTAGTTGGCTTAGGTATGTATTTGTGTTAGTGACGATAAGATGGTAACGCTCTCGCTCTCTTGCCAACACAACGAATGAGATTTAATAAACCGGCGCACAGTGGGCCAGCAATAGGGCAAATTGGGACAAAATTAAAAAATTACTTTCCAAGATCCTATAACAGAAATTAATTAAAGAAGTGAAGTAAAATGAAGTTTGTTTTAATTGATTTGATATGTTTTTATCAAATTGAAATTCTTATTTGATTTCGCGTTAAATTTACCATTTCTACTACATTAATGGTAAAAATCAAGGTCTGCGCATGTACAAAACACAAAAACTTACTTATTTTCTAATAATTGCTACATAACAATTGTTATATAACAGTATTATGTAATAGTAGTACGAATTATTGTATTTAGAGCTTCTAGTTTGTTTTTTTACCATATTCAGGAATTTCTACCGTAGGTTAATATCTGACTGCGACTGTTAAAAGTATCATATTGCCTTACACGCGATTCTAGCGTGTCGAAATCAGCTTAAAATACTAAAACACCACCAAGGTGTATGTTGTATCGAATGACCTACAAAAATAAGCTCCTCCAAATTGTCAACTTGTGGCCTTTTGTCCCAATATACATTATGGCTGGCCCACTGTGCGTCGGTCGGAAGACGATCGGGCGGACGTACGGATGGCCACACCAGACCTTTCCCCGGCTGGGATTTCGTAGACATACTCGTACGAAAGCACGGATTAGATTCACATCACGTTAGACAAACTAAACCTTCTCGAACCCACCAGTCGAACGACATTGTACTGGCTGACTGCTGCACGGAGGCATGTATGAGTTTATGTTTCGTATGTACGATGCGATATGTCTGTACGAACAGACGTGTTGTATGTATGTAAGTACTTGGTACTTGTTGTTGCCGTCTGTAGGTTGTTAATGAAGGCACGAAAGCGACGTAGACACTGGCGGGATGTACTGAGCGGTGTGTTTGCTGCTGGGACGGTGTTTAGTCTACTCTACGTCTATTTGCCGTATCTGGTGTAAAGTTAGAAAATGGTTACTTTAGTTTACTTTACTTTAAAGAGCACAATCTGAACACATTGTAGGTACAAAGTAACAATGAACTGTAATTGTTGGGAAAACAACAGTTACGAAAGCAACAAAAAGTTGAGGAGAAAAAACGATCGGCAATTATTTTAACACCAATAATAGCAACAACGATAAATAATGTACTGCTCTTGCGGCATTATTTTCTTCATTAGTTGTAGACGCGTTACATTTTTTCCGCACAAAGATTATTATTAAAGCAATTTCTTAATATTTTCACTCAATTTTTCATTTCTATGAAAAATGAAATTCGCTAAAAACTGTTTAAAAGAAGAAATTTTGGCTTGAAAAAGCTTTAGAAGCGTAATCGATAGTCATTCGATTTTAGCCAACTCAAACCATTTGAAGGTTTTTTTGAGGCTTCTATCGCCTCAGCTTTGCTATTTAGTTCGTAGCTTACTCTTTAAAAGCTTTATTTCTTAATTTTAGATTATTTTGGAACATGTAGATTAATACTTTATCATATAAAATTTATTAAAAAAAAAAACCGGAAATTATGCAAATGAAACGACAAACGGCTTGTCTGCCTTT
The DNA here is from genome assembly GCA_949752815.1 of Conops quadrifasciatus. NCBI lineage: Eukaryota > Metazoa > Arthropoda > Insecta > Diptera > Conopidae > Conops > Conops quadrifasciatus. The sequence continues at coordinate 4,680,464 of OX457079.1, forward strand.
TTGTGCGACAAACTTAACAATGCTGAGAAGACGGTGATATTTTATAATGAAATTAATTTGGTATATGATGAAATGATGAAATCGTGAGCTTCAGGAAATTCTCAAAAAACGAATGTAACGAAGGTCAGGAAAAACCAAGCATTGCCGATTTTCTCAGCAACTTCACAATTATTCTATAATTTAAATAAGATACCGCGAGTTTGTTATGAAAGAATTAAAACAATGGAGTCAAAAAGAAAAAAGAAGAAGCATTCCCACGTGTATTAGGTAAAAAAAATGCTGAAATATTTTTCAATAGAGACCATCATCAATACGGTACCAGCAACAAAAAAACAAAAGTAAGGCAACATTTCACAATGAGTTTGCAAGAAAAGGCCAGTCATGCCATCGGTAATGGCCAACATGCAGTTTTTAATTACCAACCGGACCGAACGACCGATGAAAAAGGCAAGCCAATCAACGAGTAACAGCCATTGATACGACACTTGCTGGTGAGTAATTCAGCGTATGACGTCACTGTAACTTGACAGAGTTCGGATGATTTCAACAGAGTTGTTGCTCTGCTCTCTCGTTGATTATTTGATCAAGCTGAATGCATATAAATAAGACACGAAAAAGGGTAAAAAGACAAGGAACAAAAAAATGGTAACAATGAAAACAACAACCAGAAAGGAAAACCAGGCCTCACAAGGCTAACGAGGTGGTAAAAAACACGGGCCCCCAAAACCTTAAATAAAAAATTATAAAAAAAATTTTTTTTAATAATATCTACATACATAATCAATTAATGTATATGTATAAATGTATTGTATTCTAAATATGTATGTATGTATGCGTGCACAGCAAAGTTATTGTATATAGAAATTCTTATACTACCAAACAATTTGTCTTTTGTTTGTTTGCATTTCAACGTAATGAAAAAATGTGAGACTGATTTGTGTGTTAGTGAGGAAATAAAGAACAAAATAACTCATGTACATATGTATGTATGTATGTCACGCGTTGGTACGACGTTGGCGTACGACGGTGTCGGAGGCGGTGTTGTCGATAATGGTGGTGGTGGTGGTAATGTTGGTGTTTCCAACAGATGGGCTCGCGCAGGAGGGCCAGCAAAAATCAGCTGATTTCTAAAATGTATAGAGTACCTGTGTATAAAAAAAAAAAAAACAAAAAAGCAAAACGGAGAGCGCAGACGGAACAAGAGAGCGCAGAAGAGCAAAAGCAGAACCAAACGAGCAGAACTAAGCAGTTCCAAGTAGTGTAGTCTCTGTAGCACTGTAGAGACAACAACAACAACAACGCATGGCCTGTTCTGTTCGTTAGCTCAATATACTCAATACACACATACACACGCACGTTATTTTCGTTTCAGCAGAGCAAAAATATAGATTTTTTATGTACAAAAAAAAATAAACAACAACATTTACCTACTTTTTAAATACTAAAAACAAGAAAAAAATATTGATTTTTCTTGTTTCAGCACTCTTCACTATTCTCCTCCCTCTTTTTCTCTCTCTCTCTCTCTCTGCCACCCACATGCAAATGTTTGTGGATAAAAAAAAATGTATCAAGAAATTAAGAACTAAATCCATTCGATTTAGCTGGTAGCGCCTAAATCGAATAGCGGCAAAGCATGTATGGATATTTTGCAAGTACATAATTTACATTCACCTGCAGAAGCAGGTTACCGTCTCCTCTACATCCAGAGGCAATTGCAGTGATCCCGTTGTTGCTGTTGAACTCGTTGTTGTTGCTGTTGTTGTCGTGGCATGTCGTGCTGGCACTGCAGTGCCAGGATAATGTTTACCACGCGTCTGCTGCTGCTGCGGCGGCGGCAGCACTGCAGCCTTAGTCGTCGACGTAACGGACGCAGTAGTCGTCGACGTCGTCGACGTTGCCGGCAACTGCGTCCCCGATTCGTTGTCACCCAAAGGAACTGCGGAGTAACGCAAGAGAATGGCACGACTGACACGATTACCGCCCGTCAAATTTCCAATGGCCCACATCATTTTGCCCAATTAAATCTTCCTTCTTCTTCCTTTTCTGGTTTTCAACAAACTTAAGCGTCTGCGGCGACTTTAACAACTTGAACACTTGACTTGACGGCTTTAAAAACGGAAGCGCAACTGTTTTAGCAAAACACTTGCAAACTTTACAGCCCTCGAACAAATTGCTTCAGCTTTTCCAATCTTCAATGTATGTACAGTGGAGCCAACGCAACGATAAACAAACAATTAAGCAAAATAAATAAAATCTTTGCGTAGTCAACAAACAATGAAGATAACAAAAAAGACTTGAAGTTGGTTGTGTTTATCTTACGATTTAATGAGTTCATTAGCCAAGAAATTATCGTTAATGATAATTTTTACGAAAAATCCCACTAGTAACGGGTGCGCCATCTTTTATGTCGCTATGTAAACATTGAATAAATTTAACTGATTGACTTGAGTCAACATGTTTTTGAAACAGCGTTAATTTTAACCATCGTTTAAATTCACACCAAAACAACGCGCCGAAATAGTGACGCTTGAAAAAGTGATAGACAACGCAGCAAAGAGGGCACACTTTGCTTTGGCAAAATGTCTCATATGTATATGAAAATCGGTTGTTTTTTTTTTAAGTTATTCAATACCGATACCGGTTTTGAGTCGTGCCATACCGGTTAGTCACATACCGATATAAAAGATTGCGCACCCTGTACTTCTTTTGTAAAATTTGGTTAAAATTCTCTTTTTTTCTTAATTTTTACATTATTTTAATAAAACACTAAAAACAATTTGAACGGCAATTTAAACGGCAGCATTTTTAATTAAAATTTATCGATTTTCATACGATTTTGGGTATTTTATTAATCAAAAGCTGCCGAAAACCAGCTGAAGATTCGTTTTCGATTATATCTTATAAACTGACGCACACATAAACGCACACATAAACGCACACAATCCGCTACACGAAAAGGTAAAAACCTGGCACAGCAGGATATTCTTTTTTTGGATTATGGAGGAACGCTTCTAAAATTACCTTCTTTTTGAAGGTTTTCTTTTTGCACTCTCTTCTTTTGTGCGTTTTTAGTTAGTGTACGGGTAAACAATACAATAAGTAGATAAATGTATATATATATAGAGAGAAAGAGAAGTAAGCAGCGGAAGTAGTTTCTCTGGATATTATTAACCTTCCCTGCAGGTCAAAACGGCAGGAAGAATTTAAATGGCCTGCCGTGTTAATGAATATGTATTAGATAATCGAAAGAATGCATTATACTCGCACTTTGTAGACGGTTGTTTTAGTGTGACAAAATAAACACAATATGATAAAAGTAATTGAAATTCATAAAAATGCAGTACAGAAACTTTAAAACTTAGACAGAATTTTAAAAGACAGACAGAAGGCTATCATTTACAAGTCGAATTTATGGGGCAATGAGCCCGACCGGTCCGGGCCGTGCCAGGCCATGGAATGAACAATGAAATGAGTTCGAATTCATATCGAAAGACTTAAGTTAGAACGAAAGAAAACCGTTGCATTAAATTTCTTGGCTTTAATTAAATTTTTTATAGATAATTTATTGTACATTCTTAGATACTTGCAACATTTTTGAGAATTTTAACGACAGCCTGACCCACTGTGACTTTTTAAATTTAATTAAATTATCATAAGTTTTCTATGTTTTCAAGGTTTCACGGTATACTTGCAGCGACAATATTGCATGTAATGAAAAATGCCATTCGCACCTACCCGCTGCCAACCCATCTACTCTTTCTCCCCCTTAGGCAATCACCTTGCTTTTCTTACATCTTTCTCGACAACAACAACTATCTTAAAAGTGCAGGAAAAATCAATATTAATGATTCGTGAACCGTGTGAAAACACGGAGGAGAGGAAGAAGAAGAACTAGAAGACAAATACGACGTTCTGAAAGCATTTCTCAAACCTTCTATAAGTTAGAAAAATAGCTTCGGAGCGAAACATGAGAGGATTCATGAAAAGATAAAATGGAATCCAATAACGTAGACTTACGAACGGAGACGATTCCAGCTTGCCAGAGCAGAGACTCACAGCGGAAGGTGAAGAAAAATAATTTCATTGGAACCTAGAGCTAAATTTTGCAATATTGAATAAATTTACATCGTAATCAGACAACAAACGACGACGCATCAACTGCGTGACAGCTTTTTCCCCGGCCCGCAGGTATAGGAAGGGGCTGAAGCAGTAGGAATCACTGCTGATGACACAACAAACCTTGGAGATGAAAAATAAAAATAACTCGTTATTGATTTATCCTGATGCTGGCTGGCTGGCTGGCTGGAGACGTAACTTCCATTTTAACCAAATGTGTGTGGAAGCAGACTTTTCGCTGAACGGATGACGCAGAACAAGAGAGAACCTTCGAATATCTTCGTTCGAGACGAACAGTTGACATATTTTAAGATTTTACTTTACAAAATATTGTGTAATCTAAAACTATGTGCTTTGGCTTGGACGATAAACTCTGTGTTTATTTTCTTCTCACTCGACTTACCCCATTAACCAGTCGACGGTGTCGCGTAGATATTCCGGTATACGCTCCAGTTTGCCTGCTTTTGTTTTACGAATACGCAAAAAAAAACTCAGCTATCGAAGATTTCGAGCGCTCGGACAGAGCAAAGTTCAGTTTAAGGAAACGTCTTTTCGCTATTTTTTCGCTGGCTGCTGACTCGAGGTTTATCAAATATAAACAAATGTAGGCCCGTATTTGCTACGGATCGAATCTGTGCACGAAGACTCTCGCTGCCTCCCGGCCTCAAACGTCAAAACGTCGAACGCAGGTGCAGGCAGCAGGCACAGCTGATTGCTTCCTTATTGCGGCGAATTCGTGCTTCAACTCAAACACAAACAAATCAGCAGCACTGAAGGAGCTAAGCAGAGCAGCAGCAGTAGCAGCGACAGAGATTCACTGATGAAAGTGTACTGATGTTGCATATTTTGCCTTGGACCAATTCCATTTAGTCAACGACCATGATCGATGGTTGGCTATTGCATCTATTTTTACCAAAATTCTTTCAATCGCTTTGCTTATTTTCCTTTTATCTTGCAATTTTATTTTGTATTTGACATTTGCGGCTCTCTGCACCAAGTAGCTAGCTCTCTGTTGAGCCCACGTTAGCCGCAGGATACACACAACACTATAGACAGGTCCGATTTTTGGTAATTGCACCGAAATAATGCGCATTTAATTCACCATTTTTGCTGCACTTTTTTCCTTTGCAAATCACACAAAATTCATTTCAATGTACAGAAAATCTTTACCTATTTTTAGAGCAATTAGAAACTTTTGTCTTTTTTAGTTCACCATAAGAAATTTCCAAAGTTTTTTTTGCCGAGAAATTCGAGAAACAATTTCAGAGACGACAAACCATACGAAGAAAATCACAGAGCTGCACACAACATAATTCCCAGAAGAGCGAATTATGTCAATTGGAGCAATTGCGCTGCCACAGTGTGTCCATATGATTCGCCACGACAAGCAATAGCTTATTTCTACACAGAAAACAATTTGGGATAGTAATGTAGAGCAAGGAAGGTACTGTGGCACATTAGTCAAAATTGTCGACTACCAACTAACATACTATAACAAACACCCGGTGAAAACTATGAAATTAATTTTAACGTCTACCCTAAACATATTAGGAGTCCAATACGAAGTATTTTGTTGTAAGTGATAATAGTAATTGTTAAGAAAATCTTTTATAGTACCGTGAGTCAGTTTAAGAGTTTAGAGTATTGATTAGTTGCACAAAAATTATCTTTAAAACTATCAAGCGGTATACAACTGTTGCCGCTTTTTAAGTGCAGTATATGTTTGATGGATGCGAAACATTTTAATTGGTATATGCTTTATTTTTAGTATAAATATGACATCCGATTTTGCTCAGCATATCACATTTTAATAGTAATACAATTAAAGACAAACCTAAATGAAAATTTCTGTTCACTGTGCAAGCATCTTTTCAAAAAAAAAAAAAAAACGATTGTAAATAGTATGCTCTTAACAGAAAGAATTTGCTTCTTAACAGCCGTTTTGTTGACAACTGAGAAAATGTTATCTTGAACAGTTGCCATTCACAATGAACCACTTTCGAATCAAAACAATGTGAATTAAAGGGATAAAACAGCTGTCATCGTTTACACGTAGAAAAATGGCCAGTTTTATAGTTTTTATATTTCGCTAGTAGTAGTAGCAACTTTTAATATTTGTAATAATTTCAATATGAAATAGCAATTTCATATTAATTTGCAATCGTTATGAATGCTACCCTTAAATATCGCTACAGTTTAGTGGCCGGTGCTTTTGCAGCTGGCGGTAGTTTCTTCGGCAAACTGTCAGGCTTTTTGAGCTCCCAACAATTATCAGAACTACTGCCAATGCTTGAAAGGAACACTTACCTTGGTGAAATGATTATGTGGTTTATTGATTCACTTGAAGACTAACTCTTTCCCTTCGTCCTTGGACAGAATTTGTGTTGGTGCGGATAATACCGGTAGCTCTGATGGTGCTCTGCAATCTGCTCAACTGGCGTTACTTCCTTCGTGCTCTACAAGCAGCAGAACAAACTTTAACAGCGACCGTCCTAACCGCCGCTTCCAATTACTTCATTTCAGTAATAGAATTCTAATCGATGATCCCTCGCCACCAATAATTATCCTCGATATTGTTGTTTTTCTTGCAGTTCTTTTTGGGTGTCACCTTCTACCGCGAGCCATTTTCTTGGTTGAGCATTTTGGGCGCCACATTAATCGTTCTGGGTCTTTCACTGATGAGCGATGGACGCGAAGAAAACCGATCCAATAAAATGAAAAAATTCTAGTTGCGCACGCATTTTTTTTTATTCTTGAGCTTAATTTTTTTTTTCTACTAAATTCAAAGCCCCGAATTTGCAAAGAACCAACCGATTTATAGTTTTCAAAGAAATATTTGTGGTTTATTAAAGATGTTCGCTTTGTAGGTTCTGCTATGTTTTGATTGCAAATTGTTACTGGTATTTCGTCGTTAACATTTTAGCATTTTGAATGCTGCAATTTTGTTTTGTGTCGTTTCGGTTTTTATTAAGTTACGTCGTTAATATTCTCCATTACATTTCAAATAAGTTTTAAGTGTATTTTGTCGCTGCTTGAGTTGTGTGTATGCAGACAGGGCTTGTGTATGCCGGTATGTGTGTGTTTGTGTCGGATTTTCTTAAATGAAAATGATTATACAATATATTCAAAGATACTTAAAGTTTAATTGATTATTATTTTATATATAACATAATTTGTTTTATTATAATAAGTAATTATATTAATTAATAATAGGCATAAATACTTTTTATTTTCTTTGCAGTTTTATATATTATTTTCTCTCTTTATTTTTTTAAATTTCCTTCCAACGCTTGATTGATTCCTTTTGGGTTTGTTGTTTTGCCTCTCTTTTAATTCGCTCAACTTTCAGGCTGCCTTTTTTGTACAAATCGGCCGGCCAGTTTAGTTGACCCTGCTTTGAAGGAATGTAGGGAAGCGGGCATAATTAAATGAGGAGGGGGAGGGGCAGGAAGTTTAAGGGGTGGAGTGAGTAGTGTGGGCAGTACGGAGAGATATAAAAAATGATTGGAGGGAGTTGAAAATATTTAATAAACATAAAATCGTTCCTTCTGAAATGAAATCAAGTTCTCTTTAGATATAGTTTTTTTTTTATAGTGTACGTTTTTAAAGTAAACATTCGTATAGGTTTTTCTTTTCTGCCTTCTGCTTCTACTTCGCTTGAGTCTGTCTCTGCTGTTTCTTGTTGTTTTCTGTTGCTGTTTCTTGTTTAATTTCAGTTTTCATGTTCTTAGATGCAGGTTATCTGCTGCGTGGTCTTCTACACCACGTCTTGCTGCTGTCTGGAGGACTGCCTGGCATTCATGTACGAATTGGTGGAAGCTGTGCCGCCACCGCGCGGCGGTATCGAGCGCGGTGGGCCGTTGCGCGCGTTGTTCGAACTGTTTCCGCCACCGCGAGGACCTCGGTAGCCGCCGCCGCCACCACCGCCACCGCCGGTGTCATAGCGCGATCCGCTCCCGCCATCCTTGCCGCCCGAGTAGACGTTTCCGCCACCATTCTGATAATACGATGGGTTGTCGTTGTTGCGGAAGTACATGCCGCTGCGTCCTCCGTTCTGTTGGGCCGCCGAATTTGTGTAATTGTTGCGGCCGCGGTAGCCGCCGCCGCCGGCAGAGTTCGGCATGCCGCGCATTCCGCCACCAGAAGAACGGCCGCGATCGTCACGGTCTCGATCGCCACCACGACGATCGTCGCGTCGTTGATAACTATTGGGCCCGCTACGCCCACCTCCTCGCGGGTAGCCTCCACCACCACCACCACCTTCATTCGGATGAGTCGAAGTCGACGGCGCGTTGTTCCAGTGGTTCGGTTCATGATTTTGTTGTTGCTGCTGCAAGTTGTCGTTGTAGACTCCGCCGGCGCCGCCACCAACGCCCCCGCTATTCGAGGCAGTCCACTCGTTCTTCTTCTGGACTGACGGCGGAGACGGTGGCGTGCTCACCGCATTCATTTCGGAGCTCCACTTGTTGGTGGCAGCAGGTTCCAACGCAACGCTGGAAGGTTTGAGGCCAGTAGCGGTAGTGTTGCCGGCGACACTCGCGGTATCCTGACGAGCCGCAGCCGATTTCACTGTCGACGCCTCCTGCCACTTCTTGGTCGATGACTCGCTGTTTGCGAATGGAGGCGTGTCTTCGACTTTTTTATTGACACCGCCGCCGCCGTTCAGTTCCTCTGCTCCGTCGGTGCTGGAAGGCTTTAAAGTGTTGGTTCCCGCTGCAGCTTGTTGCTGAATCTGCTGCTCGTATTTGTCACTGGTGGCGACTGCATTCTCGAAAGGGAACGAGGCGCTCTCCACGGACTGAATGCTAGCGGAGGCGGCAAGCATATTCTGGTTATGGGTTGATGTTTGCTGCTGCTGTTGCTGCAGCGGCGGCATTAGTCCTTGAGGCGGTAAGCGTGTCATGATCATCATCGGCTGTTGATGGTCACTATTGATGACCAGCTGTTGTTGTTGCTGTATTGAGGGCTCTGTTTGTTGCATCACTTGTTTCTGTTGTGTTTGTTGTAGGCCGGTCACGGACGAGAATAACTGCTGCTGCTGCTGTTGTTGTTGTTTTTCCAACTGTTGCGACTGATATATAATCTTGGGATTTGCGTGAGGTGGCGGCGGTGCCTGAACTGGTAAATGCGGGAATGATTGGTTCGTGAATGTTTGGGATTGAATCGGCTGCTGCTGTTTTGCTTGCTGCTGCAGCTGCTGCTGCATCGGCTGCTGTTGCGCTTGAATGTTATTGACCAACATGGCTTGTTGCTGCTGCTGCTGATGAGCTGGAGTCAATGTGGCCACCAACTGCGGCTGTGGCGGTGGCTGGGCCTGCTGCTGATGTTGCTTCTCGTGTTTCTGCTGCTCCTGCTTGTGCATTTGCTGCACGTGTTGTTGTTGTTGCGGTTGCTGTTGCCGCTGCTGTTGCTGCTGCTGCTGCTGGTCAACGTGATTGATCATGGTCGTTTGTTGTTGTTGTGTATTTGACTGTTGAAGCGAGGGCCCTTGCTGCTGTTGCATGTGCTGCAACTGTTGCTGCTGCTGAGTTTCGAAGACTACCGGTGCTCCTATGTCCGGAGAATCCAGTTCGCTGTCCTGCAGGAAGTAGAAACTGCCGCCGGCGATGACTTCGGCGAGCGGCCGCATTTGCTGAAGGAACTGATGCTGCTTGAAGTAACTTTGTTCCACTGCTCGCACAGTGGTCGGCGGAAAGTGAGCCGCTTGCGGTGGTGGTGGCGGGCCGCTGTGTATAGCTTGCACTGCTGCGACAGCAGACCCGGGCACTAGACCCGGTTGCGGCAATTGCTGCTGCGCACCGGCAGGACTGCTGCTCATCAGTTGGCGAGCCTGTGGCGGCACCATCTGCGGTGGCGGCGGTGCTTGCTGCACGTTTATTATGCTCACCGGTGGCGGCACCTGCTGCAGTTGCGGTGGCGCCGACTGCATCTGCGGCTGCTGTTGCTGCGGCGGAGCAGCTGCATAGATGGCCATTTGGACGGGCGTGGTGTTGCCCGAGGGTGCTTGCAAGACTGCTGTTGGGAACGCGGCAGCACCGGGTGGTCCTTGCATGGCTTGAGGTATTACCGGCAACGGCACATTGGTCGGTTGCGGCACTGTTGGCCTTTGCGGTTGTGGTGGCGGTTGTGACTGGGCCTGAATTTTCTGCTGCTCAGCCTGGTGTTGCTGCAGTAAACCATTCGCTTTATTGTCGATTGCAGCTGCCTGAAGCTGTTGAGGCTGCGCTGGTTGCGGTTGTTGTTGTTGGGCCGGAATATTCTCATCGGCAACGTTCAAGTCCTCCATATTTTCCTCCAAAGAATTGTCATCAACAATCGCGTCTTCGGCGTCGCCGCCAGGATTGGATACAACTTCGTCCTCATTAAGCTCTGCTGATTCGTTTGCTTCTGGAGCAATTAAATAAATCTTGTCAAGATAGCCGCTCTCTTGGACCTGGTTGAAAATGCGTCGCAAATTCTCGAAGGTCGACTCTCCATACTGCTTGGGGCGCCCATCGATCGTCATGGACAGATACTCTGCAGCCTTTTGGGCAGAAGTCACGAATGCAATGTCGTCATTAGTTTCCGGACGGCGTGTCTGAATGTCTATACAGCTTTAGAAGAAGTTCAATGAGCTTAGCCGACCATTCACCGTCGACGCAATTCAGCAATAAAATGCAATAAACTACTTACAATTTCTCCATTAGTTCGAGTTCGGAAGATTCCAGTTTGATTGCTCCATTTTCGCCATTGATGAAGTCCGAACGCACCGCTTCGTCGGTGAAGCACGAGAGAATGTTTTGAATGATAAGCACTTCGCGAATTTTGGCAGTTTCCGCGTGAGCCTTGTTTATCATCTCCTGAAGAGTGAATAAATAAAAAAAGAGCGGTCCGCTGATTCGTTCGCAGGCAGCTTGAATCATTTTCAAAACAATACCTTTCTTGCTTGTTTTTTTTGCTCCTTCTCGTTGTCTTTGGAAAACTGCACCATTTGCTTTGACAGATCACGAGCGAATTCCAGAGTTTGCATTACGGCGTCGTATTTAGCAACGGCGGCCTTCTGATCGGAACTAAGCTCTTTTCCACTCTCCTGGATGGCGCGATATGACTCCAGTTTTGTCTGAAATTATTAAAATCAAGGGACATATTCTTAAACAGGATCTAATTTTTATTTCCTTTTTTTGGCCTTGTTTTTCGATTGAGCAAAAGGTGCCGCCGCCCACTTATTGCCATATCAAGCATGGGTAAGGTCTTTGGGTAAGGACTATTTTTGGATCTAGGCTAAAGAATTTGGGTTTAATTTGGCCTTATTTTTTAGCCAGAGTTTAAAACCAAACAACCGCCTTTCGACTGCAGGAGTACAAAATAATTTTCCTATTCCTAACAGTTCTTATACAAGTTAGCCATAAAAATCGCTGGAATATACCATAAAAAAATATTCATCATTTTTTAAAAATTCCAAATTGTTTTTTATTAGGAATGCATGGATGTGTGCCAAACGTGCCGCAAACGCACCAACAACAAAACAGAACGAGACCGTCAAAGAGGAAGCAAACGAAAGCGAAACGAGAAAACAAACGAGATCCACAGCATTCGCTCTTCAGAAAAAAATAACGAATATTTGCACAAGACTTTTGTGAAGGGAAGGCGGAGCACATGTACGTACATAAATATGGCGTCGCGAATTACGGACGACACAGAAAAGCGAAAAATGGAAGAAAATGGAAACCACGGAATCAAGCGATGAAAAAATCATTTTGAAAAAGAGAACAAACATATTCTGGAAGTAGGAAAAATCCTAAATTTAGGCCGCCTTCAAAGCACATACCACAATTTTTTCAAAATGGAAGTAGGACGACTTGCCCACGTTTTTTTCTTTTGCCGAACATGATAACCGTAAAAATTATGGACGACTTTTTGCCGACTTGAAAGATTTGGCACAAACGATGTTGAAGTATAACCGAATTGGCATGATCGTCCGCACATGTCATAAAATGTTACCAATCAAATGCTCTACCCCAAACCACTTTGAGACGGTGATTCCATATATTTCACTTTCAGCTCTATTTTCCATTCGCTACTCACCTTGCGTTTCTCCAGATTGCGAATTTTATGCTCGATTGTGATCAATGCTTGTCTCATTGGATTATTTGCATCATTGATGACAGCAGCGCTTTTCTCCTTCGCATTCGGAACGACAACGCTATTAGTGCTGTTGTTGGTGCGGCTAGAGTTCTCATTTTTTTCCGTTGGAGCTGTTTGCGAATCCGTTGTGGCGGCCGATGAAGTTTGTCCGGACGTCAGCGATTGAGCACAGGCACCTCTGCTGTTGCCGCTGCCGCCCCCGCCAGCACCACCACCTCCTCCAGCACCATCTCCAGAAACACCAACACTTACACTCGAGCCGACCGAGGCTTGTTTTTCCAATTTATTATTATTATTCGAAGCAGAAGGCATCCTCCACGGATAGAAACTGAAACAGGAATGAAGAGCAGCAAAGGAAAATCACGTATTCGCTTCTTTTTATCCTCTTTTTTCTATCCTCAAATTTTTTAAAGTTCTTCCTGAGTTGACGTCGTTCGTTTGTTCATCGACGAACAGCGGGCAGTGCACTGAGCAAAACCAATAAAATCCACATCGAGTATGGTTAAAAACTTTGTGTGCGGGAAAAGACTAAATTCACTTGTTCGAAGATATATTTATCTCTTTTTGATTCACACATTTATGGTTGAAAAATTGATTTTGAATTTGCTTTTGTACGCACATCAAATTTGTGCGGTAAAATACTGCAGAGAGAGAACGAGTAGAAGTGGATGATAAAAAGTAGCTCGTTCAGTGCAAGGAATATTTTCGAAAAGCATGAAGTTGGAAGTTATGTACCATAATTGGGAAACGTATTTTGAGAGATACCAATTAATTGGAAAATGAAAATACAGTGGAAAGTTCAAAAAACATCCAATTAGAAAATTCGTTTGGAAGAAATAAAGTCAAACATTTCCCATTGGAGAAATGTTTTAAAATTATGTAGAAGCGGAAACAAGGAGTAACCACAAACCGCAAACTTAGCCAAAAGTAATTTGCTTTACCCATATTTAAAAGAAATCCCGCTTCCCGCAATAAATAGTTTTACAATTCATTTGTTTATTTATAATTAAATGTTATTTTTTAACAGATTTCCTACATCAAAAATCTCTATTACTTTTCGATGATATATTTTTGCACTTTATTTTGATACTTTTGATATTTTCTCATAATTGTGCTTGGTTTTTGCATTTAATTTCAACAGATTGATCAACTTTATGGACTTAACCTATAAACTAGATATACATAGTTTTGTGCCAACAATTACGATAGATGATGAAATACAATTTTAAATATTTTGTAGGGTAAGAAATGTTGTCTTTTACGCCTTAGTTAAATTTTTTTAAATTATAACATTTAAAACAGCTTCTACCAGTATTTATTGTAAAACATTCGAAGTTAAGTAGACTGGATGAAGTTAAACTGGTTTGTACGAAGTAGATGGAAATAGTGACACAAATGAAAATTAAACACTTCTTTATTACGTAACTAATTATATTAATAGTAATAATAATTTATCATAGGGTTATTTTTCCGTTTTTTTATTACTTGCTTTTTGAAATTAGTTTTGACCACCTGTGGCTGTTGTTGTTGTTGTTAGTGTAGCGTAAAAAAATAGAAGGCAGTAAAAAGTGTAGGATCGTTTTTGGAGGGCAAAATATTCAGACCATTTTAAAAGAAGCTCAATAAAAAGCACGTTTAGTAAACGACTACATAGTAATCAAGAAAGTAATCTAGACAATGTTTTTTTAGAATTTCGTAGTTTCCGGGAAGATCCAGGGGAAGATTTTATGGCTGCTGATCGTGGGGAAGATCTCAAGGAAGATTGTCGGTTTTTTAAATCACCTTGAAATTTAATCATTTCACTAAAATATTAATCGTATTTTTTTTAGAAATTTTAAATGGAAGTGAACTCTGTTAGAAGACAAGATTTTATATCTTTTATGTGTACAAGATTCCATACCTCTTGGTCACGATATTCTCAAAATTAGCAACTAAATTTTCGTCAATTATTTTTTTTTCAGATTCCAATTTTTTCGACTGCTTGATTTAATATCACTACAAAAAAACTATATCTCCATTTTTTTATCCTTTCGGGAAAAGACACTTTTAAGCTGCACTCAAGTTGTTGGTGGCTGGCTGGCTATGGATACTCCAATGAATCGCTATCGACCGCTGTGGACGAGACTTTGCTCGTGCGGCGTCGCCAGTAGTCGGAGTAGCGTGCCTCATACTGTGCAGGGTGGCGCCACGGTGGCCATTTCAGCTATTCCTCCACGAGGTCCCAGACCATCAGCGTGGCGTCGGTGCCGCCCACTGTGATGATCGCTTGATCGCCGTAGAGGAAACGAGCACAGGCCAACATGCCCGAATACACTTTAGCCTCGTGGAATTCGGCTCGCGGACTGATGCAGGGATATCTGCGAAGATGAAAGAATGGGAAAAGGTGTTTCTATTTCTTATACCTTCCCTTTTTTGTCCACCTTCTGCCAAACCTACCTGAACAATCTCAAATAACCATCGGCATCGCCTGACACCAGCATGTCTTGCGCCGTCGAACGACTGCAGGTGGCGATGATCGTGTTGGTGTTGCTGTAGTACCGATTGCTCCACTGGCCGGCGACCAGAAAGCCCACCGTGCAGTTACTGGTCAACCACTTGGCATCCTTCATGGCGATGGGACTGCGCTCGGGCGACAATGACTTCGCATCCCAGAAGAGTAAATCGAAATCGATGGTAACCGTCTGCACGAAATTGCCGTCCATGCTCCAGTCCAAATGGGTCAGAGGCTGAGAGCCGCGGATTTTATTCACTTTCTTGTAGGAGAAACCGTCACGTGAAACGCGGAACAAGTAGATGCTCCCGTTTTGGGAGCCCATGGCGATCATGTCACCGACTGAAAAAGTTGGAAACGAAGATCATTTACGTCCTCTAGAAGATTAATCTTGATTATATATATGTATGTATATACCTTGATTATATGCTACGCAGTTTAGCGGCGAACCGCACACCCTTAGGGTCAACATGACGGAGCCGTTTTCACAGTTTATAACCAGCAGATGACCCTCGGTGCTGCCCGCAGCCAACGCTGTACCGAATGGATGAAATGTCAGCGAGACACATTCGTAGCCCGTTTGTATGGTCCAGATTAGCTTGTGCTTGCGCCACAGAGCGATGTGCTTGTCGTGGCCGGCAGTGGCGTACACCTCATCCTCGGGATGGGCCGCCAGGCCCCACAGCTGGCGACCGTGGCCAAAGACGACCTGATTGAAGCGGCGCTGCAGTGAACCCTCCAGAATGTTGTTGCGTGTGGTGCCCACGTAGATGTTGCCATCGTTGCGCCCCGGACGCTGCGGGTAGATGGTGCGCACCCCGCCAGCGGTCTCAGGCAGCTGCCGCAACAACAACAACAACAACATAGTAATTTAACTCGAATTTAACGTGGCACTAATACTTACTTTGGTTTCGGCAATTTTCTTATAGTTCTGCAGTGAATCCCAAGCGGCTATCTTGCGATCCTTCTCGCCCCCCGACAGAAGTGTTCCTTCGCCCAGCATTATCAGGCAGCCGATGCCTTTGGTGTGAGCCTCGAACTCGGTGCGCACGAAATAAGCACCGTCTGAGTCCACCGAATAAATGGTTATGAAGCCATCCGAATCGGCGGTGATGACGTCGCCATCGGGCTCGAACTGGACGCTGGTCACATGCGACCTGGACGGCTGCTTGACAATGTCGGTGCGCTCGAAGAAGCCATCCTTGCGGCGATGCCAGAAGGCCAAATGGCCGCGGCCATGGGTAATGATTAGGTTGTCATCGAGTGGATGAAAGGCAGCTCCCGAAAGACCTTCTTGTAGGGTCTGGAAAGAGAAGGATGATGACGTTATATAGAACAAGAAGTATGGTCTGTGGTGAAAATAATGGTGACACTTACGGCAACCTTGCCCAGCAGATGGCCCCATTGCCACTGCCAGACGGACAGTATGCTTTCTCGTCCACTGTCCACGGCCAAAATGTAGCTACCGCCATTCTAGAAGGAGAAACATACAAAGAGTTTGGATTAGAAACGGAAAAGAGGTTTTGGGAGGAGAAGAGGTTGCTATCCAAGCCTCAGTTGTGTTAAAAAAAACCATTACCTTTGGCAGGTAATACATCTCAAAACCTTCTACCAAGAACCTACCAATTGAGAGAATGCTACTGCTGTGACACCGCTGTCCAGCTCGCCCATACCGAACACGTAAAGGGTCTGTAAGGATTCGGTACTCCAGATGCGAACGTGGGCCTGTGATTTGCGGTCGCGGCCTGCCTTCTGTCCCGAAGCGACGAGCTCACGGGAAGGATGGACATCCATGCTAGACGAGAGAGGCATAGATACAGATAAGATAGATGGAAATGAGGAGCTATGAGGACCTACCACATGATGTCCTCGGTGTGTCCAATGTAATGGCGCTGTGCGTCTTCTTCGCGATCCAACAAAACAGCAACGGCCGCTACGTAATAGAGCAGCTCTCCAGAAGGCAAGACCCAGAGATTGCGACGAGCGTCAATGCCGCGATAGCCATGTCTGCGGGAGAAAAAGCAAATTAGCAAAGAGAGAGTGGATTGAGAGTGGAGAGAGAGAGAGAGAGAGAGTGAGTTCAGACAAAAGGAAAGGTGGAAAGGAATGAAGGAAGGAAGGAAGGAAGGAAGGAAGAAAGAAATTAAAGAGAGAGGAGTTTTGGAAGATAAATTTCAAGGGAATGAGGTTGTTGGTGTGTTTGCCAAAAGACCCCTCAGACCCCTTCAGATCAATATAAATGATAGCGTCCTCCTTTCGGCCTCTTCGACTTACACCCACTGCAGCTGGAGCTTTTTATCCGGCGGTGAATTATCGGCTGGCGCATGATGAACCGGCGGATAGAAAGTGCGCCGCAGACCACGGATCGTAACTTTACTCGGCTCCTCTTTCATGATGTCCAGCATGGTGTATTCGCCATTCGATCGAAGGATTTCACTTTCGGGGGCGTACAAAATCCGCGGACGACTTTTGCTGCGGGGCCGTGCACCGCGCAACGGCACCTTAGGCAGCTCCTCATTCGGTAGTATGGGTGCGGCAGCAACGACCGAAGGCCGGGACCGTGAACGTCTAATCGGCGAGCCGGCAATCAGCGCAGTGCCGGTGGCCAGATAAAAGGTGTCGACGTCGGCGAATTCGTTGCGCAATTGTGAGAAGCTGCGAACCTGCGAGAGGGCAACAAGCAATGTCGAGACATGAGGACATTAGTCATTCGGACGCATTTTGGGACGCATTTAAAAAAGACTAGCTCGGACTGACTGAAAACACAGCCGTCTTCAGGTGTGCCAGCGGTACTGCTTACCTCTTGCCCAGTGCCGGTGTACATTTTCTTTGCACCATTTATTTTCAACACTTGCCCTAAGTCCTCGAGAACGTCCTCGAACGGCTGTGAAGTGCGTAAGTTCAAAAGAACGCGACACTGAAACGAAAGAAGAAGACGGACAAGAATGAAGCAGGAATGGACACTTTGACAAACAGCTACGTGTACAGAGGGTCTATTATTTCTGGCCTAAAGGCAAGAGCGGGTAACCCAAATTGTTGTGAGGGCAGCCCAGAACGGCACGGCTCATTTGTAAAACAATTTGTGCCAGCGAGCGGTCACTTTTCGTCACTTGGCTAATGTCGTCCTTTTGCTACAAATCACGCAACATCCGTTTAACGTCAACATAAGCAGCAGTAAATGGTGCTACGGGCGAGGAGGAGGAGGAGGAGGAGGTGGCGCGGGAGGGGAAGATGAATACTAAGGCTTGCAGAGGATGTCTATGGCCATTTGGGAAGGCCTTACTAATAGCGAACCAAAATCTAAGCCAGCATAAATCTGTGGTAATCAAACGTTAAGGGGGAGAGTGAAAAGGAAAATGGGTCACGACCTTGCTTGACCCCAATTAGGGGTAAGAATAATTACCGTAAAAAAAAAAGAAAAAAAATAATAAAACTCTGCAGCTCAAGCTTAATGAAATCATTAAACAAAAAAGTTGATCATACCAATAGACCCTCCCCCACCCACACACACACACACCCCCTCCCCTCCCAATGGGTCCCCCTTCCTTCCTCTATTATTTGCAGTCGTTGCAAGTGTTGTTCGCAATTCGCAAAATTTTGTGAATGAAATCGCTTGGAATCGTCATCAGCGTTGTTTACGTTTTTGTCTTCGCCGTCGTTCTTCCGCCGTCTTTTCGCCGCTGGAAAAATACATTCCTGCACAAATTCACCATTTAACAACACACACACACACACACGCACACACCGTTGTCGACTTGACCTTTCAAAAGGTTGCCCCAAAGTTAAAATGCATCAAAGTACTCCGCTTTAAAAGCAATTACCACGCCCACTCTTAATCGTGAAGTTATCGGTCATATTCGTAGTTTTTTTTTCGGGATACGTCGCTAGAGGGACAGCCAGAGGGCGGGCGATTTTTACAGGGAGGGCAGACAGTGTAAAGTGAAAAGGAAGGCCTTGAATTTAACTTTCAACACCTCGAGTATCCGCAAAATTTTTTCAATTCACATGCACGAAAAAATAAAAAAAAAACAAAAAATATATACTCGCGAGAAATAGAAGAAAAGAAGAAGAAATGCAGCGGAGAAGAAGAAGAAGAAGAATCCATACACACTGACGTCAATGAATTTGATAAAAATATAAATAAAAGTCGCAAACTTTAAAATATTCATTAAAATAAATAAAATTATATATTTTATTTCTCAAATAAAAACGGGGGGGTCTCATTTTATCGAAGCACAAGTTGCCGAAGAGGAAGCGCATAACTACAGACGCCATTTCCGTTTGCATGCCGTTAGACATCATCGTTAGACAACATACATAAGTCAATAGCAGTCGGCGGCGGAGCTAACGGTGACAGAGAAGAGGGACGGAGACGTAGGCGGAAACAGTGACATTAGTTAAAATGTAGGACAGAAAGGAAACGACAACGAAACGACAAGGAAAATCGAAGAGAGAATTGAAAAGAATCAAAGAATTGAAAAATAATGCAAGCATTCGTTACAAGCAAGCTCTTGTTGTTGTTGTTGTTGTTGTTGTTGCTGCTGCTGTTACTGTTGCAAATATCGTCCTTGGCCTTGCTGTGTGCACACTCGCAATGCCGCACCTTTTTCGGTTGTTGTTGTTGTTGATTTTTTTAAAAAAAACCAACTTCAAAGGTGTGCAAATTTTCGGTTGCATGTTGTTGTTGTTGTTGTTGTTGTTGCTATTAGTCAAAAGGAGTCAATAAATTTAAATTAAATTTAACTGAAACTATTTTCAAGGAGCGTCCAGTGAGTCAGGAGTCGAGGAGCGGCTGGCCTCCAGGAGATTAGACACCTGCCAATTATTTTAATACATATTTTATCAAATGTCTTCAAAAGTGTTAAGAAAAAAATTAAAAAACACGCCCCTTTATCCTCCATCGGAACAAACGGAAAGCGGCTCATTTCAGGTCTTTCAATTTTAGTTTTAGTCTTTTTTGGTTTTTTATGTGTATTATTATTATTATTATTTGTTTGATATGTTGTTGTTTTTGCCTTGCCTTAACCTCAACACGCCACGTCAAATGTTGCTTTCAGTTGGCAAAGTTATAAAAAATACAGAATTTAAAACACAAAAGCTAAAACCAAGAGAGAAAAATTGATGAAATTTGGTGGATAAATGCTTTGCGGCATCCGTTCACACCTTCGAGGTATTTACGTCTTTTTGAGGCGCGACCCTGTCTATCATATACACCGGGTGGGTAGGGCTGTGTTTGTGTGTGCGTGCGTGGGTGTTTTTTTTATTTTTCCAAGACGGGCGTTGCGGCCACAACGATCGAATGAGCCAAATTGGCCATGACTTCAATTTGAATATATATTCGTCGATTATTTTGGGCTTTTTTCGGCATCGTCAACGTCATCGTCCTTTTTTCCGTACGTTTTTTGGTCTAAAGCTAAAGAACTTTTAAAAGTGTTGTGAATCAAATCAAATCTAGGCAAAGGTTAATTTGGGTCGATTGGCTGCTGCTGCCCGCCTACGAAAACTCGCTTGAGACTTGCCTTAAAGTAAGTTCAAGGCTAATAAAAGACTAATAATGGGTCTGCGATCTACGTACCTACATATACCAAGAGCAGAAAGCGTGTGACATGTTGCAATTACCTGCACCACTAAATTTTGAAGGTCCTTAGAAGTGTTAAGCTTGGTCTTCACTTGAAGTGGAAGATTTTTAATTTTTATGAAACATTTTAAAAATTGTGTTGTGTTAAAAAAACCATTATGTTAACAAATTTTATTTGTAAAATTATTTAAATGAAGGTTTATTTTATTAAGATTTTATTTTTCTAATTGAAGTCTTTTCAATCAGTCTTTTATTTTATTAAGATTTAAACTTTCTCATTAAAGTCTTTTTTCCATCAGTCTTTTATTTTATCAAGATTTAAACTTTCTCATAGAAGTCTTTTTTCCATCAGTCTTTTCTTTGATTAAGAGTTTATTTTTTTAATTTAGGTCTTTTTTTAATCAGTCTTTTATTTTATTAAGATTTAATTTTTCAGTCTTTTATGTTATTAGAATTTTATTTTTTTAATTGAAGTCTTTTTCCAATCAGTCTTTTATTTTAATAGGATTTTATTTTCTAATTGAAATCTTTTTAATCAGTCTTTCATTTTATTAAGATTTTATATTTCTAATTGAAGTCTTCTTTCAATCAGTCTTTCATTTTATTAAAATTCTATTTTTCTAATTGAAGTCTTTTTCCCATCAGTCTTTTATTTTATTAGAATTAAATTTTTTTTAACTGAAGTCTTTTCAATCAGTCTTTTATCTTATAAAGATTTTATATTTCTAATTGAAGTCTTCTTTCAATCAGTCTTTCATTTTATTAAAATTCTATTTTTCTAATTGAAGTTTTTTTCCCATCAGTCTTTTATTTTATTAGAATTAAATTTTTTTAATTGAAGTCTTTTCAATCAGTCTTTTATCTTATAAAGATTTTATTTTTCTAATTGAAGTCTTCTTTCAATCAGTCTTTCATTCTATTAAGATCCCATTTTTCTAATTCAAGTTTATTTTAAATGAGTCTTTTATTTTATTAAGATTTAATTTTTCTCATTGAAGTCTTTTTTTTATTGAAGAAGCCGTTTTTCAATCAGCCTTTTATTTTATTTTATTAATATTTTATTTTTCTAATTAAAGTCTTTTTTTCAATCAGTTTATCAAGCAGTTTTGAACCTTAGCCAAAAAATGTAAAACTTCAGATTCGTCTGACAGTATTATTTTTGTTAAAAGGCCCCAAAAACTTGTAAGAATTTCATTTAAATAAAGAATAACATGAAAAAATATACGAACAGTAATCTTTTCAGTTTTTTAATAAATAATATGAAGTATTAAAGTATCAATTGCGATACCTAAACCATATTGATTAAAACAAATCTTTAGTATTTCCACATTTTTGAAATTCGAAAATTCAAAAATAGCTTTCGCATAAATTGAAAGATTTGTTAGCACAATTTGAACATTCCGATAAATGAATAGATGGACATTAGTCAATTCAATGAAAAATTCTTAATGCAACGCTAACCTGCACTGAATGATCCAAATTATTGATGATTCGGATGACGCGTCCGGCGCTGCGTTTTATTGATCCTGACGTTGTGGAGAGCGTGCCGAGATCCGCTTCCATGATGGATGGTTTGCGGCTGGCGGGCTTTGATCCCCAGCCCTGGTTGCCCGGCGAAGCGTACCACATGCCGTTCTTTTTGCCGTAGCTGGCCGGCTGCAAAAATGGAAGATTTTTCAATGCAAATAAATAGATATATTCGTACGTACATACATACGTTTATATAAATACAATTCATGTATACAATATTCATATGTGTGTGTGCGTGTGCGTGTGGCTTGCATTGTGTATGCGAGGATTTATTAGTATTTGTTAGCAGTAAAAGTGTTAAAAGAAAAGCACTCAAGTGTGGCATTCATTTAATTGCTGAACGGCATGCATGCAGCAGCAGCCGCAGAGGCAGCAGTAGCATACGTACTAAAATTCAAATAAATATAAAATTTTTATAATAAATAAACGAATTAAAATATCGCATTGGCAAATAAATGAAATAAATGTTTCTCATTTGTTTTTTTTTTTCTTAAACAGACAGGAAAAAGTTTTAACGCATCATAAATTTAATTTAAACTTAAACCTACCAAACAAAAAAAAACAACAGAACGCTGGCATAAAAACCCAATGCAAAACAACAACAACTTCTATAGTATAAACTGGCCGAACGAACGAACGAACGGCATTGCCAGATCTGTTTGAAAATCCATCTAAACATGATTGAATAAAAAACTCGTTGTACAACAAAGTATGTACTCGTTGGTCATCGGTCGAGTTGGTTAGCAGGCAGTACGTACATATGTACATACGAGTTCGTTTGCGTGCTGTCGTATGAATGCGAGCGCAAGTATTTAGTATTTATTTATTCATACTAATCGTTCATTGTTCAAGGTTAACTTTTTGAATCATGATGAAATCAACCAAAAACTCATAAAACGTTTCCGTACAACAAAGCATATGCAGCAAAAGTATCGTATGAAAACAGAATTTAAGAGAAAGGGGGAAAAAAAAGGAAAAGAATTTATTCAAATTGATTTCTAAATGATTTCTAAAATGATTTCTAAAATCCCTTAAATCCTCCTTTTCTTTAGAACGAGTTCCTTTTAAATTTTTTGAAATTTGCCGAATGAGTATTTTATGCAAAAACAATTATTGGCAATGAAAATCGGGTTTTTTATGGTTCGAATCATAATAAGATTTTGTGAAAATACGCACTCACAGAAGATGTTTATAAAGCTATCAATATTTTAACTTTTACGAATATTTCGATGGTTTACGGGAAATTTCGATATTATAGAAAACGAAGGTAATCAAAATAACAATAATAATAATAATAACACAATATCGTATAAAAAGCCATTTCTTCATTATTATTGCCTTTGTTTTTTTGTTTTATATATTTTTACAATCACGAGAAAAAAATGGTGTGATTTGAAAATTAGTTAACACTTTTATGCCGCATGTCTTCGCAACTTTAGTTCTGGACTCATGCAGAGAAGAGAGACAGCCATTTAACAGTCATCAGTCTGAGACTGTTTGTCTGCCTATTTGTCTTTCTGACCGTGCTATAAGCAGTCGAACAGACTCCAAGAAAGCCATTCAAAACATGGAAAATGCTATAACACAAGCAAACAACAAATGAATAGATAGATAGAATGGACGATGGAACAAAATGGTAGAAATATGCCTTAGTGTCATATTTAAGTCAAGACGTCATCACAAATAAAGAGTCTAGTTGCAAAATAAAAAAAAAAAAACGATCTGGCAAGCTGCCAACAAACGCTTTACGCTTTCAAAAAAAAGAGTTCAAAAAGACGGCCAGTCGACTACGGTTGCGAATTACGAAATTTGAAATTTGTACAATATATTGTATAACATGTGTAGTAAAGTGGTCATATTTTATTTCATATTCAAGTATGAATGAAGAAAAATATGAATGCAGTATGAATATGATTACTCTATTTTGTTGTGATAAATAAAATATAGTACTATTCATTTTAATGATGGGTATGCTCAAAGTGTAAAAAGAGTATACTGAATATATACTCTTGTAAGCACAGAAGTTTGAGAAGTCTGAGTTAAAAACGAAGCCTTAGAAGGAGTTTATTTAAAGCTATGGTAAAGAATGAACTACTCTGATTAATTAAATATCAACAGAGCAAAATGTCTGAAGAAATGTGTCTAAAATAAGGCATCATTTCCTCACTTTCTTAAAATGAGGAAATAATTTTAAGAAAGTCAGAGCCTGAGGAAGAACGCTTTCTCATCTCTACGAGCCTTTCTTTCTGTAATTTTTGTGAGAATGACAACAGTTTCAGAGAGAAACAAAGTGGATGAGAAAGAAAAATTCTTTAGTGGATCAGAATTTTTAGGACAGAAATTTTAGTAAGAGAAAAAGGGAAAGTTGTTAGAAATAATGATGAATAACTCCGTAGAAAAATCAACAGCGTTTACAGAACGTAATATTCACGACGTAAAGTGAGGAATTTGGGAAAATAGAAACATTTTAAAATTCTAATAAAACCAAATTAATTATTACTAGCAATTAGCAATTAATTATTATTGCTAATTATCACTAGCAATACAAAGAAGTTCTAAAGCACATTTTTTCCCTCAGCAAGAGACTAACTAAGCGAATACATGATTTAATCTTTGATTAAGAGATGATTAAGGTTTAAGGCAAAAGTCTTCGGGGAAAACCAAAGATGATTGCTTTTTCTCAATCGATTAAAAATGGTTATGATGAGATTTAGGTACAATCTTTTTTTGTTTATAATTTAAATTTAATGAACAAAATCTAGTAGTCAAACAAACAAACAAACAAACACAAAAACAATCAACTAAAATAAAAAAAAGACTTCAGGCAAACCCAAGACTTCGTTGGCGATGAGAGCATCACGTAGGGCGAATTTTCATCGCTGTCCTCGTACATTTCCAAAGACTTCCTTTCTTTTTCGAGACGCGAGTGCGAAGAAGTGTGCAAAGAGTCGCGCAATTATTGAGTTATTGAAACCGTTTTTTAAGAGAAATGCTTTGAAAAAACGTTGTTTAAAAATTTTGTTTTTATTTCGTCTTGAATAAGAGCTTCTTTTGAATATGAAAGAAGAGGCAAATACTCGTGTACCGCACCACTATTACCAACACTACCAACACTAATAGCACTTATTTCGCTTTTGGATTATATAGAATATTTTTCAGAAATACGCCACTAAGCACTTTTTTTCTACGAGCCGCTCATGACTGCGTTGTCTGCGTCGGCGTCGGTGTCTGCTAAACAACTGCCGTAACGGTTTCGCTTTCATAAATTCTTAACTATTATTTGGGCAGTAAAGGATACGGTAATAACAGAAACCTGACAATACAACAACAACAACAATAACACGGCAGCACTAGCGTTAGCGCCAGCAGGAAGAACCAAGAACAACAATTAGAGAAAGTGACCAATACAAAGAAGTTAAAGCACGGTAGTCCAAGAAGTACATACATAGTAGCAAATAGAAGAAGAAGAAGAAGAAGAAGAGAAGTCAATAAAAACCTGTTCACATCAATGTGCTGAAGCGTCCTTTTGACCCTTAAGCGTCAAAATGTGTGTGTACTAAAAATGCATGCTTTTAGCTTTTCTGCTCTTTTCGTTCAATTTTACAAATAACAACAAAATTGGCACGATTGGGGGTAATTCGAGGCTAATGTAAAGTCCGCCCCCTCCCCTCTCGCTCCCCCACGGTAATGGGTGCAAATAAGGCCATATGCTTCACACGAAGTACGGCGAAGTGGCTCCTTAACAAACATACTCGTAATGTCGTGGCAGAAATTACGACGCTAATCAACACACGCACACAAACACATATGAACGTGTACGTGTTACGTCCTACCGCGGATCGCTTCCACCTTTCACGAGCCAACTTTGTATGGTATCGTATCAATTAAGTTTGCCATTCGTTGACTCGCGAGTGAGTCGAGAAAGGAAGAAGTGGCTGCCATTCGTACGCGAAGTTTGCCTTTTCGGCGGCAGCACGTGTATAGTAAGACTGTAGTAGTGCTTCGGAGGGTCAGGGGGCGGGGTGCAGGGGCAGGATGGCAGCTTGGGAAAGTCCAGTCTTTGTCGATTTCAGTTTCTTTGACGCGCCGGTCGGTCGTTGGCCACACAACATTGTTTTTGTTTAGCGTTCGAAAATTGTTGTTACCTGCTCGATACGTACTCTGTATGTGTGTATGTATGTAGATTGTATGAGTGTATGTATGAGTGTATGTGTGTGTGTGTGTCAGCGCGCGCGTTTGTGTGTGTGTTAGTTTGTTTGGCAGCAAAGTTTTCTTCGGTAAAGAAATCTCATGTAGGTATGATTTGTATATTATGTACGTTTGTTTGAGTGTATGTAAGTGAGTAAGTGTAAGTAAATAAGTCAGTGCATCTGTGTATGTGTGTGTGTTTGTAATTGAAAATTTGAAGCCATCCATGATAGCAGCGTTGATTTTGAATGAAATGAAAGAAAAAGTGATTTACACTGAGTAAAAGAAAATTAACATAATTTTACACTGAGAAAAATGGTTCCATAAATGGAGATTGAAAAAACTATAAAACTCAGGCGATGCCTAATGATTTAACGACCTTACTTAAATGACGGTTAATGATTTTATTGTATTATTTTTTATTTTCTGATTAACAAAAATTTAAAAATTGTTAAAAAAATAAATAAAAATACATAATATAATATTTACAAAAATAATATATGAACAAGAAAAAAAATAATATTAAATAAGTAAATATTTTTAAAAATTTAAATAAATTGTAATTTAAATTCTGTTAATAATTTTTGGCTTTTTTTTCTACGCTTAATTTTTAATTTTCATTATTTTTTCATTAAATGGCGGTTAGTGATTTTATCGTATTATTTTTTTATTTTCTGATTAACAAAAATTTAAAAATTGTTAAAAAAATAAATAAAAAAAATATAATATTTACAAAAATAATATATGAACAAGAAAAAAAATAATATTAAATAAGTAAATATTTTTAAAAATTTAAATAAATTGTATTGATATTAAACTTCCCTTTAATTAAATTTCTGTTATAATTAAGTAAATAATTTTTGGCTTTATTTTCTACGCTTAATTTTTAATTTTCATTATTTTTTCATTAAATGATGGTTAGTGATTTTATCGTATTATTTTTTTTTATTTTCTGATTAACAAAAAATTAAAAAATACTAAAAAAATTAATAAAAATAATATAATATTTAAAAAAATAATATATAAACAAGAAAAAAAAAATAGTACTAAATAAATAAATATTTTGAAAAATTTAAATAAATTGTATTAATATCAAATTTCCCTTTAATTAAACTTATTTTGTAATTAAATAATTAATTTTTAGCTTTATTTTTTACGCTTAATTTTTAATTTTCATTATTTTTGATATATTATAAAATTAAAAAAAAAATTATGGAAAATTAAATTAAATGAATTATAATTCTTTCTCGGTATATTTGTTTTTGAAATCCGGAATTCATAGAACCAAAATAAATGGTTCTTTTATGTCTTTTTTGTGCTTAATATTTTTTTATTATATCCGCTCTTTATTTTTTATTATTTTTTTATTTATTTTTTTTTTTGTCATGTTCATGAGCTGTAATTTTTTTTTCTTTTCACATTTCTGTATCACATTTTCCGGTCGATACGTTGGTTGCTTCGTCGCCAAAGTTGTTGACATACGCCAGCAGGACATGCAAGCATCCTGTCTGCGAATTAAAACATATTTCACGCTAATTATTTTCT
Organism: Conops quadrifasciatus; assembly: GCA_949752815.1. Classification (NCBI taxonomy): domain Eukaryota; kingdom Metazoa; phylum Arthropoda; class Insecta; order Diptera; family Conopidae; genus Conops; species Conops quadrifasciatus. The sequence continues at coordinate 4,708,036 of OX457079.1, forward strand.
TTCTTTCTTTTGCTTTTTCACCGGAATTTACATACACGAGTTTTTAAGAAGACATTCTTCCAAAAAAGAAAAGGAAAAGAAAAACTGGGGTCATTTCATCACTGCCGCCGTATAGAAATCTGATTTCAAGGCAGGTGGTGTATATACATACTCGTACATACATACGAATATATACGTCGCCGTACGTAACCTCTTTAATCCAGAGTCGACAGAAAAGCACTGGCTTTTTTTTTTGTCTGATTTATGAAGTATGTCTGCCGCATACGCGACGTATCGTATGTACGTACGTACGTACGATCTGCTCGTACGTAATAAACCAAAATGTTATTAATTACTGACACGTCGCAGCGTAGCTCAAAGCTTTTCAGTTAGTTATTCAGGTTGAATAAAGCGAGAGAGTGGAGGGCAGGCGGTGTTGATTCGTTAGCGGCAACGGCAGCAGTAGAATATTTTTCTTTCTCTTTCTTTCTGTTTTTTGTGAGTACAGGTTTTTTTTCTTAGAAGTGAGCAAAATTTAGAGAAAAAATTTATGTTTCGAGAACCTAAGATTGTTCTCCATGACATAATAAAATTTGGCCCTAATATCGTATAATAAGCCAAAATTGTAAATGATATGAGACATTTTCTTAAGAGTAGCATAAATTTCGGTTTTATTCTTATTTATTTTTTTTAATATATTTCTTTTGCTCGAATAATCATAATTAATGTGTTTTATCATCACCAAAGATAAAAATTAAAGAAAAATTTTAGACCTTTCAACTGTGAAATTATATTGAAATTATATTCTTAATAATTTAAAAGTAAAATAATTAAAAAAATTTTTGTTATCAACGACTTTTTTCCAAACAATACATTTCCACAACAGAATTGTAGAAAAAATTCTAAATTATAAGAAATTGAAATTGTGGAATTGTAGAATTATAACCGGTTATTTTGAAAAGGAGAAGAACTGACTTGATCAGTTAACTTTTTGAAAAAATGAAGATAATGCTTAGACCAGATTTCTTCGAAATCTTTACAAATTTCTCGTAAAAAATTTTCGTATGAATAGAATGACGTTCAAAATGTACAGCTAAACATATTTCCAAATAAGAAAAAGTGAACTTATTTCACTTTTAAAAACAACGTCTCAATTGAGCCGCTTTCTTTGAAAGTGTGGTAAGTCCTTTGCATGAACGAATGATGAGAAAACTTTTTTTCAGGTACTATGATCTTAATAGTTTAGAGAACAATTTAATTTAGAGAACAATTTTTGAAAAAAAAAATTGAAATTTGAAATTTGAAAATTTGAAAATATTTTTATAAAACAAAAATTAAAAAATTGAAATTTGAAATTTTTTTTTCTTTTTTAATTGATAAATGAAAATGTTCATCCCTTTTCATAAGAATTGCATTATATTCAGAAGTACGCATCATTTACTAAATAAAAGTTATTAATTGTTAAATAAGTTACGTTTTGAAGTTAGCGAAGAGTTCTTAAATTTTTCTCTTTATTAATTGATTATTAACAATTCCTACAAGACATAATTGACAGCAATGTTCTATCGAAATTCTCTATGCTCTATTAAAGTGTTATTTGAATATTCTCCTAAAAATCTTTGAAAAATAATCTGCGCTTCAGTAATAAATAATTTTTTATCGTATTTTCTGAAAAAATGTGTCATGTACGAGTTATTTTCAAAGTTTTAGGTTTTGATGTTATCAGTAAAACCCTAAAAATTAATAAAATATGCGTATATTTAGCAAATATTCGGGATTATCAGTAGCTGACAATCGAAACGTGTTGAAAACGATTTGAATAAACGCGGAAAAATAGAACACAAAAATAACGGCGGCCGAAAAGGAAGAATTTAGTAATTTTATAAACGAAATAAAGCCATTACTTTTGTGGTGAGAGGATAAGGTTGGCATTTTTTTTAGGTCAGCGGCATACATATGTTGAGGTGGAGAGCGCGTTGTCGATGGCCCGATGGCTCCATGTCTCATTAAAATACAGGGTGCTTAATTATTATGTATGTACATAATTACATATTGTTATAAGGAAAGTGGAAAAAGTAATATGACTTATTGTATATAAAAGAAACAGAATTAATTACATTAGTTGCACTAAGAAATGTGCCCAATGCCGTTTCTTTGGCCCAGAAATCACGCAACGACGGCTTCTCCTGGTAAGCCATTTTTGGGATGAAGCGAAGACGAAGAAGGCGTATGGATTGGAAGAACTACTTTTTTTTTTTTTGGTGTTCTCTATGAGAGCGTACGTATATAATAAATATACGACGTTATCGCGTTAAGTATCACCACACAAAAAATAATCTCAAATATTTTTGTTGCATGTAAGTGATTTCTTTTCCTTTCTTTTATTATTAATATTATTTTTATTGTAAGTGTTGCTGTTGATTTATGATGATGTTTTTCGCTGCTGCTGAGATTTTTTGTGTCCAAAATGCGGTTATTATGCTTTATTTTAGGTTATGTATATTAGCGTGAATTAGGACAACTTCAGAACGTGAAGTTTTTGCTGCTGGTTTTATTATTATGGTCTTATTATTATTATTATTAATGTTTCAGTTAAGTGACAACATAATGAATGAAATTTTGAGGTTTTGCTCTTTTTCGCAGCATTCTTTGAAGTTTTCTGTTGCACACACGCGATTTGTTGTTTACGCGAAATAACGATAAGAAAAGTAAGAAGAAAATAAAGAAGAAGAGAAGAAAAGCGAAAGTAATTGTTGTTTAGTCTCTGCTTCTTCGAGAAATATATGTAATACCCAAAAGGGAAGAAGAGAGTACACCACGGCGTATGAGTATGAAACGCGCGTAATCCTCAGTTAAAATGTAATCAAAGATTAGCGAAAGAATTTGACATTACATAATCAAAACGCTTCAAAACTTGGATGCCCTTGAGCGCGTTTTAAAACGAAAATGGGTGGTTTTTTAAAATTTTCGTAAACTATTTTCGTATTGCGTTAAATTCTAACTAACGCACACGCACGCAAACACACACGCACGCGGACACCGTAGAACAATTATCACGTAACACGTTACGCGACACGATGACAGCAACTGATTAGTGCAATATCACAGAACAAAAGACGATCTGAGCGCAAGACAAAGTGTGGTCAAGGAATGGTAAAGCTTTAATGAAATGACAACAACAGACTTTGGCTAAATGACAGGAACAGCAATAGCAACCAAAACAACAACAACAACAACAACCAGACTATGGCCAAGAAAAAGCATTGCAAAATGTAGCATTTTAAAATGGACTGACAACAACAACAACAACAACAACAACAACAACAACAACAATAACCACAACAAGAAATTGCATTAAAGTAACACTAGAAAGCCCAAAAATATGAAGAAAATAGTAGCAAAAACAACAACAACAACAGCAACATCAAGAGCTAGTAATATAAGGACATAACAAGAGTTAGGCAGCAAAAAACGCCACAACAACAACAACAACAGCAACAACAAAAAAGGAAACCAGTAGTAGAAAAGGAATTAAAAGAACAAGAACGACAATAACACTAAGAGCAGTACTGGAAAACAACAGTTACAACAACAACAACAACAACAACAACAACAACAACATCCACAACAACAACACTAACCCTATTCCGTCCACATCAACACCGAAACAGCAAAGAGAATGAACGTATCGAAAACAAAAGGAAAACCAAGCGGTAACGATATTTAAAAGCAACAACAACGACAACGACAACAACAACAACAACAATATTACATTACAACGTCCAAAAACGACCATACAAACGACAACGACAACGACTCAATTGAATTTCCGGTTGATCCAGTTATTTTCATAATGTCGAATGCATTAACTTCGCTTCTGCTCAAGAGAAAACAACAAAAACCAATAGAAATAACAACAGCAGCAACAACAACAACAACAACGACATAAACGGCATCGTGTTAGACATTTTGGAATTTGCATTAAAGCGAAAGTTGTTAATAATGGCAGCAAGCGAGACGAAGAGACATTTTTATTGGGCCCTTTTGGTGATGGTAGAGGCGAGGGTGGTGGTGGTGGTGTTGTTGCTGTTGGGGTGGTTTTTGTTTTCTACTGTGTGTTGGCAATATGGCGACGAAGCAACACAGGCACAAGTAGTCAGCAAAAGCAGTCAGTCAGTCCTGACAAGAGCTCCTCCTTCCTGCCGATTTTCACAGTTAAAAAATTATGAGAATGGAATTTGCAATAAATCGGAGCTTAAAGTTCTGAAATAATATCTGTTGCGTCCTCGATTCAGAATGTTTCTCCGTTCTCGTCTCCACTATGAACAACCTCATTCTCATAGAAGTACCGAGAAGGAAGGAAGTTAGTCCCGCTTTTAGTTGATCTCTTCGCTTTCGTCCATTCCACTTCTAGAAAACTTTTCTATTCCATAAAATCTATCTGACATTAATTTAAAATGCTCTGTCCCCATTTTCAAACCTTTCATTCATGACCGACCAATCATTTCGATCTAATTCCGATTAACTCCTTCTCTCATCAAATACGATACGATAATGTGTTATCCATTTCACGGTAACCGTCCCGTATCGCCGCAACCATTCTGCTGGTTCAATCTACAGCAACTCTTCCTTCCACTTCCACTCAATCGCCTTCGCCTTCAACTAATCCGTTCATTATAGCATTCTTTCTTAAATCTGCCCGTCATTCCTCCCCAACCCCTCCTCCTTCCTTTTCTTCTTCCTTCGCACCACCCATCGTCCATTATTAAATTCATCCACTGCCAGCTTCGTAATGCCAACAATTTTCGCCTGAACATAAGCTTGATCTAGACCGCATCGCTTCACAAAATCGTTGGCACCCAAGAATTTCTTGCCAATACTTTCAATTCCAAAAAAAAAAAACAACAACAAAAACAACCACAGCCACTCAGAAGCCAACAAACAACTAACAAATTGTTGTATTTGAAAAAGTAAAAACCAGAATGGGCTTTATTTTTGCTTTTCTGTTGGTTTTTTTTTTGTTAAATTTAAGAGCCAGTTAAACGTTTTGCAAACAATATGTACTTCGTTTCGGTTGGATTCTTCGGTTCTCGAACAAGTTTTCCATTAAATTTATGTCTAGGAAGAGCCCGGAATTGGAGCGACGTTTCGAAAGTTTCTACAGCGATTTGCATAAAATGTGCAGCCAAAAGCGATGAGCAGCAGCGACATCGCAAGTTGGACATGAAGAAAAATGTCTGCGAAAATTCCTTAGTGGCACACACACTAACCCCCTTAATCCCTCCTTCTCCCCGTCTCCCTCCCCCCCTTCCCAACCCTCTCCCTTCTCACTGCTCTAAAATGTTTGTTTCTTAACATACAAATCGTTAAGGAATCGATTTGGTGCAGAAAATGCTGCGACGAGTATTCATCGAATATTGAATAGAAAAGAAAGCCACTCATTGTTAATTTACACAAATTTAAAATGTTATTAATTCGACTTAATAAAAAACTGAAATGAATTGAAAAGCTTGCAGCTGTCAGCAGCACCACCAAAAAGCTCTCACATCTAGCAGTTTAATGACCTTTTTTAGAGTCAGTGACGAAACAATGAATGGATTCGTGAAGATGAGAAGAATCTTTCGAATTATATGAATATCAATAAAATATCAGTTTGGATTGAAATGGCTTTTTAAATTTAAATACCTTCAAAGACAATTTTAACTTTATTATTTATTTAAATACAAATACAAATATTAAATTTATTTAAATTTAAATTTTATTTTAAAATTTTAAATTTATTTAAATTTTAAATTTAAATTTAAATACAAATACCATAGATTTTCTTCTCTTTTTCAATAATCCGTCAAACTTTATTCATTCTGAAATGTTTACTCTAAAAATTATAACGATTCCTACGAATATCGTAGGAAACTCATTCCAAAAGAATGAGCTAGATAAATTAGAAAGAATTAGAATGTTTTTGTTAATAATTACTTATAGAAATTCTCTCTGTAATTTCCTTTGATAAATTCATGCAAGAGTTTTGTCATCTCTCAATGAACCTTTCGTGTACTTTAAGTGCTTGAAAGCTACTCTTAGGTGGAACCAAAATGGCTTTGGATTATTGAAATGAGACCAGCTTCAATTAAATAAGCTTTTCATGTCAATCTCAAATACGATGGAGATTAAGCAGAAAAGTACTTAAATTAAATAATGAGAAAAATGAGAAAAAAATTAGCTATAGAACTTTTGGTTTAAGTGATTTCAAGTAGCTTTTAGCAGAATCCGATAAGTTTAAAGCACTTGACTTTATTATCAACAGAATTTGTTGGGCTTACAAATCGTGACTCATGGAAAGCTCATTATCATACAGATTAAAAGTAAGTACTTAAAAATTAAATATAAAAGTAGATCGTATCGGCTGTTGATCTGAGTGTGAATCTAAATGATTCAAAAGAAATTTCTGAACATTTGAGTAATATAAAATAAACTAAAAATAAGTTATTTGTTAAGAAGTCAAATTTGTTTTTAAGAACGCATAAGCTTTTTGCTTTTAAATTTTTTAAAATTCTATTTAAATTATACGATTTTTTTTAAAGAAGTTTTTCTTCCTTAATGATTTAGGAAAGCACATTTTGTTTTTTTAAAATATATGCAATAAAATGCGTTAAAATATATTAAAATCCTTTTGCTTACTAATTTGTAACTATTTGTCATATAAAATAGAGTTATTTCTTTTTCTCCTTCTTCCTCCTCTTCTACTTCTTCTTCTTCTTCTGTCATTTATTATTCCGTTTACTCGTAGTTTATTCCTTAAAAAATGTAAGTTTTTCCATCGTAATCTTTCTCACACTTTGTGTGTTCACCTTTTTTTTCAAAGGTTGACGACTGTTGTTGTTGTTGTTGTTGTTGCTATTGTTATTGCCGGATTCTCTAATGTACTCAATTTTAATTACAGGCTATAATTTTGTTTTTATGTTCTCTATTAAACAAACGTAAGGATAATGGACTGAACTCTAAGGTAATGGGCGTAGGTCATTCGATCGTTTAATGTGTTGTTTAAATTTTATGAGTATGAGTATGAGTATTTTATGAGTGCTTCTTTTTCTTCTTGTTTTGCTTACAAACTATTTATTAAGCAATGACATAAGGTTTTAATTTAATGATAAGAATGGGTTGGGTTTCATGTGTTGCCATAAAAAAAAAAAGAAAAGGTGATGAAAATGTTAATACGTCGATAAAGAAAATTCCTCTGCGTATTTTTTTTATAGTAACGTATATTTTTGTTTGTTACTTAAACTTTAAGATTTTGATATGATTGTAAGCTGACAAAGAAGAAGGAGAAGAAGAAGAAGAAAATAAAGAAAAAATAGAAACATTTAAAGGGCTTAAACAATGAATAGCAAAAAATGAAAAGGAATTGAATTAATTTCATACTCCTTTTAACAAAAGAAGGACTTTCGTTTAAATCGTTCGAGAAAACCTCTTAAAAAAATATTTAACTTTATGGCTTAAAGGATTACTGTCGCTGTCACTATTTTTTTACGTATTCAATTTTCTTATCTTCTTTTTTTTTTACTTCTTCTTCTCTGTCAATTTTTATGCATTTTGTATTGCGCTACTTTCGAAAGCTTTGATTTCCGAACACAATAAAGTCTTTTAATATTTAAATTCAGGTAAACGGTGTGTGAGAGAGAGCGAGAGAGAGAGAGAGAGAGAGAGAAAGAAAGGTTCTCTCCCAAACGTTGTTGGGCAAAACAATGTAGGCGCTTTTAAATGCTCCGCAAACGCATAAATTACGAATACATTTAAAGTTGCAAAGTGGCGAAAAGTGCAGAAATAAATAATGACACTTTTAAACGCTTCTTGTGATGCATTTAATTATTTTGCTGTCATTCGATTGAGCGTAAGGCACACGTACGCCCGATGATGGTGACCACGCAGCGCTCCGTACAAGGCTACAATAGCGAAGCGCACACACACATACATACACACATGAACAGCCAGCATTTAACAAAAAAATTCTACTTTATTACATTGTAATGATAATACTAAAAAAGGACAAAAAAATATCGTATTAAAAAAAAATTCGAATCTTCACCGAAATTCTTTTTTATTTATTTATCATCAATTTGTAACAAATTCCACCGCAAATACGCATGAATAATAATAATGGAAAGACCGCAACAACAACAACAACAACAACAACAACAATAAAAAATAAATTTTTTAAAATTCCGACGGAACAATTATAGGCACAAAAAAGGAAGTCGCTTTTACGAAGCGACCGAAAGTAGTCGCTGACAAAGCATCAGGCAAAAGGGAAAAGAGAGAGAGAGAGAGAGAGAGAGATAATCCCTGTAGCGGAATGATTGAATGTTAGTGCGTAACATTTACCCCCAGCACCGGCCGCTGCTCTCTCTCTCTCTCTTCCTTCCGCGCTATTAAATTGTCATTGAAAAAAAATTAATTACAGCCGCTCAGGAAAAACCAGAGAACCGCTCGCTGTTCAGGGACATTCATTAATAATACGACAATACGTAACGGACCAAAATGCCCAAAACCAAAAAAAAAAAACCGAACCAAACCAATGCAAATGGCCAGATTGTGTGTAACCGTCGACAGGACGCCGCCCAATTCGTGGAGTTCACACTCGTAAACGTTATAAACGTATGCAGCTCTGAGGCTGCATAAAGTACGAGTACGAGTATGTGTGTCTTCATGTGTGCGTGTGTGTGTGCTTATGTTTCTACCGGCTGATGGTGATGGGTGTAACCATCATCGTATGCGTGTATATGGTTTCATGTAATGCATCATAATCCAATTTAATCTTCGAAGTTTACAAGCCGCAATAATCAAGTACAAAAAAACATCATCAGCAACAACAACAACAACAACAATAACAGCGCAAACCACCGGCATGCAGCAGCAACCACAGATTACTATAATAACCAAACATATTTAGGGAGAGACCTTCTTCGCCTCACTCCGCTGTTTTTTTTTTAAAAACCAAAAAAAAGCGTTTAAACCTTTAGGCTTGTTTTTCTAAAAGTATTAAAACCAAGCCTTCTAAAAATTAAAAAAAAATATTGAATTTTTTGGTAGTGTGTGTGTGTGTGTGTGTGTGTGTGTGTGTGTAGTACCCCATGGCGCATGAGTAACCGTTAATTGCAATACCCTTTTAACAGTTTTTTCTCTATTTCATTTTTGATTTTATTTCTTGATTATATCGTTTTTTATTGTGGCAGAATTGGCTGCACCTTTAAAACCTTTTTCAGTTCAAATAATAATAAGCAACAGCAGCGTGTAGTAGCAACAACAACAACTACAACTACAATTACTATTTAATGCATTTACATGCTTTTAAAATAATGAAATGTTCCATAATCACCAGCTGCATTTATTCAATTTCCAAAATCGTGTGAGGCCTTCCGTCCAACGTCATGGCTGAGGCCCAATCAACGCTGGAACAACAACGAACGGGGCGCCAAGCAATTTGGCGAGTGGCGCTAATTCGTTGCTGTTTGCAGCGTAGATTGGGCCTCAGCTATCAGAGTAATAATTCTAACGAATTATCATATAAAAAATGGCAGTAACGAATGAGTTACTGGTTATGGCACAGTATTCGTTTAAACGCGTAATCAATCAATCAATTAAATGAGTAGCCGCCGCATAAACGAGGCATCATCATATAAACAAATTTTCGTAATCGTATAAACGAGTTGCGTGAATAAACGAGTGATGAATGGATGAATGAATTCGCAATTTAGAGCTTTTAATGTCTAACGAATTATCAAATGAAAAATGGCAGTAAGGAATTAGTTACTAGCTTATGGCACAGACGAGTATTCGTTTAAACGCTTAATCAACCAATCAATCAAACTAGTAGCCGCTGCATAAACGAATCATCATCAAATAAACAAATTTTCGTAATCACATTAACGAGTTGCCTGAATAAACGAGTGACGAATGAATGAATTCGCAATTTATAAGTTTTTATGTCAGGCCAGTGTTGCCAAATGCCAAATAGAGTTAGAGCTCTCAGGAACTTCATGAGGCTGAGACAAAGAAGGAAGATCAAGTTATGAGAATAAGAAGAAAAAAGTGGGTAAAAGTAATTAAAAAACTCGATTAGAGACAGACGTTTGTTTGTGTGTATGTCTGTGTGTGAGAGAGAGAAAGATCGAGAAAAAGTTTTTGGGGAAAAAAAAGTTTCCACGAAGCGGTTTCCTTCCAACAACACAATTGCAACGAACTTGTTCACGACTTTCAGAACTTTAACGAGTTAAATCTGAGCCGTCATTCGTCGCCGTTTATGATGACAGCTTTAATTGCTATCGTACTTCGTATTTTTGTCGTTCTGCTACTTCTTTTATTTTATACTCTTCTCGATTTTCATTTTTATTTTCATTGCGTTTTACTTTTTTCTTTTATAAATTTATTCTTTAATGTACGAGTACTACGAGTATACTCGTATTTACTTGTAAAAGTATGTGCGTGTTTTTAGTATAACCTCGTTTCAAAGTGGGTGGATTCGACACTGACAGGTGTGAACTTCCCCGAAAATGAGTGCACATTATGGAATGATGTGCATCGTCTTTATGACCTTGTCATCGTCATCATCATCATCATGGTCTTTAACATCATTGCTGAGGTGAAATGCGATTATTAGAAAAAACATTATTACAAAGAAGTGGCTACAAACAAATTCATCAAACGGTTCATTAAAGTTTTCAGCAGGAATTATTTCAATAACGCGAATTTGATGCACATTTTATCGAAGTAGCGGAAATTCGAGAATTAAAATTTTAGTAATTTTTCGCATTTTTTGGTTTAATTTTCTCGAAAGAAGCAATATTTTAAATTAATTTAAAACCTCTAATTGGTAGAAATTTTCGCATTTCTCTTGAAATATTTAGTTTTTCTTGGTACTTTCGAAATTTCGAAATTTCAAAATTCTTCATTCTAATTAGTTTTTGTGTTTAGAATTGAAAAACTTGCCTCCTCCATCCCACTCTCATCCTAAGAGCTTCACACCGCGCTCACCTGAGAGCAAAGACTTCGTCTACTTACGCTGCTAATTGTTATTAAAATTTGCGTGTTAAAATAAGTCAGCAGTGAACTCCTTCGAAGTGTTGTACTACGTTTCTCTCCTACGCCTTTCTCTTCTCCCAAACGCCATTCGCAAAGCAACAACAAGTATACCGGAGAACTAGTTCCCATTCCCGTTGAAATTACATACATACAAACACACTGGCTCATGTTATAATTAAAGCATGAGCATGAGAGAGAAAAATAAAGAGCGAAGAATTTCACTTTCTTTTGTGAAGAACGAAAGTGGTTCGGTTTGCTGCTTGCATGCTAAACTGTTAAAGGAAAAACCAGTGTTGGATTTCGTTGTTGTTGTTGTTGTTGTTGTGGTTATTTCGCTCGCTCGCTCCCTGTTCGTCTCTGTGGTGACCCAATCAACACGTAAGCAAGAGCAGCCGCGAAGATTATGCGCGCGGCAGTCAGTCGTTTGGAAAACGAAAGCATGCCACCACGCGCTGACCACAACATATTCAAATTTTATCGATTTTGCGCTCAGATTTCGTGAGGTTAAAATATACAGCCACAGCAACAGCAACAGCAACAATAGCGACAACAAAAATCAAATAATATTTAAATTTTTCAAAAAATTACAAGGAAAGAGCAATTAAGCGATAATTGTTGTTAGAGAAAATTAATACTAAAATTTTCTTAAGTAAAAGAGTGGAACCTGGCATGCTCCCTCGACTAACACACACACTCCCACCAACGCTCAAACAATGACGCGCGTCCATGCGCCGACTTTCCGTCCACCTGCAGTTACGTTAATTTCTCTAAATTCAAAATGAAACGATTTCTCTCTAACCATTTTCTTGTTCTCTCTCCGCATTTCTTTGTCATGTTATCTCTTTATCTCCCTCCCTCTCATGTATATACATATATAGCATGACCCTCCCTCTGCACTTACCTTAAAAGCTTTAAACGATGACACAACATAGCTGGCGCCGTCTTCGAGTTCGTCCAGTGTGTACTTGCGATCACCGTCCATGGAAAAGACGTAGCGAGCGCCGCGTGGAAGATCCATCTTGGGCGAAATTTTGTCCAGCAGCGAGTCGAGCGAGGTGATATCGCGTCCGGGACGATAACGTAACTCCACGCCCGGAAAAAACGGATCGCCATTGCGATAGAAGACGACGCGCCGAGCCTTCCAGTAGGACAAATGCGAATAGCGGCTCATGGCCGCGTGCTGCTGCTGCTGCTGCTGCTGCTGCTGTTGAGAATGTGTGGACATTTCGGGGCGTGACTTTGAACGCGGCAGCGGCATTACAGACGACTGCTGCTCTGAAACCTCGCTCATGTTGTCGGCCATGAGAGCGCCGCCGGTGGTGGAGGCGACAGCGGCGGCGGCGGTATCGATGTCTTCTTCCGCGGCGAGGGCGGCACTGTGCCAGCCGTTATGATAAACGTGATGACCGTTAAGGGCAATGGTGCCACCTAGAGAGCGAGTACTGGCGACTTCTTCATCATAATCGACATTATCGTCGCTGTCCTCAAGATGATGATGATGATTGTGATGATAATGGAGACCGGGTATAACGCGGGGACTCTTCAGCGGGTTATTGTTGTTGTTATTAAGGCGATTATGATGATTATTATTATTATTATTATTATAATTAATGACGCCGTTATTGTTGTTGTTGTTGTTGTTGTTGTGGTATTTAATGGTGTCACTAATTTGGGTCGGCGTTGGCGAGGCCGCGGGCGACGAAGCGTTTGCTTCGACTTCCTCAATCGTACTGATTTGTGCCAAATCGCTGCCGTCCAAAAGCTTCTGCTGCTGCTGCTGCTGCTCGCCGTTATTCATGGTCTCTGACGTGGCGGGCTCGTGGTCATTGCTGTTGTTGTTGTTGTCGTTAGTGGACATGCTGGGCGCTGAGTCAATTGTGGTTATGGTATACGCAACGAAAATGTTTCTCTTTTTTTTAATTTCTAACACTCTAACACTGCCTGCAAAATTCCTACGCTCTCTTTTCCTCTCTCACGCTCTCTGAATTCTTTGCTTAGAACAAAATGCAAATATTTCTCACCGAAAAGCAACGAAAAATCACTGAAAGACTGAAATATTCTGCAAAAAAGTCGAAGTTAGCCAAAGGGTTGTTGACGTTGTTGCTGTTGTTGACCTTCGCCGTCGCCGTCGCGGTCTGTGAGTGCGAGTGCGTTGTATGAGGCAGGGCGGCCCCAGCTCGTGAACGGTGCACCGCAAGAGTGAAATGCTTGAGGAACGATTACAAAGGAACGGGACAATGTCACGTCACGTCACGCCACGCACTCAAAATGAAGTGTTTGCAACGCACAGTGCACAACGCACGCAAAGAGTATGCAACGACGTTTGCAACACGTTGCAGTGGTCAAGAGGCACGCCTGCCAAGAAGCTGTCGCCGGCCGCTGGATGGTGCTGCTGCTGCTGTCTGTTTGCGCCTGGTGGACGCACGGCACGCAGCGCGGGTTCAGTAGGTCGACGGTCGACGGTTTCCGGGATGAAGTAGGTTAACGACACCACCAGAGAGCGTCAGAGGTTTTTCCGAGAAATAAAGCTGGAGTTAATTTTGCACGCTTCAGCTCTTCAAGTGTTCTTCTTGCTCTTCTTCGGTGCGGTTTTTATTATTATTATTAATTCTGATTAATTTTTTATTGTGTTTTCAGTTGGTTTTTGTTTTTTTTTTTTTTGTTGTTGTTATCCTTTCACCAGTTGCTGTTGCAACAAAACAAATTTCACCACGTTTTTCTTTCGAAACAACTAAAAATTGGTCTTTGATGAAATTTTGAATTTTTCCCTTGTTGCCCTTTTTTTGTGGTTACACTAATTTTAGTGGCGCTTATTGTTTTGAAAAATAAATTTTTTTTTTTTAATTAAAAATTAATTTTACAAATTGTCCGCAAAAGTTCTTCTGGAGGTTGCCAGAAATTCCGTCTGCCACCTGCGCCGGTCGAAAACTTTTTGATTTTGGTTTCAGTTAAAGAATAGCGAGCCAACAACGCTCTGCTGCTGGTGCTGCTGGCTGCGCTCGAGTTGCTGTGTCCAACGGTCATATCCATGACATCCATGAAAGTGCTCGTATGTGTGAAGGTGTATACGTGTGTGTGTGTGTGTGTGTGTGTGTGTGTATGTGCGGATTACTAAACGGTAATTGTTAATAAAAGTGTGCCACTTCCCCTCCCCCCGCCTCCCTCCCTCCTTTTACTCCTCAAGCCATCATCGAGCTTTTTCCTTTTCCTTTTCCTCTTCCTTTTCCTTTCTGTTGCTAATTTGTCCATGCACAGGCCTAAAAAGTTAGAAGGAACTGCCAGCAACTGCCCGTTGGGGTCACCCAGTCAGTCCATTATTGTTGTTGTTGTTGTTGTTGTTGTTATTGTTGTTGTTGCTGGTCGCATGCGATGCGCAATTTCAACGTCTTGACCGTCTTTAACCGCCTTGACGTTATTTCTTTTAGGCCAACACTTCAGATTGTGTTGGCTTTGTTATGCTTCGTTATTATTGTTGTTGTTGTTTTTGTTGTTATTACTGTTGTTGTTGTTGTTGTTGCTGCTGCTGTTGTTGTTGTTGCTGTTGTTGTTGCTGTTGTTGTTGTTGCTGTTGTTCTTATAGTGGTGCTTGTGTGCTTCTCCGTTCCGTTGCATGCAACACTGTTGTTAGCAAGAGTGCCCAGAATGAGACATCGTTGTTGTATCGTACACAGTAGTTGTTGTTGTTTTTGCCGCTGCCGCTGCCCGCGCTTCGGAGGGACAGAGTGGCACAGATCCTCGACGGTTGTGGGCCCAAGTTCTTTTCTTTCGCGCGATGCGGTCTTTTTTGTGGTTTTTATAGTAATTCAAGCAATGTAAAACGACCGTACACACGTCGACGTTGTTGTACAATGGAACAAAAGCATACATAAAATATAACAATAACTTTTAAGTGACTTTTTCCTTAAAGGTTTCTTATGTTTTTAAAAAATCTGTTTGTTAAGTTTTGTAATTTTATTATTAAAATATTCATGATCATGATTTCTTTTAAATTTTTACCATTATTTATCAATATCATGCCACTGTATCCAATCCAATCGCACATAAGCTTGTAAGAAAAAAAGGATCAAGACGAAATAATCTACCGTCCCAGAAACTTTTTACCTAAGTGCAGAAGACAGCTGGCTCTTTTTCGCCGCTCTGAGGCGCGCCCACAAGCAGAAAAGCCCTCAAGAAACAATTGTTGGGCATATTTTTTTCGCCTTTTCTTAATGTATATGGTTTTTGTTGTTTATGTTTTTTTTTTACAGCCAAAATCAACTTTCCATAGTAGCCTTTCGTATGAAAAGGCGGCTGCCTTTCGAAAGTACAAAACCACAACTATGAAGTACCATTTGCCGAAGTACCGCCGGCAAAGCATAAAGCCGCAGACTGTGACAATGTCGTCTACACGAAGTTGCCGTCAATTTGTTTGAAGGAAGAACGCGGTGGACGAGGAGGAGAAGAAGCCTCGATAGACACAAAGGTCAAAATACATACAATATTTCAGAATGTTCAGAACAACGAGAGTAACTTGAAAATAATACGATATGTACGATATTACAATAGAGAGAAAAAAAATTATTACAAATAGTATAAAATTTAAAAAAAAAAAACCAAAAAAAAAACCAAAAAAAAAAAAAAATTACAAAAAATCCACAAAGAGCGCTAAAGCGTTTTGCGCTTAATTTTTGTGTTTTTTTTTTTTTTTTTGTAAGGCGACAAGTATAAATTTTGTTTCTGTTCTTGATACTCGCTTCATTGATGGAGAGGCCCTCTGTCGCCGGCCCCCTCCCCCTCCCCTTCCCCTTCAACCTGATTTTATGCGGATCTTGAAGTGTGCAACAACAACAACAACGACAGCACGAAAGAGTAAACTTTTACCATTGTCAAACGTGATACGCCGAAAAGATTTTCTACATGTTCCTTAAAAGCGGTTAAAAGGGTGAAGAGAGAGGGTGAGAAGGGGGCGCGGGGGTGAAAGCTGTTGATTTCTTTTGTTTCTCTGCGGTTACGGTTGCGGTTGCGGTTGTCAGTGTGTGTGTGTACCGACATTTTAATAGCAGGTGCCGAAAAGCAAAGACATTTTATATTTTATTGAAGGCCTTTCATGAAAATATGTCACTCAGCCCCCCCCCCCCACTCTCACTCTCTTTCTGCCTTTCTCGCGGTCAATTAATCATTCGATAGTAAGACCTAAATTTACGCTTTCTCACAACTTCTCTCTCTCTCTCCTCTCTTGCTCCTCACTCTCTGTCAATTAATCATTCAATTGTAAAACCAAAATTACAGGGTGCCACAAATTACAGGGTACAGAAAATCTTGCTACGTACTATCGCTGAATGAAATAAAGCGGAAAAAAATTATACAACGATAAGAATTAATGACTGATGATTATAAAAACGTATTAACAAATGACGATATTATGAAAATATTAAGGAAATTTATTCTTTCTGTTTTTTAAATAAAATTTTCTTGATTAAACCAACTCTTAACGGTTTGATCAACAACGAATATGTATTCGTTACGATACGATAAAAGCAAAACTTCTTACCCATTTCTCCACGATTTTTCTCCACCTTACTCTTGCTCTTCATCGTGGTCTTGACCAACTCAGGATTCTGCCCATCTGCCCTTACCTCCCTTCAGTTCTTGCCTTAATTAGCTCGCTTTTGTGTAGAAAATTTCCAATTAAATCCAGTGCAGTTTAATTAAAAGCAATTATAATTGCAAATTAAAAAATTTTCATACTCTGGAATAATAAATGGATGCTGTAGAAAAAAGAATAAAAAAAACAAAGGAAAAGAGAATGAAAACCATTTTTGACTCTGAAGAAGTGAGAAAAATGTCCAGATATCGCATTAACAGGTAAAAACAATTTGCATTTGCAACAAATCATCCTACGAATATCATTGCAGCAGCTAAAATGTTTATGAACTGATAAAATGAAGTGGCAGAAAGAGGAAATACGGACATACATACATAAGTGCAAAGGAGAAAGTAAGAGAAGAGAGAAGAGAAGAGCTTAAGTAAGTCCTAGCATGAATTTAATAAAGCATGAAGTCAACGCGCATTAATTAACACGAAGGAAGACTATCTCACTAATGTTCACACAACAAGCACGCACACATCTACATGTTTACATACATACAAGCATACACACATTGATATATGTACTCGTACAATATAAAAGAATCCGGCACATAAAAGACTATTTTTTTTATTTAAATAAAACAGTTTGAAGCACGACGACTTAAGTGTCGCCTTTTAGAAAGGCGGTATGCGGTATGCGGAAGGCGGAAAGCGGGAGGCGTCCAATGATGGTATGGTCTCTCAAATTATTCATAGCTTTTTAAGGTTTAAAAAATAACTCACAGTCAGTCAGTTCTTTCTTTTTCTTAATTTATTTCTTAAAATTTTATATCAACACGATTAAACCTTTAGAGCTGGTTTATTTTAAGGAAATAAAACCAGCAGAGTTCAAAGACTGAATGAATGGCACACACTGACACACACACATAGAGAGACTTACACAGTACACAAAGCCTTTTCATACTTGCTACAAGTGACTGAAAATAAGCATAAATTCCATCAGCAAACACACAAACATGCATGATAACAATTAAAGCTTCTTATTACATTCACACTTAACGGTTTAGCGAAATTTCTCTTCATTGCACGGAGACTCATACACACGCAGATTCACTCTATTTTTACCCATACATACTCGTACACTCGTACACACAAACACTCAGCGTAATTTTTTGCACGTGACAAAATTGTGTGATTGTTTTTTTGTACAAAGCACTGAAGCACCAAAGCACCAGCAGCAGCAGCGTTAAAACTAAATAGAAGCATATGGTTGCGTCTGCTACACACACACACACACCCACACATACACACACAGCCACACAGCCACACAGAGGGAGTCAAACAAAAACGCTTATGCTTTTGTCTATAAAGCATACGCGTGTGTGTGAATAGAGCTTTTTGTGTCTTCACTTTTCAGAGTTCATGCATATTGTTAGTAAATACTCGTATAATAGAATAAGCGACCCTGTGTGTGTGTGTATGTGTGTGTGTGTGTGTGTATGTGTGTGTGTGTGTTTGGGTGCGGGTGCGCTGACTGATGCGTGTAGCTGACTTAATTATACTTTCTAATGGAGAACACTTAGAAAGTCGTCACCTTTCACTGTGACAGCAAGTCGCAAAACGATGCTGCCCGGCTGCGACGAGCAACGCCTGCGTCGGCAGCGACGACTTTCATCTCGTTAAAATCATTGCTCCGACGATAAATCAACGAACGAATAAACAACGAACGAATGAACGAAGAACAGATTAACAGAAGAACAGCAGACAAACGAGTAAGCGAGTAAAGAAAGGAACGACTTCGCCGCCACGCTTTGGGTTAATGAGAAAAAAGCGAACGAAAATAAAGCGACGACTGTTGTTCGCTCAGTCGTCGACGAATGGGACGAATTTGTATGAACGAACGAAGGGACAACAACAAGCAGACACAAAGCAACTAACCAACGAACGAACGAACGATGATGATGGCGGTAATAAACGAACGTTGTTACATACGAACAATCAAACGACGAACGTTACGGTTGAATGCTACAAGTATTCAAAGAAAATACAGCTCTTCCTTTCAATGCACCTTTCCATGCAACCCCATTTTGCCCGCTTGCAAACTCCGACAAATGTTATGAATGTTCGAAGTTGCCGTCGCCGTCGTCGTCGCTGTTGGCTTAGACGTCGCCGCGCACTTGCTACTTGCAGTAGCTTCATCGTCACTTTTCAACTTTTAACTTCATTACTTACTTTACGTTACGTTACGTTACGTTACGTTGCATTCTTTGATTTTTGCCCTTTGTTTTGATTTTTTTTTGTTTCCTTTCCGTTTAGATTTTTTTTCCTTCTTGTCGTGTCGTCCGTTCTCTTTGCTCTTCTCACGGCAATAACGAGTTGGTGTGTGTGTTAGAATAACTGCTGCGTCACGGTGGCTCTGCTTCTTCTTCTTCCACCTTTCCTATTTTTCATAGATCTTTTGTCACTTTCCATGACTTTCTTGCCTTTTCCTGTGCCGCTTTCTTCCGTTTTCCGGTTTAGTAGAAGTGTTTGTTGACGATGACGATGACGATGATGATGATGATGATGATGATGATTATGACGGTGCTGGCAATGGTGATGCATGTACTGCACCTAACGGTTAATGCGTTCATTTAATGCAATCTCCTGAATGTGATAAGTGTATAAATGAGTTACTAGAGCCAGTGAAGTTGGTTGTATGGGTGCGGGTGTGCGTGTGTCCGTCTTCTGTAGATGTTTGAGTTGGTGTGTGTGTGTATGACAATTTATGAACCTAGCTTTTATCTCGAACATTTCGCCCTTTTTCTAACTTCTTGGAAAAAACCACTGAAGTTCTTCTTCTTTTTCTTATTCTTCTTCTTCTTCTTTCTCTTCTTCTTCTTCTTCTTCTTTTTTATACTTATAGTGAATACAATGTCAGCTTGCTTGTCATTCAGAAGATATCAGCGAATATTCAAGAATATTTCTGGCGCTATTAAATTAAATAAAATTAAAAATTTTTAAGTTTTCAGTATATAAGATAAGATATTTTATACGCTTAAAGAGATGGAGTTAAAAATTATAAAAATAACGTTTCTCGATAAGTTCTTCGTTAAGTTCTTCGAACAGGGTTGAATAATGATGAATTTTGTAACGAATTTCTATCATCCTTTGACATTCCTTGACATGTCAAAACAAACTTGACGACAAGAGATGACAGAAAAACAGTTTTTATAAAAAAAAGTAAAAGTAGATTTTTTTTTTAATGTAAAAACCAGTAAAAGACTTTTTATACAAAATAAGCAATTTTTAGCAATTTCGGAAATTCCTTTTAGCTTCATTGATCATCAACAATAACTGTCTACGGTTAAAAGAAATTGCTTAAGAGTTAGGCGGTTATTCTGTGTGGCCACTTGTGCCTTAAATGGTATGTTGTCACTTTCTTCCAGTGATGTCCTTCGTCTGCAT
This sequence comes from Conops quadrifasciatus, assembly GCA_949752815.1. NCBI lineage: Eukaryota > Metazoa > Arthropoda > Insecta > Diptera > Conopidae > Conops > Conops quadrifasciatus. The sequence goes on from OX457079.1 coordinate 4,728,106, forward strand.
TGCCTGAAATATTCTTGAGCTGGCAAAAAAAACTCCAAAATTTATTTAAAAAAAAACCACATTAATTTATTACATACACTAAAAAATTATTGCACATATACATATTATTATTATCACAAAAAACACAAAAGGAACACAAATAAATACATTATTCTAAATGCTATTACAATTTGTTATTGTTGTTTTATTGTATTTTTTTGTGTTTGTTTTTGAAATTTTGTGTATTTTATACACTTCACTTCACTTCACTTTCATGAATAAAAAAAAGTGCTATAAAATCTCATAAATCTTCGCACATACCAACATTATGTCGGGCATATATTGTGTGCATTATTGAGAAACTGGTTGGCCCCAAACAAATACATAATGACAAACACACACGCAGCAGCTGAAAAGCAGGATGAAAGGCCATAAAAACGTCCTTCAGCTGACAAATTTTTGACGGGCGGGCAGCTAATTGCTTTGTCCTTTTGCTCTGCTGTACTCTAGTCGTCGTCGTCGTCGTTCGTTGCCGTCGTCATCGCAAACGTCGTTGTCCTCGCAATTAAAATTCGTAGGCCTGTAATAAAAAATTCAAACGACAACAAGAACAAGAACAAAAACCCAAACGTGTATAATAAAAGGTAAAAAATGCAAGTTAACAAAAACATATTTTTTATAGATGAAAAAAAGTATAAAAAAAATTAATGAAAAAATGTAATAAAAAAAAATGAACATGGCCGGCCGTTCGACCTTCGCAGTGGTCGAATCGACCCACACTTACCCACTGGACTCGTACCCGCAGCGCTTCTGAAGAAGAAGGAAAAACACACGAAGGCTCAAAAAATTCAGAAAAAAAGTTTTGTTAAAGAAAAAGGTTCGTTAAAAAAAGGTTTGTTAAAAAAAAAGGTTTGTTTAAAATGCAAAGAGTCTGTGGTGGCTAATGGCTCGAAGGACATGGCAAGGGGGGTGGGGGCGCCCTCAAGCGATAACAATTTAATGCATTTAATTTAAACAATGTTTTAATAGTTTATTTTATTTTTATGAGTGTTTTTTATACATTTTTTGTGGTTTGTTTGGTTTTTTTTTTTTGTACAATTTTACTAAAATTAAAAACTAATAATAGGTACAATATATGTGTATGTACGTTATACGATTAGGTAGTATGTTTTATGCTAATGCAGCGGCTAAAAGTTATAACAACAAACTATACAATAAAAAAAAACGATACAAGTTGCGGCGATACGAGTATGTTATGTTACGTTACGTTACGTTATATACAAAAAAAATGTTATCCTACTCCTTTTAAGGTCACGTATAAACCATAAAGAAAACAAAAAAAAAAACAACAGTAACGCCTTCAGTAATGCGTTCGATAGAAAACCGTTTAAGGAACGAATGCAGCCGAAGGAAAAGCGAATTTGATTGAAAGCGAATAATTAAAAGCGAATTAAAGTGTTTCTTTCCTTGATAGTGTATATTGTATGAAAATTTGGTAGGAAAAGGCGAAGGAGAAGGAGAGGAAGAAGAAGATCATAAGGTTTTACTAGCAATTCCAATGAAATGGAAATTCCTTTGGGAAATGGTTTTTCGTGGCTCCGTTAAGTTGGTTTAAAGCTTTTACATTTTTTTTTAATTTTAAAAATTAGTTAACTTCGTTTTCTCATTTCTAGACCTCTTGAAATACTCTTGGTTACTTTTTCGCTTCATTATTTGAAATAAAATTTTAATTTTACGCTATATTAATTTCTTTCATTTTCTATAAATTTACTTTTAATTTAAAGCAAATTATTTTGCTTTACCTTTTTTTAATTTTATTTATTTTTTATTTTTTAATATTTTTATTATTTTTTTTTTTTTAATTTATTGTTTTTTGTTTTTAACCTTAATTTTCTTTAAGCCTTTCTTCGGCTGCATTCGGAGCCTTAAAAAAACCGGCGGTTTTAATTTTTTTAAAATGTATTTAACTTCTATTTAACTAAACGTATTTCTACAAATACAAATACAAATACAAAACAACTACAACTAATTTACTTACGCGACGCATACAAAAACATGCATGGTGTAAAGAAAGAAAGAAAGAAAGCACTTGACTCAAACACAAGAAGAAGAAGAAGAAGAAAATACATACATAAAAAAAAGGAAAAAATTATGTAACCCGAAAAATAAAAGAAGAACAATAAAAACTTGTGTTAAAAAATTAAATAAAAAAAATTAAAAAAAATAAAAAATATTGCTCAAAAAAATATGTCTTTCGTCTGCCATTGTGTTGGTATTAGTGAGAGGGTAAGTGAGTTGTGTGTTTGTGTGTGTGTAGAGGGTTTTTTTTATTTGGTTTTGGGCATTTATGGCACAAGTTTTTTAAATCCAGCACCTTCTTGGCCAAGTTTGAGCTCTTCGTAGATTGAAGGATTAACTTCATTCGATGTGTGTGTGTGTGTGGCTGCAGCGTGATTGTTGTAGACCGCTGGCGCAGTAGAGCCGGCTGCAACGGTGGCGGCAGCCGCGGCAGCGCCGTTGCTGTGCGTGATGGCCGAAGTCACGGTAGGAAGCTGCAAAACACGTACACATTTAAATCGACGGTTAATTGAAGTTGCCGCGAAAGAGAAAAAGGAAGAGAAACAGAGGGAGGAGGCGAAGGCATGCATTTTCTCATTAGCTTCTTTTCTGCTTTTGTGCAGCGACAAATGTTTCGCCCAAGAATTGTTAAAATATGTACGTACACATTTCACAAAGAATGTGCTTCATCACGGCGACGTCGCATAAATTAAGTTCGCGGCGAAGGATTGTACTGTACCGTGACGGTGAACGATGCGGGGTAGGAGACATTTTATCATGCCATCCTCATTGTCGGACGCAGCAGAAAAAAAAGGAATACTTCAACTCTTTGAAAATGAGAATTTTATACACAAGATTTGCCCAAAACTGGAGCGTACCGGTCGTTGGGTCGGTCGCTCGGTTTTAGCATAAATTCAAATTAGGCTATTATTCTTCAAGCTGTACTAAAAGTATTTTTAAAGACTAATTTCAAAAGTTTTCTTAATTTTTGTGTAAGAAAACCTTTTAAAATAGTATTAAAAAAAACTAAAAAAATAATTTTTCATCAGAAGAAAAAAAAAACAGTTCGCTTTTAATTTAGACAGATTTTTAAAACTTACCCCAACCCTCTTTTAAAAAAGGTGTTTATAAAAAATGGTCAAAGAGAAAAGAGCAAAAAAAAAAAAAAAGTCTATAAAAACCTAACTTTTCTCGTTGGCCGAGAATTCTGTAAACGGTTGAAACATCAAAGATTTTAATGAACTCTAAAAAAAAAGTAAAATAACCTCACTTTTTTTAAAGCTTAAAAAGTGAGGTTATTTTACTTTTTTTTTATAGAACCTGACAGAATAATTTGTAGCGAGAAAATTACAAGCATTGGACATTTTTTGTAAACCTTTTGCTGGAAAAAAACTTACTAATTAAAGCTTTAATAAGTTGTAAGAAGATTTAATAAGAGACCGACGAAGACTTCAATTTTCATTTGAAATACTTTTTCCGGGACTTTTCTTTTACCGACACTTTTTTTCAGTCTTACCGCAATACAACAACTAACAACTAAAGTGTTTAATAAATCTTGTTCTTCCACGAAACGTATAGAAGAGCCATAGAAGAGCCAAACTCACCTGAACCTGCTCCAGACCGCGAGTGTATGTTGGATTCTCGAAGGCGACTCCGTTCGCACTCTTGTAGTGCGCGCGATGGCGACGATAGAAAACTATGGCCGCCGCAGCCAATAATATGGCCACTAAGCTGGCAATAATGCCGCTAACGGTGCCGATCGTGTTCGAGTAGGTCGTGGCTGAGGTCACATGATGTTCACCCAGAGTAAATTTAATGGGTTCGGTCAAAACGCTGGCACCTGAAAGAGCGTTATCAAAGACACATTAACAAAATGCAGTTTGACACCTATTGACACCTCCCCCCTCCCCTTCCTCCCCCTTCACTCCCACTTACCATAAGAATTGCCCGCTTTAACCACTAATTCGTAGAGTACATCCTTCTTCAAGCCCTCGATATTGACGTTCGTCTCCTTCACATCGATGCGCCGCACTTCGGTGTTGTTGTTGTTGTGCTGCATGACGGTTGTGTTGTTGCTGTGCGTTTCCGCTTCGGCATCGTGAGCATCTGCTGCCACACTCTCAGCCTCACGAGCTGCTGCTGCCTCGTGATAAAATATTCTATAACCGTCCACAACATTCGGATTCTTGCTCGGCGGATCCCAACGAATTTGCACCTCATCGTCGCCAACCATATCCACGGCCACGTTCTCAGGCGGTCCCGGCAAGCGGTCGCGATTCGTCTCGAAGCAGCTGACAATCGTGCGTGCATACTGCAGGCTGCAGATCTCTCTGGCACGCACCGCTTCGCCGCGACACCAGTTGAGGCATTTGCGCGGCACGCTCGCCTCGGCACAGCACGAACGATGATCCGAGCCATCCGCAGCACAACGCATCAGCTTATCCAGATCCGGTATACACTCCGGCCGGTCGGCGATCGCTTCGATGTCGATGTAGTAGCTGCAGGCGGCGCGACAGGCGAGCGACACATTTTGCTGCTCACAGCAGGCGGACACGTTGCGGTTGAGGGCGGGCGTGCTGCGCACACGCACCGAAACGGCATTCGTGGCACTGCCGAAGGCGTTCTCGGCGTGGCAAAAGTAGTCGCCGACGTCAGTGGCCTGCAGTTTGTTGATGCGCAGCGTCATGGTATAGAGCGCCGGATGGGTTTCGTTGGATTGCGTGGAAATGTCATAGTTGCCGCCTTGAATGACGGGCACGCGTCCATCGTGATCGCGCCAGAAAATGGTTTTTGGCTCCGGTTTCGCAGCGACGGTGCAACGCAGCTCGACCTGTTCGCCAACGAAAGCGACGGTTATGCCGGATGCTTGTATTTTCGGTGGATCTGAAAGTGTACCGATTCGATTCGATGCGTTGTTCTCTAATTTGGCGTTCAAACCTGATGCGAGTACTTACAGCAAATGTTGACCTTACGCGTGGCCTGCATCGGTACACCGTAGCCATTATCTGCGTAGCAGGAGACGTGTTCCATGTCAGCGCTTACATTGTGTATGACGGTGACCATATGTCGCGAAGCATCCTGACGCACCAAATGGCCACCCACATAGAGAGAGATGGTCGGTGCGGGATTGCCTAAAGCCAAACAAAGCACCGTCATCGAGCCTCCTTCGGGTATGTTATCAGCGGGATGCACTGTGGGCGGCTATAAAGGGGGCCAGAGGAGGAGTAGAGGAGGTATGTACTCGTAGGTATCGAAGAAAATCGCTACGAATCGGTACTCACATCGACGAAAGCTGGCAGAGCCGGATCCGTCCAGGCCACCAACGTCTCCGAGGGCAGCGAAGTGGCCCGCTCGCCCACCGCCTCCACGTAGAGGATGTGCTGCGAGCTGGGCTTGAGGTTGTTCATGCGCAGCCAAGAGACTTTCGTGGGAATCTCAATGAATTTGTCCGACTTCATGGGCTTGTGATGGACTCTGTGATGGACAGAAAAAGCAGCATAATCAGAAGGAGAACGTTAAGCTGAGAAGATCCGAATTACGTTTTCACGTATGTATATACCTGTAGGATATTTTCTCGTGTGGATGTGAGTACTCGGGCGGCTGCCAAGTCAGCTGCATCCAAGTGGCGCTGTGGGCGGTTATGGTCAGGGAGTGCGGGGGCGATGGAGCACCATAAATGCCACCTGAAATCAGATAAACGCAAGTAGTAGCATGTCGTTACATCAAAATGTTAGAGCGCCTCAGGCGTCTGTGATTTGATTAAGTGTAGACACGAACCTTGCTGGTCGACAGCGTTGTTGCTGTTGCTGTTGCTGGTATTGATCAGCAACATTGAGGATGGCAGCGAAGTGCCGTAGCTACCGCGCGACGCCACAGTAATGCGATACAAGGTGTTGGGCTCCAAGTCCGTCAAATCGATAACAGTCTCGTTTGTGGTCCGCTCCTAAGAGGAATCGGAGGTAATTAATGGAAACAACTACGAGTGCGTGCAGGACAGGAATGCGTTTAATTTATGGAGTAATTGTTGTTGTGCTGCAGAGAAAATCGAGCGTATTTGCAGCCGCGTCAAACGGCCGCGCAGAGAATTGATGCGAGACAAGGTGTCCTGATAATCAAGAAATCCACACAAAGGCCCTTAAAAATGGTCAGAAAGGAATGGGAGGGGATGAGAAATGGCATGAGGGAATGAGATGATTGGCTGAGGGATGGCAGGGTGCATTTCCCTGCGCTTGAAAGTGCAGTGATAATGTACATTTTAAGGGCGATAAAAGTTGTATTAACGACTTTGTTTGTCAAATGGATAACAACGCAACAATATTGTGACCATAACAATATTGATTCCTTCTAATGCGTTACTAAATCTCTTTAGTTCTGAAAATTTCATGATAATAGTGTACCTAATGATTACATAATGTACTTGACCAAGAGCATTTTTAGTACTGAACAAAACGCTAACGCTAACGCTCTTCTGAAAGTTTGCACAAAGACAAGACACGATAATGCTTAACCTTTTTGGGATGGCAGACGACAGCGTTATTGACAGACGACTAGCTACAGCGTATAACTACAAAATGTGTTTAGTGTTGTTGTTGTTGTTGGCGTTTTCATTGTATGTGGTTACTTCAGTGCGCTGGTGCGTCATTAATGCCAATAATGATGTCGATAGTGCCAATGTGCGGATGCGTTGCGCGGCGTTGCGATGCGATGCGATGCGATGCGATGTTGCAAGGAGCACGTGTTAATTGCATTGCCAACATTGCCAAATTGACTGGAGCCAACAAAGTGGCCGCCAGTGCTATGCGCATGGCAGCAACTTGAAACTGCATTACTCACGCGCCACAACATCAGCACTTGCAGCAGCAGCAGCAGCAGCAAACGCAGCAAACGCAGCAGCGGCATTAAACTCGTAAAAAGTAAGTCAATCGCATGCGTCAACTTTTCAGCATATTTGTGTGAGTGTATGTGTGTGTGTGTGAGTGTGTGTGTGTGTGTGTGTTTGTCTCCATGTGTGTTTGTCAAACTGTTGCCTTGTTTAAACTTTTATTGATTTTCGTTTATTTGGTGTCAAGATTCTATCTCAGTTTAGAAGATGTTTGGCGTTGATGCTGACGTCGCATTAATGCAGCGCGAATGTTGAAACAAGTTCTCAACACTAATATGGCCGGCCACATCATAAATATAGTCAGCTAATTTAAACACAAACCGATAAATCGGTCATTGGAAAATTATTTTAAAAGAAAAGAGAACTGCGTGGTTTATGAAGAGGCAGGCGCAATGGTGGAGTGTAGACGGACGGACAGACGGACGGACGGTCGGTTTAAGCAGTCAACCTTCTCAATACTTATTCAATGATTCATTTAGTTCAATGAAAATTTTTTAAACAATCGCTTTATGTTCTATTGAGACCATGATTCGCAGTTAAATGGCATCAAAACACGAAGGACGACGATTTTGTCACAAGCGAGATAATATAGTCAAATATATGTATGTCTATACCATTTAAGTCCAGTGTTAAAATTGAAAACCGTGTAAGAAGAAGCTACTAAACTTTCTCTAAATTGATCGAAATTATGGGAACTATTTCTCTTCTTCTTCTTCTTCTTTTTCTCTCAAGCCTTTTAAAGTTAACCCAAATCAGTTTTATTAAAATGTTTCCATAAAGCGGGTTTGCTACGGTTTAGCGCAAAACTGGTTTTTGCAGCGAAAACTAATATAAAACCAATAAAACTACATTGAAATTTTTGTTGTATTTTCAGCGTAAAACCAAAAAGATTTCTGGTTTTAGCAGTTTTCAACTCTGTTTCGAAATTCGAAATTCGAAGACGCCATAACCTTGTCTCTTTTTATAGTTAATACGGTAGAAAGAGATAAATATTGTCCGCAAAAATATTCTATCAAAATTAACAAACAAAACAAAACATGGGTTTTGCATACAACAACAGCAAGGAGGCGAAACCCAGCAAAACCAAAAATAAAACTAGTTTTGTATGGAAACACTTGACATTTGATCGATATTCGAAAGCCTAAACCAAAATCAAAACCAAAACCAAAACCATTTTATGGAAACACCATATTGTTAATTTTAAAACATTTTCCTTTTACCTGAGGGCCGGCCCTTCTCAGTAAAATAAATCTCTCACACTTTTTTTCAGCTCCTAGCTTAACAGCATTTTCGTCCCCGAAAAACGACGAACATGGTCTTCTTCTTCTGCTTTACTCGTCATTAGGCATTAGCTATTGCCTCACCAGGCCAACGAATTAACCGTACCCATTAATTAGCCCTCGCTGCACACTAAAGCGCGCTTATTTACGCTACCATTTTCCTTAAATCAAAAGCCAATAAAGTCGTCTTTGTGTGGGCGACAAAAAGCAGAGTGCAGAATACAACCAACCGGCTCCGATTTACTCGGCCGCAACTGAAATGATAGCACGATACTTACATGCTCCAGCTTCGCCACGGTCTCATACATGGTCATGTTATTGACTTTTCCAAATTGCACCACGAAATCAATACCACCAACAACATTAGCTAAGGTTGAGGCTGATGTTGAGGCTGAGGCTGATGCTGTGGCTGCTTCTGCTGCTGCTGCTGCTGAGTTTGGGACTTTGACGACATCTGTTCCTGCTCCGGCGGCACTGAGGTCGCCCGATGTCGTTGCTGCTGTGCTGTTCGCCAAATTGGCCCCGTCGTACTCGGGCTGCAGCCAAGCTATGCTGATGCTGTTGTTGGTTAATGCAGTAACGTGTACATCTTCGGGCGGGCCCGGTATGTTTTCAGTTCCTATTAAGATGCATTGAGGGACGCACATGCAATGCAATGAGTTGGGTAAATGTTTGAGTTGACCAAATTAACGAGTTGGGCGATAAATGAGACAGACCAACCTTCTTCGAAGCACTGCAGTATGTTGCCCGCGTACGACAGACAGTCCGGGGAGGTGTTCGTGGTGGGTGCAGCTGGCAGCACGCCGCGACAAAGAGGTAAACAGGTGGCGGTAACGCCACGGCGATTGCAGCAAGGTGTATGGTCTCGCCCGCCAGCAGCGCAGCGGGCCACAACAGCTTTGATAAAAAAGAAGAAGAAAATGGAGGAAGGAAAGATTATTTCTTTAGCAAATTACTCGCCGAGTCCAAGACTCCCTCGACAATCACATTAGTGCCTACCGCCCACCCTCCCTACCTCCCTCCCTCCCTCGCCTGGCATACTTACAGAGCTGTACTCGGCAGGCGGGCCCCAGGCGCTCGATATCCGAGAGGCGTATGTTGTATGAACAGAGCGGCGTGCATTGCGGCAGCAGCCCGGAGGCGTGGCAACAGCGCGTTATATTGTAGTTGGATTCCGGCACGTCGCGTTCTTCAGCCGGCTGCGTGCGTGTGATGAGACGCGGCGAGGCTTCACTTTTGCCGTAAGCATTCAGCGCCACCACAAAGAACTCGTAATAAACATTCGCCTCCAGGCCTTCCAAAATCAGCGGCGGATTGTTCTGAAAAACCAATGCGTTGTCAATGAAACGCTAAAGAAAAAACCGCGCCGCGCCGCCTTCCTCCTTCCTACCTTCTCCACCGTCAGGTAGTCATCGCCGGCGCCGAGGCGTCGGAACTTCACGTGATATGTAGTGACCGAGTCGGCTAGCTTCTGCGGCTTGCTCCACTCGAGAATAACAAAGCTGTCGGTCTTGGCAACCGTTCTCAGCTTGGAGGGGGCGCTGGCCAAGACGCCGTAGCCCTGAAACAGACAGCTGCCATACTCGGGCATGAAGCGCAGACACCTACAAAAGATTGATTCGGTTAAAAACGAAATACTCGGCCACGTTTGCCAACACTGGCTCACTTCAAGTTACTCAGATTGAGCGACTTCACTTTGCCAGCGCACAGCGGGAAGCAGGCCGACGGTATGCCGCGCGAGCGACAGCAGGGCGTGTGGTCGATGCCGTTCGCGAGGCAGCTGAACGTTATGTTGGACCACGGCGCACAGACAATGAAGTCGGGCAGCGCCGCCAAGTCGGTCTTCTGCGGATTGCACATCTTGTCCAGGCACATGCGGTGCGACATGCCCTTCGCTTCGCAGCAACTGCGTATGTCCGGCAAAACAGGCATGTGCGCTGTGCCGGCCACGACCTCAAGGTCTGCCTCATCGGTTTCGGGCGGAAAGGACTTCTCGGAGGTGTGGGTGAAAATGCGCAAGCGTTCGCTGGGCAGACTCGAGCCGTACTCATTGACGGCGGTCACCAAAATCGAATACATCGTCAGAGGACTGAGGTCGTTGAGGGTCAATGAGGTCTGGTTGGCAGCAACTGTGAATACGGTGACTTTCTCTGCAGCCGCCGGCGAGGAGTCTCCTTCTCCTCCTTCTTCCTCTTCCTCATCCTCATCGAAGCTGTGCAAAGCAGTCAGATTGACGCTGTAGGCTTGCACTTTGTGGGCGAGCTTCTCGGGCGGCGACCAAGAGATAGTCACTGTCGTCTCGGTGATGCCTTCGGCAGTGACATCTAGCGGAGTGCTGGGTATCATTTGTACGCCCTGCAGGATGCACTGCAGGCCGCTGAGCGTGTGCTGGACGCACGAGACGCGAGTGCGCAGCAGATCCGTGAAGGGCGTGTACTCGCCGCGGCACATGTCCTGGCACAGATCAGGCACCTGCTTCTCTACACAACAGGGCACATGATTGCGTCCGTCCGCCATGCAGCGCACTATGCCGGGAAAGTCTCGTTCGCAAGCTTCCGGTTCGATGCCGGTGGTGCCGTCCAAGATGTTGTGTACGTTGCAGAAGCCCATGCAGGGCGCGGACACGTTCGCGCGCTCGCAGCAGTCACTGAAGTCGTGCGAGATTTGCGGCGCCACCGAGGGGCGCCAGAAGGGGCGGCTGCTGTTGGCGTCCGGCAGCGGAGGCACCAGGAACAAATCACTGCCCTCGTTGGCGCCCACAAAAGTCGTGCTGTTTGCTGGAGATTGAGAGCTTGATAACGGTTTCACTGAACGGTTGCCGGGAAAGCGATAAACAGCGTCATTATTATCATCATCATCAATAACTTCATCATCGCCTGCAGAGTTACCTTTGAGAATGTGTATACTGCGCAGTATCGGATCCGAGTTCACCTGGCAGATGTAGCTGCCGGTGTCGCTGCCTTTGAGGTTCTTGATGAGCAGCACCCAGACCTCGCCGCCGGTTTCGGTGCGTCCCCGCGGATCTACTCACACGCACACACACACACAAACAGAAGAGAAAATGCTCGTTTGAGAAACAAATGACGCCCTGCCGTCGCCGGCCTTACTCACTGTCATCGTGCAAGACGCGTATGCGCGGATCGTTCGTTACACGCACCATGCCGGCCGTCAAAATCTCGTTATGCTTCTTCCAGATGACGGTATTGTTGGCGCGATTTTCAGAAATCACGCACGTGAGGAGAGCATCCTTGCCTTCGTAAATGATCGAAGGGCCTCCGGTGCCTGAAGAAGGGTGTAACAAAAAAGAATGTAGGATGATCATCAAAAGAAACAAGGAACAGGGCAAGGGCAAGGGGTTGGGGATGGTTTGTAAGCAAAAAATTACTCGTATTGTCGCGAGTTGACATCGGTTACCAAAGACTCACCGATAGGTTCGCCGGAATTCACCGTCGCCAGAAGGTAGCTCGAGGTTGTCAACACGACCAAAAACTTAAACATTTTCTATGCATTAAAAAAGTCCTGAAAGAGAAATAATTTGATAATATTAGGATTTACTCAAATCGAATTGAAATTGTGAATTCAAAAAAGTGCAGAAATTTTCACGAAATAAGTTCCTTGGTTAAAATTTGCAAAGCTTTACTAAATAAATGTCAAAGGATGACAGCTCAATTCTTGACATTTCATCATTTGACAGCCAATTTACTTCCTAACCCCAAATTTTCCCACCCTTTATTAAAGATTTAAAGAGTTGAAATCTTAAGATTTTTTAAACCTTAAAAGAAAGCAAGAATAAGAAGATAAATGAAAAAGAATGCCAAACAATAAATTGAATTATGGTATATTTTTCGATTATAGACGAAGTACTTCCTCCCTGAAGCTCGACTAAGCTGCGACCACAGTTGCGCCTTTAACACAACATGCAACAACATGTGTCTGCGCTCAATTTATGCTAATCTCTTTGAGTAGAAGCCTGTAACGCAAAGGCCTTCCTTTACTTATTCCCAGTAAAGGAACAAAAAGCAGCAAGAAGGGCAAGAAGAAGAAAACAGCAGGTGGCAGCCCGATTAAGCGGCAAACTTAAACTGAGATGCTCAAAGGACCTTTACAGCAATTTATCTGTCTCACGGTGACAGATGTATGTACATACATATATTTAAGTAATGTGTTAATTAATGCCAGAAGCAATTAGATAGAATATACGAGTATGTATGTACATATATATGTATGAAATTTCGACGTGTTAGTCGTTGATTATTAAATGAAAATTCAAAACCATTGAAAAGAGGAGGGCGCTGAACAAGGAATGAAGAAAATTGTAACCACAACAACATCTCTCTGTTCTCTTTTAAATGTACCTACAGTACATAAATATGCGTCTAATTAAAAATTATGGAAATTTATACAAATATTTAATAGATTTTGATGAAGTGGCTTTTTGAATAATCATAAATTTAATATTTGTGTATTCAAATGAAGTCTGACTGACTGACTGAATGTGGATGGAAAGGAGCACCTGAAGTAGCGTACAATTAAGAATAATTATAAATTTATTTCCGTTTGAAAAAAGTGGAAGGAAAATGAGACAAAGTAGACGAACTCTCTGCAAAGAAGGGTAAAATTTAAAAAAAAGGAAGAGAGTAAAATTACATTAGATTTAGGTGGAGTAACATTTCGATTATAGTAACTATAATACTCGTAGGCAAAAAGAGAGTGGAAGGTAAGACATAAGCTGCAGGTAATCAAATCGTACCTGCCGGAGAGAGAGTGACGGAGAGAGGCAAAATTTCAATAGGTTCATACGGACCGTCATCATGTTACGATTTGAGTAATCGTTTATAATGGCCGTCGCAAGATGATGACGTCTCTCTTTCTCTCTCTCGCCGTCACGTTACAATTTAACTACCGGCAGCTATACTCGTAGGTTCTAATAAGAAAAAAAATAGAGTAGATGAGAGTAAAAACTAGACCACATTGAGAGAGTGAGGTACTTTTCAAGTGAAAGATCGTTTGCTATATCAAGCAAAGACTACGAGAGTTGTATACTGCAGAGCATAGTATGAAAGGATAAAGTACTCGTAGTTTTAAGATCACAACATAACATAACATGACATGTATTTCCAGCCTTTTTCTCTCCAGAGTAGATGACACATGTGCGTATGTATATGTACTGCAGCCAACTCAATGACATACTAATGCAACAACCATCAACAGGTGCAATGAATTTCTATGGCAATGATTTTCGTTTTGAAGCTGATGCGTGAGAGTCGACTGAGCTGGCAACTGCCGAGACAGACAGAACTACGTACCAATGCCACAACAAGTTCCAAAAAAATAACAACAACAACAAGAGCAAAACCACAAATGATATTAACAATAATTAATCTTGCAAAAAATCACATTTTTGCGATTTCTGAGGCCAAACAAAGTTGTCATTTATGCAGTTTAAATGCAGCAGAGACTGAGAATTTTTCATGGTCACGTTCTCTGTACCCCTTTTCCCACCTCCCACCCCGTTTCCAATCTAATGCTTTATTTATTACCGCGATCGCGAGTGTGTGATTTTTAACATTAGGATTATAATGTTTGTGGGTTGTTTTCTCGAACGCGCTTGTGAAAGCATTAGCTCTGCAACCTTGGCAGGTGTTTTTTTTTTTTTTTTTGGTTTTTCGTTTAGAAACCGCAAATTGCTTCAACAAATGAACAATGAACAATAATTTGATTTGCTTTGATTTATTTAAATTTAAATATATTTTGATTTTATGACTAATGTCTAATTTTATTTGCGTTTTATTGCGTTCAATTTTCGTGGAAATTTTTCTAAACACTTTTTCGTACAATTTTTTTCATTTTTTATACGCGGTTCATTTAATAAAAGGTTCATTTAATAAAGAAGGACTTTTTCTTATTAAATTTCAACATGGCAACATTGTGAATGAACAAATTGTGTGAACAAATTTTTGGCACAACAAAGTGCAACAAAATCACTTTATGTACATATCTATTTATCATAGGTATTTATTTTATGCGGTTTATTGGAGGAAATGCTGTCACTGACATCTTCACACAAATGCACAAACACTGGCACACACACACACACGCACACACATCCAGTAACACTTTGATATAGATTCTCGTAAAAGCCTGGCTCGTTCGCTGTCTCTCCCTCTCTCTCTCTCTTCATTTTGCAACGCACACATGGTATGGCTGGCTGTATGCAAGGAAAATTGATAGTAGTTATGTATGTATGTACGGACTCGTATGTTTGCATGTGCGTATGTATGTATGTATATTGGTGTATGTGTATGACTTCAAAACGGAGAAACGCATAAATTTTCACTGAGAGGATAAATGTTAAGACAGAAAACAATAAAGTGTCAGTGCCGGCAATGACAATGACAACAACAACAACAACTTTTAACTAATATGTTGAGACATAAGGGAGAAAAGAAAAAGCAAAAACGACAAACGACATTGATTTTCATGTTTGCTTGTCGCACCTTGCGGCTTTCCGCCAGCGCCAATGTCACGAAGAGGCAGTATTCAACAATGTTGCCACAGCTCCAGCACGTTGGCAATAGAGGCAAACTCCGCTGCTGTTGTTTAGTAGTGTCAACAGGCAAAGCGGCAGAAAAAGTGGCACCAGTAGCAGTTTTCACAACCACAAACTCTCGCTAGCATGAAAGTATGTTTGTATGTTTAACAACAACAACAACAACAACAACAACAACAACAGCAGCGACAACTTTTTACACACCAAAAATTCGCCTCTTTTCTTTTATATTTATTTCATGGACGAAGTTTTGCACTTTATTAATTAAAATTTTGGAAAATTTTGCAAAAGTATCAGAGCTTTGCAATGTGTGTGCGAAGCACAAGCCTGATGGCACTGTGCTAGTGTGAGCAATGTGTGCGTGTAAAATAGCTATGCTTCTCGCTTACCAGCTGTATGCAGCACAAACAAAATCATTAAGACTTACGCTTATTTTCATGACACACAACGACATTGTGTTTCAACGAGTTCTCTCCACTCACTCGAAAAAATATTAGAAAACATTGCCGAAAATTTGCCTCAACGCGGTTTCATGAATGCGGCGTCACCCATCATGAAAAAAAGTTAATATGAACATTAATTTAAAATGTATAGATTTTTTCAAATTTAAAATTGTACGATATGCAAGCTATTAAAAATTTCTGCGCAATTAACCTGAGGTCATAGGCTGCATTACGTTTAACTACTGCCTGAAAGAAGAAAACTTTCGCACATTCGCGTTAAAAAAATTACGTAATAAAAATGTGATCACCATCGCAATGTTTTCAGTCTATTTGCAGAAATGATTTCAATTAAATTGGCACAGTTTTTTGATTGCCATTCAATTTCATAAGACCACACCTCATGCGTCTTTTCAATTAACACAATGTACATACATATTTTTACTCTATAGCACGTTATTTAATTACGATAGTTAGTTGAGCTGGCTGGGCTGCCCGTCGCGTTGTCTGAATTCGTTTAATTAACTTTAATTTAATAACATCAATAAAATTTGCATTTGCAAAAAATATGTTAACTTAATTAATAACAGATAAATCTAACGTTAAATAGGTTAGAATTTCAGCTGATGAAATTAAAAAATCCTTATAAAAAAAATATATCTTTTCCTTACAATTATTACAACAAATTTACTTCAATAAAATGGGCGCTCATTTATCCGAGAATTTAGCTAGAAAGTAGAAAAATGTCATAAATCAGACACCTTTCATAAAAACACGTAACAAATTATTATATATAATAATATGTATATTTAATAATACATTTTACACTAAATCTATTTTAAAAAATTTTGTAAATTTCACAGAAGTAAAGCGTTTCAAAAAATACTTTAAATATTTTTCTAAACTTGTAAGCGAAAAAAACCTAAGAACTCATGAAAACCATGGAAAAATTTTCCTACTTTAATTAACTTTAATCTTAATGTGAGAGATTAAAAATGTAAACAATAAACGAGATTCTTTAAATAATTATTACTCTTCTTATTGTTATTTTATTTCTATTTTATTGTTATTCTTTTCAACATTAATTAAAAAAGATTGTAAGCAATAATCGAGATTCTTTAAATAATTGCTATTTTAAAAAAAAAATTATTTTTAATTTTTTCGTGTCAAATAAATTCCTGTAAAGAGTTAAACTGACTGACACTATTTCTGTTTCTGTTAAAATTTGGTCACACAAAAATTTTTCTGATACAATAAAACTCGTATTAAATTTTCACCTTCCCTCCTTCCTTCCTTCCTTCCTTCCTTCCTTCCTTTCTTCCTTCCCTCCTTACCACTCCGGTCACTCATAATTCAATTGATCTCGTGAAATTCATGGATTAAATTAGGTTGTTTTTTTGTTGGACTTCTCAGCGAAATCCTAATTAAATTCGTTGAGTGTAGAAAATCTAAACCGAATGCAGGAGCGCTAGTGCCGAGTTTCAAAGCGCTCTCACTCCAAAAGTAATCAAATTTCGGCACTTTGTCGTCGACGGTTGAAGCTGAGAGGTCCTTGCTTTTGATATTCGCTGTTGCCAAAGCTATCAATGCTGAGTTACCAGCATGTTTTTTGCTGTTTGTGTGTGTGTGACGGTTGTGTCGGTCGGTCGGTCAGTGGTGGTTTTTTTTTTTTCATTGGTATCATTCAAACTCAGTGTTTTGTTGTTATTGCGTGTTTGTTGTAGGTGCTATGACGGCTTTTCGTTGTTATTGTTGTTATTGCAAGGTCATAACTTTGTTGCACGTTCAATGTCTGAATGTCTTTGATGCTAACGCATTTCGTGTTGTGAAAAATATGGCCAGCGACGAATAATCGTGTGGCTGGCGACGGCGGGTTAAGGGGCCGTCGTGTTGTCGCCTGCCGCGTTGCCGCGCTCACCGCATACAATCAGTTTACTCTCTGTTTCTTTTAATTTTTTCTCGGTCTTGCTCACTCTTTCTCCCTCCTCCCTTCTCGGTCTTTTCTTTTGCTTTACTTCTTTCTTTTTTCTTTCTTTCTTTTACATCGTTTGGCATCGTCTGTCCCTTCATTGAAAATTCAATTTATTCGGAATTCATTTTCGTGCGCTCTGCTGCTGTAGTTAAAATTTTTGAAATGCCCGCGAAGCCCTACAAGCGTCGTTATCAAGGACCGCTGTCGGGTCACCAACGCCGTGCCGTGGTCGTCGCTGTTGACAGTGGCAATGGCAGCCGCAAGCGTTAGGCGGCGATGGCCAGTGGGTCGATCGGCCTCCGCCTCTCCAACCCTGCCCCGCCCCGACCGGGGCCGGCCGACCGCCAACGCTTTGCCACCTGAGCTCAATTGCATTTTCATGCAGCTGCCGTTCGTGATGTTATTTGAAAAGAATCGTTAAAAGGCGAGCAGCGTGATGAAATGGAAGATTTTGTTAGCAGACCGCGACAATACCAGTGACAACAACAACAACTACAACGACCAACACCTCAACAACAATAACACCGTTAGTTATGAGCCCTAAAAAAGCATTCCTTCCGTAAAATATCGTATTTTTTCGGCAAACAAATGTTTGGCTAAAAAAAAAAAGTCATTTTTTTTTAAAGACTCTTTGCCGCTCGAGTGGTCACAATGGACTTGCGTCCGTCAAACTGCGGCAGCATAGTTTGACGTTGATGTCGTGCATTTTTATTAAACAAACACTGAAAAACCTTTGATGCTGGCAATGATGCGAAAAGGCAAAAAGAGCTCAGTCGTGCCGCAAAGAAACGAGCGCGCTCGCAGCAGCAGCATCAACAGCAATCAAAAGGAAAAAAAGAAGAATGCAGCATTATGCGATATTGAATGTTAGCACCTTTTAACTGTTTTTACTTCCTCTACTTCTTGGCTTTATTATTTTTCCAGCCCTTTGAACTTTTATGCAATCTTTGATTCTTTTGACAGCTTTTTTCTGTGAGGAGGTTTTTATGCGAAAACTTACGAATTATTCCTTCATTTGTGAAGTTATTTAAAAAAGTTATACGACGCACTTATTTTAGTTTAAAATTTCCATCCATTAAATCTTCAATTTATTAGATAGAATTTTGAAAGCATTTTTTTTTCTGGTAATCATAAGTTTTATTTTGATTTTATAAACGAGAGCAATAAGCACATATAAGCGAAATGAGCGAGTCTTCATACCATTAGAAGAGTGAGCGATCGTTGCGTGAGAGAAGCGAGTATTTATTGCTCTGATGAATACAGCGAGTAAAGAACAAGTTTAAGTGAGAGAAAGAGTTTATGAGAGAAGGCGAGTAAACAATAGTTTAACGAGATAAATGAAATATTTTCACATAAGAGAAGTGAGTATTCACAAAGTACAAACGATTACTGAAAACTTAGAAGAATTTAAAATACTTTCAATTTATTTGACAAATTTCTTTACACTCTTTACAACCATCAGAGTGTTGTTGTGTTGTTGTGAATTTATTGCCTATAATTTTATCAAATGATGGTTGTGAACAGTGTGAGCAGAATAATATAGAATTAAATTGTCATCTCATAAATTTTACATGCAACATTAATTTTCAGCTGTCAACCCTTTTTGGCGTTTGTTTGACTATTAAATTGTCAATAGATCATCAAACAATAGACAACAAAGAGATTTTAATGGCGCAAATGAAAGGGGAGGAGGGAAGAGGAAGGTCAAAACTCACTCACAGCAATCAGTTGGTCCGCCATCATCAAACAAAACCCACAATCTTCGTCATAATCGTTCAGCTAGTCGTTTTCTTCAAGCCCTCTCCCCATTTCATTACCTCTTCCTTCTCCTCCTCCTACCATACTTCTCTGTTTCTGTTCTTCTTTCACCATAGTGATGGCCACTGCAACGTCTTGATGCCATTAACAACTTCAAAAAGCTTTCAATAATTGTCACGCATGAATTACAATAAATTAAAACGCATCTGCAGGATATGCTGCTGCATCCTGGAGTGCTGTCATCTTCAAGATTGTTTCCGTGTTTTCAAGTTTGTGAAAATCTTTAAAATTTCCGTTATATCATCACCATGCTTTCTCACTATTTCTGTCAACATCCACCATTACCATTTATAACATCTCTTTTCAGTTATTTGAATGAATAAACCCATCCGATAGACAGACTCTTCAACTCTTCGAACTCTCTCAGCTACTTTTGGTACTTCTTTCAGCTACGTCTCTTGTTGCGTAAAAGCTTTAAGCTGCTAATGAAGGTTTGTGTACTAATTCTTGTACAAGACTAAAAGTGTGTAATATAATAACGTAATATAAATTGGTTGAAGTGTGTTTGGCTATGTGTAAACGTACATACGAGTACATATTATAATGAAGTAGTTTACACAAGTATGTACATATATGCATTCCTTTCTCTCCTAAAATCTCTCTCAAACTCTCTCTCTCTCTCTCTCTCTCTTCTCTCCTCCGGAGGCCTCTCTCATGATCCCGAATTCAAGCCAATTTAACCAATTATTCTGCCAACATTTCGTACAAATAAAATGTTTGCCCAATTATAGTATGCACACATACGTACATACACACCCAAACGCACACAAACGCATCACCTCTACTTGCACACATACACACACACACATGCGACGTCATGTAGACCTCGCAGACCTCGTTACAGACATGTACCTACAACCAAAAAATCTGTCGAAATATTCTCTGCCACAAGCTTGATTGAAAATTACTATATGGAGTACGACCAACAACAACAACAGAAACAACAACAGAAACAACAACAGCAAAAATAAAACCACCAGCAACAATTTAAAGAATTAAAATTGAGGAAATAATAATATTAAAATTCAATCACAGCAAAACACTCAGACAATCTGCAGTCAATTAAAATTTGTATGTATAACGGCTGTGATTAAATGTAATTATGTATGTTTGTATGTATATTTATGTACGAGTACATATGTATTTGTAAGTAGTATGTAATCAAAGAAAAATATGTAGGTATATTGCAAATTTGCCGGACGCAGAAGAGATTTTTAAAATAGTTTCAAAATTGACGCCAATCAAAGAAAAAACTTTAAAATTTACAATAAAAAATGTTTTCTCTTCTCCGTAAAATTGGGAAAAAATAAAATGAGCAAAAAGGTTTGAATCCATTTTTGTGGCAATTTTATTTGTAATTTTATTTGTTTTTAAGTTTATAGCATTTTGAAAAACGTAAACGTAATAAATAACGTTAACGAAAATCAGGGCAAATATTGTAAAAAAAAGTCAGGGCAAACATGAAATATGAAAATTAAATCATTTACAGAAAAAATACTATTTGTTACTACATATTTTGATTATATCCTATTTTCATTTAATAGGAAAAGGATTTAATTTTATAAAATTGAAATTAAGCATTGTAATTCATTTATATAAAATTAAAATTAAAATATTACTTAAATTAAAATTAAAATAATACAAATAAAAAACTACTATTGCGGAAAAAGTGTGTAGGTAGGCAACGCCATTATGTCAATGCCATTATGTTAGCAGGAATAGCAAAATGTTCGTAATGGTTTTGCTGCATGTCATTGTTGGTGCTGTTTAGAAGTTAAAAGTGAAGATTTTAAATGCTTCCTTCCCCCCCCCCTTCCTTCGCCACCACCACACTTCTTTTCGCGCTCTTTTTCTTCTTCTTCTTCTTCTTCTTCTTATTGCTAAATTGCGCTATAAGCAACCTCATTATTTTGGCGGAAGTATTTAAGACACTAAAACAAATGCATCTCAAATACACACACACACACACACACACACACACACAGAGCTACCCATTGACATCCACCCACCCCCGCCCCCTCTCTCTCTCCCACACTCACTCCCTCTATCTCTCTTACATTAGAAATGAGAAAAAAGTGGATGGAATGCGACCATTTTTAAGCTCAGCAGTAGATCTAGATGACAGTTACAACAATAATACGAATATAACAGCAACAACAACAACAACAACTACTACTTCTTTTACTACAACAACAATAATGAAGCATGGTAAGAAATAATTAAATTTTCAATTATATTCAGAAGTTAAATTATTTTGCAGGAGTCTCTGTGGTTGCTTTGGCAAAAACTATTGTAACGCATTTACGGCTACGAAGCTTTGAATGTAATTGTGCGGTGTAGGTGTGTATGTATAGTACATACACATGTTTGCTGTAGACTTGCTCCATCTAACTCCATCTGTATGTGGGCACAAACGTAAGTAAGTTCGCGTTGGAGGATTTCATCAGCGAATTATTTCGTTGGTTTATTTACGCATCATGCTTACATGTATGTAGGTCTGTGTGTGTATATATATTGTACATACATGTACAAGTATGTATGTACCTGCATGAATACACATATCCCGAACAAACGGATGTCGGCATGCTTAATAATGCTTGCTTTTACTGGTAGCAACCATGACGATGTCAATTGCAATAAATAATAATGAGCAGCGGCGATAATTACACCAATTAAAATTGTTTATTAAAAAAATTATAAACAATCGTGGAAAAATAAATTTGTATGTATTTACATATATAAACAGTTAATAAACAGTTAAACAGCAAGCAAGCTTTACATTATTCGTTTAAAAAAATTGAAAAAATTCGTAAACAAATCCTTAAAAAAATTTGTTTGCTTAAAATTTATTTATTCATATTTATGTATAATAAATAATAAATAAATAATAAAATAAATAATAAATAATTTATTATATTTATTTATTTACATTTATTTGTTTATAAATAAATATTTATTTATTAATTTTATTATTATTCAGGACATTTTTAAAAGATGTTTGTTTTAAAAAACATTTCTAAATGTTTACTTAAAAACAATAATTTTTATTTATTAATAATTTGTAAAACACTTTCTTTAAATTATAAATAGAAAGCAGCACCTCGCCCTCTTTTCAGCAGAAAAAGTGATAGAGGGCGATATACCAAGCACGAGTTAAGAGGACCTTTATTAATACCTTTTGCTTTAACAATTCATTATTAAAAAGTTAAATTTATTTTCGAATTTTATTAAATACTGTTTTTTTTTTTCAAAACGCGACACTTTCTGCGACACTTTAATTAACAACAAGAACTTGATATAAATTTTCATCTTTTAATTTAAAAAACAACCCTTACGAAAGCTGAAAATTGCCCACAACAAATTTGTAACCATGACAATAGCAACAACAACAACAACAACAACAACAGCAATGACAATAACAGCCACAGCAAGAATCTGTTTCTGTTTTGTGTTGAAATAGCTTTTAAGAAGTACTCAACGTCTGTTTCTTGTAGCGAAATATTTCCAGAAAGCAAAAAAAAAAAATTCCAAACTCTTTTAGCATTTAGTATAATAAAAACATGGGTATCTTTCGAAAACTAAGTGCTCTCATCAAAGTGAAAAAAGAAAAAATCACAATTCTCGTAGTTGGTCTGAACGGCAGCGGAAAATCAACACTCATCAATCGATTCCAGAGAAACAACAACCACCAGACGGCGAAGGCGAAGGCGTCTGCGGCGGCGGCGGCAGCAACGCTCGGTCCCACCGTGGGCTTCTCAGTCGAGCGTTTTCAGTGTCGCGGCGTGACATTCACTTCGTTCGATATGTCTGGAGCGCGTCGGTATCGCAGCCTCTGGGAGCATCATGTGACGGATTGTCATGGCATCGTTTATGTGATCGATGCCAGCGACCAGATGCGTCTGGTTGTGGTCAGAGACGAACTGGAGGTGCTGTTGCGTTTGGCCAATGCGGAGCAACGCAAAGTTCCAATACTTTTCTATTGCAACAAAGTGGATGAGAGCGACGGTTGCGTGGGTGATGGTTGTTGGTCCAGCGCGAAAATAGTCACAGCTATCGGTTTGGAGAAAATCTGTCAGCAACCCTGGCAGATTGTATACAGTAATGCATTATCCGGCGAAGGGCTGGAGGAAGGAGTCCAATGGCTAATCGAACAGATAAGATCGTGGTCGAAACAATAAAATAAGCAACGAAATTAATCGATAGTAATAGTTCCTCTTGTACATTTTATTAGAATAGAAATATATAATTCAATATATCGTGTAGTGTTAGCGACTGTTCTGAATACTCTAATTTCAAGCTATGAGCCACTTGTTAAAAAGAATTGTGTCGATAATATCGTTAATATTGGACATTGCGAAGGGTAGTACTTCTCCTGATCATCTCTGTCATGAACAATTTATCTTTATTAATATCAATAAATCCTGATTAAATCTTGAGCTAGTTATGAGCTACTTGTTAAAAACAGCTCTTGAAACTTGAGCCAGTATCGATAATGACGTTAATAATGGATATTACGAAGAATAGTTAGTACTTCTCCTGATGATCTCTGTCATGAACAATTTATCTTTATTAATATCAATAAATCCTTATTAAATCTTGAGCCACTTATGAGCCACTTGTTAACATCGATAATGGTGTGTATAATAATGGACATTACGAAGTGTAGTTAGTACTTCTTCTGATGATCTCTGTCATGAACAGTTTACTGTCATTAATATCAATAAATCCTTGTTAAACCCTTAGCCACTTATGAGCCACTTGTTAACAAAACTTGTTTCGATAATGGCGTTAATAATGGATATAACAAAGTGTAGTTCTTCTTTTTATAAAGATCTCTTTCATGAACAGTTTACTGTCATTATTATTAATAAATCCTTATTAAGCCCTGAGCCACTTATGAGCCACTTGTTAAAAACAGTTGCATCGATAATGGCATTATTAATGGACATTACGAAGGATAATTAGTACTACTTCTGATGATCTCTCTCATAAACAGTTTATCTTTATTGAAATCAATAAATCCTTATTAAATCCTTAAATAGCTCATTGCAATTTTTTCACAAGGCTTATTGCCAACTTTAGAAGCAATTAAAAATTATTGCCATCGACTTCCTCTCTTTAAGGGAAAGTTAAGAAACTGCTATAAGAAAAGTTTTGAATACTTTGCGAGTTGACTATGACTATGAGTATCATTCACAAAGAGCTCATCAAACAAACAGAAGCCAATAAGTAAGCAAAAGCAACGATCATGGACGGATGGCTATAACGCAAACTGATTGCTGGATGACTCATTGCCATCTTCAAATAATTATAAATTAATAATTATCAAACTCTGAAGTTTTGTTAGCTCGAGGCTGATTCTACAAGTCGTACTTATTTGCAGACGCAAACGCAAACGCAAACGCACAAAAAAAACCCGGTTAATAATTAATCAACTTGAGCTTAATCCTGTAACATTGAGATTCTGCTTTTTTGTTTGTTTTAACTTTTTTTTTAATTGTTTTAGCCGCATTTTTTGTTGTAAGCCGGTTGAGGTTGTGTTTTTTTTTTAACCTTCAAACGATTTTTAGTATTCAAGGTTAAGTTTGGTATGAATGAGAGTAGAATAAGAGAAGAAGAAGAAGAAGAAGAGGACGATGAAGCTGCATTGACTGCTACTGCTACCGCTTGAGTATTATTACTCGAATTGCTATGGCTTGTTGTGTCGGTTGTTGTTGTTGTTGTTGTTGCTACTGTTGGATTAAAATTTTTTTCCAGTTTTAACAGTTTTTTTATACATTTCAGTCGAAGAAGAAAATAAAAAGCAAACAAACAATAATTTGAAAAAGCAAAAATAGAAAACTTAGCAAACGGCAAAAGGGAATAAAGGAAAAAGAAGGAGAAGAAGAAGAAGAAGAAGAAGGAGCGGCAAAAGAAAAAAAAGCTGGGCAAATTTAAATTTATTGTTACTAGCTAGCTTTTGCTGTCTAAGTGTCGTAAGTCGAACGTTTGCGACGGACTTGCTCAGCCTTTGGTGAGCTTCTCGTTGGTGGAAAGAATTTGAATTATTTTAGTGAGAAGAAGAAGAAGACGCTGAAAGATTACTAAATCTTTCATATAAAGCAAATCTTTTAAGTAACATAAATTGAAATACGAACATTAAAAAGCTCTTACTTTAGATTTGTTTTTTTTTTTATTTAGTTGAACATTATAACAGAGGAGTTTATTTTGAGTTTATTTAACCCTTAAATGATGGCAAATAGTCTTTTAACAAAAAAGAAGAAGTAGATTATTAAAAGAAATGTTCTATTCTGTTCGGAAGCGTAAGAAAAAGCGTAACGAAAAGAAAGCAGATGCCTTTAATTTCGCATTTAATTCGCAGCCCTTTCAATATGGTTCATGTTCTTGATGTACATCATCTACTCAACCTCGTTAAACCTCTTTATTTCTAACCCAAAAACCTTTATTTCCGACAATCTCTGTACCCGTCTCTCTCTCGCCATCTATCTTAAAGTATGCTTTGTGGCCCAGTTTTGCTCTAAGTGATATTTAGGAGTACTTGTTTTTGTCCTTTTAACTTTATTCGCTTTTTGCTTTTGCTTTTGGGGTATTTTTTCTAGATTTAACTTAACCCACCTACTTTTCTTCCGCTGTGAAACTTTTGCAAACTTTCTTAATATGTATTTATTTACAATATTTATTTTTAGCTATGTAAACATGTACATTTTTCGTCATGTTAGGATTTTTTTTTCATCTTTTCAAAAACTTTCTTGCCAAATTGCTTTCTAAAGGGTTATTTTTTGTTTGTTTGTTTGTTGATGTTGCCGTGTGTTGCTACAGCATCACGTTACTTAGTCATGCTTTCCGTTATTTAGAAGAGCTTCTCTTGCCTTCGCTTCTCTCTCCACTTCATTCGACGCACTTAACGTTTGAAAAACCACCCTTCGATATTTACAGAAAACCCTTAACGATGCTCGAAGGCAACCCCTTCACACTACTTAGAGTCGTGTAAGCCTGCCCTCCTCCTCCTCCTCCTCCTTCTCGTCTTTTTCTTCAGCCTCTAAACTTCTCTTAACATTTAACATTTTATCGCCTTCTCGTGCTCTCGCGTGCTTCCCGTCAGCTTAGGCTTTGCCTGCTCTTGACTGTTAAGACTGTTCTGTTCTGTTCTGTTCTGTTCTGTTCTGTTCTGTTCTGTTCTGTCTGCAGCAACAAATCGGATTAAATGCACCAAAAAAAGAAAAAGAAAACAACAACTACAACAACCACTTTTAACGAAAACTTGTTGCAATAACAACATAAAAATGTTGCGCGTTTAAATGAGCGAATTTGTTGTCAACGACTTTGAACGATATTCATTCGTAATGGAAACAGTTGGAGCGACTTGTAATAATTTACGTGGCGATAAAACGGCGAGAGGTTGAGAGAGAGAGAGAGTGAAAGGGAAAGAAATATGGGTGGCAGTGCGTGTGTGTGCGCTGGCGTTGGTGTGCGTGGGAGTATTGCGAAGGCGTATTTCTCGAGCGACTAATGGCCGCCCGAGTACTAACAGAGCAACGACATCTGTTGCTGTTGTGTTAATCGATGGTAAATAATTTTTCAAAAAGGTTTCAGTAACGATTGACGAAAAGAATCAAAGTAACAAAGATATTCAGAAGTACATATATTTTGTACAATAGTTCTAAATTATTTTAGTGAAAATAATTCTATTCTACTGAAAATAATGCTATTACATTCATTATTCATTACTCATTGATTATATTCATTATGTTAAATTTATATTTGTTTCGCATAATTTTTTTTTATAGAAAATTACAAAATTTTTAAAAATTACAATTTTTATAAAAGTTAATAATTTCAAAAAATTATGTAAATATTTATTGATAATCCATGCATTTTATTTATTAAACAATTTATACACTTTTTTTTGCAAAAGTATTTAACTAACATTTGAACGATATTCAATCGTTGATATTATATTCATATTTATTTCGCATAATTGTTTTTTTAATAAAAAATCAAAAATTAAAATTTTTATAAAAGTTAATCATTTCAAAAACTTAAATATTTATTGATAATTCATGCATTTTATTCATTAAATAATTTATACCCTTTTTTTGCAAAAGTATTTAAGAAACATTTCAATGATATTGTAACGATATTCACTCGTTCATCCCTCATGAATGCATTCATTACTCACGTTGACTGCAAACAACGTTTCCGGTTATTCTAATTAATTATAAATACATTCTAAAAAAGGTCGGTTCTACTACTCCTCCCCCTCACATCACCCACATACCCACCCCATTCCCTTCCATATACCCTTTTATATCACTGAGAACCTGTAGAATCTCGAACGTAACAAACGCGTCAAAAGTACGAACAAACAACACTCACTTATTACGAAATTTCAACACTACCACAACAAACAAGCAAACAAACAAACAGAAATTCAAACAAATCAGCGAGAAATAATTAATAAAGATCTGCGATATCAAGCAGCAAAACATTACAAAGTGGTTGAAATTCTAATACGAGACGTTCTCAAACAGGTTCTAATGCGTTACAAGCAAGCAAGCAAGCAAACGGTCAGAGAAACAGAAACAGAAAAAGGCAACAAAATGTCTGAAAAAAAGAACTCGTATTTCGTTACAAGGTCAAGCTCAGTGAAGCCAGCCCAACAACAATAACAACACCACTAAATCATTTTTATATTGAGTCAAATAAGTCCCACAAAGTAACCAACAGCTGTTAAAAGTTGCTGTTGCTGCTATGGCTTGAGGCTCCTTCTACCTTAGATTTCTACTACTATTTCTTCTTCTTCTTCTTCATTCTTCTACTTTTTCTTTTGTTCCTCTGTTACTCTTTGGGCCTCTTCTCTATCAAACAGTCTAACAAAATCATCAGACCGTAGAGAGAATGAACAAACGAAGTTGCATAGAGCAACTTTTTTACTTGTTGTTGTTGTACAGATTTGCAACACGATCGATTAATAATTACAATATAAGTTTTCAACAACGATAACAACAACAGCAGCAGCAGTAGTATAAACTTTGTTAATCTCTAAAAGCTGCTCACATTTATATTTATCTTTTCAATCCTATCCTTAGTTGTCTTTTTGCCTTCTTCCTCTTTCGGTAGAACTACAAGTCACTGAAAATAATCACAGCTTATTTCTATTGGCAGCTTCATTATCATGAGATTTGCTAAAAGATCTCATGATAAATATAAACAACGAACAGCTGAGATGTGGAAGATAATTGAACAGTGCTGAAAGAGGGCTAAACTGTACAGAATGGAGGCTGAATACGCGCTGAATGCGCGCTGAATGGAATTAAATGATTGCATAAGGCTGAGTGAGTACTGAATGGGGCTGAATTAGGACTTAGGGGCTTGAATAAGGGTCAAATAAAGCTTAATGAGGTTTAAATTGAGCTGAATTACGGCTGATGGGTTTGACTAAGGTTTATATACATAGATCTAAATGAGGGCTGAATGACGATTGAATAAAGCTGTATGAGGGTCAAATAGAGCTGAATGAGAGCTAAATGGAGTTAAATGAGGATTGGATGGAGTCGAATTAGGATTGAATGAACTCGAATAAGGGCCAAATGAAGCTAAATGAGTCTGGAATGAAGCTGAATTTAGGCCGAACGGGGTGCTTTTAATTGTAGGTTAAAATTGCAAAAAACATGAATATCACCAACAATTCTTAGCAACAACAAATTCTAGCAACAACAGCTAATAAGCCCATTATATGGCAATGAATAGTGGCAAACATTACTGATGCGCTTAAACAATGTAAACAAAATGAAAATTAATACAAAAATTATAAAGCAATTCTTGTTTAGTGTAAATAATACTTACTTGTAGTATCTGGTATATTATATGGATTTACATAAGTATTATTATTTTTTTTCTTGTTTTTTTTTTGTATTGCAATTTATCGTCTTCTTTTCTAATATGGAAAATTTTAAAAAAATTTTATTTTCTTGTCTTCTACGAAGTAAACTGGTTTTTAATACGTTGTCTGACACATTATCGCATCAGTTGAGGTATGAGAATATATTTACGTTATACGTATGCAGGAATAATAATAAAAGAAGTACCACAACAACAACAACAAAATTAACAATATACTGTGTAGTATAAAAAAAACTTGAGAAGAAATAAAAAAGAATTAATTAAGCGTAACTACTGATCGCAATATATTTTAAGATCGACAACAATAACGATGGCAATTTACGCGTAGTAACTACGAAAATTCTATGCCATGATCTTTTAATGGATTCTCTGAGAGTATTACACTCAAATCAAAAACAAATGCTTGCATAAATAAATGCGCCTTCAGCAAGGTCACAAAGGTATTAACAACATGCCAGCATTAAAAAGTATTTAATAATTCTGAAATAATTCAAGAGGCATAAATCTATTAACGTATAGGTTTAAGATTTTAGTTAGATTTTTAGATTTTCAGTATTTAGATTTTGGGTTAGATTTTTTATTCACTGTGTGTAAGGCCATTTCTTCTTTCCCCCTCCCCCTCCCCACCACCTCCTTCCACCTTCTGCTTCATGAACGTTCCAAACTGAATAATAATTAAAAACTTTGAACTTTTCGGCAGAAATGAAACTTTTTCAAAACTTCTAAAAACTCATTTAAATACATTTTTGAAATTACATTTTTCATTTAGCGTAAGTACTAGTAAATCAGGCCCACTGTACGTATGCAATTTGAACTGTCAAGGCTCTTCAGTTCTTTTGTTGTCGCTTTTGTTATTGTTGTTGATGCTATGGCTTTTATTTAACGTTTTTTTTTTGTGGTTTTCGTTGTAAACAGTTTGTTCGTGTAAACAGTTATTCCTTTGAACGATCAATTTAAAATACGATACGATAATAATAAAATATAATGATGATACGTTGTGTAAAAAAATACCTGCATGACAATCCCACAAAAAACAACAAAATGCGATTAATAAATATTTTGCATATGATTTACAAAAAAAAAAAATTATAATAACAGATAAACAAACAAATCGAAATACAAATAAACACAAAAAAAAAAAACCGCCAGAGCAAGCAATAATTTGTAATGAATGTACTTCGATTGCGAAGGTTTTAGTTCTTCTCTTGACATTTCACGCGTTCACGCCAACTGAGTTCATTTTTGTGATTTCATTTTTGTCATTTTTTTTCTTTGTAAATCTATATAGAAGTAAGAAGACAAAAAAGAGGGGTGCGGAAAAAAATAAATTAAGAAAAAATATTACGTATGTACGGGTTTATATTTAATCTTAGTATAGTGTTCAGAGCTGTCTTGACCTTGACAAGGTGCAAATTTGTTGAATGAGTTTCGATGACTTTTACGAGTGTTTACGAGTACTCATGGGATACTCATGTAAATGATGATGAGAAACGTCACTGCAGTGGAAATCGCTGAAGCCAAAGGATTGAGAGCAACAGAATTTTCGAGAAGAAACGTAAAAAACTGTGAGGTTTTTTACTACTCAAAAAAGAAAGGACTACTTAAATAAATAATAAGGACTTCTTTAGAGAAGAAAATCTTTAAGATTGCTCCAGAAACTCCAAAGAAAAAAGCCAATTTTCATTAAAACATTTCTTTCTTTAAGTCTAAGTAATTTCTAGAAATAAAATCTAGCTTTTTAAAATAATAACTTTTAAGTGTGTCTCTGGCCGGTCGGTGGCTGACTTTTCCATCATATCTAAAAAAAAAAACTCACATTAAGACCTTTAAAATATTTACAATTATTTTTATTTATTTATTTAACATTTATTTATGCATTTAAGTTGAAAATCAAAAGTTCTTCTGAGCGCTCGTTTTTAATACAATAGTTTTTAAGACTGTCTCTCTCTGGTCGCTGCCTTTTTCATCATATTTAAAAAAAAAAACTCACATTAAGACCTTTAAAATATTTATAATTATTTTTATTTATTTATTTAACATTTATTTATACATTTAAGTTGAAAGTCAAATGTTTTTTAGAGCGCTTTATACAACAAATTTAGGTCATTCATTGTTTGTCGTCGCTCAAAACGATTCGAGCGCATCATAATTACTGCAAAACTTAGCAAAAGTAAATACAACAACAACAACAACAACAACGACAACAACAACATCATCATCAATAGTCACACTAACAATAAACCAACAACTAGATAAATTTAATTATAAAAATTATTCTCTTTTTTTTTTTTAAAATACTCGTAAGTAAATGAAACCTTTGTAAACGAAGCAAAAAATATTTATTAAGTACGATTCAAACGATTCAAGGTCAAGTGCATACCAACCAAGTACATGCGAGTACATAAACTCGTACCCTTTTTTTGTTGTTGTTGTTTTTTTTGCGCAAGTTCGAATAATAATAGTATTTTAGTATGGTTAATGCCTTTTTTGAAGTATGTGTGCATTTACATACTTGACTATTATTGTTGTTGTTGTTGTTCTTCTTCTTGTTGTTGTTATTGGTATATGTTACTTAGTAGCTGCTACGAGACTTGATATTGCCGCCTGCTGTTGTTATTGTTTTCACGAATTTTAATTTATTCAATGCGTGTGTGCGTGCGCTGCATTCTAAACCACGATTTGACACCTTTTTCAGGCATTTTTCGTTACAGCAAAAAACCAACTGCAACAACAACAACAACAACAACACTATCAATATTCAACACTCAACACTTTAATGCAACTGCAACCACGACTGCTACTACTATTACTACTACAACAACTAATTAATAACATTGTTACGCGCGCACACACACACACACACACACACACATACACTTTGTTCACTTTTTGACAATTGAATTCGTGGCTCCCTGACGCTTTGTCTGCCTTGCGAAGAGAATAACATTGAAATGTATGTAACAGCAGCGAGCAAACAGCGGCAGCGTCATCGGCGAGTAGCCGCCGCCGCCGCAGCCACAGCCGCAGCTGCAACAGCATCAGCTTCAGCGTCAACCTCAACGTCAGCGAGTAGCCGGAGAGCAGCGAAAATTATTGGGTTATTGCAAAACCAATGTCAATCCAAAAATGCATTAAATGCGTTTGACTTGAATTCGACAAAATACTAAACAAACATTTTTCAAACAAAAAAAAAAAATAACACGTTAATAACTCATTGTGTGTGTGCACATGTCTGTGTGTGTACGTTTAAACAAAATGCATGATTTTTGCTAAGTACGAGTAAAAAGACAACAACAATTGCGGACAATCGCAGCAACAGCATTTGAAATGTAACACAACAAAAAATTGTAAAATTTTAAAAATAATATTAAAATAAAAAAAATTTCAAAATTTTCTTTACTTTGAATTTTCTGAAAACAAACAATTTTTCTACATATATAGGTACAATTTATATATACAATTTTTCTATATATGGTTTTTTGTATTGTTATTAAAATTAAAATTTGTAATTAAAATTAAAATAACCAAAATAAAAATAAAATAATAAATAAAGTAAACAAAATAAAATTTTGTCACAAATATTAAAGCTTTGTTGTTACGTTATAAATTTATTTAAACTCATATAAAAGCTCTTAATGGTTGGTTACTGACTAACAAAAGAAATTAAATAAAATAAAATTGTATCAATAAAAAATTGATTGCTTAAGTTTTTGGGTTATTGATTGATTATTGAATTGATATTAAGAAATCACAAATGCTTATGATGCTAGCTTTTCGCGGTAAATAATTATAATAAAAAAATTAAATCTCAAAATTTTAAACTAAAAAAAAATAGCTTAAATAGTACTTATTCGTACTGTTACAATAATTGCAAGGAAGAAGTTGTAATTATTATTAGAAATATAGTCATTAATAGTAATTTTTTTTTGCTTTTTATTTATATTTCTTACAATCAGAAACAATTCTGAAGAATTTTTCTACTACGACGAAGAGCGACTTACTTCTCGCTAACCAAGTGCAAAAAAATAAAAACACACTTTTAATTATTAGATACAGAATATTATTTTCCAAGTAAGTATGAGTACGTGAGTATTAAATTACCAGAAAAATCGGAGAGAACAAACACTTCTTTATTGTTATTTAAATTTACAAGCAAAACCGTTGATTGTTTTTGAATTATTTACCTTCAATTTAATTTATGGCTTTTAAAATTGTATAAATATTTTTTTTTTTATTTAATTCCTTCCACACAAAATCAACATTAATAAATTTTCAAATCTTCAAACGACGCTCTCAATTCAAAGGATAAACGCTTAATCGAATGAATTGTAAAAGCTTGATTAAGAGATGCTTTTTTTATTGTATGTTATTAAATACGAATAAGTTGGAAAACGTATGAATGAAACTGTGAATGCAATGAATGCAATGAATACTCAATGAAAATGTGCGAATCTTTTGATTTCAGTTTTATTGAATACCATTCAATTGAGATGGTTTAATTGTGGCTTTGGCTTTGATTTTCTATGACACAAACGAAAGGATGAATAGCTCTGGTAGAAACACGCACACACATACACACTTACATACTTACAATCTCTCCTTCACACACACACACACCCGCCCACCGTAAATCTCATTATAGCAGAATTGTCGTAAACTTTTTCCTTTTTTTTGCTATTTTCACGGTATTTAATCTTCCGTTACCATAAGACCATGAATACCATCACGAACGTACGTGGTCAACGTGGTCCCTGGTCCGTCCAACTTCAGCCAACTCGAAACGGCCATTCTCAGCAGCCTCTAATTTTCCTGCATTAAGCAGCTCATTCGTACTTTATTTCCAAGATTAGCATCTCAAACGGCAATTAAAGCAGTAGCAGCGAAGTAGACAAGAGGAATAGCCGGTAAGTGGCATGACTGGACTGCCAGGGCAGTAGCAGCATCGTAATAGCATCATACTGCTCGCAGCAACGCAGTACAAGTAGACAACAACACTCTTCATGCTACAGGCAGAACCTTCAGCAGTTCATCAAGATGTACTACTGAGAGCAAAAGGGCGGCAGCAAGCAAGCCAGCACTTCTTGAGAATTAATTGTTAGAAACAAATGCAACAGCCACCACCACAACAACAACAACAGCAGCAGCAACAGCAGCAGCACTAACGGAATTAAGAAAGGAAAAAAGCGCAAAACTAAAAATTTAATCAAATGGAAAAGACTGCAACAGCAAAAGAGAAATAATCGTACATTCAACCGTGATGCGGTTTATTTATGAAGTGAAATGCTTTGATGCAGCAAAGAGCCATGCTGCCGACAGAGGCAGTCCGTCCGTCCGTCCGTCTGTCCGTCTGTCCGTCTGTCCGTCCGTAAGGCGGTGGGTGGAACAGTCCAAACCAGTAGAAGCAGAAGTCAAATAAAATAAAAGAAATGGAAAGAAATGGAAAAAAGGAACAGGAACAGGCAGCGGCAATAGCTTGGACAGTTGGGCAAAAGGAAGAGACTGAATAAAAGGCGAAGCACCCGGAACGACTGCCATCGAAACGCAATTGCAACATTTCTACGCTGGCTGGAAGCATCAACACAGTCGTAGTCGCCGTGGATGACTTTAAAGGAATAAAAAAACAAAAAAATTAATGACATAAAAAACTAAAAGCTAAAGAATGCATAAGATTTATATTGATTGTTGATGGATACGTTGCGAAATGATAGATTTGAGAAATTTAAAAAATTTTAAAAAAAATTTTTTTTTAATTGATTTTATTCATTATTATTAACTTCAAACAAACAACTTTTTAATGAAATTCAGAAATTTCAACAGCTGCCAAAGAATACTTCTTGGTAATGACTTGATTAAATGACATTATAATGCTTTTAAAACCCAGCACACCATCAGTATCATCATCATCATCATCATCATCATCATCATCTTCACCAACATCAACATCATCATCATCATTATTAGCTATTGTTTTATAGCTTTTTTGTCAGTTCGGCAGCATGAATTTTATCGTAGAAAAAATACTTCCGCTTTTAACGAAACGTGTTGCTCGAACGTAAAAGCTTACTTGATTAGCATTTATAGGTTTTTTTTTTTGAAATTTTAATGATAACAACACTATTTAAGCTTTTCAAACACTTGTGGTAATTATTTATTAAATTAAATAAAAAACAAAAATCAGTTAATGATTTGCAAGCATTTGTCTGTTTAATGATTTCAAGAATTCTCAAAAATTAATTAAAAAGAAAAATTTAAAAGATTTAAATTAAATTCAAAGCTTATTTTTAAAGAATGTTGGTTAAAGTCTTATCTCTTTTCTGCTGTTAAAATCATACTTTCTTTTTTAAATTTAAAAATTAATCCAGCATTCTCATGATCAAGTTTTTTTAATTATAATCTTTTGCCAAAATTCAAAAGACATCGTCTTTTTTGAAAATTGAAAGAGATTTTTAACCCAATCGATCACTTTTTCCAATTTCAAGTTTTTTACAAATTTAAATTTTAAACGCTCTCGACAACCCTTTCGAGAAGTAAGTTCTGTTTCGAACAAATCATAAGAATTTTGAAAAGATTCAAGAATGTATTATAATTAAGTCTTGCAACCGAAGTCGCCAAATCTTTTTGGTAATTCTTTCTTACAAACTAACAAAAAGTAACCTTAGTATTCTGGCTTCAAACTGTCGAATAGTTAACGCCGTCGGCGTCGTCGTTTCCGCGCCATTTAAAATGCAGCAGCCATCATCAATTAAAAATCACGCATACGCCACGCGGCTCGGCGCGGCGCAGCGCGGCACATCCTGATACGGATGCTCAGTGCACTGAATGAACTACGGCACTGCGGCACTGCGGCGTTGCGGCGTTCCAGCGTTCGGCACCTTGCGCGAAAGCGTTATGCCGCGACGCACTTAACGTTCGCACTTGGCGAATGCGAGGCACGTACCCGGAATTTAACTGCTTTACTTACAATGCATTAAAATGGCCAGAAATGAGCCGAATGCAGCTCAAGCCAACAACGTCAAGACGTACAAAAATTAGCATGATACTCGGCAGCAGCACCAGGTGCACCAAGATAAAGAAAAAGCAGCACAAAAATTTATGGGTGACTTCTAAAGAGTTGTTCAGAGCGACACGAATATAAGAAAGCATGGATAGGAAGCAAGGATATATAAAATGAGAAAAATATATGTATGTATGTATGTATGGTACAAGTACATACCATGAATAAGAAAAGCAACTCTTTTCTAGAGTTAAGAAAAATACTCGCATCTTCTTTTGCTTTTTGATGCTGTAAAATAATTAAAATGCAGAACGCGTTAAGTGTTGTAGTACGATATTTAAATAAATCTACAAGTACGAGTATGTACAAGTAAAACAACAACAACAACAACATTTGTAGGATTAACTACTTGTAAAACAACAACAAAAACACACAAAACTGTAGCGTAGAGCAAAGAAACGAGGCGCAGCAGAGTATTTTAAGCAAAGTCAGTATTCAAGATGGCTACACACTCACCTACAGTTATAACTCACACTCACACACACACACACACACACACACACACACATACATGTACCAAAATTACGCAAATTGGTATTACGTTAAACCGCTAAAGGTAAACCCAACGATTTCGTTCATTTCGCGTACATTTTTGAGGTTCTTAACCAGGTTTAAATATTGCTTTTTCGTCTTCGCTTTTGCCCTTTCTTTATGTTTTGTTGGTTTTTCCGAGCCTGTTTCTGCGCCCTTCCTTACTTCCTTCCTTTCTTTTTTCCATTTTACCTCGGTTTGTTAGTTTGTGTATTTTCCTTTTTTCAATATTTGCTTTTGCATCATTTGCGTCTTCTGTTTGCTTTTTATCATACTTTTTCTGCCTGCTTTCTGCATGTTTTTGTCAACAAAATTCAACAGTAAAGGAGTTCAAGAGTGTGTCTGCGTGTGTGTGTGTTTGACGTGAGAGATGCACATCCGCGTGCTCGCTTACTCCACCCACACACACACAAATTCCTTTTGTGTGTGGCATATTAAAAAATGCTAAATGATTTTTTTTTTGTTGTTATCCTGCTTCATTTTCGCAGAAGGAGGATTCATAGTCAAAGAAATAAGCACACAAACAACAACGGCCTAACTATAAACGCATATAGACACACACACCTACTCTGGAATAGACAGACAGACAGCTGATAGACAGATATTTAAGCATTTTCTTGAGCGTACAAACAAGCTTGAGCCAAACAGACCAATAAGCTTACAAACAGGCTAAAGGCAAAGAAAATAGGCAAAAGGCAAAAAAAAACATAAAGGCTTCAAAGATGCTCTGCTCAGATGATGCACAAAGTAAGCAGATTTTTATTTTAAGCCTCGCAAATTATACGATAATACAAAAAAAACTAGCACGCACAAAAAGAATTCCTTTTGAGGCTTTTAAATAAATTTTTCAAATCTTTTACTCTTCTTTGAAATTTAGCATGATTTTATGTTATGATTTCATTTTTCAACTAAAATGTACTATAATACGATAATTCATTTTAGATTTAATTCTAAATTTTTTAAATTACGGAGATTAAGCAAATACTGCAATAATTTATAAAACAAAAATTAATTTAAAAAAACATTAAAACTGAGTAAAATTGATCGCTAAAGCGAAATTGATTTCTTGAAAATTATTATACGAGTACATACACAGATTGTAAAGATCTGGTATTTCCTTCGTGCCCTCCAAAACCTTTGAATACCCTTACATTCGGTCAAAAAATTAGCAATAACATGATAATACGAGTATATAAATTATTTCCTCTAACGTACATAATATTGGAACCTTTTCTCTCTTTTTATATAACAGAAAATATAGATTTCTCCTGCACGAAAACATCCTTCTATACTATTATATAGTATTTATAGTATTTATTATAGTATAATAAAGTATAGTATTTATAAAAAAAAGGTAGTATTTATTCTTTAATCGCAAAACAGAATTTACATACCTTTGGCTTTTAATTTAATAATAAATATCTATGAACTACTTGCGAATTATAAAACATTTGGAAATGATCGGAGTTTTCCAGTGCCTCAGCGGCTCTCAATTACAGTGCTTTCAGCAATACACTGCCAATCAATGATAAAAGCACTGGACTTAAATGATCGATGGTGCAAGTGATCGGTCGATGCCCGATTTTATTGTTATCTCTCAAAACCATTAAAATATTCAAAATAAAAAATTCAATTTAAAATTTTAAAAATTTAAAAATATACACCATTCTTCCAGCACTCTAGCGCACAATATTAAAAACGAAAATAATTTAAGTGTGGTTTATTGAAGATTTTCGGTTTTGTTCTGTTCTGTTCTGTTTAATTTTTATAGTTTCTGTTTTTATGAGTGAAGTCGTTTCGCACGAAATACTCATGACATAACCTAACTTTTTTCATTTCAGAAGCACTCACTTTGTTTGCATAAAGTTTGGCCATGTACTGAATTTCATAATGAAAACAAGCTCAAATATAACTCATAACTAAGAAGCTACTCCCTTTGTATCGTATATTTATTGCAATCTTTAACGTCCTTCGTTTTAGATAGTTTTCGATAAAGACAAAAAAAAACAACTGGTTTTAGTCCAGAAGTAGACACTTCTGGGAAACGTTTTTTGTGAGAGCTATGCTCATGCTCATTCTTCTAGGGTTTGTCATTATACTCGTGTAATACAAATTAATAAAAATTATTAAATTAAAAATCTCTTTTTTTTTAAATATGAAAAAAATTAAAAGTAGCTGCTACTTAATTTTTTAATCGAAAATTTTTCAAATAAACCCAAAGTAATCGTTTATTCACTGCTGCTGGACATTCTATCGTCCAGAAGAAATGCGTAGGTGTGTTTATGTGAGCGGCGGGCGCATGGTATGCTTGGGCGAGTGTGTAGGTGTGTGTGTGTGTGCTGCTTGCCGTAGTGAGATACGCCTTTGTTACTTAATTCAGCATCTCGCGAGTCTTTCTATATCGTCTCCATAATAATTTCAAATGCATTTTTTTGTGTTATTAACTAATTTTATTATGTACATATTTTTTTGTTATTTTGTATTGTGTATTCTGTTGATGTTTTCGTACGAGTTTCATTTCTTCAAGTATATGCCAAATTCGTGGCTGGTCGAATTCGACGGCATCGTTTGATCGGTTCAGTGCAGTCGAGCAGCGCAAAATAAATTGCTCAACTCAATCAAAAAATTACAACGATTACAAAATACTTAATTCCAGAAAAAACAACACACGCAGTTAAACTCAGCAATTCGATATTATTACTTATGTGCTAATAATACTATGTACTAACTTTTTGTTGTGTATGAAATTCCGTTTTAGCCAACTCTTTTGGGGCCGCCACTTTGCTGCTGCCAACGGTCGAGCGAGCCTCTCTTCAGCTCAACGGAATAAAAATTCAAATTCAATTAAATTTAATTCGATTTCATAAACGAAGAATCTGAAGAAGACGCGCGAAAAACTCTGTGCAGTCAGTCCGCGGCAACGTGAGACCGACGCTGATGGATGATGAATGGCAATAACAAAAAACCGCCGAAACCGAAACGATTTGATTCAACCAATATAAATCATCCGCAAGTGGGAAAGTATCCAAGTTTCAAATTGAATTGAATTGAATTTTTCACCAATATCAACCACAACAACAACAATAAAATGTTGCTATATAATACGAGTATATTATTTTTTTAACACTGTTCAACTGTATTCTCGATTAAGTTTGGAAAAAATTCTACTACGTTGCGGCTGTATTTTTCCTACTTTTTCAAAAGAAAGCTTTATGATGCACTTCCTCCGGTTTTGCGCACTGGTTGCGACGAGCGGCGAAGTTCAACTAAAGAATCAACAGACAAGATTGCATGAATTTATGTGAAACGCACACGTGAATCGCAGCAACAAAACGCTGCCAACAACACCATTAATAACGAAACAACACGGCAACAATAGCAACAAAGCCAAGCTGAAGAAAAGCTCTACAGCTGCCACCACTCGTTTGCCAACGATGACGACGAGTAGAACACGAATACGAAACTCATAACAGAGCAAGTAATAACAGCGCTAGGAACTTAACAGAGAACTTAACATCAGCTACAAGCTGAACACAGCAAAACTGTAGAGCAGCAAACAATAGAGAACTGTTCGAAGAACCAGAATGTTAAAAGAACAGAGCGCGTAAGAAGTAATACTATAGAGCGAACGAACAGCTGTAGAAATAAATAAAAAGCAGCAACAAAGGACGACAGTAGTCAATAGCAGCAACCATATATGTATGTATATGGATGCTTATTTGATTATTAATCATCATTACTGTCGATAAACGAGTTAGACTGAATTGTTGCATGCGTTGTTTTATGACTTGTTAAAAAAATATATGGCACGGTGGCATATTCGTGACGTGGCGAAGAACAGTTTTAAAAAAAATTTCAATTACAATTCAATCAAATCAAATTAAAAATACATTTTTTTTTTGAAAATAGCAAGCAATTCGTCAAATTTTGAATTTTTTTCATATTTTTGCTAATTAATTTTTTTTTAATAATTTTTTTCTTTTATTTTCACTTCTTTAAAATAGTTTTTTGTTTTCAATCATGTTAATTTTTGTTATTGTTATTGTTATTGTTATTGGTCTCTTTTTTGACAATTTTTTTCTCCACGTATTGATCTTTATTGCTTTCTTTGGCCAAACAGAAACAAATCCGAACTGGTAAAGCGTAATAAGTTCTTTGGCTTTATTATTATTATTATTATTGACTTTATTTGTTAGAGACGCAATATTTTTTTTTTCACCGTTTGATGTTTGCTTTTTATTATTTATTTAAACCAAAATCAAATTCATATTCTACCAAAAAGTTCAATAAACCTATTTGAAGGAATATTTACAATCTTCTGGATGGAACGTAGTTAAACCGGCTGATTTAATTATCCCGAAAAGTTTGACAAGGTTAACTTCATAAATGAATGAAATAAATTAATATAAAATAAAGGAAAATTATCGTATATTTAAACGGCATATAAATATTTAAAATACATATACCATTTATAAATCGTTTAACCCAGTATTCCTCTAAAAACCACTCAAAATCATCTGCCTCATTAAAATAATTATTGTTTCACATTTTAAAAAATTATTTTAGATTAGAAACTACAAGGACTGATTACAAAGACACTGATTACAAAAATTACAATTTAACACAAATGACACTTAACACTGAGAAACACAAACACTAATAATAAAATTGTGGGCGATATTCAGGGCATTTCTTTAGAAACCAATCCACTACCTTCCTGAACCCCCTCCGTTCTTCTGAACTGCGGATGCCGAGCTGTTGCAGCTCCTTATCGGTGAGTGAGCAGAATATTTGAAGATCAATGTCTTCCCTTTCAAAGAGATCCGCGTACTTTATCAGACCTGCTCGGGCCAATAAGATTTTAACCTTCTGACACAGCGGTGCTGGCAGGATGGGTGAACTCTTACGAAAACCTTGATGGCCACCACCACCACCACCAGCTGCGGCAGTAGGCTGGCATGGAGTAAATGGGCGGCGAGTTTTCACCGGTGACATACACCTTACAGGCGGCACGTGGGACGGTGCCGACCTCACTATTGCTTCGAATCCCTGACGAACAGCTTGGAAATCGTGTGGATAACGTGGATAAGGCAAAGCACCCTGTTTCGGTGTCAGTGCACTGGTGGGTGTCGAACCCATTTTCACCGACATCTCAAAATTGAAGGCGTGGTTGCTTGACAACGGCGTGATTGGAGTAAGTGGCGACTTCGGATCTGTGATGAGAAATGCTAGAACAGGTCAATTATTCAAAATTTCTGACTACTGAAACCTCTGTAAGCGCGCTTGAAGGCATCCATTTTATCTTTCGCACACCAGCTAATTATCTTATTTATTATTTAAATTTTTGCTAGTAAATTTTTAAAGATTTACTCTTTGCTCTTCTTTTTAAAGCGGAATATGTTTAATAGATATTATGGAAAAATACAGTTACTTCGCAAACCGATGAAGTCGTGTAAATTCCAATTTCTCTATATTTTGTACGGACAGGAGTGTCCAAAAAATTTCGCTGAGCCACAAATCCAAAGTGGTTGGAAAATTATAGCAAAAAAAATTTCAAAAAACGATATAACTAAAACGTTTCATTCTGCATTTTTTGCTTATTCAAAGAAATAGATGCGGTTTTAAATTTTCAGGAATGCCAAAATTATTTACATTATTATTTAATAATTATATATTTAATTATAATTATTCTTATTATTATTCTTATTATTATAATTATTATACAGGAATGCCAAAATTATTTGCGGTGGTTCGAATTCGAAATTCATAAGCTTCAGGTTTGAAATGCACTGAGTTATAAATAATTGATGCAACTATTGAACACAACCATAAGTGACATGACAGCTGTAATTATACCTTTTTCAAAAAAGTACTATGAAACAAATTAGTACTGGGCCTCTTAAACGACCCTAACAGCACGGTCCTAACGACCCTAACGGTCTAACAGCACACAAGCAATATGGCCAAACTTCATACCACATCGAAAATTTACCGCATACAGCACAAATATTTTGCACCTACCGACAAAATATCGAATCGATTTTGATTATACGCAAAATTTGTGCAAGCACCCCTACACGGCACAAAAAATTTTACAAACACTTGTGCAAAAATACGACGACGAAGACGCAAAACTATCAAAAGGGAAATTTAAGTTAGAAAATTTTAGAATAACCTAAGATGTTATAATACAAGAAAAAATAGGTAAATAGGTAATTTCCAAAGCTCTCTTATTCGGGCAAAATTATTTGAAAAATTCAGAATGTAGTGAAACTGTTTAAACGAAATTTTCAGAAGAGAAGGACCTTTATATCTTTCGACGCTACTATTCACCCTCAAAGAAACCCTGAACGTCTCAATGATTCTTCTTTGTTTTCCCTTTCTTGGTCAGTTCGCGATTTTTCTTGGCTGTCTGGATTCGTTCTGCACCTCGTTGTAAATTTTAGATAATCCTCGAAAATGTGTTGGATTTGTATAAAATAGTAAAGAAATTATAAAGACTAGTGTAGTATAAAGCATATTCCATAAAAGGTAAGAGCTGAAAAATGCATCAAATTTAAAAGCCGTTTAGAATGAAAATAAAAATTGGTAGTGACAGCTGCTCCCAATAAATACAGTGAGAAGGAAAACAAAATTGAAATGACTGAAAGGGACAGAAAATAGAGAAGTATAATATTGGTTTCCTTATATTTTTCATATAAAATCTTATGCGAAAAGCAACCGAGACGATTAATGAAGGAGTTTTTCTTTTTCTAAATTCGGATAAAAAAGATCTCTTTGAATTTATAAATAATTGGGAAAAATCTGATTATAATGGCGCTTTCAACAACAACAATTTTGACACTCTTCTGTGCGGAAACATAACCTCTTTGCAAGGTGTATTGTTTTTGCTGCGTTAATACATTTTTCTTTGTTGTTGCTTTCGTATAGTGTATAGCTGTCAAAATGTTTCGTTGATTCGTTTTTCTGCCATTTTCGCGGAGTGCCGAAAAATACGTGCGAAAACGTACCGTAGTCAAATAGTAGAGAAACCGACTTTATCATCGTCGTCGCCGTCGTCCAATACGGTAAAATTAATAAACCATTTCTTTTAAAATACAATATTTCGGAATTGGTTACTTGTGATTTCTAAAATTTCATTTGCTTTCTAAAAAAAGAAATGAAATGATAATTTGCGAAATCGGGTCGACTCAAGTGGAAAAGAGAAAATGACTGTACACTGTCGGAAAGGAGAAGAAGAAAACGAACTTCTTCGACGACCGAAAGAAATATTTTTTGGTCACTCCGGGGAATAAAAGACATCAACAAATACAGGAAAAAACAGTAAAAGTACAATCAAACGGGTCAATACAAAAATCCTTTTCTACACAAAAAGCTTGATAAATTCGAAAGCTAGCTAGCGGAAGCAACAAGAGAGAAAGGGAGTTTATTTCGTAGGGATTTGATGGCACCACCGCCGCTACCTACATATGTAAGGTCCATCAAAATGACGGATGAAATACTGAATATTTTAGCCTTCTTTCCCTTCACATTCTCCGACTAATAGTTTTGAAACTTTGGAGGCATCTGTCTCCTTCCAGTCAGAGAAATCTGCATAAGTCTGGAATAAAGTGCAGTAAATTCTAGCATTATAGCTGCTTAAAGTTGCCGGCTATAAGAATATCTTATCATTTTCATAAAGCTTTAACTAGAAATAATGCCTTTTCCATAGAATTCGCCTCATAGCAACAACATTTTTCAATACTAATTTGTCTTTTCCAGATTGAATAACTATCAGCATGTCTTAAGACCAACCAACCAACTCAGTTATAATTTAAAGCCTGGTCTGTAACATTTAACATTTTAATTTTACGAAGAAACACGAATAATTGGAATTTAATCCAACTTGTTTGAGTGTTCCTCGCAAAACGTCGCCACAACGCTGCTTCACAACGTGGATACAATCAACAGGATGGTGGAGAAGGAAATGCAAGCGCATGACATGGTGCGACGGCGCAGTTGGTCGCGCGCCGTTGCTCTATATGACCCCATTCTAGCCCATCTGCAGCCCACAACCACAGCCACAAACAATGTTAGCAATAGCAATGCGGCTGGCAACGCTCTAGGCACGCCGCGTTCGCAGAAGGATCGTCAGATCGCCTGCCTGCTAGGGCGCTGCGAATGTCTGCTGGAGCTGGCCAAGTATGAGAGTTGTTTGG
The DNA here is from genome assembly GCA_949752815.1 of Conops quadrifasciatus. Lineage (NCBI taxonomy): Eukaryota > Metazoa > Arthropoda > Insecta > Diptera > Conopidae > Conops > Conops quadrifasciatus. The sequence goes on from OX457079.1 coordinate 4,772,771, forward strand.
CCGATGCGCGCAAAGTGTTGGTGCTGTTGGCCGAACAGACCGACTGTTTGGCTAGCGTTTCGCGTGCCCGGCGCTGGCTCATCCATGCGCTCTGCAAGCTAAAGAAATACACGGTGCGTATTGGATTAGATTGTAAAGATAAATTTATATTTTATTGAAAATTTTTGAATAACTTTTTTTTTTAATAAAACAATTTGTGAATTTTAATTGATTAATGATTTAATGATTATTTCATCCTATTCGTAATTTTTTTTCTATCTATCCCATAATTTAGGAAGCTGAGCAAACGGTACGAGAATGGATTTCAGAAATAGCCGGCCAGCAGAGTTTTGCGGACATTTCCAAGACTCTGGAGCGTTACAAGTCGATCATACAAATGATTAATGGCCACAAAACTTCGCAGAAGATATCCCTGTCGCGCCTAGAGGACGAGATGTCGATCCTGGATACCAAGTTAGATCATTGGGCTACGAATAACTTGCCACTAGACAAGTACAGCAAGTTGCTCAGCAACAAAGGTCTCAAAAAGCGCGACGGTACGACTCAGCAGCAGCAATCACTAACGCTGCCGCAACCACAGAATGGCAATGGTGGCGGCGGTGGTGCAGCAGCGGCCAGCAACAATGTCTCCGCATCGAGCACCGCACTCAATACCGCTCTGCTGAAGACCAACGATCTGTTGTCGGCCATCAAGCTGTCGGCTGGAAAGAATACGGGCTGTGTCGATGCCGCCGACACCGGCACAACGTGTTCCTACTGCGCCATTACGTTTCCGTCGCGCCATGAGCTGCGCCAACACTGTCAAACCGAAAGTCATCAAAATGTGATAATGTCCGACGAAGGTAGGAATGGATGGCACTTTTAAATTATTAATTAATCTTTTTTTACATTATTTTATACATTTTTATTGAATTTCTCAATTTGTTTATTCTTCCTCTTGGTCTTGGCAGGACGCGATTGGAAGTGGCGACCGCCGCCACGCGGCTTCACCCTTGACTCCTACAGCCTCTGCGAGTCGTACTGCGAGCCGAATAGTTGTCAATACGGCAATCAGTGCGTCGAAGCGCACGGACTGGATGAGCTCAACGAGTGGAAGGAGCGCTTCGAGTACCGCCGCATGCGTCTGCAGAAGGCCTGCGAGAAGGAGCTCTACGGCAAGTCGTACACCGAACAAATACTCGAACGCTGGATACAGGCCACCGCGCCCGAGCGTATCATGACCGAGAAGGTGGCAGAGGTGGAGGACAAGTGCGAGCAGGAGCTGGTCACCAGCATTAGCTCCAAGACGTCTGTGCGTGAGTGGATGTTCCTGCTGAAAACGCGCCAGCAGCTGTGCGCAGTGGCGCTGCTGCAGGATGCGCACCGCAACCATTTCGCCATAAAGTCCATAAAGACGGGCATCACAGCCGAAACGGTTGAGCTCAAGTCAAACCAAGAGTGGGTCACTTTTAAGCTTCTGCCGCAATCTGTCGACGAACAGAAGCAGCAGGACGAATCCGGGCCGGACGCCGCCCTGCTGGAGCACCAAGTGTGCATCGAATTCCACACGGAGATCTACGGCACCTTCCGGCAGACGGTGTGCTTTGATTTCGGCCAGGAGCCGCTCCTGGCCAAGCACTTGTGCGTCGACGTGGTGCCCGTGGGCGATGCCGAGAAGATCGAGGAGATCAAGCGCGACATCATCAACAGCTCGTCGCAGCGTTGGGACGTCTCGAACACCAACCTAGTGCGATTCGAAACCACCATCGGAACCCATTTAAAGACTGAGGCCTACCTAAACGACCTGAAGCACGAGAAGGAGATGCTCGAGCGCTACCCGTGTCCACGCGCCCAAACATTCACACTCACCCAGTCGACCATTGTCGAGCGCCGCCTGACCCAGAACAACTACCGCTCGCGCATTCACGAGCTGCTGTACGTCGAAGAGATCGCGCGCTACGAACAAATCGCCCGCTACAATGTGCGCACCAAGCTTACGGTGGCGTCAAACTACATTCTCACTCCGGCCGGCATGGCCACGAGCACCGCCAAGTATTCGCTGGCCGGAGAACTCTTCGCTTTGATGCGCCTTGGCAAGGACATCTCTGAGGACACGTCGGCGGGGCGCCTCATACTGTCGAACTGCTCCAGTGTGTACATTGCCGCACCGGAGGATGTGCCGCCTCCTGCCGCCGCCGGCAACAAAGAGACGAAAAAACGTCCCGTCTACGAAGCGGTTATCGAGGACAAGGGCAAGAACGTGATCTACCTGAAGCTGTCAGCAAAGTGCGTGGAGGCGATGGCGCTGAAGGCGGACACGAGCATCGAGGTCGACATCCAGTTCCAGCTAAATCGTCTGCCCTACTGCGAGTGGCACAACGCCGTGGATAAAATAACCGACTTTCGCATCATCTTTCCGGCCACTGAGATCGAGCCGAACATCCCATGGACGCCGAAAAAGCAGTGGTCCGAGACCTGCGAGCCCAAACTAAACGCCAAACAACGCGAGGCCGTGAACGCCATCACCACCTCGTTGACCATCAAACTGCCGCCCATCCTGCTGATCGGCCCCTTTGGCACCGGCAAGACGTACACGCTGGCGCAGGCCATCAAGCAGTTGCTGTCGCAGCCAGAAGCGAAGATACTCATCTGCACGCACTCGAACTCGGCGGCGGACTTGTACATAAAGGAGTATCTGCATCCGTGGATCGAAGAGGGCTTGGAGGAGGCGACGCCGCTGCGAGTCTATTACCACAAACGCTGGGTCGCTACGGTCAACAGCGTGGTCCAGAAGGTAAGTTTTTGCGGAAAGCAGTCCAAATCTTAGTGAACAGAGTGATCGTGAGTGATCGAAGTGATTTTAAATAATCGCAAAATGCTTGCTTCACCTTTTCCTAGTATTGCATAACAGATGGCGCTGGCAATTTTCGCCGTCCGAGTGTGGAGGACATCATGAAGCATCGCATTGTAGTGGTAACGCTGAGCATCTCCATGGAACTGGCCTCTTTGGGCCTGCCGAAGGGCTATTTCACGCACGTCTTCCTCGACGAAGCAGCCCAGGCCATGGAATGTGAGGCCATCATGCCGCTGGCCTTGGCCAACGACAGCACGCGCATCGTCCTCGCCGGCGACCACATGCAAATGAGCCCCGAACTCTTCTCGGCCTTCGCCAAAGAACGCAAGCTGCACATCTCGTTGCTGGAGCGTCTGTACGGTCACTATCCGTCGAACTTTCCCTGCAAGATCTTGCTCTGTGAAAACTATCGCGCCCACGAAGCCATCATCAAATTCACCTCGGAGCTGTTCTACGAGCAGAAGCTCATCGCGTCCGGCAAGCAGCCGCGTCACGATCGCTTCTATCCACTGACATTCTTCACGACGCGCGGCGAAGACGTACAGGACAAGAACTCGACGGCTTTCTACAACAACGCGGAGGTCTACGAGTTGGTCGAGCGCGTTTCTGAGCTGCGCAAAAAATGGCCCAGTTCGTGGGGCAAAATCAACGACGCCAGCATCGGCATTATGACGCCCTACGCCGATCAGGTCTTCCGCATTCGCTCCGAGTTGCGCAAGCGTCGCATGGGCGGCATTTCGGTGGAGCGAGTGCTGAACGTGCAGGGCAAACAGTTCCGCGCGGTTTTCCTCTCTACCGTTCGCACACGACGCACTTGCCTACCCAACACCGGCGGCGGCTTGTCGGGCACCACCCTGAACCCGACCGAAGACGCAGACTACGGATTCCTCAGCAATTCGAAGCTACTCAACACGGCCATTACGCGCGCCCAATCGCTGGTCGCTGTCGTGGGCGACCCTGTAGCGCTCTGCTCGATCGGCCGCTGCCGCAAGGTCTGGGAACGCTTCATCGAAATCTGCGATGAGAATAAGTCACTTTTTGGCCTGACTTGGGGCGCCCTGCGGTCACAGTTGGACGGTGTAGAGTTGAAGCGTGGCTACGTCCTGAACCCACTGGCTCCGGAGTTCATACCCAGAGCCCTCCAACCTGAGGCCTACCTGCGCGATCAGGCGGCCATGTATTTACTCGGCAGCGGCAACGGCGTCATACCAAACAATACTGCCGGAGGCCACCATTCGGTTAGCGCCGGCGGCCATCATCCTCCAGCCAGTAGCGTTGCCCCACACGGCGGCCTACAGGTGCAAGTGCCACCTCATCACGCCGCCATGGTTGGTAACCAGCCGATGCCGCACATGTACGCGCAACATCCGGCCGCGGCAGCTGCTGCTGCTTACAATGCAGCTGCCGCAGCCGCTATGATGAATCAAGGCATGGCTAAGGGTGGTGGACACCATTTTGGGGGGCATTCAAATCATATGCCGCCGCCTCTGCGTGCTTTGGGACCACCGCCAGCGAGCGGACCGCAGCAACCACCGCCGCCGCCGCTAAGTCAGCAGCAGCAGTACAACTCTCGTGGGCCACCACCACCGCCGCCTGGTCATCTCGGTCAGCCAGCCCCCGGGGGCATACAACCACCACCGCCACCAGCTACGGCGGCTCAGTTCTCGCAGTATATGGCCTGGCAGCAGGCGCAGCAGCAAATTCGCGGTGGTCCTCCGCCTTCGTCGGGGGTTTTCCCACCTGGACCCGGTGGCCCCCAGTCCCAGAATCCGAATGTGGGCCTCTGGGGTCCGCCGCCACAAAATAATCCGTGGGGAATTTTGCCCAAACAGCAACAGCCACCACCGCCCCCGGCCGGCAACAGACAACTTCCACCCCAACAGCCGGGCATGCGGGGGGGCACCGGTTCCGGTGGCAATCTGCAGGTACCGCCTGCGCAGCCGCCAAATCCGCAGCAAATGCGCGGCAATCCCAGCGACTTGGGCTACCTGGCAAAGAAGACACTTTACGGCCAGCAGCATCCGTCGCAGCAACAGCCACCGCCGCCACCACCGCATGGCAACTTTCCGGCCTACGGCGGTAACGGCGCCAACCAACCACCGCCGCCGCCCAACCAACTGCAAATGCTGAATCAGCGCAACCAGGTCGGTCCTATGCCCAACGGCCCCATCAGTCCGATGGATCCTTTTATGGCACGCCCGGGACAAGGCGGCGGCGGCGGCTCCGGTCAGGGACCGCCATCGCAGAACAATTTTTTTAGCGGCCTCAACAACGTCGGCGGCGGCATCAAAGATAAAGACTTTCAGTTCTTGAACAACGTGCATGTGCCGCTCAATGTGGGCGGCTCCATGTTCCAGACGCCGGCCCAGATCGGCGCGGCCGCGAAGCAGCAGTCGCCCGGCGGCGCCGCTTATCGCTTTCAGCCGCAACAAGACTACAGCGCGCTGCTGCCGCCGAACATGAACATATACGAAATGGCCTTCGAGCCGAAGGAGTCGCAGTACAAATGGTACCTCAAGCTGCTGGACATGCACGGCCAGGAGGCGGCCAATAAGTTCACGGAGATACTGCGCCAGGTGATGACCATGATACACCAACAACAACAGCAGCAGCAACAACAAGCACAATCGCAACAGGGCAAACCGCCGCAGATGCACCCGCCGCCGCCGCATCTCAGCCAAACGCAGCCGATAATGACGCGCGAGCTGATGGCCCAGCAAGGACTGCCGCCCCCGATGAGTGCTGGCAACCCAATGAACCCGCAGCTGCAGCCACCGCCGCCGCCCACTCAGCGCAACACTATGCCGCCTTATTTGACGCCAGGCGGCGGCAACGTGACGAATGCAGCAGCAGCGCCGCCACCGCCGCCATCCCTCTTAGGTGCGTCCAACAACGAGACGCCACCTCTGGACGGCAACATCAACTTCAATCAACAGATCGATCTGGTCTTCAACTCGTTGATGAACGGCAACGAGATTTCGCAGCCGATTCTAAGAGATCTGTTGGGCATGGTCGGCGGCAGCAGCGTCGGAGCGTCGAACATAATGAACAATATGAATGGAGACCTGATGCTGGGCACACCGCAGCCACAGCCGCAGCCGCAGCAGCATCCACAGCAGAGCAAAGTGTTTCCCATGCTAGCACCGCCGCCGCCTAATGTTGGACAACAACAACAACAGCCACAATCACAACCACTGCAGCAGCACCAACAACAACAACAACAACAACAACAATCCTTGAAGTCGCACATGTTTCCGATGCACATGCAGCCGCAGCAGCACACGCAGCAGCCGCCGTTGCCGCTGTCGCACCAGTCACAGGCTCATGCCGCGTTCATGGGGCCCAACAGTAAGTTTTCGAAAGGTCCGTCAGTACTTGCATTGCAAAGTTGTACAGATTTCTTTACAGATGCGCTTCTTAATAACAAGGACTTGCTGTTGGGCCCGCTCAGCAGCACTTCGGGCCCAGCTGCCGCCGGTTCGGTGCCGCTCTACCGGCGTCAAGCCATGACTGCGGTGGGCAATGGCAACATCAGCTCCAACAGCTACAACAACAGTTCAAGCGCTGCCGCCGCCGCGTCGTCGTCAACCGGAGTCGCCCATTCGATGTCAGCGGCGACGCCTGAGAACATTTTGGCCAACATCGGCACGAACAACGACATACTGGCCGGTCTGGGCACTGCCACGGGCGGCAATCTCATAGACGCCATCTTTCAGACGCAGCCCACGCCGGAGCAGCAGCAGCAAAGCAGCTCCGCTTTCCACAAGCTGATGTACAATAACTACGGCGCTGTAGCAACGACGCTCAAGCACAACGAATTGGATCTCTTTGTGCGCATGGAAAGGGAGCAGCAATTGGGCGCGGGCGGGGGAGGGAGTGCAGGTGCCAGCACTGGTAGTGGTGTAGCTATCGGTTTAGGCGGTATTGGTGGAGGTTTGTTGGACGCAGCAGGCAATAATCAGCCACAGCCGCCACAACAGCAGCAGCAACAAGCACACCCGTCACACCATCATCATCATCATCATGCACAACAACAGCAGCAGCAACATTTTCAAGCAGGAAATAGCGGTTCTGGCGTATGCGGCACGGCTTTGGAGCATCGCAATACAACTTATGCAGCTGTCTTGAGCCAAGGTCCGCAGACGCAACAACACGGCCACATTGGCCATTCACAAGGCCACCAGCACGCAGCACAACAGCAGCAGCATATGCCGCCGGAACAGCAACAGCAGCAGCAACAACAACAACAGCAGCATCTTGTGCACAATTTCCATAGTAATTTGGAGCATGTAGGAACCACCGTCACCGCCGTCGTTGGTGGTGGTGCTGGTGGTGGCCAGATGGAAGTGGAGAAGGATCCTTTTGCTGCTATACGCGAGCTCGGCCAAGGCACCAACGGGTTCTACAACTATTTTCAGTAAGTTTGTGCAGTTTGAGCTGTTGGTTGGCAGCAGCCTCGAAGCCCTCAAGAGCACCGAATTAATTAATTTTAGACGCATAAGGTTTTGCAAATTGGATTTTTTTAATTAAAATTATAATGTTTCTTTTTTAATGATAAAGTTAACGATGATGTGAAGTATGGTAGACTGGTTTAAGTTTGTTGATTTTCTTTCTTAATTAAAGCGAACTAACCGCTTGTTGGTGGGTGCTGGTGGTGACCTGGTTATCACCGCTTCGGCACAGCCATCGGAACAACATGGCCCCACGGCCAGCAAACGCAAAAGCAAATACATGTTGCACTCTTATTAACACTCTTTTTAAGAAGTTTAAGCCTAGACTAAGCATATAAAATAATTAAACTATAATAATAACAATTGTATGACAACAATAAAGAGGGCGGCGGCAACACAAGAGCAAAGTAACTGCTGCTGCTGCTGTTGAAAACATGAATTTATATTTTCCAATTTGATAATTGTGCATACAACTTAATTACATACGAGTATATATAAATTATATAAAAACAACGCAAGAAAACAAAACAAAAAAAAACACTTGAAGAAGTAAAATACAAAATCGCAAACAAAAACAATACAAAATCCCAAAAAGAAAAGGCAAAAATTTGCAAAAAAAAAAAAAAAATATACAATATATTTATAAATTAATTACAAAATTCGTATAATTTATTTAACAAACAAACAAACAACTTAATGTAATATAAAAAAAAATTGCAGAGAATGCAGAGAAATAAGCTTGTAAGTTTTTTGGGATTTAGAAACTTGAGGGAAAGTTCATTTTCAAGAACAAAAAAAATTAAAAAAAATAAAAGATAAAATTTGCAAAGGAAAAACAACCAAAACCTTATACAAAAACAGCAACAACAACCACTTCGATGTAAAATTATAGTGTAATTTTCTTAATTAACTTTAATTAAATATTAATTATTGCATAACATTTGTTAACAGCTACATAAATATTTATATTTAGAACTTATAATACAAAACTATTATCTGATATAATTGCAAATATTTACTAAAAGTAAAATAAAAAAATTATAAAATAAAAGTTATCACAAAATGATAATAAGAAAAAATTTAGTGTAAACGCAAAAGGCGGAGGGAAGGAATGATAGCGACAAGAATCGTAGCCATGGAAACTCACAAGAAAAAATAAGACAAAAAGCACAACATCCATAATTTGATGGTTTAAAGTGGGCGAGACATATAAAACTTAGTATATACTTATGATGTGCAAGAATGAGGGAAGAATTTTATTCTGAAAACCATCAGCTTAATGCTTCTATAAACAAAGGGCACTTGTGCACACCAAGCTTCGTAAAGGAATTGATAAATCCGGGGTTGCAGGATTCTTAAACAAACTCTTGCAACGTGAATAGACTGCCACGATAGCTCAGTTCACAGAAGAAAATTCATTCCTTCCGGAAAGGTCACACCTTTCACCTTTTTGGCTTCGAATTTTGATATTATAATTATAATCGAGCCTGGATCTAGATCTTCAGAGCATAACTGAAACCGAAAGAGTGATGTAACTTCTATGTTTTACATTCTCTGCACATTGTACAACACTGCTTAAAGATTTCATCCTATTTCTTTCCCTGTTAGGTTCTATAATTATCATTATCGGTCTTAATTTGAACTTTCGAAGGTAAGTATAGATTCTTTGTTACTTTCAAGACTTACTAAAGCAGCGATTTCTTTATTCCTTTCGGATGTTTTGAAATTTTATTGCCTTCAAATCTGTGCATATATAATTACAGCAATACTTTCCAAAATTCAATTAATTAATTAGAGTTTAGAATCTATTTATCTAAGTGGTGGTGCACATTTAAAATTACAAAATATTTTTGTAAAGCGTATAAAGGATGTGTTTGTTTGTTGGTTTGTTGTAAGAGCAAGAGCAAGCAATCATTCTAATAAAGTAAATTAAAAATAAGCAATTTTTAAAACTTTTCAAATCTAGATGTATTTAAATACGAATGAAATTAACCAATTTATAGGACGCTTTTGTAAAAAAAAATAATTTTTAAAAAATGTCATTGTTTTTGAAATGCATTATTATAAACGAAATTTGTAACTGAAATGCTAAATAAAAAACTTCACTGGTTGGTATGAAATGTATGAGTAAACTAATAGAGGAGAAAATTAGTAAAAATACAATGTAATACAAATAAGTATTACTAAAATAAAGTCACTAAGACGCGAAAAAGGTATTATTAATTTGCAAATTGAAGGCATTGGTGGCGCTACTTCTTTCTCTCTTTCTTTCTGGCCAAGAATAAATCATACCTTATAAGATTCGAAATGCCTTCATAGGTAAATTTCCATATTGTTTCACTACGAATCTTTTTTTACTCGTAATTCTTCCGATAAAAAATCTGTTATATACAATGAGACGATCTTTACACAGTAATTTTTAAACACTTTATTCACATTTAAACATTTTATTGAACTTTAAACGTTTAAACTTATTAAACGCGTCTATTCCAAAAATTACTACACACCAATTTTGTAATTCGAAATATTTATAAAATCGCCATTAACTTTTAAGGGGGTTATATAGTATGACCAAGAGAGGACAGTGTATTTCTGAATTTGTAATAGATTTTGCTGGTGAACAAGAACAAATTTGGAAAATAGCAAAGCAAAAACAGAAACACTGTCCTGTCCTGTGTATACTATATAACCCCCTTAATGTTATAATGTTCTATTTCTACCAGTTTAAGGCTGGACGACTTTAAACGGTTTGTGGAAAGTTCAGCCAAAAATAAGTCAACCGACTTATTTTCCTTACGCAGGAATACTTAAATGTGATATTTCAGACTTGAGCTCATTGAAAAGATCCTTGTACTCTTCGTGTTCGCGTATTAACATTGCGACTGTTCCTCTTTTGACACCCATTGCAGCACCCAAGTCGACTCGGCTAGGCGTATATGCGTACGGAATACCCTTCTCCTCGCACACAGCTGGTAAATGACAGATGATGTCGACTGGAGTCACGTCTCCCGCAAAAATAACAATTCTGAAAAAGTTCAGATATAAATTTTTAAACCAACGGGTGCTTGAAGTTTTCCCGACTAAAATCGTTTAAAAAACCTTACCCTGTTTCACCTTTGCGCAAACGGCTTTGCACGTCCTTAAGTCCATTGCGCAAATATGTTTTATGTTTCATCGCCTTTTTTATAAGTTTATAACATCTTTTAGCCATTTTTTTGGGAGCCATTGGACGCGCGATCGCGCTAACATACTTGAGTTTCTCTTCGTAAGTATCTTCTTCTTTAACGGTCACATTAGCCACGTCGGTGGCAACAGAATCATCGACCGGATCGATGGGTTCCGTCTTGATTTTACCCATTATAAAGTGTAAAGAAATATTAAATTAATTATAAATAAATAGCTTTTTAAATTTCCAAAATTGTACACATAAACACGTGCAAGGAAACCAGTGAGGATACAAGTGTCAAATCTCCAAATATTGCCAGATTAACCGGAAACAAAAATAAGTTAAAAGCATCATAGAGGTATGGGATTTTTTCAATGCTATAAAATTTGGACTTATTGAAAATATAGTCTCACGGTGTAGTTCTTTCTACAGCTTCTAATCTTTAAAACTTAAAAGCGTTAATCTTTAATAATTTAATCTTTAAAATCGTTTTGCCAAAATTAAAATCGCGTTAAAACACATCAAAATCAAATCAATATGAATTAGCATATTCCAAACAAAATTTTCAACATAACTGTAAAATAAAAATTGTACATATTAATATGTATATTATTATGTATATTTTACATATATGAGTATATATTAATATGTATAATGTTTTGGATATATATACATATTATATAATTGAAAATAAGGCCAGTGCCTTTTACATCGCAATTTTTTTATTCGAGAGATAAGTTGACATATTTCTACAGAAAAGAAGGAACATGTTTACAGTTTGGCCAATCAAAAAATTGCAATGTAATGTAATACTTTTATTATTTCATTAAAATATATAATTTGCATTTTTTATTTTTCTGCAAAACAGAATCATACTTTCTTGCTCTCACTGTAGTATACTATCAATGCTAGTTTTGCAATCCTGTTCTTATTTGCAAACCTGAAACATGCAAAACGAAAGAACGCACAGATAGAAAGAAGAGCTGGCAACTGCGGGACTTGGAGAAAAATTCTTATTCCTATAGTTTTGCAAATACAGAGGTGTAGGAATATCTAAAGAAGTTCAAGAAATAGTTATTAATCTATTTTAAATACGTAACAATAAACAGTGAAAAAGACTAGTAATAACAGCAACAAATATAATGAGCGGAATGGAAAAACGAAAATTGTCGTAAGTGAAAAAAATTGAAGTCAAAAGTAGGAAATTTCACGCAAAGCAGCTGCGCTGCCAAAGTTTGCGTAGACGTTGGCGCCTCAGCAGACGGTACGGCGGTACCTAGTAGAAATTTAATTGATTTTCCACAAGTGTCTGACAATGACGGTTGGAAGATGAATGTTGTAAGCCAAGTTAAAGGTTCCTCAACAACAGAAGTACATAATCTGAACGGCCGCTGCTGGGGAGGTTGAGGGCATGGCATCTACACCAACCGCAACATTGCTCTATGGTTCAGAATAAAATATATTTTATATATATATGTATGTATATACAATCCAGAAAGGCGCAGCAGCTAAAATTCCATTCAGTAAAAATCAAGTCGAAAAATGAAGGCGATTAGTTGTAACGATTGCATTTGACCATCATGCATTGTGTGCGGTGGTCCTTGAGATTGCAAAACATCCAGCAACTTTTGCCGAAAAGTATTCAAATAATTTTTCTTGACGGTTTTTTTACGACCAGCGCTAACTAATTGATTTGCGGCGATACTTAAAAAGAGCAAACAGAAAGAGTGACATTATTTCTGACAACTGTAGAATATCCTTAATCATCATCTAACCATTGTTCATTGTTCTCCCTCTTGTCTGTCTGCCCTCGATTTCATTGCATTATCAGCTTAAGCATTACTAATAAATTCCATAATTTCTGCTACGGTCGGCGATACTTTTGGACTTATCAATATTTAAAAAATGAAAACGATAACAATTTCAAATCTCTTTTTTAACAATTGTTTGTCAAGTGTATTTTTCTTTGAGCAATTAAAAAAATTGTGTAGAATTGAAGAATTATGTATTTTGAGTAATGAATTGGAAATCCTTTGGCACCAACACGGCTGAACTCATTCATTTCATAGCCTTCAGTAAGTGTGAAGAAAAAACTTGTAATTACAATACCACAGCCGATAGCCCCGCCCCACCCACACTGTCTTCAATGTCAATGGTTCTTCGTTTTCACATTTCTAGTAGTTTAGTCATATGCAAAATGCGAGTGTATAACGACGGCAACGACGTCAACAGCGTGACGCCAACAGCGACGCCAGTAATGCAAAATATGACTGCGACGATGACTATTTTGGCGACAGTAACAACAGCATGACAGGGACCGACTCCTGCGTTTCCATTATTAACTTCACTTTTTACCTTGCTATTGCTTTCTCTTTCTCTCTTATTCTGTGCAGACTCAATAAACTTCCTTATACTTTATTCATCCATAGCTTCGTATTTCTTTGATTTTGAAACTGCCAAAGCAGTTTTTATGGGATATACGTTAGTGTGTGTGTGTGTGTGTGACGCCGGTTGTGTTTATATTATGTATATTGTTTTATTTACTCGGATTAGCCTTGTGGAATTTTTCTACACTGTGCTCTAAAATTTATTATAAACATAGTTAAGATTGTGTTTGTTAAGAAAAAATTTTCTGTTTTCTTCTGTCTTTTTAGCACATCCGGTGATTCACTTTACCAACTTCTGGGACTTCCAAAAACAGCAACACCTGATGATATAAAGAAAACTTATAGAAAACTTGCACTCAAATACCATCCAGATAAAAATCCAGACAACGCCGATGCTGCCGAAAAGGTGCATAATACAATACTTTGTTTTTTTTGCCCGAAAAATCTTGTGTAAACTTTGCCAATTTCCAAATCGTTTCAGTTCAAGGAAGTCAATCGAGCTCATTCCATACTGAGCGACCAAACAAAACGAAATATTTACGACAATTACGGTTCATTGGGTCTTTACATAGCAGAGCAATTTGGCGAAGAGAACGTCAATGCTTATTTCGTTGTTACTTCTCCAGCAGTTAAGGTAATGATAAAATTTAATAGCGGGTAAAATTTGCATATGAAAATTGTTTTACGGCCTTAAAAAAGGAAAATTTATTTACACTTTTATGTTTTCTTTGCAGGCTCTTTTCTTTTGTTGTGCCATCTTAACCGGCTGTTGTTGTTGCTGCTGCTGTTGTTGCTGCTTCAACTTCTGCTGTGGCAAATTTAAGCCACCAGTGAACGAATCGCACGATCAGTATTCACACTTGAACGTAAGTATTGCCGTGTTTGTAGTGTAGATAGATAGATTTGTTTTGTTGTGGTTGTAAAGTCTCCAATAATGTTCTTTATTTCAATTTAATAATGGACAAAATTGAAAACAAGAAAGCAATTTAAATTATGCATTTCGATTTATTTGATTTTAAAAATATTCGAATGCATTTTGATGCAATGGAAGGAAGAAAGCGTTTGTACGAATAATTAGTTTCATTGGAAAAAAATCACTATTAATTGCTAAAATAACTCATTATCTTATATAACAAGCGTTCACTTACACATGCAAACACACTCATGCACGCGCGCGCGCAATCACCTGCATAAACACCTCCTTTTTTTTTAAGACTTAGTACAATTGTTTTTGGGAGTTGTTTTGATGATTTCTGTGGAGCTGTTGTATTTATTTAGTAATTTTGCATCCACACGAAAATAAAAATGTTGAATTAATGAGGAATATTTATTTGTGAAAGGCGTTGAAAGTTAGAAAAGACTGTATAGTATTATACATATATAATTATTGTTTCCATTAAGGGGTTGTAATTATTTAAATGCATGTTTCTTTCCTAAGCTTTAAGAGCAATTTAGTTCAAATTTTAACACTTTGTATTTAATACGATAAAACACACAATAATTTCTTTAATAATGCACTAAATAAAATCAAACAATCACATCAATTGCCCCCAGCTGAATTTTAAAGGTAAGTTTGAGAAATTGTTTGTTTACTTTAAGTTGTTGGTGTTGCGGTAAAAATAGCCCTTGCCTTAACCTTAAGACCGATTGGTTGGGACTAAAAACAGGTAAATCCTCCTCTCACTCCAACGTTCCTGACATAACTTTCGGTAACATAAATTATTATTTATTATTTTTTTTATTAATTTTATAAGTGAAGTTTTCCTTACGCTGGATCGTTGATATCAAATTTTTTTTTTCAAGATAAAGTTAAAAAAAAAATTAAAAAATAAAAAAAAAACATTTTTTTTTCTGGAAATTTTATTTAAATTAAATTTTAAATTTTAGTATTAAAAGAAAAATTCAATTATAAAGTTAATAACTTCAAAATTCAATTATAAAATCAATAATTAATAAAATAAAAAATGAGATGTTTAAATTAATAAGTTTAAATTTTTTTTTTTGTTAAAAAAAATTGGATCTCAACTATCCATCAAAAATTGACTGGATCACAACAATTTGTTGTTGCTGAAATTACGCTGAGCTGAAAAAATATGGGTAGTTATAATTACTCATATCGACGCAAATCAAATTAATAACTACATAAATTATTATGTATGTATGTACATATATTATTTTCTAAATAAGGTTTTCTAAAGAATAAAAAAAATGTATATGTATAACAATTGCACACTTTTTAGTAATAAATCAAAAGCTGCTTCAACGCTTATTATAATTAAAAAATATAATATACATATTTTTTTTTTAATTAAACAAATTTTCTGTTTTTATTGTTTTATATCTTATAATGCTATTATAAGTTTAATTACTGTACATATATAAAAAATAATACATAAGGAAGCTGCCCCCCTTAAATGTTTAAAAAAAAATATTTCTTTAAATTTAAACAATAAATTTCAACGATAAACATATATTATTTAATATGCTTACTCCTTTTAATTATTAAGATTTATTCCGTTTAGTTTAAACTTTTACTTTTGTTAGGTTTAATTTCATACTAAATAGATTTCTTCATATAGATTTTCGACTTTCTTGTATTCTTATATGGAAGAAGAGATGTACTATTAAGTCGTGCATGAAAGCTAAGAGTATATATTATATCGTATATATACACTACATATTTTCTCAATTTTTTTCGTTGTAAAAACTTCTCGCCAAAATTATTATTTACACAAGTCTTCACTTAAATCATCAAATGCTTTGAAAAAGAAAATCATGAAATAATTTTTGCTCTTTTGCTCAAGAACTTCTTTGACTTTTGTTCTAATTACAACAAAATTATTGTTACATTACAACAAATTATGTTTTTTTTTAAATTTTTTTTTTTTCCGTTCATACTGAGCAAACTTTTTGACTTAACCAAATAATTTAGATTTAAATTGCGAGCTTCGTTTAAAATTTAAATCGATTTCTTGTTTTTCTTCGGCAACATCTGTTTTACCTTAAATTTCCTAATTATGTATTTTCTTTTTTTCTTCTTTTACGTCTTTTTTTTTCATCCATCAACGTGTGCATATGCGTTCTTATGCGTATTATTATTATTATTATTTTTATTTTTTGATTCATGTACTCTCATAGCGTGGCGATGGCAATAGAGACGCTAGCGATAACTCAAGCACTGGAACCAAGCGGCTCGTAAGTATTCATGTTGAAATGTTAAATTCTTTGTCAACTTGACTTGAAATGGCTTTAGTCCGATGGTCTGATGGTGATTTGGTTACGGTCATTTTCCAAGAAAGTTGTGCCCTTAATTGTTGTGTGGGTTTAAAGTGTTTACGTTGAAGCTTCGTTTAACCGTTTCTTGTTAGCTTTAGTGAATTTAATCATTGCTCTATACTCCTCATGCAGGACGAAGGGGACGAAGACACATCATCATCATCCTTATTCACTCTTCTTCATCAATGCTAATAATCCTAGTACGCTTCCATCATATTAATACGATACAAAAAAAAAAAATCATCTAACTCTAAAAAACCTAATGAAAAAACGTGTTGTTTTCTTTAGCTGTAGTAAAACTTGTCTTCTTTTTCGGTTTTTTTTTCGCTTTCATTACATTGATTTTCTTTTCCGCTTTAATATTGCAGGAAGACGGAGATCTCGATGATGTAAATCTCGGAGGCGCTGGCGGCGGCCAAGTGCCGGTCACCTCACAGCCTGCTCCAGGCCAACGAAGCGGAGGCCAGCCTGCCGTCGCCATGCCAGCACCACCCGCCACCGGCGTCAATCCGTTCACAGGAGCTCCAGTGGCCGCCACAGAAAACACCTCGCTCAACACAACAGAGCAGACCACCTACACGCCAGGTATACACTAAAAGTAACCAAGAAAAACCAGCAAAAAGAGTCGCTTGTCAGCAGCACTTTTAAAGAAAAAGTCCATTTCATGTTCAGTCATCAGTAATTACTAACATTGATTCTCACATTAAACAAAACAAAATAAAAACAAACAGAAATAGACATTTGATTATCTCATATATATATATTTATATATATATATATACATTGTATATATACATACATTGTATATGTACAATATATAACATTATAGAGCATTAGTTGGCAAGGTCTTAACACCTTACAACACTTCCGTGCTACATTCATTGTATTTAAACTCCTTGATCTATAACGTACCGTCTACTGTATGTAACTACTGGGCTAAAGTAATTGTTAATCCATCCCTCTTTTCATTCCGAATATAATAAAAAATATACTTAATTAGTTCGTTCGTTTGCTCGCCTAAAGAAAAGCATCCTGATTCGTATTCACAGGTTGTTTGATTGACAGGATTGTTAGTTTTTCTTTTTCCTTTTGTGTAGAGACTTATTTTATTGTAAAGCATATCATTTGTTTCATCGCCTACGACTTTTTAAAAAAATTCTTTATCCTAAATCTTTTAAATTGTTTATATTTTTATCACTTTGACTTTCTTTTTCTTAACGAAAATCTTACCACCAACGACAAGACGAAACTATATTTTGTATATAATTTTTTGTATGCATTAATTTATGTATGTTTTGTATTTAATTATCAAAATGTAAAGAATAGCAATAAATATCAGTATTTTGATTTTAAAAATAAATAAATAAATGCTGGATAAATTTTTTTATAAAATTTTGAGCCGCTATAGGCGCCAAAAAGGCCACCAACAATATTTGAAATTGTAAAATGTTACTATAGAAAGCAGAGATTTTAGTCCTAAACCCTCGATTTTGTAAGGTTATATGGTCTTCTACCCAGAAGAGGACTTTTGATTTAATTCATAAATCACACTATTAATAAATTTTCCTTCTTTAATCCTTTCTTCTTCACTTCATTCATTTAAAGCCGGTTTTTTTTTGCTTTTGTTATTTTTTTATAATTCCTAAGTGATTTTTTTCAGATTTTAATCATGCCTTTTTTTACATTATTATATTTATTCTATTGTAGATATGGTTAATCAAAAGTACTAGACACGTTTTTTCCTCTCACTCACTCAATGTGTGCGCATTTAATCAATCATGCATCAAATCAATGAATTGTTTCAAATAAAAGTCGTTTTTCGTTGCATTCAGTATGTCCGAAAACAAAAATAAATATGTTTAGTAAAAAGCAAAATACATTTTTTCCAAGTATTTGCAAGCAATTGAAACGCTTGAAAACAGGCTTGACAATTATTGAATTTTGAGTGCAACCACAACCACAACCACAACAACAACTACATACATACGTCAACAACATCGAGAGTGATGCGAGTTCACACGGAATTCGAAAATACAAAAAACATTCGAATGTAACAAAAAAGCAACAGCACTAAGAGCGACAATACTGCAAAGAAAAATATATTGTTGGCCGGAAAAAACCATAAAAGAAGATTTAATGGTGGTAACTCGATTGTTTGTAGCTATTATACATACAAAATAATTTTTAACATCATTATTATCAATACAATAGGATTAATTTACTACTCATTTCTTGATAAACTCCGAAAAATAATTAACAATTACGAGTATAAACAAATATGACTACTCTTACTACGGTAAAACAATAACAACGTGAAGCTATCTATACTCTCGTATATACGACTATATATAGTAAGAATATAATATGCAAGAACTCTTGAAATTTTATTATAATAAAACAAAAAAAAAACACTACAATCAGAATATTATTTGTATTTATAGAGACGTTACTTTAGCCATAAACTAAGTGTTTCAAAATTTTTCTCATTAATTTATAAAATATAATAATAAGTGAAAAATTAAAAACAATCAATGAGAGAGCAAAACAAACATCTAAACAGAATCGAAACAGTCGAAAACTTAACGCCCAAGCAAACAAATTAATAATTTGCAGCATTGCAGCGGATATCCAAACAGCATTAGCATATACACAAACCTATAGCGGAACAGAGTATGCGTGTACTGTGTGTAGGATATAGTACATATAATATATGAATTACTATCGAATGATCCATGCGAATGGAATATATTGAAATATTTTGATGTCGTAATTTGAAGAAAGATCGGAGAATGAAATTATAAAATTATTTATTAGCTAAATTTGACATAAAAATTTGTTATCTTAACTTCGTTGATGTGTAACAAAAAATGTATTGAGTTAAATTTTTTGCCGACTTGTTATCGTAAATAGTATATAAATATATTTGTGCACAGACATGTTTTATGATATTGTATTGTATTGTAACAGAAAGTATTTGCAGAAATATAATCAAAGTAAATGAAAATAAAAAACTTCGGTATCCAAAAGATTGGGAGGGGGTTTAGTGGGGAGGAGAAACTTTTGAAAGAAAATCCATGCTAGAAACAGATAAATATTGATCAGAACTTGCGGTTTTAACTGAGATAAATACGAATATTCCATAAAATGTTGAGTATGTTTTTATATTAGTATAGTACCTTTTTCAGGTTACTGCAATCTGTTAAATTATCGTATTTAAATGAAAATAATGAATTCAATATTTGACAAAGGTAATCCTCCCCATCTCGCCACACTTCTCGAAATCCTGGGAAAACTCTTCCTTACTTTCTTTTTAAACAGAAACAACAAGAAAATCTATAAGTAACTAAAAAATAGCCCTAACAAATTTGTAAATAATGCATGTCAATGTAACTCTATTACAATAATATCGTATAGAAATGAAATCTAAAATATTTTAACAAATTGCCTTTGAACTAAAAAAATCTAACAGCTAAAAAATATTTAGTAAATAAAAACTTAGTTTTGCTGTAGTTATTTTTGTTTGCAAGAATAAAAAGAAATAATTTTCCTTGCGATTTTACGAGTTTGTGAATGTTTCAAAAAATTCCCAAATATCAAGAACTTATAAAACAATCAATGTGAATGTTTCAAAAAATTCCCAAATATCAAGAACTTATAAAACAATCACTATCTTTTATTATCTGCGCACTCACCACCACTTACGTATATTTATAGAAATGATATTCATATATGCATATTTAAGTGAACCATTTATCAATTTATATATACTTTTTATAGCACCGTAAGCGATTATCCATATAATTAAAATCATCAAAATAAATTGTGTTACTGCCTGATTTCGTTCAAGCAATTAATTAATTAATGATACCATTTGAAAGTCAAATATCATACATATATATTTCATTGTTTTGGGCCGTAGTAATAAAAAAAATTTTTCTTAACATTCGTAAAAAATTTAAATGAATTCATTAATTAATTGTTAATAAAAAAAATTTGGAACAATTTATACTGTTTGAAAAAGTGTATTTTCGGTCTTAGAAATAATGAAAATACAATAACCTATATTTCAAATATTTGCCCAAACTAGAAAGCAAAATATCTAGAGCAAAAATATTATTAAAAAAGCAGCATTAAAATTTAGTATTAACTATTTACACACTGTTCAAAAAAAGAAAAAAAAAAAACTAAAATGTGAAATTGAAAAAAATTATTTCTTTTAAACGCGTTCTTAGTTTATAAAAAACCGTTTTAAAGCAACTCCTTGATTTAATTTTATATTTTACTTATTTATTTTTTAAATACATATAACGAAATTACACTAAAAGGTTATCATACAAAATATTGTCATGTTAATTGTTCTATATTCAAATGAAAACTTAATAAATACTATACTAAAGAAACTACAATAATTACTACTTATTGTATTAAACATACATATATATATACATAAATCTGATACAAAATAATAAAAAGTACTTTAACAAAAATTAAAAAACACCTTGAAGTTAATTTGGGATAATCGCTAATGAAATTTGAGTTGACAGAAAAAGTTAAGTTGGCAACTCTAACACTGAAGTTACTATTGTGAATTAAATGCAATTTGTGTCTTTTGTTCTTGCCGTTTTTACCGACAATTTTGGTTATTCATTAACGAGTTTAAATGTATGTAGTGAATTATATAGTGAAAAAAGCATACAAGAACCCATCCATCATATGGAAAGATCAGAGAGAATGTATCAATCCAACTAGAGCAGATCACTTGATTTCAGCGTATGAAACTTGAAGATCCATTGTTTTGGATGGCGTTATAATCCTATCGATTGACCACTGTCCTGCTCTACCGTTGTGGAACTTAAATCTCAAAAAAAAAAACCATTGTTTTATATTACATATAATATCCATATGTAAAAATGATAGTGATAGTGTACAAAAATTATAGAATAAAAGATCGCGTAGTTTTTCATTTTCCTTCCGACAAGGAAAGGAAAGTGTTTGAAAG
Source organism: Conops quadrifasciatus (assembly GCA_949752815.1). Taxonomy (NCBI): domain Eukaryota; kingdom Metazoa; phylum Arthropoda; class Insecta; order Diptera; family Conopidae; genus Conops; species Conops quadrifasciatus. The sequence continues at coordinate 4,793,883 of OX457079.1, forward strand.
TTTGGATCAGCAGAGTCATCAGCAGACTTTGAAAATTATCTGCAGTTAGAAATGGGTAAGCAAATAATTGAAAAACGAAATTATATTATATTTTATTATTTTATTTGGCCTGGCCAAACAACACTTTGAGATTCTTATTCTTATTGTTACATATTTTAAAACAATTGAAACATTTTTCACTTTCATTCTATTCATTCATACATTTCACTATCATTCTTGCATATGTAGAGTTGAAGCTAGAGTTGAAATTAAATTTTTGAATTTAATAATTGTTTGGGTTGGTTGGTTGTTGTCCACACTTTTACTGTACAGAGGGACTTTTTGGTCAATCGATGAGATTATAACGCCATCCGAATTTAACTTATATTTTAATATTTTTTCTGGAAAACATTTCACCACTTTTGTTGACGTGTTGCCATGTGCAGGTTTAAGGTCGGTAACTTTTTAGGCAACCCTCGTAATATAAAAAAATAGCAGCTGGATTATGATTGGACTGTTCGTGATTAAAAAAGGGTGTATTGACATTTCTGGCTAATAAAGAAACAAATATATGTATTTGCAGGTGCAGGTGCACAAATATAACGAATATTTTCTAGCATGCAACGCAAATGCAATTCTTCTTTATAGGAAGGAACGATCAACTGCCAGATCGCTTCCTTTGACTTATGAATGTATAGGTATACAATTTTCGACGACACGTTTCAGAATTTCAGAAAACTCTGCGTAACCAGAAGTTAATCCAAACGCCTTCTGATTTGCCAAGTCTATTTTTTAAAATGAAACATTCATATTCTCACTAATGATAGCGGGCTTACGAAAACGGGCTTAACAAAATGATGTGCAAGTGTGTGCCTTCTGAAAAAAAAATTACCATAAGAATAAAATAAAAGAATAGTTCTTAAAGGACGATTTTTGTGAGACAATTTTTAATGGTAATAATATTTTCTTAAATTAAAAATATTAACATTATTTGTGATGACTACAAGAATTTCAAAACAATAATTCGCATAAATTAATCACGGGACAACATCAGACCACACACCTACATAAACGTTCAAGTGAGTCAGAACTTTGTCAAAAAAAAAAGATTAAAAAAATAGAGAAGAGTAGAAAATACGCCACTGCCGCTTGTATAAATTTTTGAATTTATTTATGAATACGTTCTTTGTATGGATAATATGTATTTGGGTTGTAGAGATGAATATGAGTTTATAAGCTTAAAGCTATCCCTTTGCCATCAATATTTGCCATCAGTTGAATTATGCATCAATAACTTTATGTGTTTAAAGTTTATTTTTCTCATCTTTTCTAAGTACAATATTTTCTTTCTTTTTTTTTTTACATCATTATTGGCTTGTTCTTGTTTGTTCCATTTTGCTTTGTAAACTTTAAAAAAAGTAACTGCTTTTGTATCGAAATTATTGGAAGGAATGAACTTATGAGTTTGATTTGATAAAAAAAGGTTCATGTTTAAAAAATATAAAAATAAATTAAATACCAAACGCGATAAATTGATATACACTTCTCATTGAAAATAGAAAATGGAATAATAACTTTTAGAACAATGAAATTATAATTTTAAGAATATTGTGAATAGTTATTAGAAAAAGGTGTAGAGACTAATAGTTCGAACACTTTTTAAAATTTCTCATATCTGTTCACTTTCTTCGCATAATGACCTTTGTTAAGCGTAAAATGTATTGAAGTTTTTTTAAAATGTTCCCTTAATTAGATTTTAGTCACAAAAAATGTGAATTCTGTAGATTTTGGTTAGTAAAATTCTTTTTTCATATTGGTTTGCAATTGTTTTTGTCGTTTTTGTCATGGTTTTTCGTATCAATATGTCAAGATGTTACGAAAATTTTTATTTGATATATAAAAATTGCAAAATAGCGGCTAGTTTTAGTATAGTATATGATATTTATGTATGTATCTATGACATGATAATGAAGACGGCTGCCTATGTATTTTATTAAAATATTGTGAATGGATTACACAAACAAGTACATATGTTATTTTATGTATATACCATATGTATGTAGTATGTATGTATGTAAGACTTACAAGAATTTATCAGATCATAAATAGATTAATGTATTGTATAATTTCCAGTAGTATTCAATTTTATTTTATGAATACGAGTATGTATATGAAAAACGATTTAGTCGTAGAGCGAGAGTCATACATGTAGTATTCATGTGTACATAGGTATATACATACGTATGTGTAAGATGTAGGTATGCATGTACGAATATAGTATTGGTTCGTTTATTCGTTTGGAAGAAATGGTATTTAAGAAAAAACAAAAACAACAATTATTAGTGATACTTACTATTTCTAAATGACAAAACATTCCTTAAAAAAGAATACAGCAAATTAATTTTTCTTTACAATTTTTATAATTTACACATACACAAAGACAACAGAAAAGTATGTAAAATCATACATACAGGTATGTACATATGTATGTACTAAATACAAGTGCGATATTAAAAGCTACACATAAAAAATTCCCTAAGTTTTTTTCGAAATTTCTAATAACTAAGTTCTAGGTTTTCGTTTTTCATAAATTTATCATTTAAGAAACTTAATTTCATGGATACTTTATAAAAAAATTTTGTCTCCATATTCATGCATAAATTGCTGTTTTTGTCGCTGCTGCCGCTGCTGCTGAATATTATATATATTATTGAATTGTTGTTGTTGTTACTACTATTATTATTATTATTATTATTGTTGTTAAGAATTATCATGTTTTTATTTTAGTTTGTTATGTATTGTATTATCGTATTATGAAAACTTTTATAAATAAAAATTATTTAAGTTTAAACGTTCGTAAACGTGTTAGAAAAACTCCTCCTAAACTCGTCTCCTTCTCCTCCACCTCCTCCTTCAGCTTCGGTTCCAGCCCCAGCTCCAGCTCCAGCTCCATCACCAGCTTCAGCTTCATTCAACACGCGCTCCTGGTCTTAGACGAACTCTTCCTGTTCCAGCCATGGATGATTGAGACACTCAGCTGCTGAAGCTCTGATGATGGGATTATATTCCAGCATTGGCAGCAGAAAGTCTGAGAATCTTTTCGCTTCGATTGGATCCCAGGCGTATTTCTCGATGAGAACATTCAGCAGACTCCACGGTTTTAGTTTAGTAATATTACGTAGGCTGCCTGAAACGCAAAAGGAGTAAGGAAAATATTGATTAGACACGTTCCTTAATAGCATCCATCAATTCAACTGACCGTAGCTGGTGAAATATTTTAGACTATGTTTGCCCCTGAAAACGACTGACTGTGGAATTGTGCCCAATAACTCTATAATGTGTGCCAAATGGTCTTCGTCGCGTGAATAGTTTTCGCCAGCATGCGGATCGAAGAGGTAATCTCCAGTTGCCAGCTCAAATGCCAGACAAGCGGTGCTCCAGATATCGGCGCTAAAATTATAGGGTGCACCCAGCAGCACCTCAATCGAACGATATTGGCGTGTCTGTATATCTTCGGTGAAATGATGATACTATGAATATATGGTACATGCAAAGATATGTTGTCGAATGCTTAATATTTCATAAGAGGCACACAAGACACACATCGTCTAGTACTTACATCGTAACAGGCATTGCCTAAATCAGCAATCTTGACGCGCACATTGCTATTGTTGATTAAGGTCTGTATGGCATTTGTATAAGACTGAGTCTGCGAAATTGTGAAACAATCCATAAATAAACTCCATGGAATAAAACAAGCGTATTTAATAAGCTTTTTTAGTAAGACAAAACAACACGACAAGAGTATATACTCTCTTACGATACATAATAACGGCTATAACAATCTAGTTAGTGCAATAATAAAAGGTGTTAATACTGAGCAGTCATTAGTTCGCAAAGATCAGTACACAAACTAAATAAATAGAACAAATAAAAGAAATATTAAATCTGTTTAATTAATTTAAAAAAACACATATACGATATTTAAATAACTTTCAATGTTTTGTGTATTTTTATGCTGCTTTAAACAACGGCCATCCTTAGTATTGTCAGTGAGTATTGTCACTGAATAAAAAATGAATTAGTTTGTGCAATTATATCAATATTAAGCTTAAATATTAATGTAATATTGACAGATTTACAGCAGCAATGATCTAACTGGCAGTATACCATCCATCGTCTTTATCTCTTTAAGACAAAACACAAAAGCGGAAGTAATAAAAAATACGCTAATTTAAGAGTTACGCAAGATCTTAAAGTATTCCATTGTACTACATAGTATTCACTAAGTACTTATACTCTTAAGACGAGTATGTACTTATTGCATTCTTCTCTTTACTATTGTAAAAGTATTTGCTTTCCTTTAAAATCAATCCTCACTGAAATTAATTAAGCTCACAAAACTAATGATTAGAAGTGAAGGTTAGAGAAGACAATAATGTCAAGTTTTAAGTATTGTATTTAATGGTAGATACGAGTAACATCGAGGACTAACAACAGTAACAACAACAACAATGAGTTGTAATGAATAGCATCATCAAAAGCGCAATGAATGAATGAAGAGGGCAGCACAGTTTAGTATAAATTGAATAAATCACAAACTATAGAGAAAATTTTACATTCTAGTAGAATAATTATTATCGTAGAGATGGACGGATGACGAACACATTTCAACAGTTAGTATGTATGTTTGTATGTATGTACGAGTATGCATGTATTTTCTTTTATCTTTAATAATTTATTTATTTTATTAATTTTTTCTTTCTTTTCAAAATTCGCTAAATTCTAGCGTTGAATTTTTTACCTTCTCTGCTTTTGTGCAATGATTTTTTTTATTATTAACCGCTTCCGTTGATTCGTTGTTGTTTTTGTTTTTGTAGTTGTAAGATTCATCATTAATTAATTTTAAATTTCGTAATTTTTCGGTGCCATTGAACGCGTTGCTGTTAGCGGTGGTTGTGGTGGTGGTGGTGGTGGTGGTGGTAGGCGTGGTCGCGGTGGTGGTGGCGGTAGTAATCGTGGTCGTAGTGATGGTGCGGTTGTTCGTGGTGGTGGTGCTAATAGTGGTGTTATTAGTTGTTGTGATTGTGTTGGTGGTGGTGGTGGCTATCTCGTCAACTAACTGTAAATTACAAACGAAGGGTACATTTTGGCAAGCGCATCCTTTTCTAACAAATGGTGAAAATCGAAAACAGTGCATCCAAATGCGAGAAAGCAATGAAAAAAACGTTTAAAAAAAAATAGAACACAAACACTTAAGCGTGCTAACGAGTTTATTTGAGGGCAAAAAGAGTAAGGATTAATTATTTGTGCTCGGTTGTATTCGGTTTGCGGTGCTAGTGCCCACGAATTTCGACAGTCTTCCTCGGGTGGTTATTTGTGGTGCACAGCGGTCGCTGCACCGCTCTGAGAGCTGTAAAAGAATGGCAGCCCGCATGACATTTCGCTCGGCATGGTATAAAAATCGCATGCGACTGCATTCTTTTGCAGCAGCAGCAGCATCAAAGACTGATTATATTGCCCTGAGAGCAGTTCCACTAACCTTGGCAGTGATTTTCCTCTCGGCTCGATAGCGATTGTTGACGTTGGTTGTGGTGGTGGTCGCCGTCATCGACGAGCACATGGACGAACCACCTTCGTCCGTTGCGCCGTTGCTGTCGCCCATTAAGCCCGAGAACTTTGAGGCGAGCGACGACGGCGTCGTCGTGATGGTGTTCAGTGTCGAAGTGTTATTGGTCATTTCATCCTTGTCCGACGATGGCATCGTCCCCGATGCTCCCGATACGATGAGCGAAGGCAGCGGTGTCGATGAGGGCGAAGAGTTGTTTGCAGTGCTGGCACTCGTGGTAATTGTCGCATTCCAGCTCTCCAAATGGGACCACTTGCTTCGGCTCTTGGTTTGCTTCTCAATGGAACTAACTGCAAATAAATTGGGATGATAACTTCTAATGATAATCGGACTAATGATTGATAACTTACTATAGGAATCGGGAAATTCCACCCCTTTCACGCGCAAACTGTTAATCTCGTCATCGATCTGTTGATTCATGGCAGCGGCATTGTCGATCACTAGCAGGATGTTTTCCGGCTTGATGTCCGTGTGGATGATGCTGCATTTGGTGTGCAGATAGTCCAGGCCTTGCAGCACCTGCTTGATAATGTTGCGCACCTGCGCCATGGCCAGACCCTGGTAGTTGTTCTTTACAATCAGCTTGTACAGGCTGCAGCCCAGCGCCTCGAACACCAGACACGTGTGAACACCGTTCACACCGCGTACGGTAAAGTGATTGAGCAGGCGCACAATGCGCTCGCGCTTAGCATCCAAGGGATCGGCGTCTCGTATGGCCTCGAGTAAACGTATTTCATCGGCGGCCGTTTCAATGTAATGTGGCGCACTCTTCACCACCTTCAGAGCGACATATTTCTCTTCTCTGCGTGAAGAGAAGACATTTTAGGAATACGATTGTGCAAGAGATTAAATGACGACAGACTTCAGATCACGGCAGAGCCAAACGGTGGAAAAATGACCCCAGCCCAGTTTGCGGACCACACGAAAACGACTGTCGAAGATGTCGCCGATGACGACGGGATGATAGCCGCCGCGGCAATACTGCGAGGCGTCTTCCTGCTCTTCGTCCGAGCCGTAGAGACTGCTGTCCGGCGAATCTGGGTAAATTTCGTCTGCGGTGCTCAAAGTGCCACGAGGCTCGGATCTGGGGGGAGAGGAATATAAGTAAATATAAAAATATAGCATGCTGAAAACGTTGCTTCAACTGAAAAAACTTATTTAAACTGCTTTGCACATTTTGAGTGCATAAACTATGCGAATGGAATAACCTGAAGGGTCATAATTTCTTTTGAATAAAACGAAACGAAGGAAACTCAGAAATTAAATCGAAAAAATAGGATAATTTCGTGGATGCTGATTACGATTAACAAGACGAAGAACTTAGTAATAAAGAATGGTAAAGGTTCTCGAAACGTTCTTCAAACTGACTTTGAAAGTCTTTTAGAGCTTCAATAAAGCCTTTATGTAGTCGAAAATGATTAAAAATTTTCTCTTCAAGCACACACACATGATAAAATCTAAATCTGCGTCCTTCCATTGTTCGGCCTCTTCGTCCTCCAGAAGAGTCTGGGACAAGGCGTCCAATACCGGCAAAATGTCATCTGCCTCGTAGTAGTTCGGTGGCGTTACCCAGCTAACGTCGGTGGCGGGCTTGTAGTCGACGTGCTGCCAGCACACGGTCTTGGGACGGCGTGTGCTTATCAAGACTGCGCCCGCTGAAAGACATTTTCGTCTCTTCATTATGCGCTTGTGCCGTCGCTTTTCTTCCAGCTCCAACAATTCGCCTTCGACAGGTGCCATGTCGTTCGTCTGTTCATCGAAACTGTCATCGAAATCGAAATCATGCACCAAAGCCGCCTCCGCCTTGATCTTAGCCGCTTCAGTTGACGTGGTCGCAGCGTCATTCAGATGCGGTACGCTGCTGCTCTTAAGCGCCGCCGCCGTCTCTGGACGTCTGCTCATCCTGTCCAGCCAGTGCATGACGAAAATAAACAATAATAAGAGGCAAAATTTAAGAGCAAACACAAAGAAGAGATCGGCGCCGAGAATGGAAACACTTTCGCGCAGCGACGCCATCAAGTTGGCACAATACACAGCTGCCAGCTGCCAATATTCGGTGCAGAGTTTTTGCACCGGGCTCAGCAGCAGCAACAAGCCTCGCGCGAATGCCGAGCAGTGGGTCTGCAGCTGTTCGAAAAAGTTGGCGACGGCCTCTGTTGCGCTAACGCAAATACCAACGCCATCTGCGCCCGCCGAGCTCACCCTCCGCAGCAGAGCGTAGAAGTTTACCCTTTCACAAGTACCGCGCGACGCGTGGGGGGGCAGCTGCGGCGGCGGCAGCAGCGCCGTGTGCCATGACGTTAGCATCTCCATTTCTGTAGTCAGTCAGTCGGCGGTCAACACAAAAGCGGAACGCATCCACAACACAAGCACACGCACTCAAAGCACGAAAAGTCCTTCAGCATCATCGGCTGGAAGCCTCGTCGCAAGCATTTGTTAGAATTTCGATTGTTCTGATGTTCGATGTTTACTGTTTGCTGCTTTGCTTTTTATTTTTTTTTTCGTTTTTCCGCTAAATTTTCACGAACCTCGCACAAAATCTAACAAATTTCTTTCTTATATAACCAAACCGAGAGCAAGCAACAACAACGTCGCGACGTTGCAAACAACACAAAATTTAAATTCGAAATGAAAAAATTGAGTGAATATTAAAAATATTTTGAAAATGTTGTTTTGTTGCTGCGTTGCTTGCGAGCAATTACGAAGGAAGCTACGATGTGCTCTAACGTGCCGTTTCGTTCTTCACCCGGTGCGAGTCGCTCAATGGGTTGGTCGTCGCTTGGTTGGTTGGTTGGCGGCCACAGCGAAGAGCGACAACAAAACATTAACAGAATTCATAGCAGAGCGAAGCGAAGCGAGCGCAGCGCAGCGCTTACCCCGGTGCGGCGATGTTGCTGGTGATTATAAAGGATTGTGGGCGCTGTCGGGAGGTTGTCGCGTTGAAGGGGTCGCGTCCGACGTGACCGTGTGACGGTCTGTGAAGGGTGGCTGCAATGTTATGCAGAATCGAAATATGTTTTATGCACTCAAAATAGTTGCGAAGATTCGGGTACAGCCGCTGAATGCCAAAGTTGTTATTCCACAACGAATATTGCAGCGTCGTGCTCGGCGACGTCATCAGGTACGCCACGGTGAGCAAATGAGTGCCCACACTCAAGGAGAAAAGTTAGACAACAGTGAGAAGGAGATGAAAAAATACGTACTTGGAATTTTAACATTATTGTAACTCAGCAGAAATGATAAAGATAAAAAATAATGGACCTTGTTTAAGTGGTAAAAAAACGTCATCAATTTTTCGCTTCTACTTTTCGAAAGAGCACAAGATATACGCCATTTTTGAGGCTCAACTTCTTGCAAATTTTGAATGATGGGAACGTCAAAATGTCAATTTTGTAAATGCTTTCAAGGAGAAATGAGTTTAATAAATAAAATAAATAAAAAAAAAAATATATAAAAATAAATATACATACTTTAAAGTTTAAAAAAATTCATTTAATAAAAAAAACTTTCAGTGGTAAAAAAGAAAAATTCGCAAATATCGCCTCTCGAGACGTACAAATTAATTGAGTCGAGTGTAATATTTTTGTGACAAACTCTTGAGACGTTTTTCTGCATGAATGTAGAGAAATTTCGAAATTATTTATAGAAATAACATAAAAATATATCATACCATAAGACCTCTCAGATTGTCTTAAACATTGATTAGCGAAATTATCACAAAAATAGTGTGTATGTATAGACACTATTCTTGGACTTAACTGGCATAAACGACTGAATGTGTTCGCTATTGCAAAGAAGTTCATATTTGAAAGAGAAGTTTCATAAGATCGTTTTTGAAATGTTGTATGCACATACTCGTATATACGATCAGCTTATTATTTGGAATTTTTAAAATATGAATAATCTTATGCATGCAAATACGATATGCAGATATATTCTGGATTTTGTGCTATGTTTAAAATCTCATAATTAAAATTTAATGAAAGTAATTCAATACAGATCATGCCACTAAAATATTGCTCACACAATTGAACGGATAAAGGATAAAGCATTAACCGCCCAATCAGCTGGCAATTAACAGCTTAAACTGCAGCAGTGTATATTCACAATTATTTTCAACATTTGAGAAGTGTTAACATAGCAACAACAGCAGCCACTGTTGTGTCTCTGACAATGACAGTTACTATGTTAATGCCATTGAACATTGTAAGAACATTCAGTTGAAAGTCAGGCAGTTAAATTGACCTCACAAATTGATTTACGTTGAGTACTTCTCTACCTTAAGCCAAAGCTTTGTAAAATATATATAAAAAAGGCTTGAGTAGCTGCCACTTTGCGTCATGAAGGAATGAATATTTGACATTTTTGCAAGAAATTTTGGCACTGATTCTAACAAAATTTTAACATTTCAAGTTCATTCTGCAGAGAAGATGAATGAATGCATAGAACTTTAGCCTAGAAACTAAATTTCTTAACCTACATACACCGAGTTTATCGTTTTGTTTCAATAATAGACAATGAAAGGGTTAGAGGAAGAGAGGAAAGAGAAGAAACTTTGCAACTACGTTGCGTGATTTCGAATTCTTTTCAAATTTGTATTCCTTTTCTGGAACCTCGTGATTGCTATATCTTCGAAGAGTCCGCATTTCCGCCGCAGCTTGAGATTATTTCTCTGAAGATAATGTGCACACACACACACAAAACACGTGGTAAAATTTAGAAAAGCATGCAATATTATGAGCAAGGAAAGGTACGAGTAGCTTCGAAATGATCACACACTTACAGACTCACAAACGGCCCTCTTAGTGCGGGCATGTCCCGTCGACGATTTAACGGCGGCGACAGCGACAACGACAGGAAATCCTGCTGCGCCCGCTCCTCGTCGATGCTGCTCGTGGATGTGCCGAAAATACGCGTGGTCGGCAAATGGTAACCGATCTGCTGCAGAAAGTCATCGCGGTACGAAAGCTTCGACGAAGACTGCGACGAGGTCAAGGGATAAAGTGGTGAAGGCCCACCACCACCACCATGCTTATTGATCGCCACCGATTGATGATGGTTGCGCTCCAGCAGCGGATGATTATTGTACAGATGATAATGAATGGAAGGAGGAGGATGATGCTGGTGATGGTGATGCATTGCGTTGTGTTGCTGCTGCTGTGGATGTGGGTGATGGTATTGCGGATAAATGGCGGTTGGTGCCAGCAGCTGCTGCTGCTGCTGGTGATGATGATGGTGATGCAAAAAGTGCGTTGCAGGCGCCACACTTGGCGTCAGGTATGCCGTGCCTTGACTGCTGATGGGAACAATCATCTTGTCGTCGAAGCTACGGCGGAAACCGAGTCCTTTGATGCTGCCGTAAGTGGTGCGCTGTAGCAGGGGCGATGCCGCTCCCAGATCAATGGAAGCCGCCGGTCCGAGCAGCTTCAAAGTACTTAAATAATTTGCGGCTGTTGCTGTCGTCTGCGTAATGCTGGCAGTGCTGCCTAAGACGTGGCCGTACGTGGCCAGACACGCGGCAATGGATGGCGTTTGCAAAGACTTGTTGCTGCCAGCGACACTGCTGCCACTGCCACTGCTAGTGCTGAAGAGGCTCAGTGCTGGCGTGGGCGAGGTGCGTTCGGCGTACAGGTAACTGCTGACAGTGACAGATGTTGGCGTTGGCGAAGCGGCCACATAGGCCGAGATACCATTACAGCCGGCGGCAGCGGCAGCGGCAGCTGCAGCCAGAGCCATGCTGCTCGTGATAGGACTGCAACGACCGGCGCTGCCACTGCCACTGCCAGGAGTGCAGCAATTGCTGCTGCCGCTGTTGTTGTTGTTGTTGGTATTGGTGTTGCTGTTGCTGTTGGTGCTGCTGCTGGCGTGGTTGATGCTGATGCTAATGCTGTTGGTATTGTGTGGTGCCAAAGCACTTGTTGTTGTTGTAAGAGTTGATGAACTATAGGTGACCAATGTCGGCGATGGCGACAGCTGAGAAGACAGCGATGATGGAGCTGATGATTTGAGCGAAGAAATGCCGCTATCGCTGTTTGTAAGCAGACCACCACCGCCGCCGCCGCCGCTACCAACAGCTGCGCCATACACGGCCGTTGAACCGGAAGCGGATGGACCGCAGACATTAACTCCGGGCGAGTGTGCGGGGGAGTGCAGCTGCTTCGGCGATGTCTTCGCTGTCGCTGCCGCAATGTCGTTGGCAATGACTGCATTGCTGGCGCGGGCGCTGCTGAACTGCTGATGCTTCAGCAGGAGCAAGGCGGTTTCCTGGAGCAGTGGCGGCACCTGGTGCGAATGTTGAACGCCACTGACACTGGCTCCGCCGCCACCGCCACCGCCGGCCGACAGTGTCGTTGTGCCGACAATGGTGCTCGTCGGTAGAACAGGTGCCAGCTTTGTTGTTGTTGTTGTGCCTGTGTCCGGTGTGGCTGTTGTTAGTTCGTTTCTATTCTTTGTATGTATCACAGACCTACACCGAGCGAGCGACCGACCGACCGATACGTACACAATCGGTGTCTGCTTTCCGGCTACGGCGAAGAGCAGGCTGCTCGGCCAAACTGTGTGCGGGACCACTCCGCACTTGCAACCACCAGAAGAGGCTTGTCGTTATTTTATTTCATGTTTTTCGTGTTCTTTTCGCCTTTGCGTTTTGGTTTCAATTCATTGGAATCTCATTAAAAGCTTACTCATTGCAGATTTTTCTGGCTGTTACTGATTTTTATACCAAATTTTTTGTGATAAAAGTGTTTTATTAATTAAGCCACTTTTACCAACGTCAGAGCATTCCAAAGAAGAATTTGTGCAGTTCCATTTTTTGCGTATCTTTTAAGTGTTGTTGTTTTTTTTCTCGGTCGCTGATTAAAGTTTGTATAGTAAATCGCTTTTGTTCAATATTATAACAATTTTTTTCAAATACCTTTCAGTGCTTTTTACTATTTGTAACTTTTAGTATTTAATTAAGTCAGTTTCCATAATAATATAAAGTTATAGCCGTAGAAAAAAATTTATACTCTTCCTGTACGTCTCGACTGCCATCAACTTCGTTATATCGTACTTGCAGAGTCAGTCCGTCAGACAGAGTCATTCGTCTTCCGCTGGTTGCTCCCAAAAACCAGGCCCACAGTGCGCATGTTCAATAAAAGGGAAACACAGACAGTGAGCAACGAGCACTTCTTTGGCCCAGCACTTCATCAGATACCGTTTGGAGTATCTTATGTTCCAACACGTTCGTTCGTCGCCGTCCGTCAACGCTAATGTTCTTCTTTGTGTTGAAAAAGATAAGTTGAGTTCCACTGTGCAGAGGTATTGTGGAAGGTAGAATTGTTGTAAGAGAAGGTGAGCATGCAGGTGAGCAGAGAAGACATTGCTCAGCAGTAGAGTTGCCAAGTTTTAAGAATATGTATAAAGTAGCTCTAAAACTTTATTTTCATCTCCATAGAGTAGAACCATATTACCATAGAATAATTTTGAAATCCAAACAAAAAGTATAAGTAAAGTATTTAATCTCTCTCTCTCTCTCTCTTTACTTGATTACATATTCATAATTTAGTTAGTTTTACTAAATTTCGAGAGTAACTTTTTTGGAAACAATGACATATACCGATTCTGTTTGTTTGGTAAGCATACATATTTCAAAATGCACTTCCTCTCTTCTCTTTTTATATGTTATGCTCGCTCTTGTGCTTATTATGAAAAGTTTGCTTCGCTCCCTCGAAATATTCATCCCTTGTCGATTTCTACCGTCCCTTGCGGGCAAGTCAGCAGTTTTTGTTTGTTTTTTATTTGTTTGTTTCACTTGGTTGACATTTTACTCGTATTTAGCATAAGAAAAAACCGTATGAACTCATTACGAAAAATCCATTGTTTTCTCTTTATTGTTCACAGTATTATTACTTAGAGGTTGATGACCAAATAATCACAAGTGCTGATTAATTGTAACGTTGTTGTGGTTGTTGTTTTACACAAATGCGACAAAACCATCTCTGCGAGTTTCTCTTTTTATTGATTAAATTAGATGATAAAACAGAATAGAACAATTGCTTCTAATTAAATAATATTCCTAAACGAGCTGTTAAGAGTTTAGTACTTTCGCCCTCAATTATAAAAACATAAGATTTTAAATGAAATGAAATAATAAATTAAAAAAATAGTGGGGATTTTTGAAAAAATGTTTTCAAAAATTTTATTTGAAACCAATAAAAAATAATTACCATTAAAAAGTACTCGTACATCCAAATTTATATTAATAAAATTATAATGTACTAAAAATGTTTGAATTTTTAACACTGATATTTGAAAAACACACACAAAACTTAAATTAAGAAAAAATTTCATTATATCCATAATCAAACATAATAAGGATACAAATTAAAGGAACCTAACAAAATCGAGAGACCCAAGGACTATGTCCGATTTTAAGAAAAATAGTAACGATTATTAAGACAAAAAGTTGATTTAAAATAATAGTAATAATAAATAAATTTAAATTCTAACCGGTTTCGTGGTGTTTTGAAAAAAATAATTTTTATTTTTCCCAAAATACCTAAATTCCCCAAATTATTCCGAAATTTTTGTAAAAATTCAAACTAAAAATGCGAACGCACCACCTCAAGACGTTTTCGGCATACGACATTTTTCGATAACTATTGTTATCGTTGAATTTATACTCGTTGCTCATCTCTTATGTTATACTCGTTGTTATTGACTGTCAACTAATTCTACTTGATTGTTTTTATGTGAACAAAAATTTTATATTTTAAAAATATCAAGTGAAAAGTGTGAAACTGCTTATATTGCGATACTGCTAACAATTAAAATATGACTGCCTCTTCGACGGAGCCAAACTAAACTACTCTCTACTCCTGTAACTCCTGAGATTCGGGATACTTAATTTTCGTGGGTGGGGCTGCAGTGAGTGGATCTTTTATACACCAGCGGCGCACTTGACTGCTTGACTGCACCAACATAAGTAGCTGTTTTGTAATGATGGCCCGGCCGATTTATCCCAATCAGCAGAAAATTGCTGAAAAACTAATTATACTGAACGATCGTGGTGTGGGCATATTAACGCGGATCTACAACATAAAGAAAGCGTGTGGCGATACCAAATCCAAGCCGGGCTTCCTCTCGGACAAGTCGTTGGAGTCGTCGATTAAATTCATTGTCAAGCGCTTTCCCAACATCGATGTGAAGGGACTGAATGCCATCGTCAATATCAAGGCCGAGATCATAAAGTCGCTGTCCCTCTACTACCATACCTTCGTCGATCTGCTTGACTTCAAGGACAATGTGTGCGAACTGCTGACCACAATGGATGCTTGCCAGATTCAGCTCGACATTACGCTGAACTTTGAGTTGACCAAAAACTATTTGGATCTGGTCGTGACGTACGTGTCCCTAATGATTGTGCTGTCGCGCGTCGAAGACCGCAAAGCCGTCTTGGGTCTGTACAACGCGGCGCACGAGTTGCAACACAATCAGGCCGACCCGGGCTTCCCGCGACTGGGCCAAATGATACTGGACTACGAGGTGCCGCTGCGGAAGCTGTCGGAGGAGTTCATACCACATCAGCGCCTGCTGACCAACGCCCTGCGCTCACTCACGCATATCTATCCGTTGCGCAATTTGCCGGCTGACAAATGGCGCGAGATGCAGAAGCTGAGTCTCGTCGGCAACCCGGCCATACTACTGAAAGCCGTGCGCACCGACACCATGTCGTGCGAGTACATTTCGCTGGAGTCCATGGATCGTTGGATTATATTCGGCCTGTTGCTGAATCATCAAATGCTGGCGCAATATCCGGAAGTCAATAAAATCTGGCTGTCGGCTCTGGAGTCCAGCTGGGTGGTGGCCCTGTTCCGGGACGAGGTTCTGCAGATCCATCAATACATTCAGAACACCTTCGACAGCATCAAGGGCTACAGCAAGCGCATTGCCGAAGTCAAGGAAGCCTACACGAACGCTGTCCAGCGGGCAGCTCTCATGCACCGCGAGCGTCGCAAGTTCTTGCGCACGGCCCTCAAAGAGTTGGCGCTGATAATGACCGATCAGCCCGGCTTGCTGGGACCGAAGGCCATTTTCATATTCATTGGTTTGTGCTTGGCGCGCGACGAGATTCTGTGGCTGCTGCGACACAACGACAATCCGCCGCTGATGAAGAACAAGGGTGAGTGTGTGTTATTTGGGTATTCTCGGATTTCTCAATTGATGTCAACTCTTATCAGGCAAGAGCAATGAAGATCTCGTCGATCGCCAGCTGCCGGAGCTGTTGTTTCACATGGAGGAGCTGCGCGCCCTCGTCCGCAAGTACAGTCAGGTTATGCAGCGTTACTATGTGCAATATCTGTCCGGCTTCGATTCGATGGACCTGAACATACGCATGCAGAGCCTGCAGGTGTGTCCGGAGGACGAGAGCGTCATACTGTCGTCGCTGTACAGCACCGCCTCGAACCTGAGCGTCAAGCAGGTGGAGGAGAATGAGCTGTTCGACTTTCGCGCCTTCCGTCTGGACTGGTTCCGGCTGCAGACCTACATGAGCGTGGGCAAGGCGGCCATGCGCATCGCCGAGCACATTGATCTGGCGCGCCTGCTGGACTCGATGGTCTTCCACACGCGCGTGGTGGACAACTTGGATGAGATCCTGGTGGAGACTTCGGATTTGAGCATCTTCTGCTTCTACAGCAAAATGTTCGATGACCAGTTTCACATGTGCCTGGAGTTCCCGGCCCAGAACCGCTTCATCATCGCCTTCCCCTTGATCTGCAGCCACTTCCAGAACTGCACGCACGAAATGTGCCCGGAAGAGCGCCATCACCTGCGCGAGCGTTCGCTGAGTGTCGTCAACATATTCCTGGAGGAGATGGCCAAGGAGGCGAAGAACATCATCACCACCATCTGCGACGAGCAGTGCACCATGGCCGACTCGCTGCTGCCCAAGCACTGTGCGAAGATCGTGTCGGTGCAGTACGCGCGCAAGAAGAAGGACAAGGCCAAGAAGCAGTTCGACGATCTGCGCAAGCCCGGCGACGAGTCCTATCGCAAGACGCGCGAAGACCTCACCACCATGGACAAGCTGCACATGGCGCTGACCGAGCTGTGCTTCGCCATCAACTATTGCCCCACGGTCAACGTTTGGGAGTTCGCCTTTGCGCCGCGCGAGTATCTCTGCCAGAACCTGGAGCACCGCTTCTCGCGCGACCTCTTCGGCATGGTGATGTTCAGCCAGGACACCATGGAGATCGCCAAGCCGTCCGAGCTGTTGGCCTCGGTGCGCGCCTACATGAACGTGCTGCAGACGGTGGAGAACTACGTGCACATCGACATCACGCGAGTGTTCAACAATTGCTTGCTGCAGCAGACGCAGGCGCTCGATTCGCACGGCGAGAAGACCATAGCCGCTCTCTACAACACTTGGTAAGTCCGGCCGGATGTTGAATGAATGCTGAATTATAGCTATCTTGGTTTTGCTCTGCAGGTACAGCGAGGTCCTGTTGCGTCGTGTCTCCGCTGGCAACATAGTGTTCTCCATGAACCAGAAGGCGTTTGTGCCCATCTCGCCCGAAGGCTGGGTCCCCTTCAATCCGCAAGAATTCTCCGACCTCAACGAGCTGCGCGCTCTGGCCGAACTGGTCGGTCCGTATGGCATCAAGACCTTGAACGAAACGCTGATGTGGCACATTGCCAATCAGGTGCAGGAGCTCAAGTCGCTTGTGGCCACCAACAAGGAGGTGCTCATCACCTTGCGCACCAGCTTCGACAAGCCCGAAGTCATGAAGGAGCAGTTCAAGCGTCTGCAGGATGTCGATCGCGTGCTGCAGCGCATGACCATAATCGGCGTGATCTTGTGCTTCAGAAATCTGGTGCACGAGGCGCTGGTCGATGTGCTCGAGAAGCGCATTCCGTTTCTGATCAGTTCCATCAAGGATTTCCAGGAACATTTGCCGGGCGGCGATCAAATAAAGGTCGCCTCCGAGATGGCCTCGGCGGCGGGACTGACGTGCAAGGTCGATCCGACACTGGCGACTACGCTGAAATCGAAAAAGCCCGAATTCGATGAGGGCGAACACTTGACCGCTTGTTTGCTAATGGTCTTTGTGGCGGTGTCCATACCGAAGCTGGCGCGTAATGAGAACTCCTTCTATCGCGCCTCCATCGACGGACACTCCAACAATACGCACTGCATGGCGGCGGCCATCAACAACATCTTCGGCGCTCTTTTCACCATCTGCGGACAGAATGACATCGAGGACCGGATGAAGGAGTTCCTGGCACTGGCTAGCTCGTCGCTGTTGCGTTTGGGCCAGGAGTCGGACAAAGAGGCCACGCGCAATCGTGAGTCGGTCTATTTGCTGCTGGATGAGATTGTCAAGCAATCGCCCTTCCTTACAATGGATCTGCTCGAGTCCTGCTTTCCGTACGTCTTGATACGCAATGCGTACCATGCCGTGTACAAACAGGAACCGATGGTATAAGCAAGGATCGGCATGTAGAGTAAGTTAAATTTGAGGAGTTCTTATTTGAGCTTCCTGAAACATCGTCATGAGGACGAAGAAGTCCGCAGAGACGCGCATTGAGCAAGTAAAGCAGATAACTCAGAATAATATCAATGCATTTTTTTAGAGAATTTTCATACTATGCAAACACTATCATCATGCATCTCTTCTGCTCTGCTTTATATTTCAATAATTTATGCATTATATATCGTATAATAATAATAAAATATACAATGATATACGTTTGAAAGGAAAATAAATAAAATACATTTTGCTATTACAAAAAAAAGCGGAATTACAAATAAATTAGATTCGTTGCTGCTTAAAATTGCCCTAAATAAATTGTATGTATATATATTTGGTTGGTTCCGGTTCCGGTGACGGTTCCGGTGTCGGTGTTCGTACTCTATTGCTTTCTGACCTTTTAAAAAAATTCCTCTACTACTTCGTGTCCTTTAATACTTGTGCCCGTCTGCCTGCGCCTACGTTTTGTTGAAGTACGATTGATAAACGATCCCCAGAGACGTCGTCGCAAAGAGTGTAAAGTAGCTCCACCACGTGGCGAATCCCAGAAAGCCTCTGTACACGTTGGTGGAAAAGACCTGCCGAGAAAAATTGCGTGTGTGTGATTAAAGAACATGAATGCATTTTGCGTCTAGAGCGAGGACATTTTTTAAACCACTCAATGAGGCCTGCAGCGATTGTGCGGACTCCAGTATATTAAATTCGTCTTCATTCGCCTCTCCCAAAGCAGCAGCAGCAACAGAAACTAGCGGCACATCAGCATCAGCGCTGTCTTCAAAAAAGCGCTCCTCCGCCTGCTGGTGCAAAGAAAGCGCCGCCGACGCGGGCATCACAGCAGCCGCAGCGCACTCATGCTCCGGAACTGTGGTGGTGAGTATGCCTGACCAACTGAAACCGCCCAAACTTTTGTACATTAGAGTGAGAAACAAGCAGAGTATCAGAGGCGCAGCAAATTGCAGCGTCACAACACAGAGATAATAGAATATAGATGATATCTAAAATAAATGGTAAGAAAAATAAATACATCTAGAGACAAGTATTAAAACAGAGACGCAAAGCGACCGGCGGAGGAGAAGCGGCCGGGATGTCTAACGCAGTTTAACCCTTCTGTGAACATCTGCTCATTTGTTCTTTGCTGCAAAAGTGCTAAGTGCGAGTCTGCCAAGTCAGTCAGACAAATCCTTTTGCTCTGTTCTCTTTCTGTTCTCTTCTCAAATGCGTACAAGATCACAGAGAATGCAATTTAGGCCAATTCGAATACATAAAAACAAACACTCTCACGAACACAAACAGAAGTTGACGGAAGGGTTAAAGCGCATGCAGTATTATGTTCATACTAAGTGGAAAGAAGGCCAAGTAACATGGGCGTAACGATTAGGCGTAGAAGAGAGAGCGGAAAACACATTTATAACAAATTCTGTTACCTTCTTCTGATACTCGATGTTCGTTATTCGACCGGCCTCCTTCCGCAGTTCGACAATTCGGTCGTGGGCTATGTTCAAGTACGACTGCAAGTACACCGGCAGCAAAGCAAAGCGCAACAGCACCACCAACACCACCAGCAGCAGACGCAGCGTCTCAAAGATATGCGCCTGCAAACTGTAGCAAACGATAGTAATATAAAATAAAAGAGCTTGCGCTTCTTTTCCAGATACCATTTCTCGGTTTTTCTACTTACAGCGGCTTGTCCATGCCCTCGAAAATCCTCACGGTCAAGTAGTCACGGCTGATGGGCCTTATCCATAAAATAACCAAAATAAACGGCAGAATAAAACTAAAATTTAACAAGATCTGCATCGTGCGACTGCCTTTGCAGTATTTTAAAGAATCCCAATGCATTTTAGCCATACGCAGTCCCGGAAATGTGAACAAAGCTCCCAACACGCCACAGGCGAAGGCCAAAAAGAATTTCACCACAATTTTCGAAGCTGGTCCGCTGCAGAGTGCACAAAAAACTTATTATTTGCCTACACATTGTGACAACTATTACATACGAAGATGGCAGTCCTTGTTCGATGAGAAATTCGGAAGCACTCTCATTGAAGCTGGAGTAAGCTTCTTCCAAACCAGTCTCCAGTATTCGCTCATCAATTATGAGCACGATCATGGCAATCAGTAGGTAGACGAGGCAAGCCACAATGACCATCGAGCGTTCACCAATGGATTCATCACTTTGGAAGTACAGCACCGTCAAGGAAGAGAGCAGTTTACTGCAAAGTGTACAATTTCATAAATTATTGGCAAGTTTTTTCAACGAAACCTTTGCTGTCGCTCACACTGCAAAAAACACCACTAAAAGGCACCACACCATGCTCAAGTTGGCTTCATTTTTCAATGGAAAGTAGAAATGGTAAACCTGCAATAAATGCGGAACGGGTTAAACCAGAATGGGCGACAACAGCTCACTCACCTCTGAAAAGCAGTAAACGATGCTGGCATAGATGCTAAAATCCACCAACCACGCATACTCTGTAAAGTAGCGCAACTGGACCACATCCCTTTCTGTCACCAGCACCGTCTCCAATTCCATTTCAATGTTGCGTGGTATATGAAATTGGCCCGGATTCTTCTCAGCAACGTATTTGCTCTTGTTATTGCCACTGCCATTGCTTCCGTTCTTCCACAGTTTCTCTTTGGGCACTCCCGCTTTTGCACGCAACTCGTCGTCGGTGGGATGCAGATAACGAAAGAGCCCCGTCGAACAGAGTATCCATTTCGCAAATGAAAAATGAGGATTAAGTTTCTGAATCACGCTGACCATCACCAGAGTTAAAACAACCTGAGCGCCGAGCACTGCCTGCAAAAAGGAAAAACAAAAAATAAAAGAAACGATGCATCAAGGCTTTCAGGCCAATCGTGCAGTACATAGTCTATTTTTGGAAAGAGTTATTAAAAATTATACAATATCACGCACGGCCTTGTACCAGCAACGCTGACAGATCTGGTGCGTTTCTTCATTATGGATGAACTTTACAAGACTTTCAATTTCATAAAAACTCACCATTTCTCTATTCGAGTTACTAAAAATTTTATTGATAGAAGCTTAACTAATTGTGCGGACTAGTTTTATACATAATTAAAGTTATTAATTAGGTACGAAAATCAGCATATCTCGCCACTTAAAAAGATCAAGTAAAACACCTGCCATACACGGCCGGGTGTTGGTATAAAAATAATTTACGATGTGCACAGCGTTGCCAGATGCAAATTTTGGTTGAGTTTAATATGCACATGAAAATATATGAGGAAAAGTTTTAATGCTTTTCTGTAAAAATATAACTTTTGTAAGCAATTGTTTTAGAAATATATATTACTAAATATATCACTAAATCTATCTTGAGTTTAAAACTGAGAAAGCTTTTTTGAAGTTTTCTCAATTATAAACTCTTGTAAATTGGGGCGTAAATATAATTTGCGGAATTCCTCCAAATGGCAACATCACATATTGACAGCGCATATGACCTGCGGAATAGGTCTGTTGGTTTCGAATTCTTGTGTCGTCGTTGATACGTTCGAAATATTCGGTTATGGATTTATTATTTATGATTCTGTAAATGGGTGTGTATGTATTCAAAAATTATAATCGGTAACCAATAATAACATAATCATCATTAGTCCAACTCTGCAATGGATTGCAGAATATACTCGAAATATAATAGGATAAGCTATACCTTATTATTTCGTTATACACAAAGTGAATCGAAACATATGTTTTGCTCTATAACTTAACGAATACTTTTCTAGTTTAAATTTAACTGAAAAGACGCTGGACAATACTTCCTGCATTATTTAACCTTCTTATACTAAATTATACAATTTTGACAATATGTGTTTAGATTTTTACACCCAATTAATTTGTTCTACACAGTCCGCATAATTATTCTCAATGGAAGAAACTCATTCAAAAAAATTATCTTTCTACTAAGTATTTTTAATGAATTCTTTTTGTGTGGAAGAGAAAGAAATTCGTAAACACTGCAGATTCTGCGCATGAATTTGCCTAATCTTAAAAATAAGAGAAATCCTTCAGATATATCACTAAAATCAGAATTTTTCATCGGATTGATAGTCATTTTGATCAGAGCAACGTTGGCGGAAACATCAAATTTTGGCAAACAAAAAACAAAAATATTATTTGGAGGAATTTTAAAAGCTTGAAAACAAAATTTCAAAAGCAAAATTAATAAATTTTTATCCTTGCCAATTATAATAATACGCTGCCCGCTCGACCGACCGCCTGACGACCTGCCTGCTGCAAAATCAGTTAATCAGTTGTTAGTGTTTTTTTGAACTTTTCCAACCGACAAAAGTTCGAACGAACTGCAGACGCAGTGGAGCTGCAAAGAGAAAAAGTCATCGAATTTCTGCGAGTTTTAGCATTTGTTTTGCTCTTTCTGATCATATCACTTTATTTGTACCGATTTGCCTTTTAACCGAACGCATAGATTCTGGTTGCGGGAAGGAGAAAACTCAGGCAAGTAAATGGATTTTCTTTTGAATTATTGACTGCTGCATTATATAACATATTAAAATTCAACTGAACAAATACGTGTAAATAACTGTGGCTTTCATCATCCACATACACGCACACACACAACTGCACATGCATACGCACTTTGGGACTGCTGCGGCCTTTACGACCTGCATACTTTATATGTACGCTCTGCTGCCTATAACGTCTGCGCCCGTCTGCCAATAATATCTCATGCTACATAATAAAAATGCAAGCAGTCGACGAATATGGCTAAAGCACCAGCTGTTGGCATTGATCTTGGAACGACGTATTCCTGCGTCGGAGTCTTTCAGCATGGCAAGGTGGAGATTATTGCCAACGATCAGGGCAATCGAGTCACGCCTTCGTACGTGGCTTTTACGGATACCGAACGCTTGATCGGCGATGCAGCCAAAAACCAAGTAGCCATGAATCCCAACAACACAATTTTTGGTAAGTTTTTCCTTTGTAGACTTATTTTGGGAGCGCTTCGTACGTATCATTTGTCATGTCACTAACAATGCAAATTAATTTATTGGCGCAAATATTATTAAATTTTTATGCTCCCCTTCGTGTAACACAAAATATCCCAATACCAAAATGTGGGCTGCTTTATCTCTGTGGGCGAGGCGAGTATGTATTGTGTAATTTTTGTAAGTGTATATTATGAACATGAAAGCTTTGAACATTTCGGTTTTTAGGTTAAACTGATTTTCATGTATTTTTATTGCATTTTTGCAGCCTTTTACCTAAACGTTTATTGTTTTTGTTGCAGTTGCGGTTGTTATTTTAACGCATTGCTCCTTGCCTCCTCCTCGTCTTTGTCGCTTCAGAGTGTGAAGAATAAGCCACCGTATTATGCCTTTCCACTGCACACATCCGATAATTTTAAAAATAATCTTTCGATCGGCATTTATTCTTTCACTTCCAACGTTCGACGTCGGCCAACCTCAATAGCAAAATAGTCTAACATGAACAAAAAAGAAAATTGTTTACGTAAATCGAGAAAGACCTGCGCAAAACATGAATAATAATTGCTTATTAAATATAAAATAAAACTAAGAATTCCACAAAATTAGTAGAAGAAAGGAATTTGGAAAATCCGCCTTTAAAAGAGGTATAAGCAGAGAGAAAATACGTATATAAAAAGACCGGTATTAAATTCTATCGTTTTTGAGTAGTTTTTGCAGAAAAAATTAATTTTTTCTTAAGGTGAGTTAAGTTTTACGAAAGGGTTGGATGATAATCGTTGGTTTTGGAGCGAATTTTCGTCATCAACGAGAACGTTTGAAGAGATAACGAAAAAAGACTCTGAAAATGGCACATCGCCGAAACTGGTTTGTCTCCAAACTGAACTTGACTAAAGATAACGAATTAATTCGTAACAAAACCCATTACAGCTAATCCTGTTTTTACACGGTACATACGATCCACAGAATATCGTGTAAAAAAGACACACATATGGGAAAATATTAAATATCTCGATTTTAACATAAACGGACTTAGGTCACTTTCAAAATAAACTTCATATCAAAGAAGAAAAAAAAAACAAGGAACAGCTAAATTAAAAATATTTCAAATTCGAATTTTTTATGTCCGTGTATAAAAAAAAACGTGTAGAAACAGAATACGTTTATTTTTGCCGAGCGTGTTATTTTAAAATCGTTTAAAAAAGACCGTGTAAAAACAGGATTAGATGTATTTATAAATTCGCTAACTCTGATTTAATCCTTACCGAAAAAAATTAACAGTCTCATTTTCATAATAGCCATCTATGACCATGATTAAAACATACCCATAATGTCTTTCTTGGTCAATGCTTACCATGACGAGGCTTATGCGATGCAACCATTACAGTGTAAAAAGTTTATCAAATTTCATCCTAATTAAGGACGGACTACTAAATCGTATTTAAAACGTACATAGTTACGATAGCGTGGTTATCTCTCATCCCAATTGGCATGAGCACCTTTTTCGGTACGTGTTAACGATTTTTTTCAAATTAAATTAAACATATTTTCACAACATTTTTTCACATTTAAAGTCCTTAATCGGCTTCAAGTTAATTTTTTTTTTTTTTGAATTTGCTGATTTTATTTTATTTCTCTGATATTTTCATTTCAGCATCCGGTTAATTACAATACAATAAAAAGCGTGCAACTCTATCCGTCACGTCTCTTAAACTCATCAGCCAATAATAATTTTAAATGTTCTCTTACATGTACACGCCCGCCCTCGCCCTCGCCCGCGTCCACGTCCACGCCACTTTTTGTTCTCAACGAAATTCAATTGTTCGCGACAATATACGTTTATTATTAAAGTTAAAGTATGTACGTGTTGTAACAAATTGACAAGTTTGCGTTTAATTTTTGCTCCTTGAGTCTCTTTTTTGCTTTTGTTCTCGACTCATGCGTCCGCTCCTCCAAACCGACGCGCCGTTCTGCTGCTACAGGCTTAACTACTCTTCTTCTTCTTGGACTATTTTAGATGCGAAGCGTTTAATTGGACGCAAGTTCGACGATGCTACCGTGCAGAGCGATATGAAGCACTGGCCCTTTGAGGTCGTCAGTGACAGCGGCAAACCGAAGATACGCATCGAGTACAAGGCCGAGAAGAAATCGTTCTTCCCGGAGGAGGTGTCCTCCATGGTGTTGACTAAAATGAAGGAAATATCGGAGGCCTATCTCGGCAAGACGGTGACCGATGCGGTGATAACGGTGCCCGCCTATTTCAATGACTCCCAGCGCCAGGCTACCAAAGACGCTGGCGCCATAGCCGGCCTCAATGTGCTGCGCATCATAAACGAGCCCACCGCCGCTGCCATCGCCTACGGTCTGGACAAGAAGGGCGGCACTGAGCGGAATGTGCTCATTTTCGATTTAGGCGGCGGCACCTTTGACGTCTCCATGCTCACCATCGAAGATGGCATTTTCGAGGTGAAATCCACGGCCGGCGATACTCATTTGGGCGGGGAGGACTTCGACAACCGCATGGTAAATCATTTCGTGCAGGAGTTTCAACGCAAATACAAAAAGGATCTTAGCAGCAACAAGCGTGCCCTGCGCCGCTTGCGCACCGCCTGCGAGCGTGCCAAGCGTACACTGTCCGCGTCCTCGCAAGCCAGCATCGAGATTGATTCGCTGTTCGAAGGCATCGATTTCTACACTTCGATGACGCGTGCGCGTTTCGAAGAGCTTAACGGCGATCTCTTCCGCGCCACCATGGAGCCAGTGGCTAAAGCACTGCGGGACGCCAAAATGGACAAGGCACAGATACACGACATAGTGTTGGTGGGTGGTTCTACGCGCATACCGAAAGTGCAGAAACTCTTGCAGGACTTCTTCAACGGCAAGGAGCTGAACAAATCGATTAATCCGGATGAGGCGGTGGCCTATGGAGCGGCTGTGCAAGCCGCCATTTTGCACGGCGACAAGTCCGAAGCGGTGCAGGACTTGCTGCTGCTCGATGTCACGCCGCTTTCGTTGGGAATTGAGACTGCGGGCGGTGTGATGACGGTGCTGATCAAGCGCAACACCACCATTCCCACCAAGCAAACGCAGATCTTCACCACCTACTCGGACAATCAGCCGGGCGTCTTGATTCAGGTGTTTGAAGGTGAGCGGGCCATGACCAAAGACAACAACATATTGGGCAAATTCGAGCTGAGCGGCATACCGCCGGCACCGCGAGGCGTGCCACAAATCGAAGTCACGTTCGACATAGACGCTAATGGCATATTAAATGTCACCGCCGTGGAGAAGTCTACCGGCAAAGAGAATAAGATCACGATCACCAACGACAAAGGCCGCCTGAGCAAGGAAGACATTGAGCGCATGGTCAACGAAGCGGAGTCCTATCGTCATGAGGACGAAAAACAGCGGGAACGTATCAATGCGAAGAATGCGCTCGAGTCGTACTGCTTCCAGATGAAGTCAACGTTGGACGATGATAATATAAAAAGCAGGATTTCGCAAAGCGATCAACAAACCATTACGCAGAAGTGTAATGAGACCATCGCCTGGCTGGACGGTAACCAGCAGGCCGAGAAAGAAGAGTTCGAGTACAAGCAGAAGGAGCTGGAGAAGATTTGTAATCCGATTATAACGCGTTTGTATCAGGGCGGCGCTCCACCGAATGCGCCACCGCCGAATGCGGCCGCAGGGAGTGCACCGCCCGGAACTGGTGGACCGACCATTGAGGAAGTCGACTAAATGCGAAATAAAAAACGGCTGCGAGGAAATGGTTTTCAAGAATTTTTTGGCGTTTCTTTTATTTCGTAACAATATTTTATTATTATTATTATTACTATTGTTGTTAGTATTAAAAAATGAATTAAATAAAATTACAACAAAACACCAAAAAAAAAAGACAAAGAAGACCCAACGGATTCTAGATATCGATTATTTTTCAAAATAAAGAAACGAGTAATTTTGGGTGGGGCGGATAAACATCATGCGATTATCGCATTATTCGATTCGAATCTACTACAATTTGCAGGACTATTTTGTTAGATTTAATTAGTATTTAGTGTAGGTTTTAGGAGTAGGTACCTACATAAACTTGTCACAGATATGTTGTATTTGCGTACAATGGACGCAAATAATTATACGTTTTTAAATTAGAAAGCCTTCAACCGAAAAAGATTGATATTTAGGCAGTAATCAAGCATCTTCCAGGTTATTTGACACTTTTATTACCGCTTTAACAGGTAACATAGAGGTTAACATGGCATGTGTGCACCATCATGATTAATATTTATCTATCTAACGCAATTTTCGATATGTTTTTAAATTAATACATAGTTATATCGAGATAATTAGCATTAACTTTAGGTAGTTTCTTTTGAAAAGTCATAACATAAATGAATCTACTAACAATTGTATAAAAAATAGTTCATCAAAACTACATTCTGTTCTCTTTCATTTCTCTCATAAACGCTTAATTATTAAAGCAATAAATTCAATAGATTTTTAATACAACAGATTCGGTAAAGTACGATATAATATAACAACGGTACAACGGTAACAAGACTCAAGAAAAACTAACGATTTAACACGATTTTATTTAGGTACATACATTTTTTTTAAATTTATTTTTATAATGATTATTATATATCGTCTCTATTCTAAAATTAGTTAAAAATAATATTGTAGGATAGACAAAATTAAATTGTATCTCCATAACGATATACAAGTATAATAATAAAAAAATCACTAACATCTCAATTAACATTAATATCGACTTATAAACTATACTATATAAATACTCATACTTATCTACTCTATTTACGGCCTAACCAGACCTTCAAAAATTCGATTTTTGCTAGGACTTGTTTAGTTTTCAATTACTGTTTTGTGTTTACGCTACTAATTAATCGCTTAATCGCGGCTTTTACCTAATCCTTTTAATTCATAAATCATTCATTTATAGTTATTAGTATCAATCTCAAACTGATGTATGTATCGTATTTCTTTGTTTACCTAAACTCTTTTTAATGACTCATCATCATCTACTACGAGTATACTATCGGCTTCTTACGAGTTGCGTAAGTTTAAATTAATCCTATAATACTTTATTTCTTTTGTATAAAATACCTTAATTTCAAATTAAGTTTATGGCGGCGCATCATTTAATTTTGTTTTTCTTTTGCTAAATTCTTTCTTTCCTTTAAAACCCTTTCATGTCATGTCATATTACTTTGCTGTATTTCTTTGGCACGCTTCAAAGGGCTTCATTCGATGAGCTGCAAGGACCGTTATAAGCACTGTTGGCTGCTGTTGCGGCGCTGAAGGTGGTGGTGATGGTGGTTGCTGATGAGCTCGTGGTGTTCTTTGGGAGGATTGTGCTGGATTCAGATTTCATAGGAAATAACTGTGACATTAGAAAAACCGCACCATTAGAGAGAGTGTTCCCGAAATAAGAACATTTTTGATAAATTCTGGCAGTACA
Source organism: Conops quadrifasciatus (assembly GCA_949752815.1). Classification (NCBI taxonomy): domain Eukaryota; kingdom Metazoa; phylum Arthropoda; class Insecta; order Diptera; family Conopidae; genus Conops; species Conops quadrifasciatus. The sequence continues at coordinate 4,822,444 of OX457079.1, forward strand.
TTATAATCACCTCTTGTGTCTCGTCGACTGACGGTAGCAATTCATCTAGAGAATTCGGTGTTAAGGGACTCGGTGTTGACATACTAATCCTGCCCAGCGCTCCATGATGATGCGCCATTGTGTCGCCAATAATGATTTGTGGCTTATTCTGATTTAGTTGCTGCTGCTGCTGTAGACGGGCCAGGCGTAGCTTCATCTCTTGCCGGATTTCTTTCTGCTGAGCCTCCTTCTCAAAACGCATCATGCTATAGCTACGCACGGATGAGCTGGTGCTGTGAACAGATGCTAAACTTGGTCTTCGAGAACCTAAAATAATTTATCGATATATGATCTTTAGTGCATTGATGAGGCGCAAGATCAGCTGATTGTTACAATAAGCAGATACAAGAAAAATATAACCAAAAGCTTAAATGAAATTTAAAAGCCAAATTTGTGGCACTAATATGGTTTTTGCGATGCAGGTTGCATACTTCTTAAAAAAATCTTATGCCTATTTTTCATAGAAAAATGTGAATTTTTAAAATGATAAAAAACATCTTGCAAAATGCGAGATTTAAATAATCTTTAGAAACATTTAGCTGAAAACATTTAAAAATAAAAGAGAAGCAAGGAAAGTGTCAGGTATGTAAAAGAGTGGTATTTTCCGTGAGTGAGGATTCCAAATAGTTGTTTATATACAGTTTTTTTATAATGTTCTACTATTATAATTTATATCGTGTTAACGTGTTAATATAATTAGTTACAATTAATTACAAAGGCCACAGAAGCGAGTCATTAATACCCATAATCGGTCAATCGTGCGATATACGATAATTTTAGATATATTTTTGTTTCGATTAAATGCGTGCCTGGCCTTTGTAATTAACTGGTTTGTTTTCGTATTAAAAAATGTGTGGTTTTGTTGCGGTACTACGTATATAAAATACCATATCAAAATTACAATCGAGAGAAAAATCTATTCTTTTTATATAATAAGTTTTTATGGTGTGTGTGATAGCGTAATGTTTATGAAAAATTTGCATATTATTTAAAAGGTGTTCTAAATTAATTATCCGTTCAGTTTAGCAACAAATTTAGAACATAGTCACCGCCATATTGCTTTTCTTAACAGTGTTAACACTTTCAGTTTTATTCAGAACAATGAAATGGAAGGCATCCTGAAAATAATCCCTTTCTTTGTCTATTAACATTTTCGTAGAGATGTCTGGTGTTTACTTGAAAAAATTTTTGTACGTATGTACTTTTAGATGGAATATGATATATATATAAACCTGAAGCGATGAAATTAGTAAATAGTAATAGAAGTTTTTATAGCAGTACAGTAGAAAACAATACCTTTAGAGCGTTAATATTTGCATAAGTATACAACAGAGATATTTATACAATATATTAACTATAGTCTTATGTCGTAGTATTATAAATACTTTTCATTTAACTCAATTCAAATAGGTTTGATTTCTTGAATGTGTGCTTTAAACTGTAAGAATATTGGTTGTGTAAAGTGTAAACGTGTGTGGTTAGTATTTGTAATTTTTGTTTGTTTGTAAATATTTAAAGAAATTTAACGAAAACACAACAAAAGAAATACATTTAACATCGATCCAGACGAACACAAAAGACTTTTACATATTTCTTCTCAAAATTGACACCAAAATTTTGGAATACAACCAATTTATTCGATTAAAAGAATTGGTTAATTTAAAGAGAGTTAAAATTTTGAACAAATTCAAAATCTATTCTTTATACATCTGAAAAAAACACAAAATTTTTGAAACTACAAATTCGTTTAAACATAAATTAAGTTTATCTGATTCGAAAATCCTACAACAAAACGGGGAGGAAATCTTGTTCTAAAAATGGGGCATCTCTGGTTGTGTAAGCCATCCAATTTTATTTTTAACAAGGTTCGCTAAAATTCGAACAGTTGAACGTGGGCAACACTGAAAGTTGCATTGTGTTACGTTTCCGTTAAAGTGCGAAAGTTCTGTCTATCCTGCCTTCAATAGTTTTCTAGGCGAAGGTTTTTCAAATGTATAAATTGTGATAAAAGGAAAGCTTAAATTAATTTCCTGGTTAAATTAAAAGCAATTTCGATTCGTATATAATTCATGTGTGACGAGTTCCGTTAGTGTGAAATGCAAATCAGATGCAGTCCAACGATAGTTCACCGCGATTTTAAAATAACGGATAGCGCAGTTTGTAATTCAGTCTGAAAAAAAGCAACAGTCGTCATCAGTTAAGTTCTTCGCGAGTGCACTAAAAACTAACAAATAAAAATAAAAGTTTCTATTATAAATATAAATATAAAGTGAAATATAAATTGATAATTTTGTTTCGAATTTGCTGGAGAGCAACGATAATGCTTCTTCATAAATCTGATGGCGTCGTCATCAAGACTAAAAGTGAATTCACCAAAGCAATTTCACCGTAGACCTTTTTGGTTATGCAGAACGCGCAACCAGGTAAGTAGATTTTCTAAATTGTTAAAAACTTTATTAATTCCGGTAAAATGATTAATTGTAGTAAAATAATACTACTGAAAATTCAAGTTTGTTCTTATGCCTAAATCAAAATGAGAATTTTTGTCAAAAAAAAATGATTCAAATTTAAAATCTGGCGAAAAATGATGAAATTGTAATTAATTAAAATATATTAATTATTTTCGGCTTTTTTCTTCCTTCCAGTTACGTATGTAGATACTTAAGTAGATATTTTTTTCCTTTTTACGAAAAAAATGTTTGTCTCTCTAAAATTTTGATATCATTTTTAATGGGTTTTTGTAGTTTTTTGTCATTTCTTTTCTTTTGTATAAATTTTGATGGTTGATTGTAATTAAATCGATTACCGCAAATCTAGGCGTGTCACTGGCTGGTGTTGGCAGTGCACCAATTTGCAGCATGTTGCCATTATCTAAACTATTCAAATCATCGTCATCAGTTCTATAATTATCAATTCCATTAATGCCCAACATTTTTCTAATTTTTTTATGATTTTTCGTTTTCGCCGGCGATAGCTCCAAGCTCAGCAGTTGGCGTTGATGTTGCAGTTGTCGCTGCAGATGACGTGTCATCGATAGGACGCTATCGCAACTTCGGGTGCCATCGGAATTACCGCCGCCATCGCCACCGTTTCGATCGCCGTCGAGGGTGTCGCGAGAGTTGACGCTGCCGCCGGCGCCCGATGTTTGGCGGCTATTCTGGCGGGTATTTTGTTTCGATAGCTCTGAAATGTGACACGATATAAGCAATATGGCGGCCGATCTAGCCGCACCTGTGCGTGAGGTCGATACCAAGATGCCCTTGGAGCCGGCGCTGCCGCCAGCCTGGCCAGCCAATGACGATTGCATGGTCATGGAGGAGCGGCGATTGCCGTAGGAACCGATCGAAGCGCTGGAACGGAGACTGGAACGCGACGAGGGTCGGCCGGATTGTACTGTTAAAGGTATTCCTGCAAAAGTGAGAACATATCAGATTCGCAATTGTCTACATGAGTAGACCAACCGTCTACATGAGACCGACGGTCTATGTTTGGTGTTTGAAGTTGTAAAGCATGCTCCTAAAATATTGCGGTGTATGAGATATACTCGTATTTTGTGGTTGCTGCCGCCAGCCATTTTACCTGTTTCATTGGAGTACATTATCGGCGGGGGTAAATTGGCATCCCCGAAATTCCTATGCCTTGGATACTTAGTTTTGCTAAACAGATGCAGCACCATGCAGATTAAGCCCGCCAACACGGCTATGCCAGTTGACACGCCCAACAACGTGGGCAAGTCCGATTTCAATTCCTTCAAATCTGGAAAGAGAACAAAGTATAAATTACGGGACAAAATACATATATATAAGATAATAAGATATAGCATTATGTAAGCGTTGTTGTGTTATATCTTATATACATATAATATATATATTCATTCGAACATTTATCAGCGAAAGGAAAATGAAATGCAAAATTCTTTTTGAAAAAATCATATAATTTTTTAGACCGAACTAATGGTCTTTGTACAGCATTGTCTCGAAAATTAACGTTTAATTAAATTAATTTTTCAATTACATTTAGCGAAAAGCTCTTTAGTTTTCTTTGATTTGAAAATAATTAAAAAAAAAAAATGGTCCACAGCGCGGTTATACTCGTAGATGCGATCGATGCGATGCTATATCTTTTGTACTGTCAGCATCACACATTTTTTATTCAATGTATTGTATTTGGGCGTTTGTGCGTGCACATATTTGTATGCCTGTGTCGGTGTCGCTGGCGGTATCGGTGTCGGTGTCGGTGTCGCTGTCGGTGTTTCTTTTATTTTGGTGGCATTATTTTCAAACGTTTCGCAGGCACAAAAACTGACCTTGCGTACAGAAAACTCGGCGAGTGGGCTTTGAATAGCTCACCGAATGGAAACCACTGGCACACTGGCAGCGCGCGTTGTGCTTGACCTGAACACAAAGGGAGTTCTCGTCATTGTAGAGGCAGGTCTCATCGTAGAAACATTGTTCGCCCAACTTTTTGGCTAAACGGGAGGGAGCAAGAAAAAGGAGGGGGGAGAAAATTTACATTATAATTGTTCATATGTGAGTAATATCTGGCGATTATGATCATATTTTAGAAAGTACATTTATAATAAAGTGTACATATGTACTTACGCTTAGCGCAACCTTTAGTTAGTCCAAGCTGAACGGGATAGTTTTTCTCACAGCCGCATTGTTGAGTCTCTTGGTCGCAGGAGACATGCAGGAGCGTGTCCTCACATTTGTTATTGTCGCAAGGAGCACCAATATATTTACCCTTAGCTGAGAATGAGGAAGCAATTGTACATTAGTTAAAATGAAGGGAAAGGATGTGCGCGGCTTTAATGATATCTACTCGTCGTTAAACTGGCAGAGATTCGATGTAGAGTAATCTATTATTAAATGACAAAATGCTACACTTATAAAGTCTGTCATGAGGCCTGAAGCATCATTAGCTCACACCAAACCATATTTTGTCTAGTTTCAGTTTCAGTTTTAGTTCTTCGGTCGATGCTTTCAAGGAATCGAACAAATTGACGCAGGATTTAAAGCAAAATTAGTTTAATTAGTTTAGTTTATTAGTTTAATTAGTTTAAATTTTCTCCGGAGTGAAGGCTACACTTTAAAAATTTTGGGTATAAAGTATGAACTTATTTATAACATTTCATATCATTAAATTATGTATTTTCTACTAAACTTTTTTACTCTAAAAACTATAACCGACCGATACGAACTCACATATCGCATAATACTTTATTATAAAATTACTTGTCCAGATTTAATTATTTAATTTGATATTATTGATCAGAGACTCTCGAATTGTGAAAAAGTTGTTTCCTCAATGTTTCCTCATTTTCTTGTTCTTCATTCTGGAATGAACACATGGTGTATTTCCGTCTCGTACCGTTTCGTTAGTGGCCGTTAGAAAAGTGGCCAATTTTATGAGGTTTTCTGTGTGTGTTTTTGCTCGTCTCGCTACTGCGGCATTCTTTTGTGTCGAAATTACCTGTCGCGGTATATTCCATTGTTCTAGAGGTTTTTTTGTATGCTATCAAGAGAATTTATTGTCTGCTAAAAGTTTTTTCCTTGTAAAAAGCTGGCTTAGTCTTTTGGCTTCGTCAAGAGCTCCGAAAAATTGAAGAGCACCGAATGCGCGCTAGTTGGCGATGCGACGCGGCACGTATTTGGCATTGGCAACCAGATTGTTGCAGTTGTAATTTATCAATGTTAATCCATTTAGAAACGTGGAAGGGAGGGGGCGGGGATAGGGGATGGGGAGACTATCTTTAAAGAACTTTTTAGTTACTTTAAATGGTTTATGGTTCGGTTACAAACTAATTATTCTGATCAATTTGGCAACAAAGTTTTCTTTAAAACCTAAATGAATATAAAAGGCATTTAGGCTTGAAAGAAAACTGTTGGCAGATTAATCAGAATCATTTGTAGGTAACTAATTTTCTAGAAGAAGTAGCTTTTATCTAAATGATCACACTTTTATAACATTATTATGGCTATAATTGCCAATATTTCTTTGTATCGTTTTTCTTGTTTTTTTCGGTAACTTTTTTTTAGTTTATTATCGTAAAAACCTCACTTCTCACTTACCGGATTTATTTCTGAGTAAAGCTTCGATTTCGTCAAGCTCGTCATCGTGATAATTATAGTCATCCTCTTCGTCAGGCACTTTGGCAGCATCACGCTCTAGACGCTGATGCAATTTCTTCTCTGTTCTTGCAGACAAATTTCTTGCAGGCAATTTGAGATGAAAGTTGTGTTGTTGGTTATTGTTCTTGTTGTTATTGTTATAGTTGTTGTTGTTGTTGTTGTTATTGTTCTTATTTTGATTGTTATCAGGCCGACGAACGTTTACTTTATTGATCTCGTCGAAAATGAAGGCGTGCTTCATTGTTGTGACATTATTAACACCTTGCGCCGTGTCGGTTGTTGTTATTTTCGCGAAATGTCTATTGTTGTTGTTGTTGTTGTTGTTGTTGCTGCTGTTGTTGTTGTTGTTGGCGGCGGTGGCCACCGACGCGTGTATTAAGATGCAGCAATAAAAGGCCACCAACACCGTCACGTAAAAGATATTGCGCTGATCGAAGAAACTACTGAACATAGCACTGCTAATGTTGTTGTTGTTGTTGTTGTTGCCACCACTGTTATTGTTATTGTTATTGTTTCTGTTGTTGTTTTTGATATCGCTTCCGTTGTGCTTGCTTCTGTTGACCTTGCTTTTGCTGTTACTTCTTGGGATTTTGTTCTTTTCCTTTAACAGCTCACTAATAATTTGATATTTCTGCTTGAGCTCCAGCACTGCTGCCTGCGTCATTGTGGCACAGACGCATCCCGGAGCGGAAACTAAGACGCAGTCGGAAGCTGAAATAGTCGCAGCATCTGCCGCATCGTCGTCGGTGATAAAGTATGAGCCCTGAACTTTGCCGCCGCTTGTCAGCTTTCTTCGGTCTCTTTGTCGCGCTTGCTCAACGAATTCCAGCTTTTCTTGTTGGCGATTATGCTGAAGTTGTTGCTGTTTCGGCTGTTGCTGTTGCTGTTGCTTCTCTTGCCCTGTTGTGCTAATGTTGTCGTCGTCGCTGTTGCTGCTACTGTCATTATCATCGCTGTTGCCGTATGTTGCACAAACGCTGGTTTCATGTTCTTCAGCAGAGATTTTTCCTTTCTCGGTGTTGTTGTTGTTGTTGTGTTGTTGGTGAAAATGTCTACGGATGATGCTACTTTGGTTACTGCGATATTTGGTGGTGTTTTTGTTGTTGTAGCTAATAAAATTCCATGAAAATTTTTTGTCTATACTGTTTTGAAATGAATTCTTGTCGTTGTTGTTGTTGTTGTTGTTTGAAATTACAAATTTTAACGCTTTTGCCATTATTTCAACAAATAATAGATTTTAATTTTTTTCAGTTTTTTTTTTTTTTTTGGGATTTCTGATGCTGCGGCGGCGGTTTCTGCCGTCAGCAAAATTTATCTTCTTTAACCATACTTTTGTTGTCTATTTATGTTGTTTTTTTTCCAGAATTCCTGAAATTTATTTTGGTTTATTTATCCGGTTTTTTTTTGCTGCATACACCAAAATGGTTGAAATATAGTCGCTCATGTTTGTCAATTTATGGAAGACGTTATTGCGCGTTGTTCTTTTGTTGTTGCTGTTATCTGAAGTTGTTGTTGTCTTTTAATCACTGCAAAAAAGTGAAAATGTCATCAAGATAAATTTTATATTCTGCATAGTAAATAATATTTCTAAAAAAATGTTGCAAAATTGACATATGTATGTTCAATTAATCCTGTTTTTGTATGGTACATACCGTCCAGAGAATATAGTATATAAAAATCGTGTAAAAAAGACACATAGTATACAATGAAAAAATATTATATACATATCTCGATTTTAACATGAACGGACTTAGTCCACTTTTAGAATAAACGGTTCTTATCAAAGAAAAAAAAAAAACTAGGAACAGCTCCAAATATTCCAAAAAATTCAAATTATAATTTTTTTCGTCCGTGTAAAAAAATTAAAAACATTTAAAAACAGGAGAAGTTTATTTTTGTCGACCGCGTTATTTCAAAATCATGTAAAAAAATACCGTGTAAAAGGTATTACAGGGTTAGGTTTGCTACAAATTTCTAAAAAGCGTAAACATTTTATGGAGTTCGTATTTAATAAAATATTGACCACCATTAATCACTTACTGAAAGAAATTATCATCATCATCACTTACTATATCGTATCTCTATAATTTCTAATCTGTTTTTGAAATGCAAATTTCTATAAAAATCTAGCTATCAAACCTACAGTTCCTTTCTAATATCGAGTGTGCATTAACTCAAGTATGCAAGTATTATTTTATAATTAACCATAATGTTAAAAAAATAATCAGCTATCGGTGTAAGGCTTTGTGTGCCACACTTGTCAACGGTTTATTACTGCACCGCATTCAGTCGGCATTTTTCAGAACATACATATGTACATATTTTAAGTATCGTTTAAAAGTCTTTAATGCATTAATCTCAAAAGTGATAATTGCACTTTACTTAATACAACATTTATAATGAGGACTGTATACAACAACGACAACGATGACGACAACGACAACGATAATGACTGCGATCTAATAACGATGATAAGAGGAGGCTGTGAGTGTGCTCGGGCAGGGCTGTTTCTGGCGTTGAAAGAAAAAAATTAAGCCCAGAAGCCTCAATTAATTATTACTCAATGCATTATTACGATATTAATGGAGGAATATTTAAAGCATTTTTATCTTTAAAGTTAGAATGAATCTTAAGGTTTCATAATATGCCACTTTACCACTTTCAGAGAAAACGGCGCATATCATTATACTCGTGTCCTTACATCAACAACGTTGCTTGGCTCACTTCAGCCCAGGGCGAGCGAACCCTCGGCAACGGCACTGGATAGTCGTCTCTCAGTGCGTTACATTTATTTAAATCCAATGCATGCATATTGGTATCCTCTTTGTTGTTGTACAAGTACCCACTCACTCAAGCAGAGAAGCCTATTGTTTGTACTTACTCAAGCCGAGAAGCCTATTGTTTTTCGCAGAGGAATATTGTTATTTTCTATCTATTATCTTACGTATATATAATCGTAGTTTAAAAGGATTATCCTATTAAAAGCATAAGAAAAAAAAACAATAAACTGAATATGCTTTAAAATAATAAATCATAAATCCTCAAGAAAATAAAATAAAAGAAATTCAACTTTATAGAAAATGTTTGCTTAACTGCACAATTTTTCTATTAATATCGTAAAGTTTTTTGCAGAAAATTAGCGAAAACTAGCGAAATGTATAAGAATTATGTATATACATATGTACATACAATATATACTTTTTTCCGCTTGATAAAGCATTTTCGGTGCACACCAATTTGCAATCAGATTGCAAATAGTAAATTTGTATATGTATGTATACATCTATGCATAGGCATCTATTGTATACGAATTGAGTTCCGTTTCCGTTTTCTTTTCGCTTTTCATTTTCACAAATTCTTTTTGCAAGAACGACCGACTGACTGACGACAACTCGGTCAGGCCATCCATCTATCCATCCGCTTTTCAGCTACAAACTGCTTTAGTTGCAAATTGTCAACGGTCAAATAGCGCCGATTTATCATTAACACCAAAATCATCGCACGAAAAATTACATTGAATCACGTAATAAAATCGATTTGCTAGAAAATGCAAGAGCCACAACAACAACAACAACAACAATAACAGTCACGCAGCAGGAGGACGGAAAAACTCCATGGATGGATGGATGGATGGTTGGATGGGATGAGATGCACGGGACCAGGTCAGCTGCTTCATGTGCAAAATATATGTATGTGTGTAGTATATTATGTGCGGGCGGCCACGATAACAATAACACCGTCACCATCAGCACCGTCACCGCAAAAACAACAACAATAACCACCAACACTAACAGCAGCAAATTCCAAAGAAAGAGGCGGAGGAACAACAAAACGGAGTAAATGCACAACAACAAAACGTAGTAAATGCACAACAACAACAACAACAACAAGCTTATTACGGTGTGGGTGAGCGAGGGCTTAGTGAAGTTAAGCAGGATGGTTGGGTCCGGGTTCTCTTGTAGTTGTAGACTAATTCGATCACTTAGAAAAGTATATATGTATATGTATGTAAGCGTATACACGAGTATACATATATGCATATAGTAGCTGCAATTTAACGCGATAAACTTGTACACACATATACATACTTACATGAAAATAATGTGTAACCTATTTCGTCGTGTCGCACGCACACCTTCTTCACACCTAATAAATTCGAAAGTATGTATTCGCAAATTCTTTAAAAATCTTCTTCTGTTTTCTGTTAAATATTTAAAAATCTTCTTCTTTTTTTCTGTTAAATATTTAAAAAATTTAAATTAAGCATTTAAATTTTTATAAAATTTTCCTTTCATTTCCGTTTTCTTGCACTTTCTTAAGTTATCCTGAAGACAACAACAACAACTTCCAGTTCATATAATAAAGTTCATATCACGCACACAGCCACTCATACATTAGGTACTAAATATGTATGTATGTATGTTTGTTATGTACATTGTACAATACAATCTTATGCAAATTTTTAACAAAATATGTACCCACTTTTTTGTAATTCCTTCGTTGACTTAATTAGTTTTAATTGTCTCTTTTTTATATGTTTTTTTGTATGTACGATATTTATTTGCCATTTGCTCTTTTTCTGCTTCACTCACTTTTTATTTACATAAACTTCGAATAAACGGGGTTTTTTTTCTTGCTTTAATTAACAAATCTTCTTAATGTTCAAATCGTCTTTTATTTAACAATCTGATAGATTTTTCACAATCTCTTCAAATCTCTTAATAATCGTTAGCGAGCATAATCGCTCGCTCGCCATCATCAAAAAGAGCAAAAAACCCAGCACGTTACGTGACCATTTATTTCCGTTGAGCGAGATATCACGATATCGAAGATTTTTCTTCACCAAATTAGTTTGGCTCTTTCGATTTTAATGAATTTGATAAAAAAATTCAAATTGGTTTCTTTCCTCTTCACTACCGCAGCTCAGGACGAAATGTTCGCTCGTGCAGCGTTCATCTTACGTACTGCACTGCCTTCGGGCAGCATAAGCACAGCACAGCGCAGAGCAGCGAATTCTCTTGACCAAATTGTAGTGTGGTGTGGTGTAGGGTAGTGGTGCCACCTATTAAGAAATCATCGAAAAAACAAACAAAAAAAAAGGACTCGCGCGATTGTTAGTATTTATTACTCTTCACAAAGTTTTCAAATGCGATGTTAAAACTTATACAATACTTTTAACAACTTTAGAATTTATGCGATTTTAGAAACTCTTCTTCTTTTTTTCCTTTTTATCTGTTCCTCTATTTTGAACTATTCTCTTTACTCATCTCAATTACTTTTATAACAATTTTCTTCGCCTGAAGCTTAACACCATCATCAACATCATTTTGATGGAAAGAACTCTTTGGTGAAATATTAAAATGTCTTTTTTTTAAATTGAAGAGAATTTTCAAGCCTATCCCGGAGAGGCTTCTTAGCTTTCCGGGGAGCAAATTTCAACCGATGCATAAGAGAATCACAAACTTTCAAAAGTCGTGCGCGCGCATTAGACACCCAAAGGAATCCTTTAGGAATAAGACATAAAGCAGAGAGAAGATAAAAGCCGCCACCAAATACGTGCCACCGCGAGACAATGGAAATGTTTAGAAAGCAATTTTTAGAAATTAAACTTTGAAGTCTCATACTTAATTATTTCTTCATTTAAAAGGCTTAACGCCAGCCTTTTTTTTCGTTCTTAGCGAAAGATGGCCAAATTGCCCAAACGTCTCTAAACCAAATCCGTCAAGGCATGACAGAAATTCGTTACAAGACCCATTATTATCCAACGCTGTCGAAAAACCTAACAAACATCAAAGACATCAACGCAAGACTTTTTACGTTACTTCATCAAGTTCCGCCTGCTGAGCTTTAATTTTAAGCTGATCTCCTCGATTAATACTACAATCCTGCGTATTCGGTATGAGCTAGACCTAAGACCAAACGAAAAAAAAAAATATTTGGAACCAACCGTTAACCCCCCAAAATACGTTACAAAAACCACCACAAACATTTCTTTAAAATGTTTCATTTATTTTATGATTTTTTTTCGGTATTTTTCGTACGATTTCGTTTATTTAGTAGTTATTAAGTAGGTAAATAATAATTACATAACATAATTTTTACTTCGTAAAAGTAACTTCTTCTTCTTCTTTAGTTTAGTTTTAATTACCATACTATTTTTATAAACTATTTTGTGTTGTTTTGAATGAATTTCCTCTGCATTTTGATTTCCTTTTTTTTAATGTTCGCCCTTCTTCGCACTACAATGGATTTTTGTGTGTGCATTTTTAGTTGGCGTAGCAAGACGCCCCTTTCCATTTGCAGTGTTTTCGTGACGGTTACGGTTTCGTTTTTCTTTTTGGGATTTTCATAAAATCATCCAAAACAATCATACAAAACAACATGAATAAAATTGTCTGTACTCTAGTTATTAATTATAAGATAGTAATTATAAGATAAGTATGTATCTGGCTGATAAGTTATTTACAGGATGTTTTTTTCTTTCTTAGAATGCAAACACATTCTTTGCAAATTATTCGTATCCTCATCCGCGGAGGTTATGGAGAGACGACATTGAATAATAGCAGAGTAGATTATTTACAAATGTTTTATAGTAGATGCGCAGTAGTTAATTCTTTTACCAACCTAAAGTAAGTTTCTATTAAAAACTGAAAAACAACCATTGATAAGTAATTAAAAAAAAAAACGGAAAGCAACTTAGCAAACTTAGTACAAAGTGAAAGAGATTTTAAGATGATTTATTTTATTTTTTTTTTAACAGATTATGCAAAAGGTTTTTTAAGAAATACATCCACTTTTTGTGGAGTTTTCTTTTGTAAAGGAAACTTATTTTTCTTTCGTTCGTTTCTTTTAGCATTTGAAAAAATAAGCTCTTCATTCACTGGGAATTTCTTTTGTGAAAAAATCGTTTGATAGAAAACGCGTTCCCTGTTTAACAACCCAAAAATTTTAATAGTTAAATTAAGAATTTTTCCGCATAAAGGTGTCCTGCTTTTTTGCTGTTGGTGAACGGCACAATCGTTTTCGTTACGTTTGCTATGAGAGTTTATCGTTATCAAAGTATTATTGTGAAAGAATTCACACAGAAATTCTTTTTATTTGCCAGAATGCGTTCAAAAAAGTTGAAGTTTCGCTTAAAAATGTAATTATTCTTTTGTATATTTACAAGATTACAACTAATAACAAAGGTTTGGAAATTAATTCTCCCTTTATTTTTTTTTATTTATACGATAGTTTAAATATTTAATAGCATGTTTGTTTGTTTTTTAGTTTAGTATATTTTGAATTTTTTTTTTCCATTTTCCAATGACTTTTGTTAGCATTAATTAATGCCAAGACAAGACCTTTTTCGTGGGTTTTTTGTTTAATTTTTGTTGGTGTTGGTGTTTGTGTTTCTTTTTGTTGACCCAACACATTAAAACTTTTATCAGCTAGGATTTAATATTTGTGTTTGTACTATTTTAAAAAGTATATGCTAGGATTATTATTATCGTATTACTAGAGAGACCTAAATCTATTTTATCATACTAAATGTAAAATATTTACAGGAGTTGGCGCGGCGCCAACGCAAATTCTCCTTCTTCCCTTTCAACGAAAAGATGAAGAAGAAGAAAATACTAAATTTAAAAGTGTGTGAACTTTCTTTTATTCTTTAACATATTTTGTGGATTATATTTTTCAACTGTTATGTTCAAATTTACATTTACATTTTTACTTTGTTTTACAAAATGGATGTACATACGTTTGTATATAAGTATCTATATCTATTCTATATACGTTAGCTATTATACGATAGTTAAACATAGATGATGCCTGGTGTTGATTTGATGCAACTAACAGCTAAGGCTTAAAAAATATTTTACAACAACAACTAACTGCACTAACTTCCAGTTTAAGATTGTTAAATTTGAAAACTAAAGCGACTTTTATCGTCGTCATTTTTAGCTGTCGAAGTCGAAGAAGAAAAATGGACTTGATTTCAATAAGTTTTTCTTCGAGTTCGTTCGTTCAGCCAGAGCAGAGCAGACCAGAGCAGAGTGAGCCTCTTGCTTCAGACGAATTATTTTATAGAAAAAAAAACAAGTAAAACAAAGAAAAATTAAAGGAAAATCTAAAACTTAAAATCTCAAAATTAAATAAAATAAACCTTCTCACATCCTTCACTTCACTACAGCTAACAACTGCATAAAGTTTTTTATATCTATTTTTATTCAAATTTACTTTACGTGTTTTCAACAGATGCAATTAAATTAAAAGATTCTTTTTCTTCTTCTTCTTTTTCCTCCTCATGTATTTATATACATTTTCTTTAAATATACACTAATTTAACTTCTTCGAAATTGTACAAAAAGTACACACTACGCTATCATTCATTATACGCTACGCTACGCTATATATATATATACTATATATTATAAGTAAAAAACCCATAAAATCATTTTATCTTTAATGTACACTGACCACATTATTTTCCTGTTATGCTTTTTTGTTATGCTTCTAAACTGTTTTATTTTTTATGAGTCGGTGCGACTTTTCCTTTCTTCTTTTCTTGCTTTTTTTTTTGGGAGCGTTTTTATTTAAGTTAATCTAGACTAAGATGCTAAGTGGATTGTTTGATTTCATTGCGAGGGCGAGGGAAGATATCCTCGTGCACTCACTATATGTATTTTTAAATTTCCAACGTTGAAATGCAACGCATATCCAGCTAATATAGGCTTTTGCCAACTGCTGAAGCATATTAAATTAATTTCTCATATCCTTAAGTAGTTTGCTTTGCAATTTAACTGTAACAATTTAACTCTAAAAGTGTAAAAGCTCACTCTTCATGGTGTCGCCTAATAATTAAGAATAATACAACCAAGAAAATCCTCTGCATAAATAAAAACAAACCTAAAACATATTGCCAGCTATTATGAATAAATTAGTGAGCAAGTGAGCTTCAAGAATTACGCTTCATTCGGATTCGAATTCGCGTCATTTACTTCAGGTCGTAACCGCTGCGCTTGGCGGCTGACGCAGACGGTGTTGTTGCTGTTGCTGTTGTTTCTACCACAGCCGTAGCTGGCGCCGTTGTAGACACAGCAGCGCTATGTTGTTGTTGTTGATGATGGTTCTCACCGATCTTGCGGCTACTGTCGCTTTTGGTGTTAACTGTTTCGTTGTATTGGCGGTTACTTAAATGCACCAGGGTAGCCGGCGCCGCCGCCGCATCCTGACCTCGGCAGCCTCGTTGCCGCTCTGGTGTCGATTCACGTGACGATGTCATGGATGTTGAGGACGATGAGATCGCCTCCAGACAATTATCCAAATCCGAAAGAGTGCTGCGATTGTGAAACAGATCATTGTCTGAAATTAAAAAAGCGCTCTTTATTGTTGCAGTATCGCCATGAGTTACTATGAGTGCCCGAACAAAATTGATGCCTGCACATGAACTCAAAACGGAAAAACGGGAACGGTTCCTGTTTATTATTTGAGCCGTTTTTTTTTTGAAAGTATGGCGATTCTTTCCATTTTTTCTTATTTCGAGATATTTACGGGTTGGCCTTTTGAATGCAATGCAATTATTATGGATAAGGATCTTTTGTTTTATGAAAATTGTATAGGGTTAAAAAAAAACTCTTCTCTAAATTGAATGGAAATATAAAAATCATACCAGAATAAAAGTTTTCCCATTTCATTAACTCCAATTTGTAGTCAATCATGAAGTGGACTTAGAGCACTTTCAAACAAAAGGGCTCATTCTGAAGAAATACTGTTTTTATTACCTTTTCTCAACGAAAAATCCTTATCAATGGCCGCCAGACGTCCTGTCACTAAATCTGCAGCCGATTGTTTTTTCTTCAACGATTTCAAGCGTTCACATAAATTTTCTTGCTGCTTTTCCAGCAATGTCGGCGCTGCACTGAATTGAACTGTAACAAGAAGAAAGCAACAACAATAATTGCTTAATCTTTAATAACTTCAATCTAAAGGTCTAAACTTTAGACTTTAAGCTATAAAGGATTGTAATCTAAAGGTTTAAACTTTAGACTTTAAACTCTAAAGTCTATTGTGTTGTCTATTGGAATATATTGTGGAGGAGGAGGACGAGCGTAATTTTTGTGTAAAGAAGCCTTGTCGCCTACCTTTGGACGTATCTTCCTCACTAATGCGCATTCGCGGAATCTCCACATTGGCAAAACTAAGGCTACTGTTGCTGCTACTGCTGTTGCCGCTACTCAATATCGATTCATTTAATGATTTCTCGTGCAGCTCTTTGATGATTTCGAAACGTTCGGGAGAGTTCAGCGTGCATTTATTGATGGTGGAAATGTAGATGTTGGTGAGTGAACTGCTGCTGCTGCTGCTGTTGTTGTTGTTGCTGTTGCTGCTCCCAACAACGGCGGAGGAGAGACCACCACCAATTCGTTGCGAGAGCGAATCCGTTGCGAATTTTGTCGGTGTGTGCAAGAAAGCAGTCAACTTCTCCTTGCTCGACGACAGGTACGACGACGTGGTCAGGTTGTCGGTCGAGGTAGTTTGCTGTTTCCGTTTTCGGTACTCATTAATGGACAGTTTGCGCTTGGGAGCCGGTGGCGGTTCGGGAGCGCTTAGAATGGGATTTAGGCGCGGATCGTGGCTGGCTGTTTTCGTGAGTATTTTGATGGGTGTTGGCAACTTCGGTAACGAGATTGCCGCCGCCGACGCTGCCGCGGAAGCAGAGCAGGTCTGCAGCGAATCCAGCGAGATTGCTGTCGCAGCAGTCGTTAAAGCGCTAGTAGGATTAGAGTTGAGCTGTGCAAGGTCAGCGTCGCCGCTTGTTGATTTGCGCTCGGCACTTAGGCCGAACAGTGCTGCCGTGTGAGAGACATAGCCACCGAGTGTGTTGTAGCTCTTCGCCTTCGTGTCCAGATACTCGGAGAGGATCGCGGCACAGCCAGACGAATGATTTGTCGCCGCTGGCAGAGCGGACTCTCTGTTGCTGGAAACGACGACTTCGATGGATGACGCTGACGCTGGAATTGCACTGATTTGTTGATGTGAATTGTCTAAGAGCTTGCCGTAGATTGTGTTATAGTATGGCAGGCTGTTTGCGACCACTTTAGAAGCAGCAAGCGGTGGCGATGTTGTTGGAGTTGTTGTTGTTGTTATTGGGGTGGGGGTGTCCAGTACCGCCGACACATTGGCTACATCTGACGCTAATATGATTGGCGGCAAGCTTTGCGTGTAACTTATGACCTCACTATTCGCAGAACTTGGTGTATTATTAATGCTTGATACTGCCGCCATTGGTGCAGTTTCCGTCGCTGCCGGTTTTGAGTCCGCAACTGTGGCCAGTGCCGTCGTCGTGGTCACCAACGACACAGCAGCCGCTTGTGCGTCTGCTGAGTGTGATGGCTTTTTATTGCTGGCCTCGGTGTTGTGGAAATTGGACGTTGCCGTTTGTTGCTTGGGTTTGCTGCCACCGCTGTTGCTGCTGCGCATGTCATCCGCGCGAGAGCCGCTGCCGCCACCACCACCACTTGAAGATTCGCGCCTTTTCTTGCCGGAGGAAGAAGCTGATGTCGCGGCCTCGTCTCTGCGACATCTGACACTAGTGCTGTTGCCGCCGCTGCCGCTGCTGCTGCTGCTGCTGCACATCAACAAGTCCTTGCTGAGTTCTTGTTCAAAGTTCAGTTGGCGCTTCTTGGCGGCGGGCGGAGGAGGAAGACAAGGCGATGCTGTTGCCGATGCCGAAGACGTTGATACCGAACGGCGGCGATTCTTCTCCTTTTCCTTGTGACTTGCTGTGGTGATTGTGGGCGTCAGTAGCGATAGCGAGGACGACACCGTTGAACTGGAGAAACCGCTGCTTGATGTTATCGAGTGTGACTTTTTAAGGGACTTTGTTTTCTTAGAGATCGAAGAAGAAGAAGACGAAGAATGAAGGGAAGTGATGCCAGAATCTGTGCCGTTGGTGCTCTTCGTTGACGAAGACCTACTGCCGCTGCTGTTACTATTACTGCTGCGATCCTTTTTCAACAACTTTCTCGCGCTACTAGAGCTCGCGTTAATGCTCTTCAACGTTGATGATGATGATGACGCTGTTGCTGTTGTTGTTGACAATGATGAGAACTTTTTTGTTGAAGTTGAAGTAGAGTTTTTGGACTCATTGATCATCATCGAATGCCTGGAGTCCGTCGTTTTGTAAGGAGTCAAGGGCGAAGATGACAGAACTTTTGTTTTCTTATTTCGCGACTGCAAGAATAAGATATTCTCCTTGTGGAAAGAGTGAAGGCGCTCTTGAATGTCGTCGTCCGAAAGACTGCGGCGAGTATTAGCGTTAGCGT
Source organism: Conops quadrifasciatus (assembly GCA_949752815.1). Classification (NCBI taxonomy): domain Eukaryota; kingdom Metazoa; phylum Arthropoda; class Insecta; order Diptera; family Conopidae; genus Conops; species Conops quadrifasciatus. Next base: position 4,840,922 of record OX457079.1, read on the forward strand.
TACCGTTTCCATTGCTATTGCTGGGATTGTCTGCGTTGGCTGAGTGGCAAGCATCGAATGGCACGACAGCGCTCTTCGAATTTGAGGGTGATGGCAGCGAGGATTCTGCTGCATTACAAAAGGCTGAAACTCTGGAATCCACAAAGCACGTTTTCTGTGTAAGCTCTTGCGGCGGCGGTGGTGTTGTCGACGACGGTGGGGGCGGAGGAGGAGGCGGAAGTTGTAGAGCCTCGGATATTGTTACCGCTGTTACTGCTGCTGTTACCACTGCCGCTGTCGTCGTCGGCTGTGAAGAACCAGTTTCCATCTCTGGCATTTGCGATGCTGGTGGTGACGGTGACGGTGACGGTGGCGCTGGCGGTAACAGTGACTCTTGCGGCATTTCTATTTTCGGCTTCTTCTTCACTGGTTCCTCCAGTTTTGGAGATATTTCGTCGAGCAGTTGTGGCAGCTTGCTCTCAAACGAGTTTGGTTGCGCGCTAATTTCGACTATTGTCACTTTGGTGGTCTTCAGGCAGGTTTTCTCTTCTTCGATCTCTTCGGAAGGATCTCCTTCTTGTGGCTGTTTTTCCGATTTAATCGTTTCCATTGCTTCGTCTTTTGTATTCATCACGGCCGCCGCCGCCGCGTTGTCGTGGTCCTTGTCCTCCAGCTTCGAATGTTCCTTCTCTCGCTTCAACTGTATTATTTCCTCAAACTTATCGAACGTCACACTTTCTTCACGCTCAACATCTATCTTCACATCGTCGCCGCCACTCACATCTTCCGGCTCTATTTTCACCAAATTATCCTCGGCCACCATTTTCTGGCTGCCAGGACTCGGTGAACGCAATATGTCGACATCGTCGTCTTGCTCCAACACCATCTCCGTTTTAAAGTCCGTCGTCTGTAGTCGAGGCGGTGACGGTGGCGGCGACTGCTGCGCGAGTGCAGAGGCAGGCGCTTTATCATCCTCATTATCATCGAAATTCGCGTCGATCCTTGCATGTGGCGTCACCTCGGCGTGACCAGTAAAAGAACTGGTTAGTTCACAACTACCAACATCGACAATTTCAGACTCATCGTCACGGTTATCAGCATGGCCGTCGTCGCCGTCAACAACACCCAGGGCAGCATACGCGGCGGAGTGCGTTGCCACGATGTTCATTTCAAAGGCCCGCGGCCTCGACGTTTCTAAATCTGCTTCTAATTTGATATTTTCCGGCGTTGGATACAAAGGTGCCATTTCGGTGGGAGTGACGGCGCCGCTCACCAATGGCGGCAATGACGCTGGCGGCGGCGACGGAGTCATACTGAGCGCACACACGGCGGTATTGTCGCCGCCGCTGTCGCCCTCCTCCTCCTCCTTGCTGCTGATGACCAACCGTCGCTTCTTCAGCGGCGTTGTAAAACCATTGGGCAACACTGGATAGTTGTTGTTGTTCGGAAGGGGCGACGCATTCAAAGCGCCGGCGCTTGTCGGTGAGCTCTCATCTGTTTCTTCGCTGATAGCTTGACGCAGCCAGCGTTTCTTGACCGACGAGTTGTTGCTGCAGGTGCTGACCTGAAGCGGCAAATGTAAATTGCCTGCTGCCAACGCTGATGCTGCTGATGATGATGAGGCGTAGTGTGACGAAGTGACTTCCGCAGAAAGAGTCTGATAGCTGTCGGTTGACAGTCGATAGCTGCAGCCGCCAACGCAGTCGTTCTGTTGTTGCTCCGCCGCAGTTGCTGTCGGACATTCGGTCTGCTGAATGAATTCCTCCACCTGCTTGGCGACCATGCTGAGATTTTCTACCTCCTCTTGCGGCTTGTAGTCGGACATCGCGGCCTGCACCAAAGAATCCAAGCCCAACGGCAACTGAGGTGCACTGAATGTCTGCGCATGTGTTGGCGCGGTAGTGGCGCACGCGTCCGGTGCGTTGCCGGTGATATCGGCTACGTCCGACTGATGGAACCAATTGGACATGAGCACCTTTTTGGTCTTCGTCTGGGTTGATGGAGGGTACTTGAACTCGACCACCTGCTCGTTGGAGTCCAAGGGCTCCAATGGACCAACAGCTGCTTCGAGCAGCAGACACGCAGAGCTGACGGGCGCCGGCGGAGTGGGCGGAGGGGAGGCGGCCACGGTTGCATCCCTCGACGATTGCAAGCGGTTCGGAGATTTGAAGACCTCGTCGTCGTGCAATATGTACTGGACTTGACTGTGGTGGTGGTGGTGTTGGTGGTCGCCGACGACGACTAGTTTCTGTTGTTGCTGGTCGTCGTCGTCGTCTTCCTGCGGGCAGGACATGATCGTATTCTTGTTATTTGCAAATGCCATCAGCAGGCCGGCGGCGTGGTCTACGTTGGTGGCAGCAGCGGCGGAATCCTCGGATTTGTTAGGAATGCTAATGCCACCACTATTGCAGTCGTTGTCTAGACGCTGATGCTGTTCTTCTTCCTCTTCTTCGTCTTCTATTTGCTGTTGTTGTTGCGGTGGTGGTGGTGGTTGTTGTTGTCCCGATTGAATGTTGTACTCGCTGCCGGCACCACCGGCCACAGTTTGCATCGACATCGATGGCGACAACAAGCAGCTCGATTCGGACTCGGATGTGGCTACTATAGCCGCGATTTCAGCGTTCCCGGCATCGTCAGTATTGGCGTGAACAACCGCCGGCGCGTTTTCTGCTGCAGCTGCTGCGTCTGTCGCCGACTCGCTGCTATTCAGGCGGCTCTTGCGACGCTTGCGCTGCGCGGCGCTGCTGTGCATATTGTAGGACTTCTTGTGCGACTTGCGTTTCTTTTTACGCGACGAGGAGTACGCCGTTGAGCTCTTTTTGGACTGCTGCTTTAGAGCGCCGGTGGCAGTGGCAGCACTAGCCGATGCAGCGGCATTACCATCACCTGCTGCACCTACACGTTGCTTCTCGAGCAATGTGGGCGAGGCGGCGTTGCTAGTGTTGCTCTGGCGCCGCTTGGTCACGCGCTTTGTTTGTTTCGGTTCTAGTTTACGCTGCGAAGTCTTCTCCATCTTCTCGATGGCACGAAGGATGGCCTCCATTTTGCGCTCATCGCGTGTGAGTTTGGGCTTCTCTTTGGGCGACGTTAGTGAGGTGTTGTTGCTGCTGCTGGGCGACTGTGTTGAGGCCGTGGTGTCGCATTCCATTTGAGGCGGCTGCTGGTTGTGTTGCCCCTCAGGGGCAGTAGCCGGGTCTTCAGAGATGCTAGTAGTGCGAGACAAGTTTTGGTGGCGTGTGCTGTTTTTGCGAGCACTATTGGGGGCAGCGCTGGCGGCGGTGTTGACGGTAGCGGAGGCGGCGCCCTTCTGCGGTGAAGATATTGGGGAGGTTATTTTTTGTGGATAGTTGTGGGGGTGTGGCTTTTGCTGCTGCTGCTGCTGAAGTTGCTGCTGCCCGGCAGACACTTCCTTTGCCAAAATCACGGTCGCCGTGTCGTTGCTGGAATACAGAGCAGCAGTCATCGGTTGGTGTGCAACGCCAGTGGCTTTATTTGGTTGCGCTGCTGGTAGTAACGACGCGGGTATGACGAGGTTGGAGCGTGCAGCAAACACATTCGCCGTCTCTGCTGTTCCGGGATTATGGAGAGGCACGATCTGTTCAGCCGCCTGCAATGCTGGTGGCGCAATTTGCACGAATACATTGTGCGGTTCTTGTGGAGAAAGCGAAGGGTCGTCGGACGTCTCTGTGTGTTGTTGGAGGACGTGGTCTTCCGGGGCTGGCGGCATGGCGGTGGCCACAATAGGAACTGCTGCAGCTACATTCGCCGCCACTGCATTCAGTGTTTGCGACTGTTGTTGTTGCAGGATCTGGTGTGGAGAAAGCAACATCGTTGTCGGCAAAGCAGCAAGTATTTCATGATGTTGTTGTTGCTGTTGTTGTTGTTGTGGCTGTTGCTGCGACTGCTGTGGCAACGGCTGTTGCATGACAAGAGTGCGCTGCTGCTGCACAACAGCACCAGCCGTTGTTTGTTGAAGCGGTGGTTGCAAGCAAAGATGCTGCTGCTGCTGTTGTTGTTGCTGTTGTGTGGGTGAGTGTATGTGCGATGAGGGCGAGGGAATGGACACCGATGGCGATGATGACGACGTGCAAATTCCAGAGTCATGCATTGGATTCAACATCGACATCGACGCTGCCGCCGTGGCGGACATAAACGGCACACAGGCGCCCAACATATTCGCATTCTTCAAGTTGTTGTTGCTGTTGCTACTGTTGAGCGGCAGAATGCCGGGACTATTGAGGCCCATGTTACTGTCGCCGCTGGACGAGGTGGACCGATTGCGATTAAAGTTTTGCGCTTTCTTCTTGGCTGCGGGCGGCACGCCTGGCGCAGGTAGCCCGCCCATAGTAAGCTGTAGCGCTGCCGCACTACTGCCGTTGACAGTTATCGCCGCTTTCCGGCCCGCTGCCTTCGAGGCCGCAGACGCCATGGCCGGAGACTGCTGCAGTGGCGGCCCGAAGAGACAGTCCTTCGACAGGCCACATGCACAAGGTGTGCTAGTCGGCTGTATCACGAGCTGACTGGACTTTCGATGCTCAATGGCCAGCAAGTCGTGTGGCTCGTGCCGTATGGTGATCTCGGTGCTGGCTCGGATGTCAATCAGCGACACAATAAACAAATGAATGGTGCCTTTTTCGAAGAGATGCTGGATTTCTGCATTCGGGCGACAGGATCGACGCACGAAGCGCGCCTCATTGCCGTAGGTACGAGTGTCGACGCATATTTCCGGTCCCTTCAGATGCTGGGCGGCGGCGTGAGAGGGCGGTGGAAAGGCCTGCAACGACTGGGCGTCAGCAGTTCCAACGCCCAACTCGGCCACCGGCAACTGATGAAAGAATATGAAGGGTCCCGGAATCCGGTGCGGCTTGAAGCCGGCCAGATAGTTCGAGGGCGGCGGCGAGTTCATGTTAATGGATGAGTTCTGCGTTCGATACTGCGTGGTGAGCATAAACTTGCCCCGCAGCTCGAATATGGGGCAGTTGGGCGCGATGTCAAGGTTGCTGACCAGAATTTTGCCGCCCGCATGCGGCACTGTTGAGGCCTTGCTGTCCAGATTGCCGCAGTTCTTGAGGGCCTTATTTTCCATGCTGTGCAGAAGATTCGGCTGCTTGCTGATGGCCTGCAGGCGCGCACGCAGCTCGGGCGAGTAATGATTGGTCGCTGCCAGTTCGTAGTTTTCGATCCACTGACGCAAATTGGCAGCATGTCGTTCCGCTGCAGTGCCTCCACCGCCGCCGCCACCACTGCCAAGGCCGTCACTATTTTTAGTTTTTCGTTTGGTGTTCTTTTTTGTTTCTTTGCGCTGGCCTTTGCCGCTTCCGGCGCTGGCAGTAGTCCCGCCTTTTTCCGTCTTCTTTGACTTCTTATTAGACGCCGCTGCGCCGCCGTCTTTAGTTTTCTTGAGCACTTTGCCTTTTTTGCCGGTGGCAGTTCCGGCGGCTCCTCCGACGCTTCCGTGCATGGCGGTTGACAGGGATCCCCTGCCGGCGAGGTCATTGCTATTGGCGAAAAGCAGGCCGCCACAAGCAGCGGCTCCGAGGCGGTGTTGCTGCAACGACACTGCATCATTGCCACCGCTGCCGATTACGCTCGAGCTTCCTTCGCCCATGCCGCCACCACCAGGCGCCTGTGAACTGAGCAAGAGGTGCGTCTGCTGCTCCTTTCGCTTCGTAAACTGCAAAGCCCGAGCACGCTCCTTGTCCACCGGCCGCGGTTGGCACACCTCGCAAAGGTACTCGTCGGGTATGTTCTGACGATCGATGCCCATGCAGTCAACGTGCTGCCAAGCACTGAAAATGCAACAAAAAGCGAGCACAAAGGAAAAATCAGTCAATATCAGTACATCATAATGGATACGAATTTTGTAATGAAAAAAAATTATAAATAAATTTTTTAATGTTATATTTTTTCGGCCTTTTTATTATTTAATTACTGTGTGTTTTTCGGGCTATGAGGTCAAATTTTTGCATATATATTTTTTTTTAAAAAAACATACACAAATAATTGTATAATTAGAGTACAATTTTTACAATATTTTGGGTGCCTTTGGCATCCGTCCTCAGGTAGTATGTGTCTGAGACTAAAGATTCCTGTGGCTAACTGTTGGTCGAAGATGTTTTCTTTTTTTTTGTTTTTATTTATATAATTATAAATAAATATAAATTTTTTAAAAATAATATAACAAAATAAATAAAATAGAAAAAATAGAAAAAAATAAAAATATGAATATAAAACAAAACAATAAATAAAAACAATGAAAAACAATAAAAAAAACAATAAAAAAAGTTTTTTAAAAATTAATAAACAAAAAAATTCTTCCTTTTTTTCAATAAAAAAATATTTGCAATACTTACGAGCATTTGTCGCAACAAATCATGTAACCGTCATCGTGCGTCAGATCGCAGATGCAACGCGTTACGGAATCGTCTTCAGCCTCCGGAGCGGTTTCCGTCTCTTCGCCCGGATCGATGTCGCCGGCGGCCACACGTGATCCATTGCTGATGGCCGAGTTGGCATCGTCATCCTGCTGCAGGCGCGGTACTGGCAGACAAATGAAGTGCAGCAAGTTTTCAATATTATTAAATAGTTTTGAAATTAAAGTGTGTGTGTGTGTGTGTGTGTGTGTGTGTGTATTTTTTTAATGAACAATGAAAACGTCGCGTTGAAACTTACTCTGCTGACCGTAAAGTGTGTACGAAGTGGCACCGCCGCCGTTGCCGGACGTTATCAGCGTTTGTGCATTTAAGGTCGTTGGTACTAACGCGGCGGCAGAAGCACCGGCACCGGCACCGGCGACGCTCTGGCCCACCGTTGCTCCAATGCCGCCCAGTGACCAGTGCGGCGTTGATCCAGTTCCCGTTTGCTGCTGCAGAGTAACATAACCGGAAGTACTCGATGCGCCGGCGTGAACCTGCGGAGCAGCATCAGTCGTCGACTGAACCGTCGCCGCCGTTAGATCGGTGGGGAAGCGTGTCGGCGTGGGATTCGCGTAGGTATGATCCTGCAGCACGGCCTGCAAAATGCGCAGACGCATGTCGTGCGTGTTGACGGGGACCGGCCGCACTTCTTCGCCAATGATGTTGTCGTCGTCGTTGTTGTTGTTGTTGTTGTGGTGGTGACCGGAGGAGGATGAGGCGGCGGCGCTGCTGCTGCTGACCTTTGCCACTGCGACCGCCACTGTCGACGGCTGCTGAGCACTGTCAAGACTGACATTTGAAACTTGAGAGCTGGACATTGCCGCTGAGCCGGTGCCACCGCCACTTATGTTGGCGCGCGTTGTTGCGCCGGTGCTATTTGGACAAGGGGGCAAAGGGATAATATCGATTAGCGGCGATGTTGGGAACGCAGATGATATTGCTGATGAATAACAGGATGCTTGGAGGATTTCGCTTGTGCTGGAGAACACACACGCACACAGAAAAATCAATAAATTTAAAAGGGGGGAGAACAAAAGAAACAGAAAAATTGGGCGTGGCATGTGTGCGTGCACGAGCAGGAAGGAGAAGGGGAGAAGGTGTCAAATAAAAAAATAAAGAAAAGAAACAAAAGAAGGCGAAATAAAAAATATACTAAAAAATTTATAATAAATGGGAGGGGTGGCGGGAGTGGGAGGAAAAAGGAGGGGGCAGGAAGTACAGCATTATAAGCATTTCTCTTATGATAGAAACACAATTTGATGCGGTTGAGGATGAATCAATCAATGAACGTTGGTTACTTTGCTTTGTACTTACTTGACTTTGAAGTAGTCCGAGGATTTCTTCGCCACCGACGTCTCGTGCAGTTTGCGTTCGATCGAATGGGAACGACTGGCCGGCGCGCTCTGATTCTGGCGGCCGCTTGCAGCAACACCAACGCCGCCGGCAGTAACGCCGCTGTTTAGAGCGGAGCACGACGCGCCGAGATAGCTCGTTGGCTGCTGCTGCTGCACATACTGCTGCTGCTGGTGCTGCAGCGGGTTGTAGATCGGGTACTCCTTGGGCGAGAGCAGCTGGTGGTGAGGAACTGGCGACATATTGGAGCCACCATGATGTTGCAATACTATCTGCTGAGGCGGTGGCATGTTCGTGGGCGCCGCGGAGCCTTTGGTTTGGTGTTGGTGTGGCTGGTGCTGTTGCTGTTGCTGCTGTTGCTGGTAGCGCTGCTGGTTGCCGAACGAATTCTGGGCCATGCTCTGTAGGATGCGGGCGGACAGTTCGTCCGTCATCTGCGTGCCATTGACGATCATGATATCGTCCGACAGCAACGACTGAGAGCAGGACGACGACGACGTGGAGGAGGCAGGCGAGGACTGTTGCTGCGGTGCCGCCGCCGTGGTGGACATCTGGTAAATACTGTCACCGGCCATCAGCGAGGTCTCAACAAACTGTAATTGCTGTGCGTACTGCTGCTTATGTTGTTGTTGTTGGTGACGCTGCTTCTGGGATGGATGCGGCGGCGGTGGCGGCTGCTGCTGATGCTGATGATGAGGGTTCTGCTGATGTATGACGGTTCCGTGCGCGTTAACAAACTTGATGGTTCCGGCATTGGTGCCGCCGCCGCCACCGCCGTGGTTGCTGGAGTTAAGCTGCTGCAGCATTAGATTGTTGCTGCTGCTGTTGTGTTGCTGCAATGGCTTGTGATGGATCTGCGTGCCGTGCGGCAGCGTGGCCGTTGTGCTGGTGGTAATGATGTGATGTTGCTGCGGTTGCTGCTGTTGTTGATTGTTGTGCATCACGTACTTGCTGTTCGCGATTTTGGTGATTTTTGTTGGCTGCTGCTGCTGCTGGTGATTGTTGAATTTGTGATTGATTGTGTATGTTGCCAACGCGGTGTGATTGGTTTGATGCTGTTGCTGCGGCAACGTGGCGATGCTGACAGCGCCTGTACTGTTGCTGATTACGTTGTTGTATTGCTTCACGATTTTCTGCGATTTGATTTTGTTCGGCGCCTGATACTGATTATTTTGCTGTTGCTGGTTGTTGCCAGATGGTTGCTGCTGCTGCTGTATAAATGTTTTAATACTGCCGGTCTGGCCGATGCTGTTGAGTCCTTTGTGCTGCGACATTTTCAAGGAGCCAGATTTCTTCAACACATTGCCAGTCTTCGAGGTTGAAGGAACAACATATTTTTGCGTTATTTGTTGTTGTTGTTGCTGCTGCTGGTGCTGTATTATCATTTGTGGTTGCTGCTGCTGTTGTTGTTGCTGTGCTTGTGGCAGCAAAGTCTGAACACGTGCGACCATCTGCACATTGCGCGGTACGGTTAGTTTTTGAACGGTATGTTGTTGCTGCTGCTGTTGCTGAGTTGACTGCTGAATGAATGCTGCTGCTGTTGTGGATGTCGCTGACGCGCTGTTTATGACATGTTGGTGCTGTTTGGCTGCTGCTTTATAACTGGCCACTGACGATGACGTCAGCTTCTGCTGCTGCTGCTGCTGCTGCTTGCCGTTTGTTGCTGCACCTGCCGTGTGGCCACCGACACCTGTCGTCGTTGTTGTTGTAAGGTAGGATACATTCTTAGTACTAACGAAGTTGATGGTTTGAGGCTGATGCTGCTGGTGTTGTTGGTGCTGTTGTTGTTGTTGTTGCTGTGTTGCTATAGCGCTCGTTGCCGACTGCTTGGAAAGCACCGTAACGTTGCTAAGCAAGACCTTAGAGCTATTGTTGTTGCCGGCGGCGGCGGCTGCGGACGCATTCTGGCCGGTCGATGTTGTCGTCGTCACGTTGCCCATGGGACCAATGATCATGTTGCTGGTGTTGCCGTCGGGTGTGACGATTTTAAAATATTGCTGGTTCAGCACTTCGCCTGTTGTTGAAATCATCATGTTGCCGGCGGCGGCTGCTGCTTGCTCGTACAAATCTTCGCTCACTTGTAGCTGCTGCTGCTGCTGCTGCAGTTGTTGTTGTTGTGGAGGCGGTGGTTGTGCGTGGTGAACCATATGCTGCACCGACTGTTGCTGCTTGAGATTTAACTGCTGGATTGTTGTGGACGAGTTGGCGGAATTGTTGCTGCGTTGCTGCTGCCGTCGTATTAGGTGCTGCTGTTGTTGTGAAGTGTTGTTGCTGCTGTGCTCCACGACAACAGCATGTTGTTGGTGGTGCAGCTGCTGCTGCTGCTGCTGAGCATGCACGTCACTGGCTTCATAATATTCGCAATATTGCAGCTCTGCAACCGGCTTTGACGTCGTTGCTGCACTCGTAGTGGTGGTGGCAAACAACAACTGCTGCTGCTGGCCGGCGCACACTGACGACACTGTCGACGAGGGCTTCTCGACAACGATAATACCCGACGATTGCAACGGCATTATTAAGCGGTTACGCCGTCAAGCGACAGCCACACAAACAAGTTGCACAACGGCGCAGTTGCCAGCGACAATTTCTTATGTTGCATGCGCGAAACTATAACGCAATTGTGAATAATTGTAACCACGTAGTGTAAAAATAAAAGTCGGCGACTGTGGCTCGCGCCTGGTACGCTCGCCGCAGCTGGGGCCAGCTGATGCTGTTGCTGCGGTAACTGTTGCTGTTGCTGCTGCTGCTGTTGCGTTCTCGTGAGGCTTAACTATTATCGTCGTCGCTATTCCGGCACGATTCAGCGACGTGCGACTCTTCTACGAGGCGTGTGTGCAGTGGGAAGTCAGCCGCTGGCGGGCCCCCGAAATCATGGGGCCTGACTTTGTAGTTGTAATCGCAAGCTGAGTGGTTTCTACTTTCTGTGAACTTTACATTATTAGCCATCACATCTAAGAACATCACTGAAGGTTTAGGACGAAATATTCTCCACGGTTAAGGTTTCCGGAGCGGTTTTCGGGGCGGTTTTTTCGGGCTTTTTACTGGCAGGCTACTATGGTTTTTCGGTTTTCGGTTTCTATTGTTATTGTTGTTGTTGTTTGCTTTGCTCTGCACGCACTGAACAATGCATGCGGCGTACAACGAGAATGGAGCAGCCTTCGTTTGCGCTTCTTGGGTTTTTTTTCGAAACGTTTGCAAATTGCTGTTTCCACGTTGCTGGCTTTTAAGCAGCAATAGACGATTCCAATGGGATTATTTTCGCCGTTCGAATCAATGACTCTATTAAATCGTTGTTTCAATTGCAAGCTGCAGCAGGATAAAAAAGAAGAATAATTGTTGAAGAATTGAAGAATTAATTCTTTTGGTTTTCTGTTGTTTTTTTTTTAATTAATTTAAACTGATCGATATTACATGCAGCTATTCGTGTTTTTACACGGCACATACATACATACATACGTTCTAGAGAATATCGTGTAAAGAAAGACACAGTATATAATTTATATAATCAAAGAGAAAAAAACAAAATCAGAAACAGCTAAATTCAAAATAAGTTATTTAAATTGGAATTTTTTTCCGTGTAAAAAAAAACCGTATTAAAAAACCGTGTAAAAAAGGATAAGTTAATTTTTGTCGACCGTGTTATTTTGCAATCATGTTTTAAAAACCGTGTAAAAAACAGTGTAAAAACAGGATACGTTTATTTTTATTGACCGTGTGTTATTTCAAAACTGCGAAGAAAAAACGTTCAGTGTAAAAAGAATATGTTTATTTTTGTCGACCGTGTTATTTTAAAATCGTGTTTTAAAAACCGCTAAAAAAATCGTGTAAAAAAATTGTGTTAAAACAGGTAGAGTTTATCTTTATAGACCGTGTGTTATTTTTAAACCGTGTAAAAACCATATAAAAAAAGTTTGAAAAAGGAAAAGTTTATTTTTGTCCACGGAGTTATTTCAAAATCGTGTTTAAAAAAGTGTGTCAAAAAACCGTGTAAAAAAAAAAATTTAAAAACCAGTGTAGAAACAAAATAAGTTAATTTTTGTCGAACGTATTATTTCAAAATCGTGTTAAAAAAAACGTGTAAAAACAGTATTCGGTTTTATTCATATTCGAGAGCTAAATTTATAAATCATTGAGAGCTATCGAAGCCGCAGACAGTGGCCAAAATATGTCCACTCCACAAACGGTTGGATAACGCCAACCAAGTTTAAATTATAATAAATAAAGGCGCCTATTTACCTTTATTTATTTTCGCTTACCCCATAATTTTAGTAATAAAAAGACAGAAAGTATGAGTAGAAGAGAGACACTCTTAGAATAACCAACACTGTAGACAAAAATTGCACGAAATTACAGCACGGCGACGCACAAAAAGGAGTCTAACTAAAGGTTAGACCGCTGTGTCAAACGACAAACGAACGGACGAACGAACGAACTAACCAAACGAACTAAAGTGGAAAGCAGTAAAGAAGTAAAACAAGTCAGAGTGTCGTCAGTCAGTTTTTGCAAAAGGCAGGCAGCAGCCGACGACGACGATGAAAAACCAGCGAAAACAAAACAAAAACCGAATACAGTAAAAATTATTGATGCCGAAATGATGATGGTGGCTTGCAGTTAAGAAGAAAAAAAAGAAAAAAATTATTATCTGCCTTATAAAAATCAATATGCGTCGTCGTCGTATATAAACCAACCCAACTTAAAAATCCGGAAAGAGTATAAAAAGGGAAAAAAACATTATGAACTTGCAGCAAGTAATCTAAAGGATAAATATAAATAAAAAAGTAACCAATGAATTCTTTGGAAGAATTGAAAAACAACAAGAGTTGCTTAAATTGCATTGATGGAGTTAATGGAGTTAATAGAGCTACCGCTAGTGATACTACGAGTACTCCTTTGGTTAAAATGCTAAACCGCAGCGGCTGAAATTTGTAAAATCAAGTTAAGGTACTCGGTTATAAGGGTTACTGAATGAAGTTACTGAATTTCGCTAAGGTGACGGAGACGGCGAAAGAGAAGGGCAAAAGAGCAGGGCATAAACGACGCCAAGCAGTGTCTCCTCAGGAGCGTGTTGCGAAGCGTATGGACCAAAATAAATTAAGTGAGGTACACACACAGACACAAGTACGACGCGGCTGTGAATAAAGTCAAAGGTAGACGGAAAAAAATTCGAATCTTAACAAGCTGCCACTAAATTATTACGTAATACGTAAAATTCGCTCCGCCGTTACACAAACAATTACTAAAGCAAAACAAAGGCAACAAGGAAGAAGGAGAAGAAAACCAAAATAACATGAAAGCATAAATTCCATTTCATCCACCCTTCTCACGCAAACAAAAGCTCCCGAGCTCGGTCTCTGCTGACAGAAAAGGTACAGTATTTTTGCGAATTAATTGAGAATGTACGCAATTTCAAAATAGTTTTTCATCATTAATTTCGTTTAATATTTATATAAATTTCTGATTGAAATAAAAAATTTATGTTAGAGAAGAAAAATCAAGAGCAGAGAAGAGAAGTCAACACAAATAACTGCTGTCTGTCATCGAGTTTGACAGCCGCAGTACGTAAGAGCGCATGCTCGAGCTGCCGAAATTCTCGTAAGCTGTACATATTGTACAATACATGGTTGGTTCTTGTTTCTTTGTAATATTGTTGTTGGATCGAAAGACTTGTTCTTTTTTGTGTGCGGATTTTAGTTTCGACTTTTTAAGCGATTTCGACTATTAAAAATATATCTATAGAAAATCCAATTGGATTTTCTGAATAAAAACAAAATTAGAAACTGAAAAAAATATCATGAAATTTGAGAATTTATAAGTTTCATCAAGCCATCGATGTTAACTGAATTTATGCTCACTTCAACTTAAACAAATTTAGTTGTCTTTAGTGACCAGAATTTATTTCAAGGCTTTTCGCGTAGGTAATTGGCTTTTTTAGAGCCACTTTCAGAGTTTCAGCAGAATATTTGTAGACTTTTATTTTTTCAAGCGCTTTATTTATTCTAAAAATTTATTTATTCTACTTGAAAATTTATAATTATGTAAAAAGTATGTATTAAGCTACTATTTTTTAATTTAAACTTGAGAAAGGGATGATGAAAATTCGTCCAAAAGCCATCAGTTCTCATCCAAATAATATGAAATTCGTTTTCAAATCAATCGAAAAGATTTGACAGATAAAAATCGTTTAAAAGGCATGTAAAGTATTTTCTCATTTTTACATTACTACACAATTACACTCTCCGCGAAAAGTTCATACCATTTAAAAAAAGTGCACCGAGTGCACACACACACATAAATACCTTTCTTGCATCTATTTAGAGAATTATTTTAAGAGCGAGTGGGGATGGATTCTTTGCGAATACGACGACAACGAGTACAAAAATACTCAGAGCGCAAATATCTATGTATATACGTATGTATGAATGTTTGTACAAATGGAGAGAAAAATCGACCGCAGCAACCGCCAAAACGCCAAGGCAAGATTCGTGCATTCACTTTTGGCTTCTATTGTGTCTCCAAAATGCAACAACAAAAATATCTCTATATTCATTTACAAACTATGTATGAGAGAAAAACAATAAAAGTGTAATAAAGAAAGATGATAGTAGAAAACACACACGCACGCACACACAGTTACTAATAATAGTTGGTATAAAACAAAGTTCTTAAGAATAATAATAATAATTTAAAAAACCACTTTAGTTTTAAAGGAAAAAAGGAACAAAAAATACGTATAGCATTTGAGAGAAAATTAGAATTCGCCAAACATACGATGCAAAAATCATCGTAACCGTAATCGTACAACGTATGTAAAAAAGGAGAGAGACATGATTAGAAAATTGAACGAGAGCAATGCACAGCAAAAATGTGGCCACCCTTTTCCAAATAATAGCCATAATATAAGACAATCTCAAACAAAGTCAAACTAAAGCATAAACTTTATTTCCTAAAATACTCACATCAACGCATTCATAGAAAAGAGTTTGAGGTTAAAAGTCGCGGAACAAATCGAATATGGCTCAATGATATTATTAAATTCATTTAATGCCAGCAATTGACTTGAAATTGCCGAAATAAGCGGCAACGACTTGTCTCCGTCAAACGGACGACAATCGGTTCAAAAAACATCATCATCGTCGTTGTCGTCGTCACTCTAACAAGAATTACGAAACGAATTCAATCAACTTTTTATTTGAATCTCTCAAGGAAGCAAGCAAACAATTATTGTAATTAGAGTCAAGTTTCTAAAAATAGCCCTTCCGTGGCTGACGCAAAGCAAAGCCTGCCTAGCCTGTCTGTGATAAACAACTGCGCTGGTATGTATAATTTTATGCCTTTTTAAAAGCTGCAAAGAGAACTAAATCAAATAAGAAAAAACAAGTTTTGTTTTTAATTGATAACATTCGAGATAGCGCCGCCGCCCCGACGCCTTCACCATCGCTGCCGATGAAGTGAAATGAATAATAAAACGACTACAAGTGTAAAGCTAGCTTTGTCCATGCAATCTCTGAGAAAGTTTTCCATAAAGGAATAAACTCGGTGTCTGGCGTCCAGAATTGAATAAAACTCCTTCCGGGACATAATGCCGCCCAACAATCTGGCAACATTGTGATTTACTGAGTAACCACCGTTAATTATAGTTACATCCAGAGAACGAACTAGTTGTATTCTGTTGTATGAGAAAGACGTTGCCAATAAAAAAGTGATCTCTTCCACACTTCTTGAGAGTCAGTCTATCGTATTCGGATACATGCAACGCGATTATCATATTTTCCTGCTGCGTTCATCGAGCACTGAAATTGAGTGAAAAAGTAGTTCTTCGTTTTGCTTTTTCAAAAGTCAGAAGTAAACTAGACAAAAATTAAAGGAAAATAAGGCGATGGCAAAGCAAAGCAAAGCGAGCGAATACGTGCCGCTGAAATTGCACCGACTTAGACAAAAGTTGTTTATTCGCTGCCGTGCATTCGCGAGGCACCGTAGAATTTCGGTTGCTATTGCTGCTTGCGCTTTGCTACTGCTGATTGTCTCTGCGCTTTGCCGTTTTTTATTCCTTTTGGTGTGGTATATTCACTTTACTATTTGCATCAGAGGCCTCTAATAAGTACAGCCAGCCATATTCGCGTTTTTTTTTCTCAGTTCAGTTAAGTTTGTTGATTTATTTAAATGGGTTTTGTATGAGGAGAGCGAAGAGTAGTATTGAGTGTTCATGCATATAGTGTAATGTAATGTAATGGATGCACCATGCATATATGTATGTGTGCACACGTATGTAAGGCCATCTGTGCGTCCAGGGCACAAATATCGCCTTCGTGGCTCTGCTTGTGGTTTAGCTGGAGAGGCGCAACAACTATTCTAAGACAGGCGTCTGTCTCATCTAGTAACTGGGTGATGCCCTTACCTCTCTCCTTGCCTTTCCATCCTTCCTTCTTTGTGCAACCATCATGTTACACTGATTACTGCTCACAAAAGGCGAGCAAAAAAGCATAAAAAAGGTAAAATACTATGCTGCTATTTCCACTGAACTCAACTCGACTTCATACAACAAAAAATCCGCTAATCACCACAACCACCGACCGACTGTGCACGATGCCATTGCAATAAATAACACCAATATTTTTAACATTTTAAGCGAGTTACCATAATATAGTCTCATCCTTCAAGAAGAAAGGAAAGGCCTTAAATATAGAAAAAGAAAAGTAAGTGCCGTCCCGCCTCATGGTTTTTTAAATTTCTTTTACAAGAACTTTCCAATTGTGTACGTGCTCAAAGTACAATAATTAAAAATATGTATTCTCCGTTTCCAATCGGAGTCGCCGCAATTGTTTCTCAAATCGGTCGTACTCTGGCAATTCAATCTAGCAGGGCCAACCAATTACTGCGAACGAAGAAGTTTGATAAAAGCAGAAGAAATAGAGAAGCAAATAAGTATGAGAGTACTTTTGTGCAAATAGTAATTGCAATAGCTTGAAGAACGAACACCGAGGAAAATCTACATATCAAAGGAATGAGCTGAACCACTCGGTGTGGTCGGGCTTACTTTAACGTCTTAAGTCACGGCAGCGCGCACGGGGCAGTGCATGTGCATGCGGGCACACGAACAAATGGCACATTTGCAATAATTGCATTTCAACAAACAAAATCCTGGTAAAAGTTTCACCTAAAATCCGCCTATAAAAAGACGTAGTGGTAAACCTCTATAAAATAACAAAGTTCAGCGTAACCATTCCGCTTCCCGTTAAGGTGCCGTTACACCCTGTCTACCACTCAATAGACGGTTCCCAATTAACCCTTCTACCTGCCAATACATATATCATTACCATCACTCCAAGTGATGAGATTCGAGTCATATTGTCCGCAACTCGACGATTGCAAGCGCAATGAGAAAGAGCTAAGTGACGACTTTTAGTTTGATGTGACAGCGGTACAGCAGTTAATAGATTATTGCGAAAAAGAGCCTAAAAGGAAACTCATTGAATACGAAGCGAGTGCGTTTGTGTGTGTGTGTGTGTGTGTGTGTGTAGACGAATGTAAAAACTAGACAATATATGTAAAAATTATTAGGTGGCATTTTATAGTATGTAGTATATACTCAATATTTTATGCGATCGATTTTTATTGCGAATGTACAGAATATAAATTTGTTAAGAAAGCTTTAATGTTGGAATTACTCACGACGTGACTGAATTCTGTTAACTAGAATTTTACTTTATACCAAACTATATAAAATAGTGTAGAATGTGACTTATGATCCCGACGAATGATCCCGGATTATATGGCTTGAAGCTTTAAGTTAAAAATAGGTAGATAGATATTGTATGTACATATATGTATGTCTTTTCGGGCAGGACCTTATTTATATAGAAAAAACATATTTCTATGAATTCAGGTGGTCAATATATTTTGGTCTTCCTGTTTGAAAAATGTTCTCGTTATCTTTTTCTCACAAAACTCTTAAAAGGTTAACGACACCGAACAACGAGTTGCATTTCCTGCCTGCAAAATAATTGTGCCACTATTACTCGTTATACGACGACAAAGCTCAAATTTTCCACACTCAATTTTATAATACATATACACCCCTGTGGGCCTATTAAGGTCTAACATAGGTATTCTGAGAGTCACTAACTATTGAAATCGTCTCGATATTCGTCTTTTTGTATTGCAAACAACAACAAAGACGATTTTAATTGTTGTTTGCAATACAAATACAGACGATTTAAATAGTTAGTGACTCTCAGAATACCTCTGTAAAAATACCTACATATATTAGAATATCTGTATGGTTAGTTTTAGAGATTCTAAATGATTTAAGTTTTTAAGCAGAGCCCTATGAAATATAAACAATTTACAATTAAAATATGTCATAATCAGATATTAACATAGGAATTCTCCGTTTTAAGTCATTGTTCAAGTTGTGTACAATATGGTGGTCAACGCAGCCCTTTGTGTAACTTACACAGTGTAAAGCTAGATAAAATACATACATACACACTAGAATAACAATTAATTTTTTATAACCTTAATAACATATAACATGCCTTTACAGAGCGAGTTCAGTCTTTTGCGCATTTGTTATAAATGTAGATATTTGCCGTTTCGGCAACCCTGCGAAATTCCTCAAATGTTAATACATGAACTGGCATTACAACTTTTGCTTTCGTTCTCATAACCACTTAAAAACACCGTGTGCTAAAACGAGACAAATATTGTTTTGAATAAAGATTATGCAAACGTGACCAACTTCAGGGGGAAAAAAGAAACAAAACACAAACTAAACGAAACTACGCACTGTAGCTGAGCTGTTCTATTCATCAATCCAATATGGCGATCCATGTTCAATATGGCGGCATTGTTGATAAAAACAAAAAAGTATGACGTAAATTACAAAAGAATCTTGTTGCAATTTCCAAAACTTTTCACCGCTACGAATTACAAATAATATTTTGAAAATTAGGCGATTATCTAAGTTCAGATTCTTAGTACGCAAGGAGCATGTCATTGGTGGTTATTTTAACAATAATTGCGTTTTGATTTTGAGCCATAGCCCAAGCTTTGTACAAAAGCGAGGTAATGAATAGCAATAATCCAAGAAAATAAAATGCACAGACACATTCAAAATTCTTTTCAACGCACACTTCAACTCAGTGCGGGACGCCATTTTTCTTTTCGTTCAATATATACAGAAGTGATGAGCAAAAAAGAGAGAAAAGAACATACCTTAATAAAAAATGGCTGCCAACTTGTGAAAAATTCAACGAAAGCAGCTAAATTGAAAATTACCAATTTTATTAAAATTTTCTACTTGTATGAAAAAATAATGGAACTGAATATATTTTACAAATAGGAAATATAGATAGTCATTTAAATTATATGACACGCGAATTAAAAAAATTAAGAAATAATGTGACACTAGTAGATCCGCATTGACCGCTTCAAATGTCAGCAATGAAAGCTAAATATTTATATTGGAATCCAATTGATAGTGCCCTTGCAAAAAGAATTTACTGCATGAGATACAGTCCACGAAATATGGCTGCCTTTTTATGTTACAAACTTGCGGAAGGCATTAATGTCTTAGCATTGTTGTATTCTGTGCTTTGTGCTGGCAGCACTCTTGGTTATAAAAATTTGGTTACTCACACTGCTCCTAGTTTTCAGAGTACTCCTCCATTTGTTTCAATTTGCATTTCAATAAATCGAATCCGAATTTTCAGCTTCAAAATGTTACTTTAATGCACAATCTATAGAAAACGCTATTGTTTTTGCCGAATTCTGAACTTTATAATTGAGTTTTTCACTAAATTCACTCGCGTAGTCTTTTATCTACAGTTTTTCAAATCTGTGTCGACCTGTGTTGTGCACAAAATAAATTTCCACAAACGCGAAAAAACTATCAATTGGCGCGGCGCAGCACGGTTTGACAGGCGAGAAAAGTGGCAGAAATGATTTTTGTTGTAATTATTGAGTGTCTGTCAGGCCCCACAATTGTGCATACAAATATATATTCCACATATTGCTGAATTTATATATACATATATATATACTGTGTACTTTCTAGGAGCCTATACAGAAGTTTTCGCTGTAGTTGCGTATATAGAAAAAATTGAGTCAAACAAGCTTACATTTAATTAAAAGCATGATAATTAATTACATAAATTTAAAATATAATAGGAATTATTTTTTGTTTTGTTTAGAAAATTGGAAAAAATCAAAGTAATTCATTCTGTTGTTGCGCGCAGGTGTGAGATGTACAAAGTTGTGGACATAGAAAGAAAAACTAATAGGAAATATGGAATTTTTATTTATAATTTATATGTACATATATATACAGCATGATTTTCCTTACTAATTTTGTTTAATTTTCGACACACACACTTGCACACACAACAGGACTACCAACAAAGCTCGTCTTTTTCTGTACTCGTACTTTATTTTTTTCCAATTCGGTTTTGTCAACAAATTAGTTCAATGTTTTCACACTTTTTACCAATCGGTAACGTTCTCAGCTCTATTTGAAATGTTTGCGGTCTCTTTTATTGGAATTTTAGTAGATTTTTTGAGCTTTTTCACAATGATTTCTGTAGTTTTCTAATTCCCGAAAAATGTGTACAAGTTTTTCATGTACGTTCGCTGAGGCGACTGCAAAATTCAATAAATGGCGGCTGGCCGCTCTTCGTTCACAACTCGTTTGTGTAACCTTCGTCCAATTCGTTAGTTTGCCCTACCAGATTCGTTCAACTAACTTCCTCTTGTAGTTTTATTTGAGTTTTTTAACAATATTCTCTTTTCATACACACAACAATAGAAATCTAATAGCACATTGTACGAAAGAAGGAATACAATAATAGTGTGTTGTATGAAATAAAACTATTTGAGTTGGGATTCGTTGACTTTTAGTGGAGTTTACACAAGTAGCTTCCGTACATTTATCTTCTTTATCTATACATATATGTAGGGTATTTTAAGAATATGAGAAAAAAAGAAAATAGAAGTTTTCTTAATAATATTTAATCAAATTTTAAATTATACAACATTGAAAAAAATTAAAAGAAAAATTTTCCGAAGTAATATAAAATATGGCATTGTTGTTACTGTGAAATTAAAAATAAATTATTCAATTTCATTAAATTAATGGAAAGAAATAAATTACTTATTATTTTTAAATAAAATCACTCAAAATTTAAAATTAAATCCGAATTTAATTTAAAATTTGATTTGATATAGTTGCACACAATAAGAAAGATCAACACTAAACAGGAAAATTTACCCATTTCAACAATTGTTGGAAGACACTAATCATCAAAGTGTTCGCTTTTAAAGTTGTTTTAATCTGACACAAAGTGTCAAATTCTTCTTGTTTTTGTTTGTTTACTGTTCGTACACAGAAACACACGGAAGCGCTTAATACTTTTCAGTACTGTGCCAAATGTTTCTAATGACTAATTAGCTAAATTGTATCTGACAGCTCTTGTTTCATAATTATCATAATTATCAATTATCATAATTTTAAAAACACTAAATTTAAGTGGAAATCAGCCATTAGTTCCCAAAATTAAATATAGATAACCTGGATTAGTTTCTAATTTTACACATACATGAACAAGGCTTTCCTCATCTTTTTCTAGCAAAAAGAAATGACAGTAGCTCTGTTTCGTTAGATAGATAAAAAACTAAGATTAAGATAAGAGAACACATATGGGTTTCGTGGCACCATCAGTTTTCAAGGCATATTACAGCATTTTCTCGAACGTCATTATTGGGTTACCCGAGAATTATCTGTGCCATAAAAGACTTAATATTATGGCGGCAGTGTGTATTGATCTTTATGCCAAAGCTTTATTGTGAATGGTGTATGAAACGAAGAAGAACAGCTGAAATTCTTATAAACAAACGCGCCACAGTCGCTTCCAAATGGAAGTAAATCCAATCGCGGTTATCCTTGTCTACATGGACAGCAAAGGGGATCGCCTCCTATACCGATATCCTTATCATCCCGAGCGCAGCACTGCGGTCCTCTGCGCGGACTCATCTCTGAACGGCGGGCACCCTCCCGGGACTTCAGCCACAGCGTTAGTCCACGACCAAAAACGTAAAAACCCGTACGCCATCATATCCCCAGACGATGTTCTGCAAACAACGCCACAAAACACTTCCAACATCTGTCCGAAAGGCCAACTGCATGGGTTAACTGACGAAGTGCTGTCCACCTTGTTCGCGGTCAAGTCGCAGCTCTGCAATGAGAAGTTCGAGTTAAAGATAAACGACGTTCGTTTCGTCAGCCACCCGACGCTGATGCAACGAAAGGAACAGCGTGGCTCTATTTCCGGGCCGAGTGCGGTAGCTGCGAATACTACTGCAAATGCCGCTGCCCCGGCAAAGGCAACACCACAGATCCTCATCAATGTGATCTTTGCGCTCTATGCACAGGCCAGCTATTCCATTGTTAAGTGTTATTGCGAGCTTAGTAAGCGTTTGGGTTTGACGTTGAAGGTGGAAGAGCAGCGTATTGGTTACATATCGGACGAGATTGCCCTAATGATTAAGACACATGACGAGATCAGCTCGCAGGTGGAGCAGAGTAAGCAACAAGATCCGCATCATGTGCGTGTTTTTGATCTCATTTCGGAGAGGTCCACACTGGCGCAGGCCATCAAGTCCATTTACCACGATCTCTGCTCGACCGGCCTGCTAAATACGACCATCAACCAAAGCATAACATTGAGCTTCTGCCTGCCGCAGAAGGCGCATCAGTTCCACAAGAAAGGCAGCATGGTGGACCCGGAGGCCATCGATCGTTGTCTGCGGTCGCTGAAACCTTATCATGGCATGTTGCTGCTGGTGGATTTCGCCGAGCTGCTCGACTGTGTTCCTCCAGCGGGCGCGCGCATGCTGCTGCAACTCGTAGAGGTGTACAATCCCTTGATGAGCCTGCAGAGTATGGCCTCTGATGCGGACTTGAGTATAGAGCATGTCAACAAAGTGGTTTGTCATCTGGTGTATTGGGCTAAGGCCACCATCATTTACCCGCTCTGCGAGACCAACGTGTACGTCATCGCACCCGACTCGGCGCTGCACACAAAGTCGCATCTTGTGGAGAAGTTCTCGACGCGCTTCCCGGGCATGTCTTTGTTCGAAGTGATTTCGGACTTCTCGTTGCCAACTTCCATCGGCCACTTAACCACGCCCTTGCAGCAGCCGGCGCGTCAAGGTATTCTGGCGCAAATGGTGCTTTGGATGCTGCAGCATCACCTGCTTATGCAGCTGCACACGTACGTACAGTTCATGCCTAGCGACCTGGACGACTTGGCCGATGAGGAAGACTGCCAGCAAGAGGAAGACGACGACGATGCTGCCAGCGGTTCTCTGTTGGATCTCAACGATGTTGGCTCCGTGGGCAACGAGGAGATCCTCGTGCCGGGTCATAGTCATAGTTTGGGAAGAAGCGGGGCCGCCAGCGACGACGAGCTGTACTGTATCAAAGTTCTTCATTGTTATTGATTGGAATAATATTGAAATTGCAATTTCTTTTGTCTGCAGTAACGCAGGTTCTCTGCTTAGCATGTCTAGTCAGCCCCTGCCGGTACCGCCCAACACCAGTCGGCGTTCCATAACCGAGGATCACTACTCGGCTGGTGGCTCCATGGCTTCGGACAACATCGCTGTTCAGCCGTCCTCCAGTCAGAAATCCAATTTCAGGTCTCTTCTCCAGCATAAATATTCTGCACGAAGATTCTTGTTGCAATCATTGACATTATTTTTCACAGCATGACCGCTTCTCTTAGCACCGAAAATTGCGACAGCATTGCCTCCATTGAGGATGAGCAAAAAGTGAAAGAGCTGCTAAATGTGTTTGAGGAGGCTGATCGTGCCGCCATACGACGTATACCCGCTTCCATGAATGTGGACGACTTGACGTTGATGGTGAAGCTGTACCAAGCCGGCTACTTCAAAAGCGAGCATCACCTCGAAGAAATCATGTATTTCGAGAATCTGCGTCGCTCACAGCTGCTGCAGCTGCTGGACAAGTTTCGCGACGTGTTAATTATTTACGAGACTGAAGACCCTGCCATTGCGTCAATGTACAATAACGATAAATAGCGCCGCCGCCGCCGCTTAAGAATTACGTAAGCTCGGAAGAGTTCGAGATCGAAGGAGGCGATGTTGTTGAGGTTGTTTCTATAAGCACTAAATGTACCTTACGTAATCGACGGACTGCTCCGGCGAATGTAGCTTTAAACTCTACCGTTTCCGTGTTTTTCCAAAAAAATTATTGTTAATGTTTTAAGAAAGAGAGTATATTTTTGTTAAAAATATATGCGATACATTAAATAATTGTCTTTTTCACAATTATAGAGAGTGAAAAAGATATATGTACGTACATGTATGGATATTGCGATCCTTGTAAAAGATCTTTTACTAATAATACAAATCATTCGGCTTATGAAGGCCGAAACTGATGAAGATACAAGAAAGGAAGATGCACCGTAATGGGTCATCATCTAAATTACTCAAAGAAATTTGCTGCTGGGCCGTCGTCATCTGATTTCTTGCAGTATTTTGTGGAAAGTCGTAAGAGGAACAGACAAGAGTCTTTCGAAAGGGGGCAGGGGCCCTCCATTGTTAAGAAAATGTAGAGCTGGACCAAGACATCCTCGTTTATCCCTGCAGCTTTTCATGCCAACCGGTTTGAGAGTTCTTTAAACCGCTCTAAAAACTTGAGGGCGAGCCTTTTCAACGCAGCCAAAAAGTAATAATCAGTACCAGCATATTGTTTAAAAATTTAAATTGTATTTTTATTCTTTTCTTACAAATTTACGTCTACTATTAATAACTAGTTTATTATTAGTTTATGTTTTACGATTTTTTTTTGCTTTGTTGTTTTTCTTTTTGCTTTTTCCGGCTCATAATGTTGCGAAGAAGACATACACAGTACAATACGATACAAGAGTTTTTCGCTTTTAAATTAATTATTATTGCATACAGTAAAATATTAAAATTTTCGTGTTGCTGCTGCGATTACGGTTGCGGTTGTTTCAAGGGAGGATTGAAATTCTGCTGGCTGCTGTCGGTCGATGTCGATTTTATAAATACATAATTGATAAGTTTCTGAAATCTGTTGGGAGCTAAGCTGCTGCTGCTGGTGCTGTCCGCTGCTTCCTGCTACTGTTCGCTCGTACTTCGCTGGTCTTAAATTTCGTGGGATACACGTACGTCGTTCGCCGTCCGTCAGGAGGGGTGCATGTGAGTGAGGGCGTGGTGAGAAGTGTATGAGAAGGTGTAAACTTTAGTGGAAAGAATCGAATCGTTCACAAAAGGTTCGTGTTCGTGTTCGCCGTACGCTCTATGAAAATAAATCACGTTGTCGTGGAACTGTTTTCGCCGTTGCTTTCGTGGAAGCTGGCTCCGTTTACGGTGAACGACGTACCCAGTCCGTAGAGGTGGCCGCAGTACTTGGCGTTGTCGATGTTATCCTCGAAAAACATCTGCGGCAGCGAAGAGACGTAAGCATGAAAATAGAAGGATTAATAGTGCGTTAACATTGCAAGGATTTACTAGAGCATGATAAAAGAAAAACGTTACACACAAAGAGCGCGCCGCGCCACCAGACTATGCACTAATTAATTTAGTCACAATTTTTTTTTTAACCAGAGAGAGAGAGAGATTGATTTTCTGTTTAACATTTCACTAAGCGGCAGCGGTGGCGGCGGCAGCAGCAGTTGCCGGCTGCTCTTTTCAACCAACTGGAGGATGTGCGTGGCGAGAATGCGTCTCGTCGTGAATTCGGTGGTAGCAGAAACCCAAAGACATTATTGCGTTTTGTTAACAAATAAATTCACTTCATTTAATAAAAATTCAAAATCAACAAATTATAAATTATGTATTTTCAACAAAGTTATACAAATTAAAGGTAATGAAACAAATAAAGCTTAAAAATTCAATTCAACAATTTCATTGTATGCAAGATCCATTATTAAACATACATAAATTAATCATTTATATATTCATAGATAAATGTGAAAAGATTGAGTTTAAGAACAGCAGCGAGTTGGCGAAAATGGAGGGAATTGCGAAGCGAAACTCTGGCTGCCAAGCGAGATCATTAGTCTATTGAGGGCAATAGAGAAATGTGTGTGTCGCGCGAGTCGCGGCCCCCGAAATTCTATGAAATTCGCAAATGTTAAATGTTAATCCCGTGATTTCGTGTTTTTCGTTTACAAATGATTTATGCACTAGTAATGATTTATGAGGCAACTTAGTGGTTAGAAATTTGAATGAGCATGATCATTTCATACGCGTTGAGTTCGAATGCGAACTCAGGAAGAGGTACTATGAGGTCTACTATGCGGCGCTGTTGTTGTTAAACTCAACGGCATAGTCGAGAAATGTTGATGTTGGTTCAATGTTAAAATTCTTATTGTCATTGTGTACCTCACGCATTTTGAAGAAAGCCATGCCGGTGAGCAAAGCATCGGAGCCGGCCTGGTGCTGTGGCCCAACGCGACGCAGCTCTAGCTGATCGGCGACCTCCTGCAAACCGCCTTTCAAATTTTTGCACGACTTCATCAAGTATTTGATGTCGTAAATGTTCGGAAAGTAAATGCGCAACAATTCGAAGAATTCGCTTTCGTCGGCGGGCAGATTCTGGTCGGTGAGCAGCTTGAGCAAGTAGCCAAAATCGTAGCCCGAATGGAAGCACAGCCACTTGATGTTGTCGACCAGCACGATGCCGGACGACATTAACAATTCGGCAAAGTCCAAAGGATCGATGCCATCCTCTTCGTGCTTCTTGAACTGTATGCCCGAATTTTGCAGCAAATCGATTGAGTCCTGTGCGTACATGTCTTCGCTGTAATGTAGAATGTGGTATGGTTTGGCTAGATGGCGAAAAGCGGTTATAGTGTGTGCAGCAGCGTACCTCAAGTTAAACTTAAAGTTGAACTGCCAAGTGGAGTAGCCGGGCGGAGTCTTGCCATCTTCGTCCATGAAGGTCAGGCCCAGTTGGATAATGCGCAACAAATCGACATTACAACGCAGCAACTGATAGTGATAGTCTGCTGTGGAGCGGAACTCGCCCACGGGCCGGGCAACAACACCCGGAAACTCCGTGTCCATGGCGACATAGTGATACTTCTGCACCACTTTGCGTATTGTGCGAAACTCTTCCTCCAAATTATGCTTCCAGACGTCGCGTATGCCGCACTCCTCATTGCTGGGTATGTTTAAGTTGTGGCCGCCGGCAGGGCCGTGTCCACCGCCACTTATGGCAGAAGGCATCGCCTGAAAGTGCAAGGATTGACAGATAGTGAGCGAAATTATTGACTCTGAGCGACAAATGAAGCAAACAACAAACGATCGAACTCATACGAATTGGAAACGAATTGAACTACGTGCACAAGAAAATAGTATAAGAAACTCAACGCAAATGTAAGACAATGTAAGAAAAATATAGGTGTTCTCTTTAACGTTGGGCTAGGATCGACGATGGATGCGGCGCTTGAAAAATGCATGCGAGCAAGCGCTCGCTGCTGTCTTGGCTTGTGGGTTGAGAACGTGTGACGACACTGCAGCGGCAGCTCTACTTACATCAGCTGTTGAATTATTGACTGCTTGCTCACTGGCGTCAGCCACGTTGCTGTCAACCGTCTGACGGGGAATAAGAATGGTTGGAAGGTTGCTACTTTTTCACTTGGAATTTTTTGCAGTAGCGATCTTGAGGTTTCGAGTCAAGCTTGCCCTGCTGCTAGCAATAAGCAAGTGAGTGCGCTATTCTGACCGACCCTTTGGATGGCTTAATTATGTATTGAAATCTTGACCTGCAAAAGATGAACGGATTTTGTTACAATCAACAGCCGCCAAGCTATTTGCAGAATGTGCAAAAATCAATGGCCGCTTAATCGCGTTATTCTCTTTCGAAAAGGCCAATTTTCTGAAGTGTATCGATTGGTTTTGTAAATTGAAATTTTGTAAATTGTTCGTAAAATACATATGTACGTACGTATGTGCACTCATTTTGCTGTTCTCAATGCCAATGTTTGTAATTGTTTGCGTGTTTGTACGCGCCGTCGAACGCATAAACACGCAAGTCATAAACTTCTATTGTTTAAACTAGTCTCTATGAATTTATTTATTCCTTACCCATTTCATAGTCTATAAACAGCGTAAGCCCGAGATACTGCAGGTGTCGTTGATCTTGGCACGAGAGACTCCTTGCGTTTTCCTCTGCCACTTTTCCGTGAATATTGCTCGGGAAGACGTCACAGATCTGGTTTTCGCGTCCCAATTTCACGTTCAGTTCAAGCTGCTTAAATTACGGCTATTTATCGATTCAACGCAACTGCTCGATTTATGCAGGTTTCCCTTTATCTTTTATAAATTGCTACAACCGCCAGCGTCCTTCCGAAAACAAATCCACGAAAAATTAATAAATTAATTCCATGGCTGGATTCAAAGAGTTTGTAAGATTCGTTCTAGTTGTGTTCAGTCAATGGCACAAATGGTGTAGTGATTTTATTGTGAATAAATCAACTATTAGCGTATTAACAATAGCTGATCTATTATAATATTGGCAATTGTTAGTTACCAATTTAGATTATTAGTAAATCCATTATTTAATAATTGTTAAAAAGCTAATTCAATATATGAATATATGAATATATATTCAATGAATATCAATATATGAATTTGAGTACATATTAGTGGATTATAAAAATGTTTGTACGTGATTTAAAAAGTGTAATTATATTTTCTTATGAATGCGATATTCAAAAGAGCCTCGGCGTTTTGGATTCTCTATTATAGGCGCCCTAAAGCAGACGTCATACACGATTTTCGCTTCGCGCTTCGGGGCGAACTTTTCGAACAGAAATCCCATAACTACTCTCAGACATAGGAATAACGTTTTTTACTTTCGCGGGGTATAGGTTTTCGCGTCACGGTGCGTTGTGAAAATTTGAAAATGTCCTACTTGTGTGAGTCTTTTGTAAGTGTGTGAGTACAGTTTTACAATTTTAGGAGCTGCCAAAGAGTTCAGATTATCAGTTATTGTTAGAATGTTAAAACTTTAAAGAAAAAATTTGTAAAAAGTTGGAATTTTTTTTCCCCCTGTAGGATTATAACCCAGTCCGAAATATTGCAGTCATATTGAACACATCCTCTCTCAAGAAAAATAAAAATGTTAAAACAGGGCTGCAAGAGGTAACTTCATTCTCAACTTTTGTACAGTAGGCATAAAAATAGAAACCAATTTTTTATAAAATTCGTATTCAAATTAATTATTTAATAATATGAAGTATCGAACTGGATGCAAGGAATAATTTATAATAATTACATCAGATGATTTACAACGTTTTTGTTTTTATTATCTTAAAATTTTGTTTGCTCAAAACGTTAACAAGTTTCATCCCTGAAATAAACGGGACAGTAGAAACAAAAAATAGCAGGAATGTGTTAATTTTTCTCTGACTGAGTGCTAATAACAATTTTTATGCATAAACAAAAATAAAAGATGTGTTTTTATTTTTTGTGCGATAAGAATAAAGGTATTAAGTATTAAGTTACCGGAGAAATCAACAAAAACCAGCGGGAGTGTTTGTTCACAGTGTTTTGTATGGACATAAATAAAAAAAATTGAAACATTAAAAACTTTAATCCGGAATTTTAAAAATTTAATTCGATTTTCACTTTTCGGATTCAGTCTGACGGCAGAAGTTAAAGTTCGTTCGTGGCGTGGATTGTCGTAATTAATCGATGAATGTTGGCGATTTTGCTCGCGTAGTCATCTGAGAAATTCTCTTACCGGGAAATCTGGCAGACAGACAGGCAACAGTCAATTTGGGTAAGTCGACAACTTGTAAATTTATTCACTTACAAACTGGTTAATAGATAGTATGATTTAAAATGACAACGAATTGCCGAGGACTTTCTTATTTTTCATCTTTTTAATACAATAATTCGATAATTTGCTTTGTCTGAAAACCTGTTGCCGCAAAATTTTTAAGGTTTTTGAACTTTTTAGGAATAAAAGTAAAATCAAAAAAATTGAAAACGCCAGGGTTAAAGAAAAAACGAGTCTGAGATGAAAATTATCTTGCCGGAAAGCATTCTGGTAAGCTTCCGGTATAAGAAGAAAGCTGTAGTAAAGACCTCAAAGAGAATTTGTGCGAAAATGTTAAATGAAATGAAATGCAAATTGCATGATGATATAAACACTTTTTTAGCCGTACCTTCGCCTACTGCCCTTTGTCCCTAACATTTTTTGAATATTTTTTAAATTAATTCAATTTAGTAACTGAAATCGAGTTTTTAATTAACAGTTAATGCGCTTTTATAAATTTTATTGCATTTTTTGAAATATTTTTTATATACTTATATCGTATATTACATTTTATTTATTTTTATATAATTTTTATACGATATTTTATCGTAATGTATACATTTATATTTATATTATTTAATATTTATTTATTTTATATTTATTTTATATTTTATATTTATATTATTTATTAATTACTTTTTATTGTTTCTTCAAATTTTTTTTATTACTTTTCAATCACTTTATTTGTCCTTTTGTCTTCAATTAGTTTATTTTCAGTTATAAAAACATTAAAAAAAAATTCTTATATTTTTTGCCGGTAGATTATTTTTCTAGCCTTCCTCCTTCCTTCATTCAACGATAACAACAACAGTATTTTTTTGTTTTTAGTTTTAAAGGTTTTGTTTATAATAAACAAGTACAGAAATTGCAAACTTTACTGTTTTAAAAAATTCGCTTACAATACAAAAATTAGTTAAATTGACGTAAACTTTTATAACGCAGTTTTGGTTTTTTTTTTGTAACGTTTTAATTATTTCAAAGCCTGTCTTTCAGTGTATTCAGAGCTCAAGTAACTTTTTAAAGGTTTTTTTCGTCTTTGTGACAACATCACTTCAATCACATTCAGTTCAGTTTTAATTCAGTGTTCCCGGCACAGCTCTGCGAAGAGCTTCGCTTGATTGGAAAGTTTATAAAACAGTCACAGTCAAAGTCAGTCACTATTTATTTGTTGTATTATCGAACTTGTTGCCTAATCATATTCTGTGCTCTCTAATCAATTATTCAAATACTTGCGAGCAGCTTTTATTGAGAAGACTCGTATAAACAAAAGTATGGAATAAAACTAGATTTTTTTTTTTTATAAAAAAGTAGATGCTTATAAAAATGTGAAGTGCGTTTTATTAATAGACTACGAATGTAAAACAACTATTTATTGATAAATTCATTGATAAATTGTGGGAGATTTTTTGGTAATTATTGTGATAACGTGACTGATGCTACTCAAAAATACATAGACATTTCTACAAGAATAAATAAATTAAATCATAAAAAATTTATAAATTGTTATTAATTTACTGTTTTTTTGGTAAATTGTCGTGTTTTTTATTTAAAAATTCAGTTACGAATGGCAAAAAAACACAAAGCAAAAAGAGTTTGAAGCGTGATAAATTATTTCCTATAATAATTTATAATAATTATGTTGAAAAACTAGATTTTAGTACATATTGGTCTAGCCTGGAACAGTAAGGCCTTGCTGTGAAAAATCTTGACACATTTTTATTTTTTTAATTTACATCGAGGATCGAGCGAGAAGCATGTAGCATGTCTTTTACATTTAAAAGAACTAGAAAATTTTGATGTTAAAGTTGATGCTTAAAGTTTTCAAAAAATATTGATATGGTTTTTCTCGTGGAGAAAATATCCACCAAAAAATGAATTTGAATATCAATTTCACATTACGTTTAAGTGCCATTTTCTGTATTAACTCCATTCATCTCCAATAATAACAACAATAATAACGATAAATGGCTTTGTTCGTTTTAATAATACTTTATTAAGTTAATTTAAGTTGAATGAAATTTTGTTTTTTTTTGCTTTCAAAATAATTTTAATGCTGAAAAGCGGAGAAGATTTTAATGCGTTCACTTAATTCCGTTTCTCGTTCATGCTTGACTTGTCTTGACGCTCAGCTGATTGGAACTGACAGGAACGATGAAGTTTTCTAGTCTGGCGTACACCCTACTGCCCGGCATTAGATGGTTAAAGAACTATAAGGTTCAGGATGTGCTGGCGGATGCGATAGCCGGCATCACTGTGGGACTAACGGTGTTGCCACAAGGTCTGGCCTATGCCACTTTGGCTGGCTTGGAACCACAGGTTGGTTGGTCTAATGGGCGGGTCATTTTGTTGCGATTGGGCCATGCATGCGGCAAAATTTTCTGCCGAACTTATCGTCTACTTTTCCCCACAGTATGGCCTTTACTCGGCTTTTATGGGCGGCCTTGTGTACGCCTTTGTCGGCAGTTGCCGCCAAGTGACCATCGGTCCCACCGCTCTGTTAGCTCTCATGACCAGTCGGCACACTGGTTAC
Organism: Conops quadrifasciatus; assembly: GCA_949752815.1. Lineage (NCBI taxonomy): Eukaryota > Metazoa > Arthropoda > Insecta > Diptera > Conopidae > Conops > Conops quadrifasciatus. The sequence continues at coordinate 4,873,071 of OX457079.1, forward strand.
GGGCTCGCTTCGGGTCCGGCATACGCAATTTTGCTCTGCCTAATCGCTGGAATGGTGGAGCTGGCAATGGCTGCTCTGAAATTGGGTGAGATTGAAATCGAGTGTACCTCGATTGAGTAATGCAATTATTTCATTAAATTTAAAAAATTGATTTTTTCAAATGTTAGGTGCTCTGGTGGACCTGATTTCATTACCTGTCACTGTGGGCTTTACTTCCGCTACCGCGGTCATTATAGGCACTTCGCAGCTGAAGGTTAGTCTAATCCTTCGATTTTGAAAAATTTCTACTTTAGTTCTCTTTTGCTCTGTAGGGACTTTTGGGTCTGCGCGGCGGTTCTGGCTCCGATTTTCTTAATACCATGAAATCAGTTTTTTCCAATTTGGACAAAATACGCTACGGAGATTTCTCGCTGGGTCTGTCGGCAATTATAATTTTGCTGATTTTAAGGGTAAAAAGCACCAATTGTCGATGAAATCGAAAATAATTTCGAAATTCTGGTTTTTTGTGTACAAACTTTAGAAGCTGAAGGATATTAACCTCGGCAACCACATGCGCAGCGGTCGGTCTCTTCAGCTGCTGAGTGGCGCTATTTGGGTGGTGGCCACCGGGCGGAACGCGTTAGTGGTGCTCTGCTCCAGTTTGATCGCATTCTATACTTGTTTCTCCCAGGAGGCGTGTCCTCTGATCTTAACCGGCAAAGTGAAAAGCGGTCTACCCGATTTTGCATTGCCGAAATTTGAAACGACCATTTTGAGTGCTAATGGCACCGAAATAGCACAAAATTATGTCGATATGGTTAGAACAAAATTCAAATTTCCGCCTTTTTTCGTGGATCGACGACAATTTCTTATATGTACATATATACGATATTTCAGCTAAAAGAACTGGGCCCCTCCATGTTGTTGCTGCCCATTATTGCGGTGCTGGGCAATGTGGCCATCTCAAAGGCTTTCGGTGGTGTCAACATCAGTCCGACTCGAGAACTGGCGGCACTTGGATTAAGCAACATCTTCGGGTCCTTCTTCTCGTCCATGCCGGTGACCGGTTCCTTCTCACGAAGCGCGGTAAATCATGCTAGTGGTGTGCGTACCCCTTTCGGTGGTTTCTTTACAAGTGCGCTGGTGCTGCTGGCGCTCGGATTGTTGGCGCCTTATTTTCAATTTATACCGAAAGCGGCACTGAGTGCTGTAATTATTTCGGCTGTTATTTTCATGATCGAGTTTGAGGTTGGTGTTACATATTCTGCAAGCGTATCACTTTACTCCGTTTTTTTTTGTTCCGAAAATTTCAGGTGATTAAGCCGCTTTGGCGCTGCAGTCGTCGCGAACTTCTGCCCGGTGCTATAACGTTTGTCATGAGCCTCGCAGTGGGCGTGGAAATCGGTCTCTCTCTGGGCGTGGCTTCGGATCTGGCATTTTTGGTGTATCGCACGGCACGGCCCGTCTTGAGCGTGGCCAAATTGAAGGTTTGTGCTTATCGCGGTATTTCTGCGGTGATGAGAAATTGACCTTGCCTTGCCTTACCATAGACGACTCGCGGCCTCGACTATATTCTCATGACTCCGCGCCACTGTTCTCTTTATTTTCCGGCTATTGAATGGGTGCGTTCCGGCATTTCGAAGGCGGTCAACAAACATGGAGCTCTGCCCGTGATTTTGGACTGCTCTAATTTGCATGGTCGGTGAAAATTTCCAATGTTCCGTGACTAAGTCTTCCCGATGTTTTCTCTGTTGTGTTAAATTGCGTTTTCCGTTGTTGATGTTATTTCTTAGATTTTGATTTTACGGCCGCTCGTGGTCTGGGATCGCTGCACAAGGAGCTGGCTGCAATGAAAAGTCCCTTGTTTTTAATGCAAGTGTCCAAAGAAATTAGTCTGTTGTTGAAGGAATCCACGAGCGCTGAGTTCCCGGCCTTAGAATCTGCAGACGATTTGGAAAAAATTCTGTTGGAACAAAGTATGTGAGGGCGTCCGATATGGCTTTAGTGGATTTTGGGAAAATAATGTTTTTTTGAGATTCTAGCTACGAACCGCAGTTGCAGGTAACCGTACCGCTGATGTGTGACTCCGCGGGACAGGAGGCGTGGGACAATACTGACGATGACGGCAAAGTCGATTGAGAGACGACAACAACAAAGCACAAACTAATAAAAACTCAAATAGCACATAGCAATAGTTTTCAAAGAACCATGACACAGACAAAGATAATAATTAAGTTAATTTTCTTCTTTAAAAAAGCATATTTAAGTTTTAGAAAAATGCCATGAGGCTACAAAAAGATTCGGAATTTGCAACTAGAATCAGGTCTTAAAGCTACTGCCTAAAAGCTCGATTGTTAAGCAGTATAATTTTTTTTTTTAATTATGGAAAATACTATAAGCCAATTTTTATATTAAACACCTTTATTCAATTAAAAATAGTTTAAATTTTTACAAATGCATTTCTACAACTTTGTTGCCTTGTTGTTCTTGTTATTATAATGTTGTAATAGTAAATGACAAACTATGTATTTATTATTAATATTAATATTATTATTTATATAAATTATGTTGATATGTATAAATATTTAGAAAATAATAATAATAAAAAAAATGGTAATTTAATTATGTTCAAAACATATTGTTGCTTAAATAATGGAAATATATTTAATTTAAATATCGAAACGTTTAAATATTCATTAAATTACAATAATTGGCAGAAGTTTTATGCAAACTTTACTTCAATTAATTAATAGTAGTAAAAAGAATTCAGCAAAAAATTGATTGCAGCAAAAATTTTGGCAAGTTGTTGCTATTTATATAAAATATTTTATTGCATAACAAAAATATATTTGCAATATAGCAAAAAATATTATGAAAAAAAAATATTATTGCATAAATATATGTATAATTTTTATATATTTTATTGTAAATGAAGGTTATTAATTTATAGAAACTTTTTTTAAAAATTTAATACCATTTCGGTGAATCGATTGGAGAATATTTAATCGAAAAATTATTTGCCAAAGAGCTTTTAATTTTTCTTCAAGGTTTTAAAAGTGAAATCCTTGGGAAAAATATTGTATTAGATACTTCCAGCCCCGAAATAAAATAGGAAATTGTTCGTGAAAAATCTAAATTCTTGACTAAAACTTAGCAGATACTATAGCAATACATCCGTCGTCATTACTGCGAAAAAACTATTTAAAATAATAAATAATGTCAAAACTGTTACCAACTACAGAATGATAAGAAAACGGCTTAATTTACGGCTATCGAATTCTTTCCACTAACGACAATAGAATAAATATTTCTTAAAAATTGTGCTGTCTTCCACTTTAAACTGAACACTGTTGCTAGAGTTAGAGTCTTGAGTCTTTCGACCTATGGAGTTGCCCCGCATGTCCTTGTTCGTGTCCTCCTACAAATCGGTCATTTCGTTTTGTGAACCATTGCATGCTCCTGAAGCTGTCAAAGCATAGAATTCATAATGTTGCTGCTGTTGCCGCCTGCTGTCTTCGGTTATTTTGGACAAAATCTCGGCTTGAATACGTTTCAGGACCTCGACCACTTCGGGGGGCACACTGCTGTTGGCCGCCTTCTGCATGGCTTCGTTAGCATCGACCAGCGCCTCGCTCAGCTGACCATTTTCCATGCGGGCCTTGGCACGCGCATAAAATCCTTCATAGCTAGCTGGCTTCTGGTCGATGGCTTGGCTGGCCAAATCAATGGATTCTTCAAGTTCCTGTGAATTTAAAAAATAGCATTATAGAGTGATTTCTAGAGTGATTTGCTTACATTTAATTTTCGCTTGCAACGCGAAAGATTCAGCAGCAGGTTGGTGCGCAGTTGGGCGAAGACAGCACTGCGTTCCAGCAGATTTTCCAAATTCGAGATCTTTCGCAAGGCGTATTGATAGCGATGTGCCGCCTCCTGGAAGCGATTCTTGCGGTACAGTATGTTGCCGTCCTCGAGCAGCTTGTTCAACAGCACCACCAGAATCTCCGGCTTGCCCATGGCCATGCTCCACGTGGTGGGCCCCAGTTTTGCGCCACGCCGCAAGAACACCTGCACCACTTGTATGTTGCGGCAGGCGATTGATCGATCCAGAGGTCGCATGCCGTTCACATCAATGTGCTCCAGATTAGCGCCTTGATCGAGCAAGAACTGCACCAAACCTGCCGAGCCCTGATAAGCGGCCAGATCGAGTGCGGTGCGGCCATTGTTGTCGGCATGATTTTTGTTGCAGCCGTGTTCGATCAGACACTTGGCCGCCGCCTGGCGACCACGCAGACAGGCCCAAGAGAGCGCCGTGAAGCCTTCATGGTCTTGCGCCTCTAGGCTGGCTCCATTCTGTATCAACTGCTCCAGCAAGCCAAGATGACCCTCTTCGGCGGCTATCATGAGCGGCGTCTTTTGAGAGGGCAGCACTGCCTCGTCGGCGTCAGCACCGTTCTGCAGCAGCTTCTCAACGACGGCCCAGTGGTTTTCCTTGACGGCTAGCCAGAGTGGTGTGAAGCCGTGTTTGTTGCGAGCATCAACGCAAGCGCCGCGTGAGAGCAACACTCCAACCGCGTCCGTGCAGCCGTTGCGTGCCGCTGCAGTCAGCGCTATGTCGCCGCTAGCCGCCTCTATGGCATTGACCTCAATGTCGTCCATCTCGAGGAGATCTTCCAGAATGGTGACGTGATCCTGAGCGGAGGCTGCAATGAGAGCCTGCAGTAGAGCACAATTCAGGGAAATGTCATTCGATTCCGAACGCGGCGTCCAGTCGCAAGCCAACAGATATTTGACAACGTTGAGGCGTCCCATTCGTGCCGCGTGCACCAGGGCGCAACGCTGCGTGGTATCCGTTTGTCCCAAGCTGCTGCCGGCCGCAACCAACAGGCGCACAACATCGCAGTGGCCGCGCATAGCGGCCAGTATGAGCGGAGTGCAGCCCTGGCTGTTGGTGCGTTCAACATCGGCACCGAATTCCAACAACAGACTGACCATCGGTACTATACCCTCGTATGCAGCAATGCAGAGAATCGTAGCGTCGCCCATGAATTCGGTCTGGTAATGGGGACAGGCACCGGCTAAAAGCATTAGCCTGGAGACCTTCAGATTCGGATTGTAAACGTTGCGCAGCGAACCCAAAGAAGCAGAGATGTTGTCAGTAACGGAGGCCACCCAGGCGGCTTGTATGTCGCGTGGCGACTGCGGCCCTTGGCACTGCCGGTAAATGTGCGCCTTCAGCATGTGGTGGCCCAATTCGAGTGTTTGCTCGGCGTCCAGCGGTGCTTGCAGTCGCGACAAACGGAATGCAATGGCTGCGTGACCCAGTCGAAAGTCACAGACGAACTTCGTTGACTCGCCCTCATCACGACGAATCAACCACTCTCTGAAAGACGGATGGAAGAACATGTACGTGTTGTCAATGCGTTTGATCAGAAAACCATCCAGCAGTCGAAAACGTTGCAGGAATTCGTCCCACGACAGAACCTCGTCGCTCTTAAGGGCACAGATGGTGTAGTAAATCTCGTTCAGAGTCAGTGGATACAGAGCTGCCAAGCAAGCGTTCAGAATGGGCGATGCTTTCTCGAAACTGGAGGCGGTGGGAAAGCGCAGATTAAAGTGTAGCAGAAAAATTTGGGCTAAAGAAACGGGCAGCACTTTATAACTGGTCGATTTAATCACCAGTTGGCCACGCTCGATGAGATCCAGTATCAGTTTCGCATACAACATGGAGCCCTTGGACAGCGCCTGCAGATGGCCGACGAATTTCAACTGGCCGGTGCTGTTGTCTTTTACTGCCGCGATGTTGTTCTGTATCTCGGGACTGTGATTGACGCGGAATGTTATGTAATCCAGCATGTCCTTCTGCAACAGGTCATTGGAGGCCCAGCTGTCCAGAGTCATCTTGGTGTAGGACAAGCCCTTGACAAACTCGAGCATCTGCGTGCGTACAGTGGCGACCACCTTTAGCCATGAGGGAAAGAATTGTGTCAACTTGGCCAGAAAGGTGGCAATGGTGTGGCCATGATCGGGCCGATGATACTCCGCTTCACACAGAGCATCGACCAGAATAACGCATGTCTTGGCGTTGATCTTACCCGAACGCTTGAGAATAGTCAGCGGCTCTAGAATCGCCATCCGCATGACACGCTCGGCATCGGCGATGCATTCCTTGACGTTGAGTATGTCCTGCAAGTGCGGCTCGCTGATGAGATACTCCCGGTAGGCTGTCAGCTGCGGGGCCTGGCAGAGCTGAGCGGCGAGTGAATGCACGAAATCCGGCACTAGACAGGTTAGGTTCGAGTCGGCCTGACAGAAATGATAACCCACAATGTGAGAGGCCAGAGCGCGCAAACGGTCGTGTCCCAGATTGATCTGGCAATAAATGCCGTCCGTGCTTTCAACGGACGTAGAGCTGGTGGAGGAATCCTTGCGGCGCCCGAAGCAGGAGTATTCGACCAATTGTAGCACCAGCGCGGTCTTGCCTGAACCAGGATGGCCGTTGATAAGTATGCCAGGTGTTTCCGTGGCCGTTAAAATGTTAGATAATTCCCGCAGCAGCCATTGACGGCCAACAAACGGTGGATCGGGCTCCTGCAGTGGCACCTCGAAGAAGAGCGGCTTCAGGGCCAGCTGTACAGCTGCTTGCTGTGTCGATAGCGTTAAGTTTGCCGCTTTATAGATAGCGTTACGTTTGCTAGCGCCCATAAGTTGTCCGGTACGTGCGGAGCGACGTACGGGAGCTTTACGGGCCTTCACGGGGAAGTGCTCATAGCCGCCATTGCTGTCGGTGAGTGAGCAGGCCTTGAACTTTCCCGAAAGGCTGTTGGTGTCGTCCTTGGTATTGATGGATAGCTGAGAGCCGAAGTGTTCGGCAACAGGAGCTGAAGTGTGCGCCACTGCGCAGCCATTGGATAAAGTTTGCTCGGGACTAACATTTGTGGAGCTGCTGCTGTTGGTGCTCTGATTACCGTTTTGATTGGCATCCAACAGCAGACCCAAACGGGTGCGCAACTGATCCTTCTGTTTGTCTGTGGAGGAGGAAGCGGCGTTTTCGGTTGAAAGATTATCACTACCTAAAGAGCGAAATAAGCGAGACTTGATTAAAATCCAGTGCATTCAAGTTAAGGGAGATTTTTTTTAAAAAAAGTGTGCTAGGTAAGTATTTATAATGACATGACATGCAAACACGAATATTGAACGAGCATCAATGCATCAACAACTACCAAAAGTCATGCAGAATGCGGTACGGTACTTAGAACTGCGTAAAGAAACATTGAACGTTTATTAAGTTTATGCAACCCTGCCTGCTAATTGATTCAGTCCACTGCACGACGAAGTAGAGGTCACACTCCATAAGGATTTGATTTTACCGAACACCAGCGATGACAGATGACCGGCGTAGACCGTTGTGCCGGCCAGACTAAGACGATTCAAGCGGTTCTCACTACCGGTGTTCGTAGCGGTGGCAGCCACGTTGTTACTCACGTGCTTACGGCGACGGCGTGTGACTACAGAGTCGGAACATGTTGACGTTTCTAAAGGATTTGTGTCTTTGCCTTGAGGAAGATGGTGCCAATAGGAAAAACAAACAGGTTTGTGATGAGAAGAGTTGAGACATGAGAGTGATAAAGAATGAAAATGAACATAAATAAAAATAAAGGTCTCAAGGTTCAACTAGTCAAAACGTAACGTGACGTAACGTTTCTAAAATTTAGAAACCAGTCTTGCGGCGGCCAATGTAAGCGATTATTCAAATCGTATCGTAACTGGGTGGTAAACACATTGCGGCAAGCTTATGGGTACTGCTGCTGCCCTGAAAAATAGATTCTCTCGAAAAATGTTCAACTTTTTACCAATAATCCACAAAATTCTATTGAAAAATATACGGAGAGTAAGCTCTCTTCAAAGACGAGAGAGTGCAATACAGCATACAGAAACAAATAGCCGACTGGCTGCCGCTGCTCTATTGTACTTTGCTGTGCAGCGAGAGAAAGAGAGAGATGCTGCCGCAATGTGTTTCTCTCCGTCGACAGCATTGCTCATCGCTCATTGCTCTTCTCTCTCTTTATGCTTTCTATATACAATGCAACTGTGTTCTCTCGCTGGCACTGCTCTCCTCGACCATGCTGTACTTCAAATAGAGGTGTTGTTGTTGTTTGTTGCGATGTCTTCACTAATCGCCATCACGTAAATTCCGCAACGTCCTGTTACGATACGTTTTGACTAATTGAACCTTCCAGAAAGGCAGGAGGTAAGGACGATAAAATTAAAACAGAAAACTAGTCTCTGAACAAATCATATTAGAAACAAGAGTACGATGAGAGCTAGAAGTGAAATTGTGATGAGTTGAAAGAAAAAATTTGAGGAAGATTGTAAAATAAAAAGGCTCAAGAAGATTAAAAGATAATCCAAGTTGACCCAAGATTAAAAGGATAATTTCAGTGCCGTCGAAGGAAGTTGCTGTAAATTAAAAATTCCTCCTTATCGGAGAGAACCTAACCTACCTGTTGCCAGTATAGAGCTCGTGTCAATGGGGCTCCCATTCGAGGCAGTACGTCGATGACCGGTTAGAGCGCTCCGGAACTTCTGGTGATTAAAGAAGCGTCGACGCGTTGGCGGTGTGGCAAATGCGGCAGCACTGATTTCGCTATAGTGTGAGTTGTTGCTGTTGTTGGGTCCGTGATGAACATCGACGGTGATTGTGTGCGTTTGAAGCGTTGCACCTTTTGCGCCGGCTTTGTCATTGCCGGCGAAACGGAACTCTGGCGATATGGACTCAGGACGTTGATGCTGTCGGAATGAAGATGAAAGAAGGCATATTTTCATATAAAGAAAAGAGAGAAGGAGAGAAAAACGGATTAGAAAACGGATTTTTAATGAGCACAAATGCCAAAAAAAGAAATACCAAAATATATGTTCTTATCAGTGATGAAAGTGTTTGTGTATTGTGTGTGTGTGTGTTATTCATCACTACGCCAAAAGCCAAATTGGTACACGAGTAATAGAATAGAAAGCCATAAAATACGAATTTAACTTAAGAAATAAATAAAAAGAGGTCTCACGCTGATCATTCGCGTCTACTCGTAGGCAAACGGCAGGATTATCAGCGACATAATCAGGCGAAACTCATGTGGGCATCATCTCATGTGGCTTTCGTCATTCGGACGAATGTCGGGATTTAAGATTGCCAGGCGACAACAGCAACAACAACCGGGCAACAAGGAAAAACGCCTCTTGTCGATGGCTTATTATGAGTATACACGAGTATAAGTATGCGTTCGAGGTCTGAAAAGTCTAAACGAAACGTCGTTTGCAGCGAGAGAATGGACAGATGGATGGACGTAGACGAGATATCTGACAAAGGAATCGCAAAGCAGACAGACGGTACCATTCGTAAACGCACATGGCCAGCAAATACTTTAAGGCGTAGAATATACTCGTAGTATACTCGAATATACTGGTAGTCAGCAGACTAACCGTTACTTGAGCCTATTGAAATGCAGGCAGGCAGCCGGTCAGCTGGGAAGGCTGAGAAGGTTTTTAGTGCTCTCTGTCTCCAGTAAGTCAGCGCCGCCGGTACCTCCGCAACACGGCTAAGTGGATTTACCAGTTTAGCAGCGGCCTGCTGAAGCAGCATGTGGGCCGCTTTGTTGGCTGCCATCGACGACGCTTAATGAACAGCGTCAAATCATTTTAATCACATGCGCAGCAAGTGATGCTTCTGTGTCCATCGTCATCGATCGTCGGCTTGGCTGGGCCGGGTGGACTGGTAACGGGTAATAACTGGCAAAAAGCCATGTAGATGTAGAGAAGGCAGATCCTCTCCTCTATTGAAGCACCACCCGAGTTAGCTTGTAGTTTGCGGCTCCCGCTAGTTGTTGTAATCATTAGACTGGACTGCGTATCAGAGCATAATTTGTGCTCGGGACACGTCTTTCCGGAGTTGACCAATTATAATTAGACGCACTGTTGGAGGACGCGTCGCGCCGATCAAGCTTAATAGTGGTAATTTACGATGTAGCGAGCAGTAGAAAATTACAAGCTAGGACGCTAACAACGATCGGATGCATCGGCGAAAAAATGGCCACAAAAAATGGTATTCTACTCACTTCGGAGTAGAATACACTACTTTTTGCCGCAAAAAGTCCATTAAAAGAGTGTCTTCGAGACTAAACAATTGATTTTGGAGATAACTATGTTACTCCAGGATATGATACAATATCGTCATTTCGTTACTTGTTGTGTTGTGTTAGCAAGAAACCACGAAATGGCCTTAAAGAATCCGTTTTTACTGTCTATGATTTTTTAATGGTTTCGGCGATGGGAAACCTGATGAGCCACCGGGTGCATATTCAGCGTAGCCGTTATTGCAAGCGACCGTTAGCGATAACTGCCGGAAAATTAGTATTTTCCGAAGTTATGAAATATCAAGATTAACAGAAATTGCATACTGTTTTATAATTTCTTCTTGTAATATAACTGGCTAAATTAGAGCTGTTTTAGACTAAGCAGCTAAAAAATACCCTGAGTTTATGTCTATAATTTAAGTTGAGAAAGGATATTCCACTGATCAATAAGAGTTTTATAAATGTGTGAGCAACTAAAGTGTTCCTGGCGGCCCTCGTAGTATTCCTTCGAAATATTTCAAACTAAAAGAAACTAATAAGTCTAAATTATTAGACTTTTATTTTTTTTTTAGACTTATATCTAATTCTCAATTATTAGAATTAGATTTCTGGAAACTGCAAAGAGTATAATGTATGGTCCCTTTAAAGACTTTTTAGCACCATTTCGTGTATTGTTGTTGTTGTTGTTGTTGATATTATATGAGGGTATGTATGAACATTTATAACCTTATAGTTTTATGGTTATGTTCAGAGAAAATTACTTAGATTGTGACCACATTAGGAAGATGACAGAGAGTTATTTTAATTGCTATTATTTTTACGAGTCAATCGGAAATATTGCTGTCAATAATAATAATGTTGTTGTAGCGCATCAACAACCATGCCATTTGATTTAGTTGTCTCGCCTCGTGTTGTACATAATTTGCCGATTTCGTAGCAGCTACAGCAATTGCGTTTTTCCAGCCGGTTATTATAGCCGTAATCCAAAATGGGCGTTAGCAATATGTTTATGGTTGGTGTGGTTATTGGTGTTGTTGTTGTTTTTGCTGCTGCTGCTAGCGCTTTATTGTTCATGTTGTTACGACTGGTGCCGCCGTCTAGCTTCTACAGCTACTGTTTGCCAACGCAACAGCATCCGACTATTAGTTGAATTAATTAAACAACAACAACAACAACAACATCCAAGCAAAGCAAGATAAAGATAATAGCACAAAAACATAATCGATATGAAAGTCGTAAAGCAACAGATAAAAACAACTTGTGTATCGTTTTGTGCAGAAAAAATATTTTCCACCAAGTTTTATTTTCTATTGAGGTTAAAAGACACGCCCTCAACAAAAATCAATAACACAGAAATTAATTAAAGAAAAGCAAAAATATTAAATAATTATAAAAATGCAATTCAGTGGAAATAATTTGGTCTGGGTTTTTTTTTTGCTTTGTAGGAAAGGAAAGTTTCCGCTTTTGCGAAAAGAAGTGAGAGAGAAGTGGCGTTTAAGCTTAAAAGAAAAATTAATTTTAGTGTAGAGTGAAATAATTCATAAACATATTTTTATCATTAAAATAACTCTTGTTGATTTCTGTTCAGTTGGTTTTTTTGGCGACGCTCGAGGGTTAATTGCGCGTGATATTTAAGATTCAAATGTAGCCATATTTTTTTTTTTTATTAGAAAAAAATACACTGTGTGTGTATATATTTTCTGTCAAATTTTGTATTCTTTTATTAGCAACGACCACTAATAGTGATCACGCTTTAAAAGCGATTAAGTGCAAAATTTTTAAAAAAATCAAATACTATAGAAATTAAAAGTGTTTTAAATCAAGCAGAAAAATACAAAAATCTGAAACTTTGAATGTCGTCGTAGTAATGAATAATTGAATAAGATCAAAATTAAATCTCCGACCGACAAAATTTTTTTCTCTCTTCCATTAACAAGTTTATTAATGTCAAAAGATTTCAAATTAAAGCTGAAAATTTACCAAAAAAAAAAAGAAAATTGCTAGAGGTGTAAAAAGAACCACACGCGGTAGAGGAAAAACAAAAACAACAAAGAAACCAAAATTACAACTCTTAACTAAAGTTTTTGCAGTGTTTTTTCGAGTCAGTTTAAAAATTAGAAAAAAAATTTAGGTACAGGTTGAATAAAAGCCAAGTTTATAATGAATTAAGAAAAATCGTTAGACACAAATAACAACAACAACAACAACAGGAACAACAGTTTATTACAAAGTCTCGGCAAATTGCTGCAGACCAGACCTGCTGACACCACAAAAGTAGCAAAAATCGCTAGACCGCAGCTTTACTGCGGCCTACAACAACAACGACGATAACAACAACATTTTTGTCTGCTTTAAGTGTCCCATTTAATTTTTTTTTTTTTGATGTTGCCAGTTTTCTGAGCTCACAATGAGTTAAGCTTAAACTTAAAACCAAAATCAAAGCTAAATCAAGCCGAAGCGATTACAAAAACAATTTTATAGCAATGAAATATTTTATAATCAACTATAAGAACAACAACAACAACAACAACAACAACAATTTGGTTTAATAACCAAACAATTCTATAAAATATATCAAAAAATAAAAAATACATAATTTCAAAAAAACAAGAAAAACTAAAAATCATTAAAATTTAAAAAGATAAAGAAGAAAACCCATTGGAATACTAAAATATGTTGTTGCCAGTTGGTTGGACGTTGTTATTGTTGTTGTTGTTGTTGCTGCTGTTGGTGTTACTGTCACTTCTGTTGTTACAGCAGCAGCAGCGGCAGCAGCAACAGCCAGTGTGTTTCTTAACAATAAAAACTCTTTATAAATCTTTCAGCTGCCATGAAAACAATAACAACGATTACTAACAACAACAACAACAGCAATAAGAACGCCAGAAAACATAAAACAACAGCAATAACAACAAAAACAACAATAACAACAACAATAACAACAACAATAATAATACTAATAAAATCAGGTACAACCAACCTAAAGCTTTCCAGCAAAAAAATAAAAACAAGCTCAGTACAAGCATTTTTTACAACAGACAACAGACAGACAGACAGACTGACTGACAGACTGACAGAACTTCGATTGGTTGGATGTACGGCCGGTTGGATGCACTGTGGCAACTCTGGCGTTGTTTTAGGTTGGCATTTAAATGCTTTGCACGACTTTTAGTGAACCTTCAGTCTGACAGACTTCAGACAGACAGACAGACCAACACAATGTGCGAGAGGAGTGAGGTTTTGCGAGACTACGGTTCAAAAACGCCAAATGATTTTATTTGTAAGGTTTTGCAGTGTTGTTATTATTGTTGTTGTTACCATTGTTTTGCAATTCTTCGGTGCAGCTTCTGTGAATGCATTAAACATGGTTTCATTCCTTATCATTGTTGTTCAGGTACGTAGTTGTTGCTGGTTCGTTCGTTGCTGGTTCATTGTTGGTTGGTTGTTTGATTGGTTGCTTGTGATTGCTTGCTTTTTCTAATTGTTGTTATTATTGCTTTTCTTTTGTTCTTGTGGTTTTTTCGTGTTTTCTTTTTTTTCTTGTGTTTTTTGCAGGGCTTTTGTGTTTTATTAGGACCTAGGACCCACTTTTACACTTTTTGTGTTTTTACCAAGTTAATTATTTGTACTCCAAGCCAAGGAGTTGACAAGTTAGCTTTATTCAACTCACGTTGAATAAAATGTTATAAATTCAACGATTTTAAAATGTGTTCACGCGAATTTAAGTGATTTTTAATTCTCACCAACGGCGGTTATTTTTCACAATTTTATGAGGGTTGATTGCTGCTCGGCGGTGTTACTGACGACGACGAGTGTATTTTTGGGCTTGAACGAATTAAGCCCGAAAAGATTTGTTGCACGATTTCCGTTAAAACGGTTTTCGGTTAGTAAGAGCTTCAGCCTGTGGGCCTACGGGCTGATTTAGTGCGCAGAGGGAGGTAAGGAAGGGCAGGAGAGAATACATTTCTGAATGCTAAATCTTAATCTTAAATCTTAAAATTACTAACGACTGAATTAAGTGGTAAAATATTACGGAAAAATTAGCTGCTGGTTATGGATTCTGGTTGGGTTGGTTTGATCGATTGATTTAATCATGACTGATTTTTGTAATTTTTCGAAAGGTAATTTTTCTAAAAAAAAAAAAAAAAAATAAAAAAAAAAAAATAAAAAAAAATTATAATAATTTAAAAAAAATAATTACCGAATGAGAACTACATCATCAAAATTAGAAGAGGGCGCAGGTATCTCTGAAACCAGTTCTAGAGATTCTGGAGGGTGGTAGCCCCTGCGCTTGTTCTTCTAAAACTACTCGATTTAGGCTAAACTTTTGAATTCAGTGTACAAAATTGATAGAATCTGAAACCGCTTAAGCGACTCAATTAGCCACATGCCAACACGCTTTTCCATTGACCCATTTAACATGCCATCATAATCCTAACCACCATCACCTTCCACACTCCAATCTATTTTCAAACCTATTTACCATATTAACTACCACCAACTTATCCGTCAACTAATCTATCATCTTGCTTAACAACAACTTTTACCTCTCCATCATTCTCTGTTTGATACTTTGATAAAGTCGCAGACTTTAAGTCCATTTTTCATGTTGTTGCGTCTAACAACGAAAATATTACCGCGAAAATTAAAGTGAAATGAATTAATTAATAAACGATCAATAATCGAATAGCGCGGCGGCGGTAACTCTTGGCCACACAAACATAAATCTTGCAGGCTTGTTTTGTCGAGTAGCGGCTAGCTTGTTAATTTATTAACCATTTCAGCGGAGGCCTCCGGGAGCGCCCGGTTTTGGCTACTGTTCGTGCCACACGAAACGATGGATGGATAGTAGTATCCATTGGATACACGCAGCACCGGCTGAAACCAGCACGTTTACTAATAAAATCATTACAGCGCTGGATTATGATGGTAGAGTTTTTTTTTCTTTAAGCTTTATAAAGCATTTTACTAGTACGAAAAAAAAAAAAAATTAAAATTAAAGTCAGAGAAAAAGAAATTTAAAGCAGTTAAAATGCGTTAAAAGTATTAAAAAATAGTATATACATAAATTGATGAATAATTATGTTATGGTAATAAATGTATGAAAATGTGTTTCCCGCCATCATTTGCATAGACATGATTTATGGTAATGGTGGCAACGCTAAACCTTTCACTCGCTTAAATTAGTACATAAATCAAATAAAGCGCTCTGCGAAATCTAACGAATCGAATCTCATCTCATCTCACGCAATTTTACTTCTGCGCTTTCTCTCTAAATTTCACATACGAATACTTATCTCCTCGCACCACTCGCTCTATTTTTCTCTCTTCAATGACTCACACTTTTACGCTTTCAATTCTCATGGCTTTTACTCACATTTCGGTTGATGAGAGAAAAATATCGTATGCAAATATTTTTATAAGTTTGTGAAAAGTAACAGACACTTGTTTGTATTGTACGATATTATTGCTAAAAAAAAATACACAGATTGTGTTAAAAAGTAGTTAAAATTGTTAAAGTTTTCTAATAAAACATAACGATTTTTCTTTATCGTTTTCTCGAAATTAAAATCTCATAAAAATACTTTAAATGCGTTTTCTTTGCGCGCAAAAACTAGAAACAATAAGAAATTTGTACAATTTTAGTATTACTAAAATTTCGAGAACGTTATTGTTCTCAAATTGTTTTAAAATTTTTTGTAAAGAAATTTTGTAAAAGGTTTTTTTAATTGTTGTTTTTATTGCCAACGAAAGACTAATTTGTCTTTCTTTTTATTTATGATCGTCGCTCTGATAAAAGCTCCTTTCGCCCGTTCTTTTCTTCATAAACCATAAAACGACCATAAGAACAACCAAAAACAACAACCTCAATTCAACTTAAGAACTCAACACTAAAAGTTCAATCGAAAGGTTGTACATATTCCCGCCTCTTTGCTGTTCATTGATTAAATCTGCGCCTACAGCATCGTCCAGACGCTCGCTCCTTCTATAGACAGACGCCGCGAACCGCGGCGGAACATTTTGTGAAACGTATTTTAAAAGATCAGCACAACAACCATCATCCATTATCCATCAATTGGAGAGTTTATTTTAATACGAATGTACTCGTTGATTGGTTCGCGTAGAGGTCGCCGATACTGGAGGAGACCTTCTGAGTGTGAGAAAAAAATTCAAATTTGGCACAATTTGTGGAAAACAAAGACGGAAGACGAAAGGGTGGTGGATGGTGGTTAGTGTTGGATCGATGGTTAGACGACTGCAGGTGCCGACTGGATTAGCACAGAAAAGAGCGCTTCCAGTGCCGGTGTCTGGCTTACAAGTTTTTTACAAAAGTATTTAGAAGCTCCGACGACGACGCCGACAAACTCAATAGAATTTTCATTAAAAAAATTGCTTAACATTATTGTGATTTTATTTGTATTTACCCGAAAAACGAACATAATAAAAAAACGCTATTTTAAATTAACAACTAACGTAAAATAACAACTATTAAAATAGCTAATGGTAACAAGAAATGTCACTTCGTGCGTTAAAAAATGCCAAACAAACATGACTAAGAAACATGCCTTTTGTTGGCAACATTGAATTGCGAAATGTCAATGGATGCATGCATGAATGAAATGCGTTAATTATGTCATGTTATTTGTGTGAAAGAATTTCAAAAAAAGTGGTGGAAAATAAAAAAAAAGCGCACCAAAGAAATCAAATCGATCACTTTCATTGCTAGTTATTTGCTCGCCTCATGCAAATTGCATTGTCGCTGTCACGGAGTAACGAACGCGCATCATGCCGAATGCATCAGGCACGTTGTCATCATTAATTTCACCATTTTTAATCGTTGCTTAATGGTAGTTTTTTCTATAAAACAAAAACGGACAGCTATAGTTCTTTTTTTCGTTCATATCTCCCTCTTTTTAGCCCTATTCTTCTTATTTTGGAATTCCGCTCAAAAGTTATATAAAAACGAAACTACTTTTGCGACGTGCTTAGAAAATATTATAAAAACGACTAAGAGAGCAAAAGAAAAAACAAGTATTGGCAACTCTATGACGTTCGGCCGACAACAGAATCACAAATAAATTAAACGATTAAAAATCGCCATCGCCATCGCCTTCTCATGTTGACTGACAACTTTTACAACAAAAACAATGTACCACCAACATTGACAAATATGGTGATAATTAACAGACTCCAAAAGTGTTGTTGTTCATGTAGTTCTTGTTGCTTTTGTTTTTCGAGTATACTAAAACAGTTTGACAGATTCTTTCAAGTTACACTTCAAAGAGGTGCTAAAAAACTGTCAGTTTAATTGATAGGGCAAGCTTAAGTTGTTCCATTCAAGTCTTAACAATTTTGTAGCTGATTACGTTGATAACAAGAAAAAGGAAAATATTAATTAAAAATCGTTTGAAACGTTAAGAAGGTCGGTCGGTCCAAAGGTTCAAAAGTTAAGGAGCATTTTATTGTTCATGTGAAATCGTCGTTTGAGGATTGAGCTGAGGATTGGTCTAGCAAAAACAGTATGAACCAGATTTCACCGAAATCACCAAATGATTGTTACATTTATACAGCACTCACACACATGAATGCACCACCTTTCACTCCATTTACTCCATCCTTGTGGTTAACATACCGACATATATTTGGCGCAAGTGGTGCCAATGGTGTGTTTGGCCAAACATTTTTGAAGCCTTTTCAAAAGCCACAATAAAATACTGTAAGAAAAAGATTTCCAATTAAGATGCTTTTAAGCGCTGAAGCTTAAGAAATACGTATCAAAGAAGACACTAAAGTCACTTCAAGAAATTTCAGTCCAAAAAAGGTTTTCCGGTGAGTGCGTAAAAAGAGAAGAAACGAAAAGAAACGAAACGAAAGAAAAAGACTAATGGTAAGTAATTAAAGTGCACTTAATGTGTCCGGGAACTACTGGTGCTAGATCGGCCAGACTTTCGTCGCTGTTGGTGGCTTTAATAGTGCTTCGGCCATAAAAACAATTCAATGACAAGTGATCGATGATAAGATCGTTCGTTTTCGTTTCGAGCGGTCCAGAAAATGTAACGATTGTCCCGTGTTTCAAGTTTCGTAGATGCCCGGAATTTTTTATTGCATAAAAAACGTGAACAAGACAGTATTATTTAAAGTGTTGTTTCATGTCATGACATGTGTCATGGTAATAGCAAACGCAAAAACAAACAGATTGGAAGCAAAAATGTTCAGTAAAAAGTAATTATAGCAAACAAACAGCCAAATTTATAAAAATTGTACTTTATTATGGATGAAAAGAGCAAGAAATGAAATGGAAAAAGGAAAAAGAATGGTCAGTATATTACAACCCTGAAATTATTTCGTCTAGAAGGTCCTCGTTGTTCGTTTAAGAGCGTACAAAATACGATATTTTGACCCAATTTTCAATTCAAAATTTAAAAATGCACTCAGATTACACGAAGTCAACTCAGTATCTTCTCAACAAAGTAAAGGGTTATGAAGAAAAGAAAGACATAAAGAGACAGAAAAACACAGAAGGACTTAAATATTAAAAAAAAAAATATTTAAAAGCGAAAAATAAGAGTTTATAAATGAAAAAGGAAGGAGAAAACTTTTAACCCGCTGAAAAACAATTCAGTCCGACGTCCACGTAGTCAGAGAAATCAGACGGAGACAGACCGACAGACAGACAGAACCAGAAAGACATAGCAAACATACAGTAAAAAACATGCAGGACTAATGGATAAAAATTCGTACAGAAAAAAGCAAAGAAGTTCGCACACAGATAAGTTTAGGAGATACTCCAAAAGACCGATCGAACAACTGTGCAAAGTCAGACAGTTTGAAAAAGACGGCGGATCCAAACAGATTAAACGCCAAATAAATTACCAACAAGAAAGGCACAATCACAAGACAAAGACAGAAAAAAGACTGGCGGATCAAAAGAAGAAAAAAGCCATCAGACGATTGATGAAGATATACGCACGAATAGACGGATAAGACGGACGCACAGACACAGATGCGTCGAGAGACAAACGGTCAGTCCGCCAATCTGTTAAAAGTACTACTGGCGTGCTAAAAATGAAGGAGGTTCGTTCGCTGTCAATCAACAGCGAGTCTGCAAAAAACTATGTAATAGATGCAGATTGACAGTTAGTAAAAAAAAAGAAGATGTCGTGCGTGTCTTTGACATTCTGTCACTAGGAGAAGAAGTTCGTTCGTTTATATAAAATTTCGGTTCGCAAAAAAAGTTTTGTATTTTAAATTACGTAGACAGGATTAAAGACCAGTTTCCAGCCGTAATAAAAGACGGATTAATGTCATTTTAATAAGTTGTCAGAGAGAAATGTTCTCAATCGCAAGGATAAAACAACCATTTGTCACTACTGGTGAGACTCAAATTATGTATTAAATATTTGAAGTCAAGAGAAAATAACGTTTTTATGTATTTCCACACCATTCCACGATGCAGTTTTGGTCTGAGAAGCGAGTTTGCAAACTCAGAAAGAAAGTCTCCTTTGCCTTATGACATTTTTACGGCTTCACCAAAAAACAACAATAAAAACGGCAAGTTTGTCATCAATTAATTCAGCAAATTTATTCACTTCTCCCAACACTCCACATCAATGTATTGCTGGCAAAAAGAGAAAAAACCAAAAGTACGAGCACTTATTGTGCTCTATTGTTGTTGTTTTTTGCTGTAGAATATTCTATGAAAAATTAGTTGTGGTCGTGTTCAGTTTTTTGGGTTTGTGTTTTTGTTAAATTGAAGTTAGGTACTCTTTTTCTCTCTCGTTCTTGCCTCAACTCACCTGCATATACTTGGCCAGAGCGGCCGCATTCGTGCGCTGCACTTGCGAACGCAGCTGCGGCTGCGGCGAACCGAGAGGACTGACGATCGTCGATGTTGATCCGCCGATTCCAGTGTCGTAGCCTTGAGCATTGTTGCAGTCAACATCTACGAGTGAAAACGGAACAGAACAGAACAACAAAACAAAAATTAATAAAGTGCACAAATGAGTAATGATAAATAACAATAATAATAATAGATAACATAGTAATAAATGCAAGTAATAACCAATGTTGACACTAACAACAAAAGCAAATATAAATGAATGAATGTAAATAAACTGACAAAAACCTGAAAAAACTGACACAAAAAAGTTGACAACAAATATTTATTAAAAAAAAATAAATTTAAATATTCATAATAAATTTACGAATACGAAATACGAATACGTCTTCTACGAGTTCTGTAAGCATTTTATCTTCAGTTGTTTTTAAAAAATCGCTAAAGGTATGAAATTTAATAAAATTATGATAAATTGTTGTAAATTTTTGTTTACAGTATCGTACGTACTACACTGTGCATATCGCAAATGTTTATCGATTGCTCAATCTTGGTTTTTGTTTTTTCACGTTTAGGTTTCTCTTTGCTTAAAAAAGCCGCGTCCCAGTTACGCGCAGTGACACAGAATCACAGAAGCTGGCGATTTTAATTTATTCACAGTAAGCAAATCATAAATTTTAATTTTTTTTTTGCTTTTTTGCTTTAAACAAATGCTCTTGAGAGCTTGAATTTTGTTGTGTTAATAGAAAAAAATAAAATTCTAAGCTCATGTTACGGACACACACCCTACAACAACAAGGAAGGGGGTGGGGGGGGGGGGGTAAATTAATGTAGTGGAAATATTTTTTGTAACTCGATCTTTATAGAATTACAAAAATAGACAAAAATTTCTTGTAAAACCTTTTGAAAATTATAATAATTCAAAAAAATATAAATCTCTAAAGTGAAAATTAGCCTTTAAATGCCTTGAACTGAACTAATTTTCTTACAATATGCATGCGTACGATACAACAGCTGATCTTGCATTCTTTAG
Source organism: Conops quadrifasciatus (assembly GCA_949752815.1). NCBI lineage: Eukaryota > Metazoa > Arthropoda > Insecta > Diptera > Conopidae > Conops > Conops quadrifasciatus. The sequence goes on from OX457079.1 coordinate 4,894,042, forward strand.
GCGGCGCGGCTCACAACGCGATTTTTGCAATCTTCGACGACGCGTTCGCTTAATTTATGAGCGCGAAGAGTGTAGAAAATCGTTCGATTTGAAACGGTGCACTCGATTTTACGATATTCTATGTATACGTTCTTACCTTTCAGCGAGCTATTCATGCACATCGGGCACTGATCGTTACGGAACATGCAAGAGTAGCAGCGCTCATGGCCGCAAGTGTCAATGAGTTTTCGACGTTTACCTTTGTCGAACGAGATGCGGCAACTGGGACAGACAGAGCCGCTGGTCTCATGCTCCAGCAGGCGACGTATAGACTGTAAATCTACAAAAGAGCAAAAACTAAAATAATTATATACGCCATAGAAAAAATGCAATAAGTAAAATGTAATAAACATGAAAAAAAACATAACAAAAGATATTCAAAACCGTCACAGAAGCGAATTGTTAAACAACTTTAACACTTTATTTAATCCAATAAAGCCGTCTAACAGTGACCACAAATCACAATCAATTTAATGCAAACGTAGCAAATGAAAACCACAAGCTTAAAAAAATTATTGTATTCGTATTCATTCATTTGAAAAGTCTTTAAAATGGCGCTCAACGAGTTGAAAGCTAAAAAGCGTCGTCGTATTGTTGTTGCTCAAGCCGCGCGCTCGTTCGCTTCTCTGGATTCTGAAGGCTCCAGCGAGTGGCAGTCAAATGCATGGCTTGCAAATCGTTCGTTCGCTGAGGACAGCGAGGAAATGTTTTATGGTCACTACACACTCGAGCGATTGCTGCGCACGAATACCTTTAACGACTATTTTTAACGATTATTTTTGCGATTATTTTTAATGGCTGCAGTGATTTTCAGCGCTTATGTTCTTAATGCGCGCTCATGAAAAGCGCGTTTATTTTGACATACGCGCTACCGTCACAAAAGTCGCGAATTGACTACACTGCAGAGTTTCTTCAACTCTTATTTGCGGAAACTTTATTGTTTCCATTCGCTAAAAGCACTAATGATTGTTTTATTATTTGAGATGCATAAATAAGCAGTTAGAAGTTCGCTTCATAAATAAATAATGTACCTAATAAGAACGTCGCACTACGTAACGCACTGCGTCTGCGCGTTTTGTGCGCCAACATTCGACTGAAGTTTGACGACAACAATTAAAATGAATTATAAGCCAACGGAGGAAATATCGTATAAGCGAAAAAGGAGTTAAGTAGAGAGATAACCACGTCAAAAGGAAACGGCAGAAAGAGAGAGAGAGAGAGGTCACAAAAAAGTGTGTACTCCAAAAAGCAACCAGAACCTACAAGTGTCTCCAAGAACCTGTGTTCATTTTACGAGTGGTCGGTCGGTCCTCATGATCGTTTAAGTGTGGCAAATGATCGTGGGCTGGCAACTGTTGCGGTGTTGCCAGCGGCAATGGCAACGGCAACGGCCACGGCATCAAAAGCATACTTGAGAGGGCCGGCTCGGTGGGCAGGCCGGGCGGTTCCGGTGGTGATCGTGGCTTTCTGAAATGACTCGCTTTATGATTTCTTGTTTTTGTGCAAAGAATATCGAATGCACGAATCTTGTGCGCGGAAAATTTAGTGAAGAGATCAGAAGTTCAAAACTCTAAAGTATGGCGATGACAAAGAATGACGTGTGCTGCGATTAAAATAACTTTTTAATTTGAAGAGAAATTTCCAGAAAATCTAGAGCCAACATATCGAAAGGAAGGCTGGCTTTTGCGTTACTTGGAAGATACAAAAGCAATCTGCGGAGACCTTACATAAAATATCTGACGGCAGACATACATACATATTATGATGACAATGAAAATTATGTACAAAAATATAAAATGATCGTACAAAATACGTAAGAGAATGGGAGAAAAGTATAAGATCTCTTCTGATTGACGAAAGTCTTAAGGTTCTAATTCGTTTTTATACCTGATTTATGGAAGAAGGATCACTATTTAACGATTTCTTTATAAAGATTTATATTAAAAAGAAAGAACTTGGAGCTCAGAAATTACCCGGAAAGTGATCAGGAATGTTTAAAAGGGTAAAACAGAAGTAATTTAATATTAAAAAATTATTTAAAACATAAACATTATCCCATAGAACAAAAACTTTCAAGATGTCCTGAACTAAAAAAGATGAGAAGCTCAGAATCTTATGTGAATATAGCACAATAAAATGGCAAAATGGGCCCTCCGTAACTTCTCCTTTAGCCTTTAGAACATTTCAAGGTTTTACCATTTAAAAATATTTTCGGAAAATGCACGTACTTGACGAGGTTGCTCAACTTTGGTCGGTGAGTGAGATACGCTGCGCTGGTGCGCCGGCGCTCACAAGGAACACCGTGAGGCAGCGAACCCAAAATGAACTACTTCAGGCCAAGCGTGGGCCGACGACTTCCTCTGCACAGGTTTTTTCTACACAAAAAAAATTGCCCCAAGATTTTTGGATTTTTACGCCAGACTCGGTGTCGGCCAGACTCGGGTTAGTCAAAGCAACCTACGCAGCAAAATTTTAAAAAACTCAAAAACAAATTTTTAAAAAATTTAAAAAAAAATTAAAAAAAAAATTAAAAAAAAAAATTAAAAAAAAAATTAACAAAAAAAATTAACAAAAAAAAAATTGCAAACAAGGTGTAAAAAAGAACAAGAAGTAACAAAGGTGGCAACGGTGCAACTTTTATGACTCAAATATTTACGTTAGCATGAGTTTGAAAAAATATTTGAATGAATTTGGTCGTTGCAAATTTTGAAGGCGCACAAAAAATTACTAAATTTTTTTCCAAAAAAGTTGCCAGAAAAAATTTGGCGTGCAACAAAAAAGAAAAACGGCAAGTGGGGAAAAATGAATGAAACCCACGCGGACAGCGAGACAGTGTTCGAGAAGGCTCAACACTCAACATGTTGGTTGAGGAGACGGTATGCGTGTGTGTGTGTGTGTGTGTGTGTGCGTATGTCTGTCTGCGAAAAATCTACCTACACCGAATTTTTTGTCGTTTAATTTTTCAGCTTTTTTTAATGGTTTTTTCGTCGAGTCTGGTTTTTTGTCGTTTGCGATCCTGCAACCCACGGACGACGGCTCTTGTAGACAAGATTGCGCTTTGAATTGTGCTCATGCTGTTTTTGTTGTTGTTTTTTTTGCATGCATACTCTCCTCGCATGAAAGTTGTTCATTCTTTGAAGATTGTAAAAAAGATTGCCGGAAGTTTTGAACTTTTTAGTTTTCTTTTGTAATTCAAAAAGTCATAAAATTGCAGCGACTCTTCCGAAATAATCTCCTGTCCAGAGGGTAGAGAGCAGAGCTCCTCAGAGATTTCCGAACAGTTCCAGTAGCTTTTCTTTTAATTGAATCTAATTCATTTGATCTGCGTTTGTGGCCGCAGCGAAGTTTGCATCAAATTAAATTAAAGTCGTTTACGCGTGGCGAGATTCACGAGATTCTTCAGTTCCGTCGACCCCACGATGTTGCCAGATGGTTGCGAGTGATGAGATTTATATCAGTTAAATAATAAAATCGTCCGCAAAAGGGACTTAGAAATGAAAATAAGTGAGGGAGAGAGAGAGAGAGACAAAGAAAATTAAAAAAAATTAAAAAAAATTAAAAAAAATAATTAAAAAATAATTTTAAAAATTGGGGGTTAAAAATTAGTCACTTTGTAGAATTTTGTTCTTCGAAAATCATTAAAATATTGATTCAAATGTTATTTGATTCATAACGAAATTTAACCAAGTTTCAGAGGACTCAATGAATACTGAATGGCGTTGCCAACAGCACTAAAAGAAAGAAAGAAAGAAAGAAAGACTAAGCATGACAAATCGAACACGATAAACAACATGACAAGTGACATTCCATGCGTCACCTACAGCGTTTGCAGCTCAGCTCGTTCATCAATCGCCATCAGCGCGCGTAAAGTTCATGAAGTGTCACCAGCAGCAACGACCGGCAACGTCGAAACGACGATTCTTCAGACAAACGTATTCAGTGATTTCATTGCAGAGTTACAGAATACGCTTTGATGATTTTTTTCGGATTTTTGGGGGGGTTTTTTTTCTCGCTCTGTCAAATCAAAATCAAGTGAGAGGTTAGTCCGTTGTCCGGTCCATTTCGTGGTGATGGGAGCAAATGAATGAATGAATGCAAATAAATACTCTAAATAAAGTGTAGGATGACTGACATTGTTGTTGTTGTTAGTCTTGTTGTTCCTTTTGTTGTTGTTGTTGTTGTTGTTGTTGTGGTACAACGACCGCCTGCTGTTAGAAAAGTTGTTCGCATTTAGTAATTGCCAGCGACAGTAGTTAAGTCGAACAGCTGTAAGCGGCGGGCCCACGATCCGTAACAGCAACAGCAATAAAATTTAGAGGGAAAATGACAACGACGATCTAGGGTTCGTTGGTTTGAAAAGGGGCAAAAACAAAAAACGACCAGACCATAGACTTTTTTTCTTGCATGAAAAAACAAGTGTAATTTTTTCAGTGCAAAAAAAATAGTTGGACATTCTAGTTGCTAGTTGTTGTCACTCCTTTTATTTAATCGTTGCTTTAGTAGCTCTAACGAATACACACATATTTGTTACTCGTAGCTGCTTACTCGTAGCTGTTAATATTACAAGAATTAAATAAAAGTAATAAAAAATATGTACCTCTCCGTATTTTATGACAATAACATATTATTGTTGTTGTTAGACATTGTTTTGCTGTCGATAACAGTGCAAGGGGAAGGGAAACAAGGAGCGAGGGGTTGTTCTGAGAGCAAGGCATGGCTCCTTGTGTAACCGTCTGCAAAAAAGAGGGGTTGCCAACATGCCAACAATTAATAAATAAAAAAAAAGTAACTGCATACAATAAAGTATAAATTTGCATATGACTTATGGCTGATCTTGTTGTGGTCGTTGTTGTTGTTGTTGTTTTTGCTGCCGCTGACATCACTACTGCTGCTGCTGCTGCTGCTCTTAACAACCAATTGACATTTCATTGTGTTGCAATTTTTCTAAACAGTTGCAGTTCTTCCTTTTTCTCCATTGTTTTCTTTGAAGCTTTTTAAAAAATTTTTTTTCTAGTAATTTTTGCGAATTTTTTTGGTATTTTTTTGTAACGGACGCAGTACTTGCAGAAGTCATCATTAAAATATGTAAAAATGTTAAACATTCATCCCTTCCATTTTATTATTTCTTACAATGGACTAAATTTTTTTTTCTTACGTTAAACGTAACTGGTTATGTTTTTTGCGCTTGCATTTCATAAAAACTTTTTTGTTGCTTTTTATGCTGAAGCGCATCGAAGACAACAGTCGTATATTTGTCTTTATTATATATAAATGGTCTTTATATTATCGTATATGTATGTACGATAATACGATATATACGATATATAAAAGTATACAAATTTTATAAACTTGAGTGTAGCGAATAAATTTTGAGAAGCATTTAAAAGCTTCGTCTTATGTAAAATAATTGATTTTATAAAAAGAAAAAATGTAAAATTAGTTAATACTAAAACCGTATTCAATATCCAAACCACTTTTTCACAAATCTTAACAGACCAAGTCTATCCGTTCTTAGCTAAAATTTTCTGTCCAAAGACTGTTAAACTGTGAAATATTTTTCTTTCTTTAGAGTTTTCGAAAATTTTCTGTTCTGTTGTTTTCTTAATAGTTTGTACTTTTTTCGTTGAGTCGTTTCAATACATACTTTGCTTTTATGTAAAAAGTCTTCACAATCAAGATATTGCGATTTTCACAGTTGTTCGAGCCTTTCAAATTGCGCCATATTTCCATTATGCACAATCTCTCTATCATCACGCTAAACGCCTTAAGTTTTTACATTTCTCTTTCTTACGTCAAAAATTAAACGGTACTCGAATTTAAATTTTAAGGTAAACCGACAACAACTCGACAACAACAACAACAATAACAACAACACCAGTAAGCAGCATAAGGCAATGCAGCATTCTTGAAGCGCAACTAAAGCACTAAAGGTTCAGCAAAAGCATGACGTATGAACGTACATACGTACGAGTATTTTAAGCGGACAACTGAAATTATTACCGTTATATGCAGCTTGGGCATAAAGGTCTGTCTCTGTTATCAACAGAGAAAACCGGAAAAATTTTACCACTTCGCTGGAAGTAATAGCAAAAGTATCACAGAAGTAAAGAAAAAGTTCTGCAAAAAAAACCACAAAATCTCTTTTTTACGGCAAAACGAAAAAGAAATCGTTTTAAGAAAAAAAGATGAAGCAGGAAACATAAGAAAAAAAGGAATTAAAGTCGGAAAAAGAAAAAAAAAGAGTTGATGATGGATGATGCAAAATTTATAAAGGAAAAAGGCTTGATTTGATGGTGATTAAACGAACGAAGGAAGGTAAATTAAAATCTTCTGAATTATATATAAAAAAAAACTGTTGATGTGATGCGAAATCACCACACTTTAAAAAAAAAGAGAGAATTTATAATAAAAACGCAAAAGATTTTCACAACACACAAAAGTAAAAAGTAGCGGAAAAAAGGGGACAACAAATGACCGCCGACCACTAACATGAAGAAGACACCGGCTGACTTTGTTGACTAAAAGCTGAATGAATAACTCAATGCGTGGTCAATTTCTTGGAAGCGTTAACTAAAAGTTTGTTAAAAATAAAGAAAAAAACCAAAAACATTTGCCAAAAATATACATAAAAACCTTAAAAAATTAATGAGGAAAAAAACTTGTTGGATTTTGTGGAAGTTAAGTTAATAAAAAGAAATCAGTTTTGCTGGCAAAACAATGTTGCTATTGTTGTTGTTGTTATCTGCAGGTTGTTTCTCTTTTTTATTTATTTCAAGTATAAACGGTTTTTGGTTTGTTGGTTGTTGTTGTTGCTGTATGGGAATATATCGTAAGTCGGCGTTGTTGTTGTTGCTTGAAACCTTGATTTATGTAAAGAGATTTCAAAAAACGATATTTTACTTTTATATTGTTGGGCCCGTAACGAACGACTGCACGAATAATATTTCGATGGCGGAACGTAATGAAAGAAAGAGTAAAGAGGTTGAAGTGTGAAGAGGCAGATACTTGAACAGATGTCAGCTGGCGAGCTAAAGGTTTAAAACGTGCTTGGCGCATTGCAACAAATTGAACTTTTTGGTCTTGCCTCTTGCTTGACCAGCAACAGCAGCATCCGAAGAAAGAGGCTGGTTCGTTAGGATCAGGATGGTCTGTCTGCCAGTCCAGTCCAGTTCGTCTGTCTACCTGTCTTTTGGCACAACAAATCTATTGATCGATTGTTGAATGTTGGTCCTTCCATTTTTTGTGAATTATGTTTTTCGTATAAAAAGAATATTATTTAGATTATTTTTATAAAGTTAAGCAAGGTTTCACTCGAAACAGACAAGCTGGATTTGTCTTCTTGGGCTTCTCTGCATGCCTGCTGTATTTTCTTCACTCGTCTATTTCCTCCCTTCCCTCCCCCTTCAGCCTTTTCCCTCCAACGAACTGTTTATATCAACGCCAACCTACTGATATTCAAGTCGGGCTTAATTAATTATTGTCTATCGAACACATAATCTTCCTAAAAAATAAATATAATAAAAAACTTAAACAAAAATCGAAACTTATTATCATCATAAACACAAATGGAAAGAAAGTAATAACCCTGGCAACCCTAGATTTCCTGGCTTGTGAGCGTTTGTTTTTGTCTTATTTTTGCTCTGGGCGACGACGTTTTAAATTTTATGCTTGAACTTTGAGTTTGTCCAACAAATTATAAATGATGGATGAATTATAAATTGCTTTTTTGTTGATTATTTTTATTATTAAATTTGAAAATTTAAATTTGAATTCATACATATTTGATGTGTTTTAATTTCAGGTGAAAATACTCGTTTATTCGTTTTTGTTACATTTTACTACTCGTTATTTTTAAATAATTTCTGTTAGCCTTTAACTCTGCTATTCATTTTGCTCTGTTAACTTATGACCTTAAAATGTTAACAATTCGCATTAGCTAATTCTGCTCTTAATAGCTGTTAAGCTGTTTCTTAATGATGCGAGTAAGGCCCTGCGTACAGAGTGTGATACTGTTAACAAACGATGGAGAGTTGCTCTGTAATTCTATGGACAAAAACAGCTTCTGCTGTTAGTTAAATATACGCTGTTAGTTAAATAGACGCAGTTAAGTTCTTCTGTTAACTCATGAGTTATGAATAAAACTGATTTTTTCAAAGTTTACGATATTTTTCCAAAAAAACCATTATTTGTAATTGTTTTTTTTTTACTTTTTTAAGTAAAATTTTTTTTAAGAACCGTAAAAAACTTGCAGCATAATTTTACCCATTCTTTCAACAGGTAGAAACATCCACACCAAATCAACCGTTGCTCTCTCTTTTTTTGTTGTTGCTCTGCTGTTCTTTTTTAAGGTAAAGTTGATTGAAATCTCTTGAGAATTGCCGCATGCCAAAACCAAAAAACGCCATAACAAAACAAAAACAAAAGCAAAAATAAAAATAAAAACCAACTAAAAATAAGAAAATTTTTTGAAGCAGCACACATTTTTCTAAGAAGCCCAAACAAAGAATTAAAGTGGAGCAAAGCAATAATAAAGCTACTTGTTGGGCACTCTTGTTCTTCTTGGTTGTGGTTGTTTTACGGCAGGAAAGGTATGGGTAACAAAGTCGAATGCAGCAATAATAAGAATAGCAATGACAAGAAAATAAAACAACGACAACAGCAACAGCAACAGCTACATCAATAGCAATAGCAATAAATCAGGAACGTTTCAGAATAAAAAACTAAAATAAATCATAAGATAAAGTTTAAAAATAATTCCTAAAAGTGAAAACGGAAAACCTTAAAAAATTAACTAAAACTAAGAAACAATATTAAAATAAAGAATTGGTTCAAATTAATTCAAATTACAAAAAAAAATTCAAATGCAAATTAAAAAACGCTAAGTTTAATTCATTTCTCTTTATTAATTATTTAAAATGAACTGAAGCGCATGCGAAACGTGAAAATCGCTGGCGATTCAAAATTATTCAAATTAAATCAGAAGCTCTGCACGATACTCTTGCTACCTTTGTATCTCAAAGATACAAGTACTATGAACTTCGTAAAGCTAGCGCTAGCGACTACTTTGAGCTCATCTGCAAGCTATTAATTTTTCTGTTTTCCTGCTTTTTCTATTCTCACAACGATTTAATTTTAAAACTTTGAACGAGTAGTCACGACGCTATTCGCAGCATTACCTCACGCTCACGTCGAGATAGCGAGTCATCAGGTTTCATCATACACACTGTAGATACGATAAAGAGTCAGCAATTTTCATTAACTATTCATGAGATACAATCGAACAGTCGGCGAGATACTCGTACATCGTCATCGCTGAATCGGCTGCAATCAGAAACTGTTTATTATTGTATAGATTGTACATCTTTTGGATGCATTAACAATCTATCGAGTGCATCGACTACTATTTCCATTTGATACATTGAAAATCTCGGCGTTACATTAACAATCCATTAGATACTTTGATAATGTGTTGCATGCAAGCAGTAGCAATGTCAATCTATTGGATACATTAGCAATCTATTGGATCTTCGTTAATAAGCGAGTTATTGATATCGTTGCGGAGACTTCCTAATTACGTATAAACGGGCAGATATATTTATTTAAAAGAAAAAAGAGCAGGAAGTTAAGAGGGAAAAAGGGGACTTTTCAAAATATCGAGTTTACAATAAATTTTTAAATAATCAAAAAGATAAATGCTTTAACGAAAACTTAAAATTTTGTTCAATAATGCCGTTTTTGGTCCTCAGCAAACTACGTCTGTCGTCCCTTTGACTCCTTCTATTACTTTTTTGGTTACGCCACTGATTATTTGATTTCATAAAAATGAGTCAAAGGATGAATGATGAACCCATAGAATAAGAAAAAAAAATTACACGACTCAAAAATTAGTCTACAACGATTGAAAGCATTGAGGAAAGATGAGAAGTCAAAATAAATAAAATTTTTATCAGAAAAAAGATGTAAAAGACTGACTATAAACATCAACGTACATATAAAAGCAGTTAATAAAAAACTTTAACATTGAAAAGAACAATTAAAATGTGGCACATCGTTTGTTTTGAGAAATATTAAAAATGCCCATTAATTCCTGGAATATTAAGGAACAGATTTTTGTTAAGTTTTCGTTCGCAAGAGTTACGTTTTTTGGTTTAATTTTTTTTAGGGTTTTATCCTGTTTTTTAAGTTTTCATGTTTTTCTACTATCATTTCATCAAAATTTTCGAATTGTTGTTTGTACACTTTTTACACAATCTTGCTTTTAACAATTAAAGTTACATCTTAACTCACTTTTTTAAATTTTTAAAAATTTTTAGTGTCAAAGCATTCCAAGTACTAAATGAGAAAAATTGCTTGTTCCATTACGTAATCACTGAGTGTATGTATTACTTCAGCTCTTTTTCCCCACTTTTTAATTAATTTGAGTTAATCGCTTTTGCAAATGAACTCTCCAATCGATGCTCAAAGATAAAGAGACCAGAAACGAAAGAAAGACAGAAACCGAAGAAACAAATGCATTTTCAAATGTTGTAATAATCTCAATCCTTTTTCACTGAAATCAATTTTTATTTTCGATTAAGTTCAAAAGCTTAGCATTTTTTTGAATTTGTTGGTCAACAACTGGTTACTAGATTATTCGCATGTTGAGTCGATTACTCGCAGCTGTTGGTGCTGCTCACGTTGAACCGTTTGGAAGTCAATTAGTTCTTAATTGATTTAAAAAACTGTGCACGAAACGCGAAATACGTTCGTTTCGGGGAGAAGTTAATAAATTAGGTTTTTTGTGCTCTTGTTTTTTGCCAAATTTGCCAACCAGAAAAGTTGCAAACTTGATTGCAGCAAAAAAAAAACAACGAAACCGAATCGATAGAAACGAAAGCAAGCAAAGTCGAAAATCATGATATTCAGCAGCATTCTTGCAGCTCTCAATCGGCGGCCAACAAGTTGTTAACTTGATTCGTTTTTGTCTTTAAGTGGTTTTGCCTTTAAACACTGCAGCGACGTGTTCGCAGCTGATTTAAATCAATCGAAGAACTGATTCAGTATGCAGCACTGTTTATGTTATCAACGATTTATTACCAATTTATGCTACTGTTAATAAATTAACAAAAAAAAGAAAAAAAACCATTACGAACGTTTTATACTTTATAGAAATTAGAGGCGTGAAAATATTCTGGAAATTTGGAACAAATTTGGAAATTTGTTTTTTTGAACATGTTCTCGAAAAATGTACGAAAGCCTTTTTAGGTTTAAAGCCTTTTAGATTTCAAATTTTAAAAAATTAAAAAAAGGAAGAAAAAAAAATCGCACAAAGGTTAACTTTTGAAAGTACTTATTTTTGCATAATAATTTTTTTCCCAGAAATTGTATTTGTTTTTGCAAAAGATCGTTGCTGATCTCATGTTATTTGCTTTTATATTCAAGCGTAATTGTTAAATAAATAAACGTGCCTCAATAGACAAAATGACAATTTACTAAATACACTTTAAGTCATTAATGTTAAGAGATAAAATCAATACACAAAGAGCTAAAATTTACTCAAAAAAAAAAAAAAAAAAAAAAACAACTTATTAACAAACTAAACTTATTAAATTTTGTGGTTAAACTGTTGAAGTAACAAAATGCCATTAAAATCGTAAATTTCTAAAAAAAAACCAAGAATAGTTTCAAAGAAAAGTTAAAATTGATTTTTCAATTTTCAAATTAAATAAATTTGTTTTGATTTATTATAATTAAGAAAACCAACAATTTTAATATGATTTGTCGAAAAGAAAATGACAAAAAAAGAGATCTTAGCAGTGTTGCCGACAGTATTGCATTCACTCTGTTGTTAATTTGCACAATAAAATTGCCAAAAATACCGACTGACGAGTTTTCGCCGCAATTTTGCAGGAATTTTATTATACTTTTTGGCTTGTTTTTGTTCGTCTGTCGGACTTTGTACCATCGGGACGACGACCGGTTGTTGCACTCTACGATTTCGGAGGAAAACTTCACCACAAAAAAAACAGCTGAGAAGTTTTTGTAGGAGTCAAAAAAGAAACGTGATTAACAGAATTATAATAGATTTTTCAGACAGTTTTTACATGACAAATGAGATTTTGTGACAAAAGTGTCGGGCATTTTTTCTCTGTGCAAAATTATTCTTTCATTTCAACAAATGCTATTTATACTACTATGCTTTTCGCAAAATTCACAGAAACTACTAGTTTTTTACTATTATTCTATGAAATTATGAAATTTACGCGTCTTTTCGAACGAGTTTTTACGGTCTTACTGTGTTAACCTCAAAAAATCCTTAAGCCGGGATCTGCTTCTTTTGTGTCGGTCTGAGTGAGTGAAGAGTTACCATCATATCAGATTATGCATGACGGTTGGTTGGTTGGTCATTAAATCAGACAGCAGTCAACAAGTCAACAAGAATTTATGACTTCGTTTTATTTTTATAATTAAGAAAGAAGGAAAGAAAGAAAGTAAGCACGACAGAAAGCAAGACAAAAAGCTAAAGAAAATTGCAGAACGCGTGGATGTTTAGAAACCAAACAGAAAAGAACGAAAAATGTGTTTTGTAAGCCGGTATCTTTGACGGCAGTAAAATTCATTAGCGCAAGCTAATCATCAGCCCAAATGTTATACAAATATTTGCACAATTCATGCAAGAGCGCAAACTGTGTAGGCTTAGAAGTGGGAGTGGCAAACGCGACGGTATGACTGATAAAAAGAGTATTAAAAATGGTGCGATACCAGTACTAGTTTTCTAGCATTTTATGACTGCGGATGCTGATAAGCCACAACCAACAACCACTCACAAAAAGTGTATGAGAAAAATTACGATAATGAGGAAAATAATTTTCTAAGTAATTACTTTTAAATTAATAATATGGAAAACTTATGGTTAAGTATACATAAAGAGCATGAGATACCTTCGGTAATTCAGTTGAGTAACTTATCGGTTGGTTATTCAACCTTTCGCTCAACCAGTACGGTCTTTAGTTAGTTCATTCAGCTCACTCAGCTTCACCTCACTCTTATTTAACTATCTAATTTTGGACAATTAGTTCAATTCAGCTACGTAATTGCTTAGTTAACATTAATTCAGCTCTTTTATAGATAAACTTTTTGATTTATTTGCTTTTTCAAATGCTGGTCAATCACGTAGTTTTTAATCCTTACCATTCAGCTGATGTTTTTGTAGTCATTCAGCTACTCGCTCAGATTTGCTCTGAACTAGTCATAGACAGTCAGTCATACGGCATATTCATTCAGCTGTTCATTTAGCTTTTATTGTTTAGTCGTATATAAATACGAGCATTTCAATTATTAATTCAGCTAGTCATTCTGGTAACTATGCTATTTTGCCAATCATCAACAATTCATCCCATCATTCAGCAAGTTATTTTAGTTATTAACATTTCAGCAGGTCATTCAGCAGCTCATTTTGCGCTTCATTCAGCTTATCATTCAGCCAGTCATTTAGTTCAAACTCATTTAACAGGTCATTCAGCAGCTTATTCCGCGATTCATTCAGCGGAATATTCAACCTGTTATCCTCTATGTAGTTATTCGGTACATCTTTTAGGCAATCATACCCGTTTAAGCAATTCAGCTAAAAAGCCCCAGAGCTCGTCATCCAACCAACAATTTAATCAGTTAGTAGTCCAACAGTGACTTCATCACGTACTCAATTCAGCAATGACTGCAAAGAGTACATATTGTACATTGTGTGTACTTTTTGATTTATTGTTTTTAAAGTTCAAACCTCGGTTACGGTAGGTACGATTCCAGGTGCTTCTAATGAATCCGGTGACGCCGTAGCATGTTATGGGGAGTTAAGGCGCGACTGTGACGACTCCAGCCGGAGTGCACAACTCAGTTACGTAGAGTACATAGAGCACAACAATTGTTGTGCCTGGACCAAATCAGTTCATCAGACTCAATCTCACGAATTTAAATTTTGCACATTTTCTTTGCTTCGACTTCATGAGTTATGAGTTTCGTCGTTCGTTTCGTTGCCTTTCGAAATGTTTAGACGACTTTTATTTATTGTTTCGATGTTGCTTTTATTTATTTTTTTTTTTGCTTTTGCTAACTTTTGTGCAAAGCCTTTTTTTGAAATAACGTTTTTTTACTAACGCAAAAGTCGTGTTATTTTTATTTATTGTGCTAACGGTGAGTAGCACATAAATTTGAGGCAGTTTTTGGGGTCTTCTTTAATGAATTAAAGCAGACACGAGAGTATAAAAATTGTTAAATTAAACCATTTATAATTTTTGACAGCAGATTTTCTGGCTTTTTGTTTTCCAGAAATTAATACAAAAATTTCGCAAGTTCGAAAGCATGAAAAGAAATTACAGAGATTAAAAAAAAAAAAAAAGAAAATAATTTTAATCTTTTGGTCTTAAGAGAAGCCCAAAAAAGTGGCCTTTGCTTGAAGTAGTTTCTGCTTCAGTGATTTTTTCCAAGTTGTTGGTTGCTCTTTAGAGAAATCAGTGGGTATTTCTTAATTTATTAATTAGTCTTGACGTCAGCCCTTTCTTTTTCTTTTTCTTCTTTATTTTCATCTCATCTTTCTTTTCTTTTCATTCCTTTTTTTTTTGTTGGTATGATCATTCTGGCCGATGCCGTGATTGTTCACTTTCATTCCATCAATTTTTATTAAGAACTTGTGAAGGGTTTGCTGCTACTTCTTCTTCTTGCTTAAACATTTCAGTTCATTGGCAAATACAGTTAGTTGTTTTTTTTTCTGTTACTTAATTAAGTTTGATTTTTTGTTGCTGCCGGATTGCATTTTAAATTCGGTTGTAATTTAATCTTCTTGACGTTCGACAACATGGTTTTTTGAAGCGTGGTAATTGCGGGGCCATTTTAGATTGTAAATTCTTAAAAATTGTAGATAGCGAGTAAGGAAAGAAGTAGCGAGTGTTTTGCAACTAATTAGTAATTTGTAGTTTAATAAACCTTGACGTAATGATTTAAGGCTGAATTTATGAGTGCTTTTGAACGGATCAAGAAGCAATTTTGCAAAAGGGTGCCGATTGGGAGATCACCATTTAATAATTTTCTATTTATCATTGTACATTTTTCTTTCAACTAAGAAAGAGACTTCAGTTCAAAGAGTATCTTAATATACGAGTATATGCCTCAAAATGAATACACAACGAAGGAATTTTATTAGTTCGAAGAATAGAGTTTTATGTGAATTGAGTGGAGGAAGAGAGAGAAACGCCATCTATCTCTCCTCTTAATCGTTCCACCAACTCGTTGAGCTGTCTCTGAAATTTGCGCCATTCAATCGTCAGTGGCACACAAACAACAACATCTGTTAAGAGACCTCGAGACATTTCGCACATGTTCGCGCTTTAATTCGCGTATGACCCACATTTTCTGAGACACAAAATCTCTACTCGCTATTTTCACGCATGAGCAATCGAAGTGAGCGCAGTGAGAGCAATGAATTCTTTTCATTTTAAGTGTTAAGTGCCGCCTGCTGCCCGTTAAAGCCAGTCACCATAATTTATTTGACAAAATGAAATCACGCGAATTTTTTTATTTGCATTTAAAATGTGCAAAAATAAATGTGTAACAATAGTAAACGGAAAACCAACAACAACAGCGACAACGACAATAGCGGAAGGCCGGAAATGGAGCGCAAACTCGTTTAAACACGGATGGACCGACGGACGAACGGATACATGCTTACACTGACAATACAAACGAAATGAATAAATCAAAAGAGAGACTTCCGGTGCAAGTCTCACGCGCGTGTGTGTGTCACTATGTGTCACCTCCAGCGGTAACTCTATTAGCCCACACTGGGCGCTCACAAAGAGTGCGACGATTGTTACCGAATTCAGCCGATCGCGGGCGATCAGGTTTGATTGAGCTTATGCGTACCAAAGTAGATCAACTCGATGGTGACGGATCCGTTTCGCTTAAGCGCGATGCTGTGTGCAGAACTGAGCAGAGTGGGAGGAGGAGTTGTGCGCGCAGGAGTTGAAAGCTTTACAAAAAATTATTTGATGGAAACACATGCATTCGATTGCAAGAGCGTGACGAAATGCATAAATTAAGAAACAGACAAATATTTAAATTCAAATCAAAATTGATTTAATGTGACCATTATAGTAATGGCTGCTAGCGAAAATCGACTAAAGCTTATAGGAATTAATATGCATATATCATGTTGGTTTGATCGTCGTTTTTAGTTTTTCTCTGAATTTATTTTTGATAACACTTTTCGTTGCTTCGAAACCCACACTTAAAATCTAGAGCTAGATATTACGTTTGGCTACGCATTTTCTATTTCTTGTTTTTTTTTTGACAATCATTTATGTGTTGCTTCGAAATAATGGCAAAAACTGTCTCGAATGTGTTACCAATAGATAACACTCTGTAGTAAAAACAAATTATGTAGAAAATACACTTTAAATTAAAGATAAAATAAAAGTTTTAAAGTTATCAAAACGCTAAAAATGCTCACAAAAAGTAAAGAGAGTTTCTTCAATCCTTCAGTATTTGGATCCGCATTTTCCTTAAAATATAAACCGGCTGGCGCCAATTTTTTTTTATACGACCAGTCATAAAATGCTTTCTGACTGCTTAGAAAATTTATGATTTGAAGAATTTTATCATTATTAATCGTACATTTAACAAAACAAAATAAACGCTATTAAAAATCCATAAAAAGAAAGAAAAATCCATAAAGATTACTTCAAAATATCGAAATCATTATCATCACATGATTTTATGATTTTTTAATGAGGATATAAAAACTTCGGCTTCGACAAAAAATCTTTGAGAGCTAGCTTCGGTTTCACTTTTACTTAACCTACTTTAAGTCGTTCGGTACCAGAAGCTCTTTTCCATATTCAATCATCATCAACATCATATTCATCATCATTAATGGCGATGATGCAAAGCAGGAAAAGGTAGGTATGTCAAAGTATGTACGTACATTTGTATAGCATTATATCGATGGCTGATGATCACTGAGATGCTCAAATTTAACTTTTTGCTTTAAAGTAAAAAAATATCAATGCAGATTTTGTCAATACCGTGTCAATAAAGAAAGAAATTAATTCAAAACCAGTTCAGTTAAGATTTCATTCATAAAAATCCATGATAACGAACCCACGCACTCAAAGCAAGCGAAAGGAAAACCCATGGAAGCTACAGAATGTACTGTATATATGTTTAATATACATAGAGTAATATTTGGGTCCCAAAGATACCAGACGAAAGATTAGTGTTAATTTCAACGTTCTCTCAGAGAGCATTTTTGGTTAAATTCTTTGAAATCTATTATCTCTTTTAGCACATCAGCGAGTAAAAGTAAAAGAACTAGTAAACAAATTCGTGGCACTGTTATCGATATTATTACCTACTACGGAGTTTTTTGTTGTTATTGTTCTTGTTCACAGGAAGCTCCGCATCAATCACATTTAGTATTGCCAACGTTTCTTGACTGCATTAAAATGACTTTTGAAATTTTATAAGATTCGGAAATAATTAAATTTGCATTTTAAATATTTTTGATAAAAATACAACAACAAAAGCCTACACGTAGTAAAGTTTCATTGAAGAAAAATCAGCATGTGGGTTGTTCTGTTGCTGTGTTGAAAGTGTTGGCGACGAGGGCGGTTGCGCGATGGCGTTAGTCTGCATTCTGTGTGTTTGCAGCAACAATGAATTTCCTGTCTTTTGCATGCTGTATGTTGTTGTTGTTGTTGTTGCATGCTGCATATACGTATGTTGTTAGCAACTCTTTGTTGCTGTGGTTTTTGCAAGCACGAAAAAAAAAACGAAGGAAAAACCATAATAACAACAACAACCGCAATTAGTTTATACACAGCTAATGCTGACATAAGAAGTGTGTTGTACTACAATGAAAAAGTTATACAAAACCCACAACAGCAACAACAACAACAACAACAACAGCAACAGCAGCAGCACCAGTTGAAGTCTACGGCCTGCCTACGCGCATGCGCGCGCATTGAACTTGAAATTCGAAGAGCTTTTCACAATGGCCTGATGCGTCGGCGGCGGCGGCGGTCGAGGACCGCAGCTAAAGAGACTCTTAAAAGACCACAACAACGATTACAACAACAACAACAACATTTTAGATCTACAACAACAACAACAACAACAGCAGCAGCAGCAAAAACATCTGCAGAAGATATCGCAAAACATTGTGCGTATGTCATGCAAGCATAAAAAAATAAATGACGTTTTTCTTACGCTCTTTTATTTAAAATACATAAACACTTTTGAAAATACTTAATTTTTAGAAGTCTGTACCTAATGTTTTGCTCTGCAAAATTTTATTTTTAAAAATTTTTATTATTTTTACATTTTTTTTTTGTTCGTTCTATTATTCGCCTTGAATTTTTTAATTATTCCTCATAACTTTTTATTAAGTAAATTAGCATTGTTGAGTTGATTGTTGTCGCTGTCGCTGTTGTTGTTGTTGTTGTTGTTGTTGTCGTTCGTCGTCTGGACGCCATGTGGCTGTCTCGTCCCATCAGTTGTCGGCTTCCTTCTTCTCATCCATTGTATCGCGCTGACATTGAGGTTATTCTTTTAATTTGCATGCGATTTGCGATCTGCGATCATTCGTGCATTTGTTAATCCTCGCAGTATGAATGAATGAATGAATGACAGAGTGATTGTGGAGAACGAATGAATGTGTGTGTGCATTACGTATCGCTCGATCCGATCCGATGCAAAGCGAATCGTTTCATCGATCGATCGATTGATATCGAACGTGGCTTTATTTCTTTGAAAAAAACGAATGCATTTAGCTCGAGATAAATTTTTTATGGCCTCTCATAAAAGGTTTTTTTGTGTTGTTATTTTTTCTTACTTTTTTTATTACTTCAGTGATAATGATTGTTGTTATTGTTGATTCTACAGTTTTTTCAAGACTTGAACAAAAGCATGAAAAGTACAATAATAAAAGTACAAAAAAATGAAAAGTTGAAAATTGGAAAAAGTTGGTGACGACGAGAAAAGAGTGGTAAAGAAGGGTGTAGAGAAATGATTAAAAAATATTAAACTTCTTAATATTTGGAAGAAGCTTCGTCAATCGAGAATTACTTTAAAAAAATTAATACATATTGTTTAAAAAAAGTTAAAGTTTAAAAAATGTAAAAGACTGAAATGAAAAAGAGTAAAAATATGACTGAAGATTTATTATCAAAAAGTTGAAATTTTTAAAATTTCCAGGGGATTTTCCTGTGATTTCATGGGATTATTTCCAGTGTGAGAAATTAAAAAGAACGAGACGAGAACGAGAAGTGTGGAAAATCCTAAACAAAAGCAAGAAAAATGCAAATGCCAGAAAAGGAAGAAAAGAAAAGCTTTGAGAAAAGCAGAGGAAGGGAGACAAGAAAAGAAAATAAGCAACATTGAAAAATTTACATAGGTCTAACACTGTTCCTTTTTCTCCTGAAGGTTGGCCGGCGGCACCAGCATTATCATCATAATTTTTTAACATTGTTTTTTTTTTGCACTTTTATTTGCATGCAATGCAATGCAAACTTTACAATGTAAAGCTGTCTAGCTATAAATTTTGTGGCAACGAAATTAATTGCTGCATCTTTTTGTGTTTTTTTTTTTAAGTTACAATTTTGTGTCGAAAAAATGAGCCACTGAAAATTAATTTTCACTTTGCATGCAAAGAAAATGCTAAATAAATTTGCACTTTATTTCATTTCAAACGCAAGAAAATTTGAGAAAATGTCAAAGAAAAAAAAAGAAAGGAAAAATTTTCTTCAACAAGAAGCAGAAGAAGAAGAGAAGGAAAGGAAAGAGCATTAGCAACTTTTCACTTGACATTCAGCGCGGAATTTGCATAGATTAAAAGTGTTTAACACAACTTGGCGGCAGCACTTGGTGTCAGTTTAAGCCTAAATACCAGCATGTGTGTGTATGCATGTGTGTTAGCTTTATTTTGCACATTTCTTAGAAAAAATTGCTAATAATATGCATCGGTTTGTGACGGTTTTTTTGACGGATTTTCTTGCGTTTTTGGCTGGCATTGCTTGACAGACAAAGCTTTGGCTTTCACTTCAACGTTCAACGTTCATTTTGAGATAATGTGAGATTATCATGACACAACAACAATAGGAAGAATGTCATTATATTAACAACAACAACAACAACAACAACAACAACAACAACAACAACAACAACCACCACCACCACCAGTAGTAAGCAAAAGATCATTTGCAAACAGCAAGACGTCAAGGAAAAACGCAAGCGTTATAATTTTCCTGCATTTACCACAACAACAATAACAACAACAACAACTACAACAAAAACAACAATAACAATAACAACAACAACAATAACAATAAGAACATCAACAACTACTACAGCTACTAAAAGTAGGTACCGACGCAGGCTCCTGCCGTGTAAATTTAAAACGTTCTCAGTTGAAATTTATTTGACTTCTGTTCAGCTTTTGGCCTTAAAATGATGTGCTAAGTGTGCGAGTATGCAGCAACGGCGTATTGTTTTTACGCGTTTTTTCAACCTATTTCTGAAGAAGTCAACCAAGTTCTTACTTTATTTCTTTATACCTACTTTTTATGCCTTAAATATTTTTCTTTTTGCTACTTAAAAACTGGTTTAAACTTGTTCGTACTGATGACGATGATGATGATTCTCTGTTTTTCAGTTGGATTCTGTTTCAGTTACGGTCTTTTTCATTTGACCTTTTTGGGTTTTTTTTTTTTTTTTGGTTTTTTTGGTGTCTGTTGGTAACTTTGCACCATTGAGGAGAACTCTCTCTCTCTCTCTCTCTGTTCTGGCAGCATTGAATTGGCAACACTTGCCTTGCGTGCCGGCAGGAAGTTCAATCAACATGCAATTAAATTTAATACTTAAAGAGCAGGAGAAAATGCAGTAGATGAGGTTGAAGAAGAAGAAGAAGGTAATCAACAACAACAATATACACAAGTAGTTATTGTCTGCAACTTTAGTGTATCATATGGATTTCGTTTGGTATCAGTAACCAAACGACCAACTTGCGTTGACCAACAACACGAGCGTGCACTTTTGAGGTTTCCGATTAATGGCGGCTGTTGTTGTTGTTATTGTTGTTTGAGATGGTTTTAATACTTTGATCTGGCCCAATTGTATTTCGTTTTTAACGTACAAGGAGATATGAGTACACGTATGAGTACAGAGTAACAAAATGGAGGTGCATATTATTTGTAATTTATATAAAAAGAAGAAGAAAAAGAAGAAGAAGAAAAAGGAGACGAAGAAAAAGAAAAAGAAGAAGAACAAGAAGAAGAAGAAGTAGCAGTAGAAGAAGTATTCACTGAGGCCCAAAAATGCTTGCTAAAATTTCAACGATCATGGATTATCCGGAAAATTGTCAAATTTGAATACTTTGTGGAGAAATTGCGATCCGGAAAAACGAGGAAGAAGAAGAGGAAGAAAACCATTCATGTCATTTACCATCCATGCATGAATAATGGTATAATTTTCACCAAAAAACGTTGCAATAAAGAATGACCTTCATTGAAATGAAAAATGAGAGAAAATTAGTTTTCTAATTAATTTACTAATTGGTGTGCAAAATTTTTGGTACCGAGTGTGCTGCACTCGATGCAGCTAATCGGGCTTTAGAACCGCCTGCTGCGTTTTGAATTTCGGTGAACGGTAGCCACGAAATTGCTTTATTGTTGGCTTTAATCGACTGATCGATTGATCAGGTGTTGTATAATTAATTTCCTTTAAACGTCTCTCCCTCTTCCTGTCTCTTTTCCTTACACTTTAACGCTCTTTTCTTGTTTAAATTCAAACAATTCTTGTTTGAGTCTTTATGTGTTGTCTAAAAAAAAATGACTGCTCATTCATTTCCGCCGCCGTTGCGTTGCATTGCGTTGATGATGCCGGTCGGTCGGTCGGTGCCACAAAAAGGCAGCAACAGCTTCATTTTACTCGTGTCGGAACCTTAGCGCATGATTGTGTAACCTCAGAGAACCTATTAAAGTTTTGTAGAACCCACCTGGGGTCTCCGCTACTCCCCCCGCCCCCTCCCTCTGCCTCACCGAACACACATCGAGCTTTAAGCATCGATAAATTAACCTTCTCGCAGCTCGTCGTCTCGACTGATTTACGTTTACGTTTAATGATTTGCTGCTTTATGTATGTTTTCGGGCCCGGCGGCGGGCTCAGCACTTAAGTGTCCAAATTAGCTGCCACCAACTGTTGCTGTTGCAATGATCACCGCCGCCAGCAGCTGTTGAGGTGTCCCGGCCGGCCTTATAAGCTCCTACCAAAGCACAGTGGGCTTTGCTTTGTTGCTGCTTCTAGTCCTCTAGACTGTCCAGAACGCAGTCGACTGCAACTGCGTCCGTGTTGTTGCTGTTGTTGTTGTTGTTGCCGCTTAACCATCTCTCTTAATGGCTTGGCTTAATTTGCAATTATTTATCATAAAAAGGCGTCCATGCCGCGGCGTTCAGGCGTTCAAATATTGTATTTATGATGCATGCGTCTGCTTCTGCGCCGCCGGGTACGTTTTGTGTGCACAAAATACGGGCGAAAAGTGACGTTTGAAGACATACTGGCGGTAGCTGAAAGCAGCCACGCAAGAAACCGACAGGAAACGATGGCAACCTTCAGTAAACAACAAACATCAATTCACCTCAAGTGTTGTTGTTGGTGGCAGGCAGGCAGGTATTGTTGCATGCAATGTTGCTGACACAACACTTTTTCCTCACTTTGTTTTTTATTTGAAAAAAAAATCGAAATCAAGAGCACGATTTGGGTTTTGATCTTAAGCAAGAATTCATTCTTTAGCCTTGAAATGTTGCTCATCGAAAAAAAAAACTGAAACTTTAAATCGAGAGAGGATGAACTTTTTCGACAAAACATTCGTTAAAAGTGTTCATTTTCAACAATTGAAACCTTAATCCTTTTAATCTTGAAATACATTCTATCAATTTGAAGTGATGAAGTCGTGAAATCATGAATTTTAATATTCTTTTATAAATCTTTATATTAAATGTTAGTACTTTAAACGAATAAATGTATTCTATTGGAATGAATGGTTTTTCGAAAATGAATTCTTTATAGCAAAATATAATTCTCCTAAAATGGTCTCTCTTCCGTTCTTTCTCTCTCAGTCTCACTCTCTCTATGAAACTAGGCCTCATGAATTCTTTAGAAAACCTTAAAGTAATGACGTTTATAGCTTTTTAAAAAAGTTAATACCTTTTTTAACTTCGTTCCTTCTTCGTTTAGATTTTTGATTCTACAAAATCGAGTTTATTTTTCCTTCCTCCCTCTCTTCCTTTCATCCTTTCACCATCCTTTCTTCCATCCTTTAATCCATTAAATATTTTCCCTTTTTTTATTGTAAAAAACTCAAAAGAATGTTTTGATTGTCTTTAAGAGATAGTTCTTTGTTTTATCGTGGATTCTGCAAGAATGCAAGAGTCTGTCTGTCTATAGCGAGCGTATCGATGTTACTGTTGTTGCTTTTGGTTCTTATTTCTCATTGTTGTTGTTGTTGTTGTTGTTGTTGTTGTATTTTATTGAAGGCAGACAGCAACATTCTTTGGCCGATTTCTCAACATTCTTTTCACGATTTCGCAGAATGAGTTTCAAACTTAAAGAATGTGTGCAAACAAAAAAAACTAATAAAAAGTGATCATTCCTGGCGATGGAAAGAAAATGCAACGAAAAATGAAAAGAAGAAGAAGAGCGCCAGGGAGCAAAAGAAGAAGAAGAAAAAGAGACAGTAAGAGCCGACAGTCATCACTCG
The DNA here is from genome assembly GCA_949752815.1 of Conops quadrifasciatus. Taxonomy (NCBI): domain Eukaryota; kingdom Metazoa; phylum Arthropoda; class Insecta; order Diptera; family Conopidae; genus Conops; species Conops quadrifasciatus. The sequence continues at coordinate 4,917,860 of OX457079.1, forward strand.
ACAACAATAACCTTTTTGGTGTCGTCTACTCCGGAAAGTGAAAAAAAAGTAGAACAACGAAAAAAAATTATTGCAAAAAAAGTAAAACTGAAAAGTAAAGAGATATTTATTCAATGAAAAGAAGAAGAAGAAGACGAAGAAGACGATGGAGAAAAAGAAGAAGAAGAGCCAGGAGTAGAAGAAAACCATAAAAAGTTTTTTATCTACTTTTTTATACGGTGTTGATGGCCATTTGATTACCATTCGTTTAAATTCTGCTCGCAAACAAAAAGAATTAAATGATGCGATCGACGACATTTTGCAATGACGTTTTGTCGAATCAGTGAAAATATTTTATGACGGTGATGGCAACCTATGACGACCGGACCATTTGATCGTCATTATGGTCTAAAAGGATAAAATGGTATGGCTTAAAAGACCTTTTAAAATTGATAATAAACAAAAAAAAAAAAAACAAAAACATGATGATGTTAATGAAGCTGCTGCTAGTTTAACATAATTAGAGATTGATTGAAATTATCAGATTGGAGATCAGCGCATCAAATGATGGCAGACTTATAAAAACCGCGAAGAAAAATAATACTAATAATAATAATAATATTCGTAATAAAGAAAGAAGTACTAGAGAAGAAGTTAAGCGGTACCAGACCGGACCGGACTAAAGGACCAATGATTAAGCCATGGTTCTTACCCAGAAAACTGCAGCTAAATTTGCTGCCGGAACGACGACCGGTTGTTTTATTGAAATTCCAGGTATTCGTATTCGGTAGATTTGATTTGTTTTTATCCTTTGATGTGGCCATTTTCAGAAGGAGTTGTTGTTGTTGGCGTTGCCGTTTCCGTCGTTGGTAATCTTACTGAGGCTGATTAGTCACTGGTTCTTGTTGCTGCTGCTGATGATGTTGATGTTGATAACGACGATAATGATGATGATGATGAGGAGGCCTCTGCTGATTTTGTCCGATTAAAAACATGTCCGAACTTGTTTAAAGCAAATAAAATGGTCAACACTTTGATGTTCTCAGCTTGTTTTTTCTCTCTCTTTAGTAAGAATATGAAATCTATACCGTTTGGTACACTTGGAAAAAAAAAACCAACAACAACAAAAACAGCACGCCGCGTCGCAACGCGATTAAAGCCAATCTTGAAGAAGTTTTAAAGTCTCGTGTAGCACGAAGCTCATCGCTTAAGTTGTCAAGATGTCGCCGCAAAATACGATAAAAACGTGAAAAACAGTAAAGTAAGCTTGAGAGGAAAAATCGGGGAAAAAATCGGGGATAATTATTACAAATCCGACGACCAGCACGATTTTTTCTCTGAGCAGAATAATGATGAATCGTCTTTTATACGATACTGACTGATCAATGTGATCTTATTAAACCATGTCGATTGGTCGATATATGTACTCGTAGTTATCGTTAGCTGCTCGCAAATGATCGCTCACAATCAGCAGATCATGTTGATCTTAGATCATGCTGAAAGAGATCTAAGAGCACTACAAAAGTGTCCTAATGGGTTAAGAGCAATGATCTGACAATGATCTTGATTAGTGTAAGTCCGTTGACCTGCTTCTTCCAATCATTGTCAAAGCCACAACGACGACAGTTTGTCGTCGCGATAACGATCTTGTAAAGCGATCTTGTAAAAAGAAGGTAAAGCGATTGCTATGAGAATGATCTTAAGAGATAATGATCTTAATGGAAAAGGATAAGAAAAAGAAGAAGTATTGTTTAGTATTTAAGCGGTACGTTTTTGATTTTACTATTTTTCTTAATCATTCAAATGAAGTTTCAGGAACAGAAATACTCTTTGTAATAACGATCTCCGTGAATTTGCGACGCTGATCAACATCATGATCTCTCTGATGATCGTGTACTGTTCACTGCATCACTGCAATACTAGTGATAAAAATTATGATAAATAATGAGAGACTCAATTCAATGAGTATAAAAGTTTTTAGTAGATTTTAGTTTCTAGAATATTGATGATCGTGTACGCGCGCTGAACGCGTTAACGATCTTGAAAATAACCTGATTAAAGTCGATAATGATCTTAAAGCAGAACAAATACTCTGATAGCAGTCAGTGTTCAGTGTTCTGTGATCTCTATGAGAATGCTTTGTTTATCTTAATTATAATGATCATAAGCAACGGTGAGTAACGGTGGTTTTGGCCTGATAAACAATTGTTGCTAAGAAAACCAGAAGAAGTTTCCACTTCTGTCCTCTACTGGCTTATGGTCTCTATAGTTTTCACGATTTTCTCTAACTCTGGATACTCTGGATATTCTTTACTTTCTAACAGTCGCACAGTTCGGTCGAGTTAAGTATATAAAAACGGTACGCAAACTGAAGCGGTTAGAAAGAAAACTACTTGTAGTAAACTCAAAGAGACCACGCGGAAACGTTAAAGAAAGGAAGGTCTTTATTTTGCCAGACGATCTTCGAGAAGTCGCGGGCTCGTCGCAGTTGGCCGTAGATCAACGAGTCTTAGCCAAGTTCGTGCGTTGTTCTGGTCATCATGTCTCACGGTCTCAGCTCGGCTCGGCTCGGCTCGGCTCAGCGGCTTCCAACCAAGTTGCAAAATTATTGCAGCAGTTGTTGTTGTTGTAATTTTGCTTAGCAGTCAAGTTAACATTACTAAAGAAGCATTGCGCAATAGGAGCGGTTTTATTTTGGTCGCTGTTGTGGTTGTTGTTGTTGTTGTTGTTGTTGCTGTTCGTAGTGCTGTAGAAGTTGATATGACTGGTTTTCTGTCTGTTGGTTTGTTTGTCTGCTCTGTTCTGTCTGCTCTGGTGAGAGAACGTTACACTTGCAGTTCTTGGAACTACTGAAGTAGCGCAAACGTAGATCAGTTTTAAGCACTATGCCATAGGAAAAACAACAACAACAACAACAACAATCATCACAATGAGTACCCTTTTCCGAACAATTCTTATTGTTATTTGTGAAGCTCTGAAGCTGGGGCCAAGCAAGCAAGCAGGTTAGCTATAGCTGATGGCTAACACGATCGATTGCGAGAACGACAGAACCAACGAACCAACGAACCAACAATCGATCGATCATTACTCGGATGCTGTAAGATTGTAAAGCGATCAATGCTCAGGACGTCGTTTTGAGAACACAAAACCAGAAAAAATAAGTTTTACAAGCAGTAAAAAAGCAAAAGTTAGAAGATCGTAAAAAAATGCTTGCACATTTATATACAATCAATCATTCGTATTGAAGTGATCATGCTAAAGCATGATCGATTTTTAATAGTTTAGTTTTTTTAGTAGCTCGATCGCGTAGAGTATATCGTTTTTTTTTTAAAAAGAACAAGACCGACGAACGAGACGATGATAAGCTTTAAATTTTCTTAATAATTTCTTTCTCTTTACATTCATTAACTTTTTCTTATCTCTGCTGAGTAAAACTGTTATCGCCCGCTCGCTGGCTCTTTATCGTATGGCCAGGTGTGATGTTGTCCTCGATAATTATTCTGTTTAACACTCACTCACTTTCCGAAAAGGAACCGTTTAATATGATGATAATCTTCACACCTTTTTCACCGCATGATCTATATACATATTTCTTTATAAGTTTCGATTTTTTTAGGCGTCTCTAAGGCGCCACTGAAGCGCGTCTTTCTTCCGCATTCTAATTAGTAACGTCTTCGTTTAACGACTTCGCATGCAAACATTTAATAAAGTCCATTGAGAACATTCACGCAGCGCACTGAGCTCACTTTAAATTAAAGATCAAAAGGAGAAGATCATTTAGTGTTACTGTTGATGATCAGTTTGCGTGATCATCCGCAACGCGTTTCAATTGTTGTGCAAGCTTTAAACGACGACTTGAGACTGACTGATGTTCAAAGCAGTCTAAATTTACTCAAACTGCATGAAAGAAACCAATCAAGTACCATAAACTAACGAAGTAGAACGCAGCCAAGCCGCGGATCCAACCAAGTTAGTCGAACAACGCAACCAAAACCAACAAATACAACCAACAATCAACGCAACCAACAAATCCAGTAACGAACGTACTCTTGGTGACTGTGTGCGCTCCGCTCTTTTTCCAAGCAATAACACGAGTACGAGTATAATGTTGCCAAACCAGCGTTGCCAGATAAACCACATCGTTGTCTTGTGAATGACTTTTGGGTTCGACTATTGCGACGTTTGGACGATTTTAATGGCAAAAGTAAGGATTTATAAAATTATTTAAATTATTCATATTGAATTCTTACGGCTGCGCCATGTAATGTCGGTATGTAAACATTGATTAACTTTAACATTTATCAACCAATTGACTTGAGTACAAATGTTTTTAAAACGTCATGTTTCAGACATGTTTAAAAACGTCAATTCAGTACAATTTTAACCATGAATCGCTTTATAACACCGAATTTTAACACCGAAACAACGCGCTGAAATAGTTATGCTTGAAAAAGTGATAGAAAACGCAGCGGCCGTCTTTTCCGTCGGTATGAAAACATTGAATAACTTTAACATTTATTAACCGATTGACTTGAGTAAGCTTGTTTTTGAAACGTCAATTCACTACAATTTTAACCATGAATAGTGATGCTAAAAAAGTGATGGAAAACGCTGCCAATAGAGGCGGTCACTTGATTGATGTTGTATTCAAAAACTAGTCCAAACAAACTGCAAAGGACTGGATGAAATATTTATGCTTTAAGTTTCGATGATTAATTATACCCTTATCGATGTACATTCGATATAAATTTTACATGTTGTATGTTGTATTTATAATACAATGGATAAACAATTTTAATGCAAACATTTTGTTTTACTTTTAAAAAAAATTAATAAATAAGCCTCTTATTTTGCATAGAATTTGGGTATAAAAATTGAGATCTGGGAAAGACTCTGATAATATGGTTTTTTTTATGGCAACGTAGTTACAAACGGCAGCCTCTTGGGTTGCTAAAACTCACTCTCTCTCTCTCTCTCTCTCTCTTATTCTCTCTTACGTGCCACAACATCCTCCACAAACTGATGAATTAAAACTCGAGTTTTCAGATCATCTTACTCTTATTTTGAAGCTATGTCCGTCTCTGCATAAGAAATCTCTGAGAGAATAGATTCTGCTCTAAAAGCCTTATTACGCCTTATATCGTTTTATAAGCCGAAGGTATTGTCGTAGTGACGAAGTACTTTCAAAAATCTAAAAAGAAATTTAATGCTCTGCAGTATTTTGTAAAAAAATTTAAAAATTTATTAAAAGAAAAAAAACAAACAAATAGACAGTAACAAAAACAACAAACCACAAAAGAAAAAAAATTGAAAAAAGAATTGAACAATCCAAAAAAATTCAATTCGCTTTATTGCTATGGCCGCCGGGTAATATCGATAAGCACGTGCTTAAATGGACTTTTGGACCTTGAAGATGCTTTTCAACGATCGTGTCGTGTCATTTTCACAGAGGTTTTGCAGAAAGCAGAGTGGTTTTGGTGGTGGCGGTGAGAAAGATGTAGAGAGATGTCAAAGTAGAAAAGACAGAAGAAAGAAATACTCTCAGTCAGTTCTCTCAATCAGTTTCGTCTGAGAAGTCAGAAAATCACATTGTGTTTATTTGAGTGTAGACAGCGCGTCGTTTATAAAAATATCTTTTGGAGATTTTAAGTGCTGAATTATCAGACTACATTGATCGGATTAAACGGTAATTATGTAAAAAGGGTTTGTGTCATTTTCGTTTAGTAGTGAAAAAATAGTACCAGCGAAATTGTATATTTTTTATAATCAGAATGTTAGCAAATGACAAGCGATATCGCCGCCGTCGCTAAACGATGATTGCAGTGTTTCGAATGTTTCTGGTAGCAATTTCCTAACGCTCTCTGTTTTTTTCTCTCTCAATCTTTTCGCTCTCTCCTGGGATCGCATTGTATTTTTCGTTTCTCCTACTCATACCTTTTCTTATGGGCTGCATAAAAAAAAATCTCTACATTGGTTTGCTCCCTCCCTCTCTCTCTCTCTCTCTCTCTTACTGACCCTTTTTTAATTTTTTTTATATTTTTATTTCATTCTCTCCGTTTCTCAGAGTCAGAGTCTTTGATCCTCATCGTCAGGTGTACCTACGTACGTACCGTGAAGATTTCTAACCTGTTTTTTTTTTCTTAGTAATTTTTTGTCATGTTGTTTGTGGTTTTTATCATTCCATTGGAGATACGGATCCAACATGTTCGTTCGTGCGGCGCAAAATGTTTGTAACTCAAATGAAATTATGCTTCTTTTTAATCGAATTATACACTGAGAAAAACTAGTAAAAAATCCTCACATTGATTTTTAAATGACGTCTTAATGATTATTTAAAATTAATATTATTTTCTCGAATTATTTTCAAACTTTTTAGAATGGAAAAGTAACTAATTTTTAAGTAAAATTTTAAAATATACTTAATTTAAATTTTTTGTAATTTTTTCCTCTCCCTATTATCCCTTTAATCGAATTATACACTGAGAAAAAATACTCAGATTGATTTTTAAATTATGTTTTTAATGAGGTCTTAACGATTATTTAAAATTATTATTATTTTCTCGAATTATTTTGAAACCTTTTAAATTGAAAAGTATCTAATTTTTACGTAAAATTTTGAAATATACTTAATTTTAATTTTTTGTAATTGTTTTCTCTCTATTTTTTCTGGCTTCCTCTCTTGATTATTGATGCTATTTTTTTTTGTTTTATTTTGTAAGCATCACGAATTTTTCATTTTACACGTGAGTTCAATTTGATTATCATTGTCGTTGCAGCTTTTAATGATGTTGCATTGTTGTAATTGTTGCAGAATCGTGTCTGTCGCTTCGCCGATACTGGCAAACTCTGATCTTTCGAAAAAAGCAAATAGCAACTGATTTGTGTTGATTTCTGTTGATTGAATTGAATTAAATTTTAATTTTCTATACTTCGCCCAGCATGGAAGAAACTAAGATTTGCGTTTGCAGATACGTCCGTCCGTCGGCGTGCTTAATTATAAATTGTAAAAGGGTTTTTCGAAAGGTTAGGAGGCTCTGTCGTCACCGCAATGAGGTGCGGCACAATTTCAACAGATCGCCTCGCCCCGACTAAATCAATCAATTACGAGCGCACTTACCATGTTCGGCAGCGTTCAGGCACTGCTTGGCCATCTCTTCATTCAAATCGTCGGCTGCTGCCGCCATTTTGTCGTTTTCTCTGGCGACGGCGCCGGCCGCTTGTGCCGGAGGATACTCAATCAAATGCATACCCTCCGCCGACAGATCCTCGAATGGTGTCGAGCCGCCTCCTCCTCCTGCGCCGCCCCACAAGCCCGACGCTGTCATGCACTTCAGGTCCAGTGAGGTGGTCATCGAGCTGTAGGGTGGCTCCAGGCCGCCGTAGATGGAACTGGATTGCGAGTGGCAGGAAGAATCGAAGCTGCGATTGCATTCGCGTCGTTTCTCGGGAGTGGCATAAAGCGGTTCGGGCTGCTGCTGATGTTGTTGTTGCTGTTGTGAGGGCTTCTGGGGTGTAGAAGTCGTCGCTGAGCCGCTCAGGCCGCCGCCGAACGTGCTGTTCAACACGCCGTAACACGAGGTGGTCATTATATCGGGCGGCATGTCGCTTGCGCAGCTTTTATGGTGTCGCAGCAACGGCTCTGAGATGGTGCTTTGCCAATACCGTTCCTGGCAGGGTGGCTCCAAGCCATTGTCGTCTTCTTCTTCGTCTTCGTCTCTGCCTCCGTCTCCGTCTCCGTCTGCTTCATGTGCCTCTTGTTCTTCAGCGGCTGCCGTTTTGCTGATGCTCAGCTCATCGAAATACTCCAAATCGTAGAGACGCGACTCATCCAGCATCGTCATTTCATCTTCTGTCGCTGCCATGTTGCCATCCAGCGGCCGTGACTGGTAGCTGCTGTCAGTGGCGTCGACAGGCGTCGCTTGCATACGCCGAAAAGTCTCATCCGCCTGCTGCATCAACTCGAACGGCAACGGCTGCTGCTGCGGCAGCGAAGAAGAATGCAATGAATCCGAGTCGTTCTCTTCGATGCACGACAAATGTCGCGTGCGAAAGCCATACAGAAGCGGTGCTGCCGGATTGTGGCAGCAGTTGTTGCTATTACCATTGTTCTCGCCATTCTCACCAGGAATGGAGAGAGCGTTGCTGGCCTCTTGCGGCGGCGGCGCAGGCGGCTGCAGCTCATTGTAAATGTGGAATGCGTTCACGCAAGAGCTGTACGCCAGCGTTGAGCTGTCGCAATTGAAGCCTTCGCTCAAGGATGAATTGAGATCGTTGTAGAAATGCGTTGTTGTTGTTGTTGTGGGCGCAACTTTGTTGACAAACATGATGGCTGCTGAAAAGTAAGAGAAGAGAGTAAGAGAGAGAGAAAGTAAAAGAGTTAAAAACAATTTCTTAAAGAGCTAAGAGTAATTTTGTTGTGCTTCGATTAATTCTTTTACAGAAATTACTCGAAAAAATCAAAAAAAAATTACAAAAATTTAAGAAGAAGAAAATTTAAACTGAAGAAGGCCTGACTGTATGTCACGGAGATACTTACAATGGAATAAATTAGTGCAGACACTTTAAAGATCGTTCACCGCCCACAAATCAAAATAAGTCATTAACTTGTCACGTTTATCGTCGGCGTCGCTGTTGTTGTTTTTCTGGGGGCGCTCGGTAGCAACAATTAGTAAGAAACACACGCTTCTAAAGCTTAAAGCAACAACAACAACTACAACAAGACACAACGCATTTATTCACAACTTCTGCCGCCACCGCCACCGCCTTCTTCTTTTTGCTTCAGCCCACCAGCCGGCACCGCCTCTAATCTTCCACACAAATGCATTCACCATCTAAACAAGTGTGTGTGTGTGTGTGTGTGTGCGCGCGTATCTATAAAATTAGCCATAGTTCTTCCTATAATATCTACTCGCCATCTTCGCCCCAGAGAGAGAGAATAGCAAAAATAAAGAGGAAGGGGCGGCAAACGCCCGTCTGCGGAAGTTGCATTGAATCCATTGAATGCACAAATAAACAAACGCCTACCACACACACACACTCACTCCATTACCACGAAGAAGGAAGAGAAAAACCGAACCGAAGCAAAAGCAAAATTAAAGCGACGGTTTTTTTTTGAAATTTATACCCCCAGCGGCGTAGCGCAGATGCGTCTGGTGTCGTCAGCTGCGTTCCTTTCCGGGCAAGGAACTCTTCCGCTGCACGCAGGCTGACGGCAAGCATCCCCAGCGCCCGCCCCGCCCCTCCCAACACGGCACGATCTCGCAATGTCGACGTCCTGCATGATCTACGCGGTCGCCGACGCTGTCGCTGGCGGTCGTTTCGCTAGTATCGTTTCTAAAGTTTCTAAAGCGTTGCAGCAGCAGCATTCATTGCACTCTAATTGTTGTTGTTGTTGATGGTGGTGTTGTTGTTGTTGTTGTTGTTGTCAGAGGAGACTGACACCAACAAAAAAGAAAGATTTGTAACAAAAAAAAAAAACAACAAAAAACAGGCAAGAAAACCGTTAAACCGTTTGTCGTACACTGAATTTGTTGAAATTTGTTGTAGTCTATTTTTAGGGCGCTGCATTGCAGCGAGTCAGCAGCGCTGCAGCGAATTCGAACAGTTTTCTCTCCACCGCGACAATGTTTTTCCTATAATATTGTCTTAGAGAATAAAGAAATAAAAGATTTTCACAAAATAAACAAAACTTGTTGAAAATCTTGTTATTACTAATAATGCCATTACACTTAGACAAAGTCAATTAGACAAAATTAGACAAAATAGACAAAATTTAAAAATAGACAACTTAGACAAAATTTACACAATAGAGAAAATTGTAAAAAATTCGTAGAAATGCAATAAAATGAGAATTTAAAAAATGTGAACTTCGCAAACAATCGATATTTTTAATATATTCGTATTAATTTTATGTTTGTGCTGAAAGCAATCTTCAACGTCAAAAAACAAAAAATAAAAACATTTTCGTGTTATTTTCTTCCAAAAAACCGTCTTAAGGTGAAAACCGTGTCTCGTTTTTGAAGATTTAGATTCGATCTGTCTCATTTCGGGGCCTCTTCGCAAAGCCCCGAAGAGGTTTCTTATTTTGTTCCGGAATTCGTGAGGAATACAAGAATTTCCTCTTCTTTAGCCTCTATCTCGGAAACGGTCAGATTCTCTCAGTGTATCTCAACTCTCCCTTCGCTCTTTTGAATTTTTTTTTTAAGCGTTGAAAATATTTCCTCCCAAAATAGATTTCTCGTTCGCGTCATACCAATAGACCTGCGCCGTGCGCTGCAAAAAATGTGGATGACGTTGAGAATGCGAGCGGCGCCGGCAGCAGCGCAGCGAAGGATCCCCAGCAAACTGATCTAGTTTTTCGTAGTTTATTTGTGTTGTTGTTGTTGTTGGTGGTGTTTTTGTAATCTCGTGTGGTGTTGTCGCGCACTCCGTATCGGTATCGGTATCTAGTATCTGGTATCTATTTATGTACGTCGACACGTCCGTGTATGTAAATATCACCGAAGCACGTAACGGCACGTTGACTTGTGCCTTTGGGTGCGTCTCCGCGCTAGACGCCTGACGTGTTCGTCTCGATTGTGGATGCAGGCGGGCCGGCCCGGGGCGGACGAATGCTTCAGAGTGACTCGTGCATGGGCGCGCGAGAGGTACAATAATGCACCAGAGAACGTGCCAGAACGTGAAGGAACACCGAATGCAATTTAGAGGATCTTGAACTTGCGCAAGCAGAGAAACGTACGTAAAGAAATTGAGAATTGAAATTGAAATTTACGAAATTGAAAACTAAAGAATTTTTGGACAATTTGAACGGAATGGACTACAATTATTTTTTTTAAATCGATTGAACGGATGTCGGCGAATGGCGAATGGGAAGAATTTATTTTTAAACATCGAAAGAAAAGAAGGAAGGAAGGAAGGAAGGAAGAAATTTGCATAACTCGATCAGTACAAAAAAAAAGTGCCAATGAATTTCGCAATTAATTGAAATATCTTCAGATCGATGGAGACGTCCGCCGATTGGGCGAGGAGTGTGTGTCTGGCGGTGGAGGAGCGTGGTGAAGAGGAAATGGATTTTTGGCGTTGACTTAAAAGTAAATTAATTGACTGAACTGAACTGAACGGGATCGAATTGAAACTTTGTGAAGAATTTTGAAAGAAGCGTTAATGAGTTAAGGATCGATCTGGCTACAACTTTCTCAAAATATAATGTTTATATCGTATATTATAATAAAGTAAAAAATACTTTTTATAATTTATAACAATTTATTTTAAAAAAAAATTTAATTTTTTATTCTTTTTACTTTTTAATTAAAAAAAAATTTTTTGTTTTGTTTTTTAATTTAATATTAGTTAATATTATAACTATGTATATATAATAAAGTAAAAAATATTTTTTATTAATTTATAAGAATTTAATTTTTTTAAAATTAAATTTTTTTTATTTTTTTAAAATTAAAATTTTTGTTTGTTTTTTTAATTTTAATGTTTTGTTTTTTGTTTTTTTTTATTATAACGTTTTATTATTAGAAAGATTTATAATATATAGTATATAAAAAATAAAAATAAAAAATAAAAAAAATAAAAAAAATATATTTTTTTCAAATATAATAAAATTTTTATTATTATAAGAATTCAAAAATGCTTGCATGCTTCCTTTTTTTATAGATTTAAGTATTTACAAAAAAAATTAAACTATTCTAACGAGTTATTACATATTTTGTTAATTTTTTGTTTCAGCTAAAAATTTTGTCAGTTTTTTTTTTTAAATTCTTTAAAATGTTTTTTCCAATTTTTTGCACTTCAAGCATGCTTTATTTACTTACTTTAAAAAGTGTATCCCAAAGAACGAAGATCAATTAAGATTTCTTAAGATTTACTCGCTTTTTTATGTCTTTTTTTCTAATTTTGCAAATAATTTTCATTTCTTTATAAAATAATTTCACAAAGAAATATTTTTTTAAGTTCTTTAAATTTTTTTTTTCGTCACTTTTTTTTTGTTTTAAGCAATTTGGGGTAAATTAATTATTCATTTTTTTTAGTTTCAATTATTTTTTCAATCGCTTCAAGCGATCAATCCGATCAACTGCGAAGTTTTTCACCAAATCAAAACTTATTATTCGCAACTTATTATTGGACACAGAGAAAATAAAGAAGTTACGTTTATGTTTTTTTCACATTTTCATAATTTATAAGTAAAAAGAAAGCGATTATTATATGTATTCGAGATATATTCGAGATCGTTGGCAGTATCCTCTAATTTCGCTTTGTTACCTCGCCAGAGAAGCGTTCGCGCTCGCAATCAAACACGGAGTGCCAACGTTTTCGAAACGTTTCGGGAACATTTTCGATCTTGTTGCGCATTCGTACTGAATGAACGCAAGCGCAAGGCTGACGAAATGCTGTCGTCGGTGTCGGTGCAGAAAGCGTTCCGTTTGAAGGTGAGCCGCGTGTGGAAGACGGGATGACTGGGGTGACCCTGGATAACTAGGCGACTAGATGATACTCAGAAGATACTAACTAGCACAGACGCGCAGACGGAACGGACGAACGGAAGGAGGGAACGGAAGGGAGGAAGGATAGATAAATGCGCTGGGGGTAGACGCATCGATGTACGAAGCGATAAACCGATAGCCGAAGGGTAGAAAACGATAGACAGGCACAGCCGGCGAGACAGTCAGACGAATGGACGAGGCGGCGATGTTGTGAAGGCAGCGAGCGGTACAATGGGAAAATGCCAGAAAGTGTCAAAAGCTAAAAATAGTTTTCGTTAGAATCTTCCTTCGTTCTATCTAAAATAGCTGCTGCTGCTCGTGTGATCATCTACAAGATGCTTGATGCCTGTCTATGCACGAGATACAGATAATTTTTTGCTTTTTCAGCCTTGCTTATTGCTGCTGGTGTTGTTGTTGTTGTTGGTGTTGCTGTTTTTATGGGTGCAAAGTACGGCATGACTCTTCCTGCTCTTCCACTATTCTAATGCACTTAGAAAGAATTTCAAAGAAAAACTATTGTTGCTGTTGTTGTTGTTGTTGTTGTTCTTGTTCTTGTTGTTGTTGTTGTTGTTGTTGTTGTCTCGAGTATGTGTCAACGAGCTAAATTCATTTTAATCTCGAGTTTTGTCACTCAACGATTTTTTTAAGTGTATCGCAATGTCTTTGTTTTTTCGCCGACGCCGCGGCGTTTGAAGTGCGCAGCTGTAACATCATTAAAAAAAAAGTTGTGCCCCTCCCCCCAAAAAAAACCTTTTTAAATATAAATTATCATGTCTCATTAATCAAGCAATGATGAGGATGATGGTGATGATGACGATGACAAGGATATCGATGAAGTTTAGAAGAAGAAATTTCTTAAAACTTTTGGTATCTTGGATTAAAACGAAGGCAGGCAGGCCGACTTCCGACCTTCCCCTGTTCCTTCTGCCTTCTTTCTTCCCTCTACCCCCTCCCTCCCTCCCTCCCTCGAAAAGGTGGTGACTGTTTTTCGTCACTTCTCCGCACGTGCTTGAAAGATGTTTCTTTCATTTCTCATTTTTCACGTGACAACGAATGTGCTTCCTCGAGAGTGTTTTTTGGGGGCTGGTTTTAAAAAGAAATCGGTTTTTTTTAGTTATTCATCTTCTTCTTCCCCCCCCTCCTAACCATTTTATTTTTTTTTTTTTTTGGGGGGGGGGGGGTTTAGATTGTTTTCAAAGAAAATTTTCAAAAATTTCACAGAGAGATTTCTTGCCCTCTGTTTTAGTTCTTCATAATAATAACATGGATTAATACCAACCAGTCTTGCCTGCGTTGCCGCTGCGTTGCTGACATCCCTGATTTTCCCTGTAAACTACCCCCTCCCCCCGCACCCCCACCCACCCATTACGGCCACTCCCCCCATAACAAAATACAGCAACAAACGCCTCTCAAAAGCTTCAATTTGTAATTTTTTGACATCTTTAACTGTAACAATATGTTGTTGTCGTAGTCGTCGTTGTTGTTGTTGTTGTTAGTGGTGGTTTTCTGTTGATGTTAATAAACGATAAGTACATACATACATACGCCTTGCTGCCCCTCTTTTCTATTACCATAGAGTACGAGTAAGTTCATTGAACCACGTGTTGCAAATGCTGCTGCAGCTTGTTGTTCCTTCCAAAACCGGGATATCCCGGATAGTAATATCCCGGTTTTAGAGCGAGAAGTTCATTCAACTTCGGTTGTTGTTGGGACACGTGTTGTTGTCTTTCGTCTCTGGAAGTTGACGGTTTCGTGCCTTACAAATCGATGGAAGTCTTTGTGAAAGTACGAGTATTTTGTGTCTTGAAGGTGTGGTAAGATCTTCTTGATCTTTGGTATCCTGTACTCGATATACTCTAGTAATCGTCTCTTGTAATTATTGTAGTTATTGTATTTGAAAATCCCAAATATATTAATTTTATATTGTGTATACTCCATGGAATAATACTTCATGGTATCTTTGTGATCGTAGTCAGTATTGCGTCTTTCAACAAGAGTTGTCATTTTGAATATCACCTCATTCTTGAACAATAAACAATCAACATTCAACTGTCATTATTGTCATGTCATGTGACAAGTAAAAATAAGGCCTGTATTATTTTCCATCTGCTCTAAGTCGTCTGCTGTGAATCTTGTGTCTTGTATTTTGTTTAACTGTAAGAAATTTGCTTGCTTCTAATCATTTTCCTTGAGAAATTTTGAATGACAAACAAAATTGTTTCTGGAATTCTGCTGGCCTCGTGCTCTGCAACCACTTCCTTCCTTCTGTACGATTATAGATGCATTAATATCATTAAAAATGAAATGATTAATGAATGTTGAACATTTAAATTTCCAAATGATTGTTAATGATTTGTGATAAAAATACACGAACCGCGACATTTGGTCTTGCAAGATCATAAACGAAGATTTCATCTTCGTCTTAAAGGTAGAATATAGTAAAGGTAGAATATAGAGACTTTGAAACGATTTGACCTTAATTTTTTAAGACTTTTCTTAAGATTTTGGAACACTTTTACCCTTCCAAGTTCTTCTGGAAATATAATGTTAAGCAAAAATATTCGAAATAACAAATTGAGATAAATATTTCTTTTTACTAAATTCTTGCCTGAGATTTCATTAATCGCCAATAAACTAAACAGAAAAAAAAGAAACGGAGCAAGAGTAAGGGCTCCAACAGAACGAAGAGAGCGAAAGAGCGGATTTTTGACGGCAATAAAAATTTTACGATTATACGATCGCCATCGCGATATTCATACGATTGTGTGAGTGTAAACGGAATGGGCTCAATGAAAAAAGGGTTGGAAAATATTTAATTACCCGGAAAAAATTAGAAAATATTTAATGTTGTTTGAAATGGATGCAAACAATAAATGATCTTGTCAGTTGAGATGTCACTGATGTTGTGACGATGATCCTGTCGTGGAGCAGCTCACTCCATGAGAACAATAAAAATGCAATAAAATTTCAGTAAGAGTGAAATGAATGGATTCAAATAATAGTGTGAATTCCTTTCGAATATAATATACGTATTCGAATTCCTTAATTATCTGTTTTTCGAATAACAGCAACAACAACAAAAGATAAATTTTAAAGTAAGATTTTGTTTTTAATTACATGCTTGCGATTATAGTTTTTGCTTTATATTTTGTCGAAATTTAAGGGAAAAGATTATGCATTATAAATGTACTTTTTATATACAATTTTTATTATCTAGAGTTTTCAGTTACAAAAATAATTAAATTACACTATTTAATGTTTTGAAGTGTAGAGAAATAATTTATATTTTACTTTCTTTAATTAAAATCTGTGGTACAAAATCAAAATTCTTCACAATTTCCTCAAGAAAAATGCACGTAGCATTTAATGAATTGTGCTTGCTCAACGATCACGCTCATCAACGTTTAACATCTTGCATACTTTTAGGGTGTAACGAAAATAATAGTCGAAAAGTCAAAAGCTAATAAAAATGGAAGCCTTGAACAAAAGTGATGCATACCTTTAGGCAGCAATAAAAATCGACTAAAAACGTAAATAAGAACGTATGTACGTTCTTATTTCCTTCTCTCTTTTCTAAATTCTCTCTTTAACGAATTTAATTCTTAAAATTTCCAGCCTCAAAAAACAATTTAAATAGTCTTTTTTAGTATAAAATTCATTTTATTTTCAAATGGTATATTTTTCGTTGGTGTCTTTTAATTTCAACAGCTTATTTTAAATTTAAAATTCTTAATATTTACTTAGGGATCTCTTAAAATTTGTCTCTTTATTATTTGTTAAATTTAAACTTTAATTTACACAGTTTCTTATCTAATTTAATACGTATCTAACAATGTACATTTATCTTGAATAAGGAAAATTTACAATGGAAAAATCTAACGTTAATTAAAACTAAAAATACTTTATTATTAAAGTAAAAATAATATAAAAGTTTTTATTGTCTTTTGTAAAATCTTTTTTTTTGTAAATTTGCAACGTTTGGAAACAACTTTTAATGTATTCTTTTGAATCGAGACGAGAAGAAATCCAAATTTGAGAATATTAATAACTCAATCAGTCTTTTGCTTAACAATAAAATACTTAATTTTTAAAAAAGTTTATACCTTCATAAAGATAATTATACTAAAACTTATCTGCTTAGATTTTAATTAGCATCTAAAATGTTATTAAAACTAAAGCTAGACTCACGACGAGTCTATGATTTAGATTCTGAATGAAAAAACCGAATAGCAGTAACAAAGACATATCATAACCTTTCTCTTAGTAGCTCATAATATTACCGTAACTCAGGCCTACCATATTCGTCTTTACTGCTGTTACAGCAATTACTAAAGCTTTTCTTACTCGAGTTCTTTTATTCCGCCTTTCAGTGCAGTTTCTACTCGTTAACCTCGTCATATTGCTTTTCAAAACCTTTGCTTTTTATTTCTAATACTTCTTCTACGTTCTTCACCTTTCCTTTGCTTTCCTTTCCTTTCCTGCTTTTACACTACGTCTTATCGTTTTTCTTTAATAAAACTTTGCTCATGGCACGCTTGTAAAAAATGCATCTAGACGTCATTGTTCCGCTGACAAATGATGGCTTCCATCCGTGCGTCATACTTAAGGGGCGTACTCGATTATTCCTCAGCCGCTAAAACTTCTCATCGTCGATGTTCGTCCGATAGTTGTTCATGGCGATCGCGGCGCGTTTCAGCGTACCGCTCTCGCAGTCGTTGTAGGTCTTGGCCAGCACTTTTGGCGTATGGTTGTGGCTCATATTGTTTCGATTCAGGGTGCCGGTGTTGCAGTTCTTTGAGCCGGAACACATCATGTTGAAACTGGACTGCCGCTTGACCTTGGGTCGTGGATCGTAAATCTGAAGGATAGAGAGAAGAGTCTATGAATTTTGTGATTAGAAACGGGTAAGGTTTGGGGGGCTTACATCCTTGGTGGGTAGGCTGGAATATTGATTTGGGTAACTGTCGTAACTGGGTGACGGCGTGTTGTTCTTCGCTGGTGGAACTGGCGCACGAAAGTGACGGCTTGTCAGCCAGTAGGTAATGAAGATGGTCATGATATAGAGAAGAATGATGAAGGCAAGGATGGTGATTAATGTTCCGCTCGATGCAAAGAGGGTGCCTGAAAGGGAGAAGGAGGGAGAAAGAGGGTTCGCAATTATTGAGAGTTCAAACGGATGGAGCGCACTTTTTACTCACCACCGCAAGTATCTGGCACACAGGCGGTCTTTTCGAACTCTTCTCCACGACATTCACTCTCCGAGGGACTTTCGGCCATACATTTTCGATGACGGAAGCGCATGCCATCACTGGAACACACCGTCCACTCACTCCAAGCACTCCAGCCGAGATAATCTGTTAAAAACATAAGTTGCATGATACAAAATTGCAAACGACAACTAGTTTCGCCTCTCCTCTCTTCTCTCCTCATTTACTTACCTTCACAAGTCGGCATCTCACACTTTTCCTCCTCGATGGCGCGTCCGTTGCACAGACCGTCGTGTCCGGAGAGGCATTTACGGGTCCGCTTGCGCAGACCCACCCCGCATGTTACCGAGCATGCTGACCACTCTGTCCAACAGCCCCACTCGCTCGCTGTAGTTATCAGCACCTCGTTGGGATGGTTGTTGCATGGTTGCATGTTGCAAGCGCGACTCAACAATTGCCTCGCTCGATGCTTGCCCTCATGTTGCCTATACTGCACGCCGCCTCCACACGTCACATTGCAGGGACCCCAATCCGCTGCTCCTCCGCCATGTTCATCTTCTAACACGGCCGCGTTTTCATGATGACGCTGACATCCACCATCGACGCGACAGATGCGTGTCTCTTCTTTCGCCAAATTGATGCGTATGGAGCTGACGTCTGCTGTGCTCGCTTTGCACGCATACCGAAAGCGTCTCTCGACGTGTGTGTCCGTGTTACGACCCTCTTGACTCTCATTGTAGTGCACCAGCCAAGGCGTCCAGGAACCAAGCTTCTTTACCTCAGGACACGACTGGACATTGCAGACTTCGTAGTCCGTATTACAGCCCGGACAGTCCTGGCCACCATTTTGCGGCACTGGGTCGTTGCATTCACGTCGACGGATGCGGAACCCGCCGCCACATTGCGCCGTGCACTCGCTCCATTGGCCCCATGGACCCCACCCACCATCGATGGCCTGTTTTTTGGGTGCCGGACAGGGAGGAAGGAGCGAGCAGTAGATCTCGCCATGGTCGGGACCAACGCAAGTGCGCCCCCCAAATGCAGGGCGTGGATTTCCGCAGGTGCGTCGGCGCGTTTTCACCCCCACCCCGCAGGTCTGCGAACAGGCCGACCAGGCGGACCACTCCGTCCAGCCGCCATGCATCGTGCAGTTTTGTACCTCAGTAGTGATTCCCTCGCAGATATTGCCGCCATTTTGGGGACGGGGGTTGTTGCACTCACGTGTACGACAAAAGCAACTGCCTTCGTTTTTGTGATGCTTATTACATTTGAACCAATCCGACCAGGCCGACCAGGCGCCATCTATGGGGGCACTTAACACCGGGCACTCTAAACGGTCCGCTTGTATCCAGTATTTGTAGGTGTGATCGCTGAGTTCGCGGAGCGAGCAACGTTCCATCAGTTCATTCCAACCGCAATATGGGTCCATGGCATTGATGCAGCTAGTTTTGGACACATGACGGCTGCAGTGATGCGCGGGAATGCGCGTCAGCGCTTGATTGGTACCGATATAGAGAGAATCGGTAACTTTGAGGTATTCCATGTGTAGCACATCGGTGGCTCCTTTTTCTAGCTCTGTTTTCCAAGCTTCCACCAAACAAGTTTGAGCGGTTTGTGTATCTCTTAGATGCACCACTGACAACTTTTTGATGATATTATCCAAGGTAGAGACGAATAGCATATGGACCTTTTCGTTGCTCTTCGTATGCAGCAGGTCCAAAGCGATATGCTTGAAACGTTCCAGCTTGCTGTGATAGAGAGGCTCCCATGTCAGGGGCTGAACCGCTTGATCCATGAGCTGATAGCGTGAAGATTCCAGGAGATGCTGATAGCGCATGTCGGCTCTACTCATCTCGCACTGAAACTGGGCGCGATGAGCTCCTTTGGCAGTTCTCCAGGGCGAATCAGAATGTTCTTGATGCTTGAAAGGGCCGTCAAAGGCTTCATTTATAGACGAGAGATTGTAAGCGCAAACGGCGGAACCATAAATACTATTGCTGTAATGAGAGGAAGAGAGAGAACCAGTAAGACGGTGCGCGCCCACCGAGGGAGAGAGGTGCACTTACTCTGGTGTATTGAAAGTAGCATAAAGTATATTTTCGTCTGTGGAGTAGGTCATGCCTTGAATTTCGTCAAAGTAAAAGGGATAGTCACCGGGCAAGGAGCAATTTAGGCGGGCTTTTAGAAAGGATGTCCAATTGTCCTTCAGTATTTGATCGCCACCAGGATCGTTTTTGCAAACACGCGCAATGCGTGAGTAGACAACCTGAAAAAGTACAAGAAAGAATATAAGAAAGATTGAAAAAAAAATGGCGGCCGAAGAGTCTCTCCAAACTCAAGTCGGACTGGTTAGAATGCTATAGTGCATCTCAAAGATGACAAAAAAAGACTCCCTCCTCCCAATTTACCTTGCCACACTTCATGTACTCCAGCGCATCTTCGCGAAACAGAAAGTACACAAAACTTCCAGCCTCGAAGCTGCCCACGAACTGCGGATTATTGAGCCAGTTGTTGTTGTACTGCTTGGTGCGGATGATTTTATTCAAAGCGGGCTATAGGAACAATTAATTGACCGATAAGTTAGCGCGTCTCGTTTTGAAATGAGCTCTGTACTCACCAGACCCTGCCTGACGTCTTGACGAACAATGGCCACATCGCTGCCCGAAAAATCGGTGGGTGAGCCCGCGAACATTCGACTATTCGAAGTCATCAGCGTCGTTATATTCGAGTTTGGATTGAAGGGACACTTGCCGACGCCATCGTCGAAGTCGTGCACCGTAAGGTTCTCCATCTGTAATGAAGGCCGCAAAAAAAACGCAAACAACAGTGTCGCCATTAGTGAATATGTACCAGCTGGTCGCGGTAAGCGGTGCAAAATTATCACCAACCTGGCGCCACGAACAATTCGGCTTGAAAGCGTACGTCCCACACGCGTACAGTTGGTTCTCACCGTAGCTCTGCAGCACGCGCACGTAGTTGCGACACAAGTGATCCGACTGGCCTTTTGCCTGGCACATGGCGATTTGCGCAGGCGCAGCCTCCCAGACCGAGCGCTCCAGCGGCTCCAAATCGAAGGACATGCGATAGAGAACGTCTCTGGAGATAGAGAAAGAGAGCGAGAAAATCAGAGTGAGTAGGTGAGAAGAATGATGGCGCGTAGATGAGAAGGTAGATGATGTTGGGTGGAAAGGGGAAGAGAGGAGAGTAGAGGAGAAGAAAAGATTGGAATTTAAAATTAGAATCAGTGCGCGTATGTATGACAGACTGGTATCAGCCTACGAGACCGCATTACAAGCGATCCGGTTCTAGTAGCGCAGAGCGGCTGTCTGTCGCGATCGCGGCAGCACCACAGCAGCAGTACTCGTATGCGGTTGCTGGTAACTTTAGGTGGCATGCGGCCGACAGCGTCACTTAAGAGCGGTTTAACAAGCTTACAATCATAATTTCAACATTTTTATGGACGACAATATCGGCAGCGGTAGCGCGACAGATACGCAATCGCGAGAGTACACAACGGACACTGACTGCACTGAGTCTTTGTCGCTCCCGCGCGGATTGTCTCTGGCAATGGAGAAAATCATAAACAATGTGATGTCAATAACGCTGGATGCCAATCAATATTCCTAGAATTTCCGCGCGACAAACTAATCAAAAAAGGAACAGAATCTGAACGCGGCCACTGGTCGATGGCAATCGATCGTGGATTATTTCTTGTTGTTGTTGGTGGTGTCGTTGTTGCATCGACCACGTACAAATATACCAATTGAAAATAATTGTGAAAGGGTTGGCGGTACGCCAGTGGACGCCAACGAATGGCGGCAACGGGCAGCAGCAGTCGTCGCAGCTGTCAAGAGCAAGTGATCGACTGTTTGTTTGTGCGATCGGGCGGCCGATTGCTGTCGATCGATGGACTGCGGCGCAACAAGTTTTACGTTATAGTTTTCTTGTGGTTTGTGCTGGGCCCAAGCGTGTACATACATACAAACTCGTATCTTAATTATAGAGTAGATTTTTCGGACTCGGCGAACATGCAGCACGGAAGCAGCACGCTGAGCCATTACAGAGCATTACGAAGCAGTGCAGCTACACAAACAACAACAACAACACAAATAAAAACCAGCAGTCACAGCGCAAAAATACATTTGAGAGGTTTTTATTGGTTTTCGTCGTCGCCGTGGTCGTCGTCGTTGTCGTCGTCGTTGTCGTTGTCGTCGGTGTTGTTGTTGTTGGTTTTCTTGTGTTTAGTGTTTTGTAATTGTTTTTATGTTGCAAGGTGCCGCCGCCAAGCGCACGGTTATCATTTGCTGCACCACGCGCTTTTCAACAGTTCAAGCGGCAGCTTGCAGCGCTTGAGATTTGCCAGATTTGGCTTAAAAGTTTTAGAGCTTGGCTTAAGAAAAACCATTCTACATGACGGTCAGAGCCGTCGAGCAAAGTGTACGCCGAGAAGCTGTGGGCGGCCGACTAGCGCCTTGGTGGCGGCATTCTTTGCCGCTAAAGATTGGTGCTGGCGACAGCTAAAGCAGCAGCGAATAACTGTGCGGTTATATAAGACTTTATGTTATTAATAGCAACAAAAGCAACTTATAATGCGGTAATAGTAAACACAGGAAGGTAAAAAACAACAACAACAACAATAACAACAGCACAAAATTACTAAAGCTTAAACAATTTTGCATGGTGTATGTCGCGCGCGGCAACCCAGCCGCCTCCTCATTACAAGTTATGTAATTAAAAGTGCTACTTTCTGTTATTGTTATTGTTATTGTTGTTGTTGCTTTTGTGTTTCTTACTATGTACGATATATTGTTATTATGTTATCTCTTGTGTTGGTATAATTCTTTGTTGTTAAGACCGCTGCTGCTGCAAGTTTTATGCGCCGCACAGCCGCCAGACGTCTCTACTCTTACGCCTGCGCAACAGAGCTCGGTACATGCGTTGCCAAACTATTGACGAAATAAAAATTTATTATCATCGCTGAAATGACGAAAGTTTTTTTGTTTTTGTCAATGTTTTTCCAACTTAAAAAGTTGTTTGTGTGGGCACGAGTTCAGAAAGCATGAGCTTGTTTTGACGAGCCATGCCATTTTATTGTCAGACAGACCGACACACAGTCATTCAGTGAATCAATCAATGAATAGTTGCTCTATTAACCTGTTCACGTCAGTCCATGAGCCAGTTAGTCCATACGAGTATCAATTCAACAATCAGTCAATGCGTTTATTTGTCTTCAAAATTGGGTTGGTATTATACAAGCCTACAATTTATCAGCAGATCCTCCACCAACGCCAAGAAAATTATTCCAATAGTTAGTCCTTTAGTTAAAGAGTCCTTCATCAATTGATCATTTTTGCTTCACAAATATTCAATCAATCGATCATTCTCAGTCTTTCTGAGTACACAAAAAAGCAATCAATATCGTGCTCCATTAGACCGTTGGCATTGTTTCATAAGTCAGCTAATCCAACCACGAATCGGGTCAATTCATCTGTCAGACAATCAACCATTTAGTCAATCATCTGTCAGTCTTTTAGTGGTCATTTAGATAATTTCTTTCAGTCTGTCAGTTCAACACACCATCGCGTGTTTAGGTCGTGTGGTCGAGTCTTAAGCGCCTCGAGTCAAGTGGAACGAGAAAATTTTTGGAAATTGAAAGAAAGTTAACTTAATTTCATATCGTTTTTTTTGTTGTGCTCTGCATTAATATTTTTTTTTTATTGTATTCACAATAATTTTTTTTTTTTGGGAATTGTTCAGAAACCTACACTTTCTAAAGTTAAATATATTTTAAAGGGCTTTGAAAATGACTCGTATTTCATTTATCGAAGAAATTAATAAAAAAAGATAACGACCTTTCTTTTGTAACTTCGTTAATGTTTGATACAATTTCTTGCGTCAGACACTCTTTATAAAGTAAGACTTTGGAAAAAAAAAAAACAAAAAAAGGTCTCGAAGAAAGGTTAAGCTGCTTAAAAACTGCTCGACATTATTCAAAAGAGCAGAGAGAAAGGAAACAGTACTTGACGCCTGAAAGCAAGGGATCAAATTGCATTTTAAATAATTGAAAGGCACCAAAGCGCAGGATGGTAAAATAAAAACACTTGACTTCGATGGTATCCTTTGCCACATGACGCATGGTTTAGGCAGAGGAAAAAAGAGGAAAATAATAAAAAAAACAAAAACGCGCAGGATTAAAACTAGTTCAAAGTAAATAAACATAAAAAAGAAAAAATAAAAACCTTGAAGAAAGTGAAGAAAACATACAAAAATTTTAGCAAAAAAAATTTTTTGTAATTAAAAACCCAAGATTTTCTCATATTTCAATTTTTTGTAATAATTTTTTGTAATCAAAAAAATTTATCACCATTTTATAACCTTACAAAATGTCAATTATTTAAGTTTTATTTTAGTTTTATTTAAGCTTTAACAAATTGAAATAAATAAAAGTCACTCTTAGCAGAAAAAACCGTATAAAAAAAATTGAACATATTATGTGACGCGGTAAAAACGAAACTGTTTCTATTCACAATTCAATTATCGACAAGCTCTCGGTGACAGAGAAGAAAAAACAATTGAAAAAACAGCTGCAAAAAATTCAAATAATACGAGTATAATTACAAATGGAAAAACAAATAGTTTATTTTCTTCTATTTGTCATTGTGGTTTCTTCAGTCGAGCATCGCGTGACACTGACCGGCACTATTTAAGCTTTTGCAAGCTGTCAATCCGAGACAGCTTGTCTTCGTTTTACGCTGATTCAACAGGAACAAAACGAAAACAAAGTAATAAAAACCAGAAGAAATAAATGATTAAGCAACTGCGATTGTTCGTTCTGTAGCAAAAACCACAGAATGTTTAGTAAATTTGTCATGCTGCAAAATAAATGCATGTTCTAATTTGTGAACGACAACAACAACAACAAAATATAAAATAGATTTGCTTTTTAGCTGTCTCCACGATTTTCTCAATATTGATGTTAAATCATTCTTGGAAAAAACGTACATACTCAATGGAATTCAAACAAATGGTTTAAGTCTTTGCTAAAAATTTAACGAAGCTCGTCAAATGTGTTTTACTCGTAATTCAGTTAAAAATTTAATGAATAATCACAATTTTTTTAGCCAAAATGTAAAGGTTTTTCCAAAACAGTTTTTAGTTTATTAAAAACGCATAAAAACGGCAAATCATTTAAATAGAGCTGTACGGCAATGATAGTGAATGATATTCAATAACGCAATTAAAAACCAGCAAAACGTTTAAAAAAAAAGTTGAGTAAAAAGGCCTTTAAGTATTGATCTTTAAACTCTGGCAATCCTATAAACGTCTCCAAAACGTAACGTTGCCTCATAAATTATTACCGCTCTACCGGACTTAGTCTCTAAATTAAATGTATGTTTTTTTTTTAAAATTTAGGGTCTAATTAAATTTAGATGACGCTAGGGTTACTCTATGGCTATGTTAATTTCCACAAACAATTATTTTTGGCACTTACTAGCAGTTATTTCACATTTTTTCATCGCTTTTCTTATTCTTATCTCAGATTTGTTGCCGGTTTTTATTTTCATTCATTTGTTTTCGCTTTTGTTTTACTTGATTACCTTGTAATCGCAATTTTCACACACATTCCTTCAAAGGCCGTTTAAAGTGATTCACCCTGTGTGTTTTTTTGTTTGTTTGTTTTGTGTGTGTGCGTGTAAATTGTATTTGCTGATTTTTTTATCGTGACTTTTATCAATTTTGTCACCGTTTTTAGCCATAGGCGGCAACAACTATAACAACAACAACAACAACAACAAACAGCGCAAACACATAATAACAATAACGCATTCATTATTTACACAGTGCAACAAGTGTTCAAGCCATCGAGAAGAAGAAGAAGAAGAAGAAGAAGAAGACAAAAAAAATAGAGGGGGAAAACTTAAGACAGAGTAAAAATTTTCTCAAACTCAAAATCATTAAAGTGTAACAGAAATAATTATTTAACAAATAATGAATTGAGGTCACTGCGAGAAAGGAAGGAAGGAAGGAAGGAAGGCAAAATCGATACTATTGGAAGAGCGTTATGGGTAAAAAGGAAAATTGGATACTTTTGCATACTTTTCGAGAATCTCGAATTGTTAAAGAGAGCGATAGAGAATTTATTGATTTAGCATCGTAAAAAATCAATTCGTATTCGATCCGATTTTACTCATTTTTTCAAATTAAAGATATATAAAATATATAACAATATATAAAATAAAAATAAAATAATAAATAACTACTGAAAGGAATAAAAACTGAAATTAATAAAAAACACTAAAAGGAAAAAAAAGAAAAAACTAATAGTAGTAATAGTCGTCGTAACTTTTTACAATCTATTCAACCCAAACCAACATCATCATCATCCATCCATCCATCATTGTTCGCTCACGAGCTGAGCAAAGATAAGATAAGACTGTTCCATGATTACGGTGATGATAATGATGATGATAATGATGATGACGACGATCATGAGGTCTACTATGCCGCAAAGAACGAACTCACGCTGTCTGCCGATTCTATATTTTATGACATTATTACATGCAGCAAAATGAAGTGACGAGTTTATATGTCATCGTTACTTTGTCGTTGACGTTATTATTGTTGTTTTTGTTGTTGTTGTTTTCGGTGTCGTTGTTATTGTTATTGTTGTTGTTGTATGTATGTATGGATACGAGAAATATCACAAGTACAATTTGTTGACGCTGACGCAGACGTTCTTGTAGAACGTTTTTAAAAAAATGAAACCGAAAAAATGAAACGTTTACACTTTGCAGCTTATCTTATCTTGTGCGTTTGTGTATGTATGTGTGCGTGTGTGTATGTACCTCGTCCGTATACTATCATGTTATGGTTTTTAAATTTTTTTTTTCGTTTTAATTTTTTTTTGTTTTATTTTACATTGTTTTTATTCGATTTATAATCACTCTCTTCAAAGACATTTGTTGGTTGCATTTAAACAGAATTTTTATACTGACTGCAAAGGGTTAATGGATTAAACCTTAAAGTAAAGTAAAGTAAATCTTATCAGCGATCGCTTTTCACTTTCTTTACGCTTCTTAATCTTCAAGTGATGATCTTTATGCTTTTGATTGTTATTGTTTTATTTGATTTTTTATGCTTTTTATCCCTTCTGATGATTGTTTTTTGGTTTTATCATCTTCTAACCTCGAAACTGCTTCGAAAACTTGATGAATTAAGGTCTTGTAAAAGTTGCTCTTGATAAATTAATTAATTTCATTTGAGTAATGATGATAATAAAGGTACTGTCACTGGTAGCTTCTTATTATGACCATTTCTATTATATCTCGTAGTTTTAATAAAATTTTTTTCAAATAAAATTGTCTCTCTTCTCTTATCTTCTCTGTTTTTTTCTCTGTTTTTTTTCGCCTGCTTAATTACCTTGCACCAATGATGACTTGATTCCTCGCCACATCGAACAACATTTGGGAATAGCTGCTGGTCTCTGGATCCTCAAAGCGCTTGGCGGTTGCCATTAGATCTGCAATGCAAAATGGGTGGAAAAAGTTACTTCTGTGATTACTGCGAGTGTTACATGAAGAACAATGTCAATGTGCGAAAGGTACACAATTCGGGACTGTCGCATAAAATATCCAAAGCCAACGCGCTGCGACGTCACATGGATGTGCAGCAGCTACTGGCTGAGGAATCTGCCAAAACTCCGTGCTCGCGTTATCACCGCAAAGGCTTTTGCCGATTTGAGCTGTTTTGTCAATTCACGCATTACACGGTCAAACAATTGGAGCAACTGAAGAAAATGGCTCAGAAATTGGAGGAGAAGAGGCTGAGGAAACAACTGCAATCGGCGAACGCGACGGATTTCGACTGGAGGAAGGCATTACCGTGGAATCGCCCCACCAGCGAGATGGGTCGAAGGAAGCATACCAGCATGACAAGACCCCAGCAATTACCTCCTTCTCTCAGGCCCATACAATTTCATAAATTAACAGAAAAATGTTTAAATAATGTTTGGGGTTTACAAGAAAATTAATTTCATTTTATGACAATAAAAAAATTTTATTAACTCAAATGGAGTTTATGTGAGTTTTAGTTTTCGTTTAGCTTTAGAAATTAAAAAAATTACAGTTTTTAATTATTCTTAAAAATTCTAAATTAAAAAAATTTTTTTTTTCATTTTTTTAAATTTTTTTTATATTTTTTTTTTTAATTTTAAAATTTTTTTTTTTAAATTTTTTTCTTCTTTTTAATATTTTTTTTTTGTTTTTAATTTTTTTTATCTTTTTAATTTTTTATTTTTCTTATCTCTTTAATTTTTTTTTATTTTTTTGTTTTTTATTATTTTAAATTTTTATTCCTGTATGTGCAACCTCATTTTACACGGCATTTCCGTACAATCAATAAGCCGAGTAAATAGAGGAGAGCGCTAGGTTTATTTTTCTCCACAGCGACCTTTCTTTATCGATTTGAATATTTTCTTATCCTTTTGTTGTTTCAATTTATCAATAGTTTTTATTTGCTAATCAATCTTTTTTTGATAATTTTTTTTTGGAGTCATTATCTTTACTACGTTACTAGTTATCTTCTTCTTATTTTCGCACCTTTTTCCTATTTATATTTTTTACTAAGATAGCCTTTGTTTATACCTCAAATTTTGAACATAATCTCTTTGGTTTATTTTAAATTTCATTACACTTGAGAGAGACTTCTTATCCTCTTTTTTCTCTGCGTGTGTGTGTGTCTGTGTGTGTTTATGACTTACCCGGAAAAGATATTAAACGTGAATCGTTCTCTGTAAGTTCATAATCCGTTTCTTTGTGGTGCAGACCCATTGTCGTGCTTGTCGACCAACTGATCAACAGTAGAGTTAAAAGCAATCGCAACATTTTATTCAATCTCAGGATATTCATGCTTAAATGACAAAAAGAAGACGAAAAAGAAGAAGAATTAATACAATATTTCATCAAATAACAAATAAGTAACAAATTTTAACATTTTGCTGATGAAAAATTTTAAGTGTTCCAAGACTTTTATTTTTTCAAGAAAGCAAATTGAAGTCTTTCAAGAATCTCTCAATAACAAGCTTATGCTCTTCTTAAGAGAAAGAACACTTTACACTTTCTAATGAAACAACAAAATCTCAGAATTATTCAAATCAGTATGAATTAAGCAGCAAAAAATTAAATTATTGTGATCATGATTCGTATTTCCAGAAATATCGAATGTAGAAATATCGTTAGAATGAAGAAAAAACACTGAAGTTGGCACTGAATCGCCGAAAACGGTTTGTCTCCAAACCAAGAAGGCATGACAGAAATTCGTTCCGAAAAACCCATCATCATCCAACCCTGTCGGAAAACTTGAAGAACCAACGAAGGAACAAGTTTCCTCTTAACTAATTCAACAGCTCTGAAGTATAAAGACTTAAAAATCGGCATCAAATACGCACTTGTGATTTTTCATTCGAAATTAAGTCCATTAGTTTATATTATATATATTTTTAAAATATTGTATTTCTCGAACTAATTTATTTATTTGCAACACTTCGAGAAAAGCTAACTTTTTCTCTTTAAAATCTCGTGGTTCCTTTAATATTTTCCTTTTCGTTGGTTTTAATGGCACTCTTCCTTTATTTTTCTTTCCTTTTTTTGGAAACACTTTTAACACCTTAACGTTCGAAGTCTCAAATCAGACTAAAGTAAAAAATCATTACGGTCTGACGAGCTAGACTCGAGACTAGACTTAAGGTAAGTTTGACCTGAACATTTCGAGATGTTATCTATGTGTGTGTGTATGTCAGGATCAAGTATGATCAGGATGAGCTAATGTTCGAAGTATTGTCAAAAAAGTTCTACTTAACACGTAAAGAAATGATGTCAAGGACATTTAGAAGAGGATGTCATTAGTATTCATATCAATTGAATAGAGCAAAAGGTGAAGATGAAGGTGAAGGTTAAGGAATTGTAAAATTCGAGGATCGGCACGTGCGGAAAAACTTCGAAACGTGAGGAACACTGAAAAAATTAAATTAATAGAATGCGGATCAATAGAAAAGAAATGAAAGTGAATGAAGGAGTCAGAAAATCGGAAAACTTTGACAACTCTTAAAGGATATACACTATTTCGAACGTCAGAGAGAGAGAGAGAGAGGTATATGTATCAAAAGTATTCAAATGGAGTGTTCGCACAAAAATGTCCATCAAATCGATTGATTTTGGAGAATCGGAGCAACTAAAATCACAAACCAAGTTTGAAGAACAATTGAAGCACAACAACAACAATCATTATTTATGACAGCTGGAGATTTCTTCGTTAATCCACCAGATCGTCTGTTATGTCTCTCCGTTATTAATGACGAAGACTCTAGACGAAGGTTCCAGACGAAGGATCATGTTTGTCTGATGTTACTTCTGTTCGTGACAGGACAATGCGGTAAAGAACGGACAAATAAACGTGACAAGAGCAGACCTTAATAATAACAACTTCAAGTTACAAGAAGAAGAAGAAGAAGAAGACGGGAACGCGTAAAATGTAAATAAATGAACAATGAGAACAACTATCAGAAGAGCGCAGCAATGAGAAAAATCAACAACAATGCAAATATGGTCCTAATGAGTTCCAGAAAAGCAGCAACAACAACAACAACAACAACAACAACATTAGCAAATGTTGTCGGTTTTGTAGTATCGCAGTTTGGGGCCAAGTTGGTCAGGCACGTCCACGTCATGTTGTTGTTAATGTTGGTGGTGGTGTTGTTGTTGTTGTTGTTGTTGTTACATGTTCTCAGAATTTTGTCCCTTCACGTGCACTAAAATTTTAAATATTTTCAAAATATTAATCAAAAAGACATACGGAAAAGATAAAGAAGGAGACAGACAGAAGGAAAGAAAAAGAAGGACAACAAAATTCGTGACAAGTGCAGAGAGAGAGAGAGAGAGCGTGAGAGAGAGAAAGACATATGTAGACAAATGCTAATTTAGCCCAAAAAACCTTTTAAGCAAATGTTCCTAAAGAGCTTTTAATTTTGTTGTTGGGTTTGTTCTTCTCAGTTTAGTTTATTTTATCTTCAGTTTATTTTAACGAACACGATAAAATCTACTTTTTGGGGGATTTCCTACCGTATATTCTTCTTCTTTTTTTATTTATTACTTACTTACTTTTTAACTAAGAGATTATTTAAAAGACCGTCTCGTCTGCTTGTTTCCTTCCATTAGTCCTTTGTCCCTTTAGGATACAATTCGTGTATTCGTCAGTATCATTTTACCTTACAATTTGTTAAACTGTCTCCTTGTTGGACTGTCTGTCTGTGTGTGTGTGTGTGTGTGTCTGCTCTTGTCTGTGGTGTCTCTTTCACTCACGAATCTTATGAATTTATTAAGGTTGATGGTATCGGCGATGATGCGACAAAAATTAGTGACCGACTACCGGAAGGCCGGTACCACCGGTCGGTCGGCCGGTCGGTGGCAGACACACCGAAATGTGGCTGCAGATAATAGTTAAACCTTCAGTCTTATCAGTCTGACGGTTGGCGGTCGGCGGTTGTCACAACACGTGAGCAGACATCAGAATGAGTTATTAAGAAACAAGGTTCATTTTTACATAGACACTCATTTACAAGATAAAAACGTAAAACTGAAAATAATAAAAAAAATTAAAAAAATTAAAATCTAAAAAAAAAATAATTTAAAAAAAAATATTTTTAAAAATTGGTATTGGTATTTTTTTATTAATTTAGTATATTTTTCTTTTTATTACTATTTTTATGTTTATTTACAAACCGATTTTTATTTATTACTTTCGTATTTTTATATTTATGTATTATACAAGCCATAAAATCAAAAAAAATAGAATTAATATTTATTGAAGAGAAAGCCTTTGCTGAATAAATTATTTCATGTCATAAATATTTTTTGTGTTATGGTTACTCAATTAAATTTATCACCTCAAGCAGGTTGTATTTTTTTGAAATTTTTATATATTTATTGCATTTTTATATATTTATTGTATGTATTGTATTGTTTTGTATTTTA
Organism: Conops quadrifasciatus; assembly: GCA_949752815.1. Lineage (NCBI taxonomy): Eukaryota > Metazoa > Arthropoda > Insecta > Diptera > Conopidae > Conops > Conops quadrifasciatus. The sequence continues at coordinate 4,949,564 of OX457079.1, forward strand.
TTGTATTTATTTTTTGTATATATTTATTGTTTATTGCATTTATTTTTTGAATTTATTGTAATTTTTATATATTTTTTTATTTATTGTGTATATTTATTTATTTATTGTATTGTTTATTGTATATATTTATTGTATTGTTTGTATTAAAGAAAATTTAAATTTAAAATAAATTTTTATTTTTATTAAAATTTTTATTTTTATTATAAAAATTTCACTGAAACAAAATTTGGTCGTTGAGTTAAAAATCAGCTCTTACTTTAAACGTTTACGTCTATTACAACATACTTATAGTATATCATATTATTTATATTTTATTATGTGTACTTACGAGTTATTACGAATGTGATGAAAAATACGATACCACGTATTTTTTTAATTGAAAAATGATACTATGACCTACTAAAATTTATTTGTAGTCAGCAATTGACACTGAATGATAACAGACTGCTGGCCTAAATAAATTTAGAGATAAAATAATGAAATCGAAAAGAAAAACAGTCTTTAAATTAAAGAGATCTTAAAAAAAAAGAAAAGAATTGTGTCAAATGAAATCAATCAAGCAATAAAAAGAATAATCTATTTAAATGAAGATTTGAAAAATGAAGGGGAGAAAAAAGAAACTTTTGTGCAGCAGCAACAACAAAACGAAGCAGTAATAAAAACAATTTATATCTCAAATCAACAACAACAACAACAATAAACCATTTGATATATCTACTTCAATGAAAACTTCAATCATTTTATAAAAATGATCTTCAAAAGTGCTTCACAATGCCTGATGCTGTCAATGTTCAATAAAATTTCAATCAAACGCTTGAAATCATAAAAAGTTAAACACAAAAGTTTATGTAATGACCCGAAAAATTATCAGGCAGTCATTAATTTATTCATTCATTCAATAGAGATAAAGCAAAAGCAAAGACGATGGCGATCAGATCGACAGCAACAAGTTATTTATGTACGTAGGTACGTACGAATATCTTCAGCGAAGCGGTTTGTTATCAAGTGATGATAATAAAATTTGTAAGAAGAGAATCCCTTCAAGCATTCATTGTTTCAAGTAAATGGCTTCAAGGCCATTAATTCTCAAAAACTGCGTTTGGAAACACTTTAAACGTTTGAAAATGTTCACTCAACAGAGTGAAATAAAAGACTCTTTAAACAAATGCCAGACAAGAGAAATTTTTTTAAATATTAATAAATAATAACACTTTACAACAACGGCAAGGACGATCCCAACAAACACGGCAAATACCCTTAATAATAATTATAACAACAACAACAATCGCATCATCAGTGTAGTATCAGCGACAGCATCCTCATTATTACACAGTCGTCGGTAATAAATTGCCAATTTAATTTCTTCTATTTTTCCAATTATTTTCTTCTATTTAAATTAAAAAAATATTTGTTTTAATTTTTGCCGTGTAAAAAAGAATTTTTTTAATTTAAAATTAAAATTTAAAATTGAAAACTTTTTTTTAATTTTTTTAATTAATACATTTTTGCTAGTGATAATTTATTATGACATTTATTAAAACAGGTCTAATAGGTTTTAAGCTATTCCATCGCCCATTTTTTCGGTCTTTCTTTTTTTTTACTTTTTTTAATTTTTTTGTTAAATATTTAACCGCAGTTTGATTTTTTGAAAAAAAAAATTATCTGAATTTGCATAAAAAGTGTTTATAATTCGCATTAAATCATTACTTTTGATGATAGTGTTTAAAGAAAAAAAACTAGAAGAGGCTGCCGATTTTTTTTACGTTTACGACTTAATTAAATTTTTAAATGTTTTTCTCGTGGTTTTTTAACGATCGATTTTTGCGCTCGCTCCTCCCAAAATTTGCACTTATTTATACACACCGATTTTGGTCTGTACAAATAATTACTTTAAGATTTACAGCGACCCGAGTAACCTCTTTCTAGTAAAATTGTACAAGATTTTTGTTGTTGTTGTTGTGTTTTTTTTCCTCCTTAACGTAATTAACACTTTTCGTGTTTAATTTGTTTATTTGCGAATTCTTGAGTTATAGTAATTTTTAATCTCTTCCATGTTTAACATCGTTAAAATTTGTAATCGTTTGTTTTTGGTATTTGTGTGTATTTGGTATTCATTTTTATTATATATATTTTTGTTTTTATGTCTCCATTTATTTCGAGGAAATTGAGACTGGTTTTGAAATTTTGCTATTTACACCCAATTTTGAGTAATGATTAATGGTTAAAAACCAAAAATGTGTCAGAAAAGAGTTTGTCGCTACAAAATACCTTTATTCATACTAACGAATACGATTACGAGTAGCTCTGAATGCTATGAATGGTTTTCTAGACTAATTTTGGAACATTTTTTTTTTTTTGTTTCAGTAAGATTTGTTTTCTAACATTAATCAAATCTGGTTTTAAATAAATTGTAATTAATTAAAAGAGATAATATTTTGATAAATTTACATAAATTCATTTCTTATTTTGTAATAAAAGTGATATATTAAAAGCGACATATTTCGAAATTTTATATAGAGTTGATGACAATTATAATAAAAAATTCATTATTAAGCGACTTTTTTTTAAATTAAAAAAAATATTGCCACATTAAATGTCATTTAAACAAAGAACTAGAATTAAAATCGAAGAAGTTTTACGATGAAACTTAAAGAAAGCTGGTAGAAACTTTCAAAGAATCCGTTAAAAATATTATGAAAGACAATACCAAAAACAAAAGTTAATTATTTACCTATAATAAAATGACTGATTGACAGCTGTTGCTTAACAAGACGGAAAAAAGTAGGCCTTTCATCATCAATTTTTTTTTTAATGATCATGGTTACAATCGCAGGAAAACAGACGTAAAGAAACGTAAAGACCACAAAAGGTTAACTAAAAACGTTAGAACTATCCCAACCATGTACCATTTCAGCATTGAAATCTCTTGAAATATATGTAAGCTGTATTTAATACAATAAAATACATCCGGAGACAGTAGAGTCTCTCACATCTCTCGGAAAATCTCTCTAGATATTTTTAAGGCGCGGTTATTATAAAAAGATTACGCTCTCAAAACAAAGGAATCAAAAAAAAAAACATGACATTTCATAAATCATAAAAAAATCAAAGAATATAAAAAATGCATGATTAGGCAAAGAGTTGCTCAAGCCAGTAACAAAGTGCGGGTGGTCTCAATGGGTTAAGACGACATTATATGATGATTTGTTGTATAAACATGACAAAAAATAGTATATACAAGCACAAAAGAAGTGCAAAGAAATCCAAACATACATACATACATACTCGTACATACATACATACGCGTACTAATGTACATGCACTGAAATTAAGTATTCGCCATGTAAAACGAACGACGAACGACCCAAAGAAAGAAAAAATGCATATTAAATTACTTTGTAGCGAATAAATTGCCAAGAATTTCTATTAAAAAGTAGCACAAATCAATTGTGAATACTTAGCTCTATTGTGAATTTGTGTAGATGTATGAATGAGAAGTGACGACAATTTCGTCTATTCAAAAGCGTCTTAAGCCGCGGCTTAAGCAAAATTGCAAAAACGATTCTTGAACGACATTTTTCAATAAAAAATTTCAAGTTTTTCGTAAGAACAAAAATCCTGCGAAGAAGTAACAATATTACTCCTATAAATACGAGTATTCTAAATCGTATCGAAAAATTTTCATTTCAAAAACTGCAGTCTAAACAAATCTAAAATCAGTCGCTGTCAAAAAGGCGCCACCACTTCCAACGACCTGCTGTCGGCAACACTCAGAAGAATACTCCGTAACATTAAAATCCTTCTCTAATTAAATCAGCTAAGCTGACAATACCATCTGTCAAAATCAGCTGATACGAGTATATGTATGTGTTAAATCGCAATTTTTCTCTTTCGTGCGACTTTAATTACTTATCGCAAATTTTTTATGGCTTCTGCTATTTCTACTCGATTCTAATAAGAGTAAGATTGAATATTCCCACTTGTCACCTTCGCCGGTCCATCCGGTTGGCCGTCGCCGATTGCCGCCGATTGCCGCCGGTCGTGAAATCTGTCACTTTTAAGAATTTTGACAATTTTGACAGCTCTTAAGTTGACATGGCGAGCGTGTATGCGCAACGGTGTCAAAATAAACGCTGAACGTTGCCAACTTTTATTATTTATGCATTAACAAGAGATTTTGCATTTTTGTAGAAACACTGCTAAAGGAACAGGTTAACCCTCTATTCGCCCCCCCTCCAGCGCCCCTCTTCATCTTACTTATAAACTTCTTCTTACCGGTTCTGTCATTGTGAGCAAGTGATACCTGTTGATCTGTTCATTTACACTGTTGTTACGTTTTTTATTTCTTTTCTTTGTTGTCATTTAGTTATTCTATTACTCTCTGCTTGCCCGTCTTCCACGCCTCGCTCCATTTTTGACGATTCGTTTTTTGGACAATCTCTTGACAAGCTCTTGTATGTACCTACATGGGTTTCTTTTTGTTATTTGTCTGTTGTTTCTTACGTTAATTTGTTGCAATACAAAATGCCTCTGATACGCTTTCAACGAACACATTAATTAATTCATAGAAAAAGAATACACAAAAAGAAAAGCAAACAATAAACCACGTTCAGTTTTGTTTTCAGTTTCACGGTTTTTTTTTAGCTGAAAATTTTGAGGTAAGAGCAAAAGTGTCAACAAGTTGCGGTCGACCCTGTAGGAAAAATTAAGTTAAGCACACGAGATCTCGAAAGTTTCTCTCGCATCAATTAGTTCAATTTTTTCTAGTGTTTTAATACAAAAAAAAATATTTATAACTCCAAAAATTTATTAAATAGTCGTATTTGAGGAAGATAATATATTATTTATTATTTTTTATTTCGAGGGATTTACAACTTCAAAAACTTATTAAATAATCGTATTCAAGGAAGATAATAGAATTTAGTTCATATATATTATATTAGCCGTTTATTTTGAAAGTGCGCAATCCATTATTGTTTATTTCGAGGTATTTATAACTTCAAAAACTTATTAAATAATCGTATTTTAGGAAAATAATAGACTTTCGTTCATATATTTATATTATATTAGCCGGTTATTTTGAAAGTGACGCAATTCATTATTTTTTATTTCGAAGTATGTATTTACAGGTTTTAGTTTAATTTTGAATGCATTGCAATTCTTATGGATAAAGATGTTTTGTTTTATGAAAATTGTATAGATTTTGAAAAGATTGGTCTGTAAATTAACTGAAATCATAAAGATCAGAACCAGAATAAAAGTTCTTTCATCATTAACTTCAGTTTTTCATGCAATGGACTTGCTGCGCTTTCAAACTAAACGGCTCATACAATATATAAGAAGTGCACAGTCTTTGTCTGTTTTTTTTAAACTTTTCAACTTTTTCAACTTTTTTTTTGTTTTTTCAATGTTTTTCAATATTTCCTACCGAGTATACAAAATATTGTGACAGCACGTGCCGGTGGCAGTAACGTCAACGAGGAACAATGCAAACACAAACAACCCAGATTAATAAAAATAATATAACATAAAAAAAAAGAAAAAAGTTAAAAATTTTTTTTTTAAAACACGTTCAAAAACGTAAACCAACTGCGCTCTGCGCCTGCAGCCGAAGAAGACAAAAACAAGTCATAAAGCCTGGTAGTAGATGTTGTTGTTGTTGACAAGCCTTTATTCTCATCATAATCGAGTTCACACACTGCGAACGCTTCGGAGGCGCAGCAACGCAGAAACGCAAAGGTTGGTCTGAAATACGATTAATACGCTTTTAATGAAGCAGATTCATGCGTTTGATAGAGGAATAAAGGCGATCGTGCGCGTGCGTTTGTGTGTGTGCGACAATTCAAGGCTCAGTTCAGTGGTAACAACGAGTCTTCAGTAAACGGCCCACAAACGATCCGCAGGTGAGCGAGTGGGAAGTGTTTTTATGCTAAGCATACGATTTATGACCGAAGAAGAGACCTCAGCTGCTGCTGCTGCGACTGCTCTGCTGCTGCAGCAAACCACGCTGCCACGCATCTAAACATCGACATCGAAAAGGCCTAACAAAGAATGAAAATGCAAACAAGAGGCAAGAAGCAACGAAAAAGAAACGTCCATGAAGCGTAACAGATACAAAAAAGAAGAGGAAGGAGAGGTACCAGATACAAAAAACAAGAAGAAGAAGAGGTGTCTTTATCTGAAGTGACCATCAAGCACGTTGTGGTTGGGCGTTGGTAACAGCAGCGTACCGTACCACGCAACACCAAAAGCCACCACAAAGTGACACTCGATTTTTAGATTTCTTATGACACTTTGAGAGATTGATAAAAAATAATATCGTCGATATTAAAAATTAGAAATAATTTGTAATTTATTTCCTTTTTTTTTTGGTTGTTTTTTTATACCCTACACCCGAAGGGATGAGGGTATATTAACTTTGTTCTTCCGTTTGTAACGCATTAAAGGAGGCGTGGCAGGTATAGAAAAGTATATATATTCTGGCTCAGAATCACCTCCTGATTCGATTTAGCTATGTCCGTCCGTCTGTCTGTCTGTCTGTCTGTCTGTCTGTCTGTCTGTCTGTCTGTCTGTCTGTCTGTCTGTCTGTCTGTCTGTAGAAATCACGATTACGGGAGAACGCATAAAGCTATCGCCATGAAATTTGGCACGAATATTCTTTGTCATCGTAGGCTGTTTGGTATTGAAAATGAGGAAAATCGGATTAGTGCCACGCCTACTTTTTATAGCAAATATGAATTTTCCCATGCTTATAGCTTAATTTCTCAGCTTGTAGAGCAAATTTAAAGCTAAAATTTTATTGCTGAGTCCACCGTCTTAGACTAAAATATATTCTCAAAAATGGGCGTGACACGCCCACTTATATACTTTACCATATAATAAGGTGTTTGGTAGGAAAAGCGGTGTTGTAGATGAGTTAATAGATCAAAATTTGCTCCCTGTAAATTAAAAAAAAAGTAGGTGTCACCCGCCCACTTTTTATCACTTTGACAGATGCGGGTGTAGGGTATATGAACTTCGGCCAGGCCGAAGATAACGCTCTTACTTGTTTTTGGTTACTTCATTAACAAAAGCAAGATATCGTGATACCGCAAAATGAGATTATTATGGCTTTTAATGCTTTTAAGAGATTCGTGAGGAGACGCGTTACTGCTGCGCTTTAACGCCTCCATCCAACGCTAAGCGACTCACAAGCGCCTGTTTTTAATGCCAAAGCTTTTAAAATATTCGACATTTTTGGACGGCTTTGTTTAATGAAGCTGAAAAAAAAAAAATTCATTTAAATTGTAATCGTAACAGACCACAACAACAACGACGACGACGACGACGAAAAATTCATTCTGTCCCAAAGTATACAAAGTGTTGCTCTTGCTATTGTTGTTGTTGTTCTTGTTGTTGGTGCTGCCGGCTCTTGCGGACGCGTGCTTAAAAGCCATTAGTTGCGCTTTTTCTGGCAGCAACCTTACGCCGTTGCCTTCGAACGACCAGCCACCACGCCCCTTTCAAGAGAAAGCTGATAATTGTACTTAGTATCGGTGTTGTTGTTGTTGTTATTATTATTGTTGCGATGGATAATGTCTGATTGGCAGTCGCTTTATGTCGCGATGATCGTAGATAAGCTGAAATCGAAGACCACAAAACGATCATGGATTTCTTTTTTCTACTTCAACATTTTTTTTCCACATTGCAGTAGTAAAGAGTGGTGGATTTGTGCACGCGTGTGTGTGTGTGTGTAGGTGGGCTATAAAAGAAATCCCCACCGAAATAAAAAGAATTAAATAACAAACAAAAACTGGTTAAGTTTGAGGTCAGGTCAAGAAAAAAGCATTAACAAAGCAAAAAAAAAAAACAACAAAAAAACAATAACAACAATCAGAAAACACCAATCAACCCAAGACTGCGTAAAAAATTTAAACGCGAAAGAAAGTAGCTTGTGATTTTTGCGCTCGATGCAAAAAAAAAGAAGAGCCACGCAGTTACGTCCATAAAAATTGTGGTCAAGACCTTTAAGTAACCAAAAACAGCAAGAAAAACAATACCAACAACAACAACAACAACGGCCATCATAAGAGATAAAGTAGCAAAAAACAAACAACTAAAAACCAAAACGTTTATAATGATTATGCTTTTTTGGTAGTCAAGAGAGAGAGAGAGAGAGAGAGAGAGAGCAAAAGCATTTAAAGCTGCCAATAAATTAACAAAAAATCTTTAAAATTTTGCTTCAAAACAAACTTAAGTTATTATTATTATTAAGTTATTAACATATTTTTTTATGTGATAATGATAATAATAAATAACAAATGATAAATAATAATAATAAATTGTAAAGAGAAGATAAAGACGAGTTAACTTTTTTTGTTTAAAAAAGTTGTAATTAATTTCCACAAAAAAAGTTACAATAAAATACATACATATGTACATATATACATATATTAATTTATTTTAATATAAGTTTATTAATTTTGCTTTCATTTAATTTCAAAAAAAATTTTGATTAATTGATTTATTACCTTCTTTTTCCCCTCTTTTTTTCTTTTTCTACTTCAATTAATTATGTATTTATTTCATTTTATATTCTGCGCCCTATAACAAATAAAATAGTAAAAAAATAATAAAAAAATAATAAATTAAAAATAATAATAAAAATAATAATAAAATAAATTAACAATAATATTATTAATTAATAATTATAAAATATATTAATTTATTTTAATAGAAGTTTATTTATTTTGCTCTTATTTACTTTCAATTAAATTTGATTTTTTATTACCTTCTTTTTTTTCTTCTTTTTCTTCTTCCTTAATTAATTATGTATTTATTTCATTTCATATTCTACGCCCTATAATAAAATAAAATAATAATAAATAATAATAAAATAATAAAATAAAATTAAATAATACTAAAATATATTAATTAATAATAATAAAATATCTTATTTATTTAAAATATCTTACTTAAATTTATTTTAAGTAATTGAAGTTAATTTTTTTTCTCTCATTTAATTTCAATGAAATTTGATTTTTTATTACCTACTTTTTTCCCCCTTTTTTCTTTTTATTATTTAATTATTTATGTATTTATTTCATTTTATATTCTGCGCTCTATAATAAAATATAATAATAATAATAAAATAAAAAAATTAAATAAAATAAAATGAAATAATAATAAAATATATTAATTAATAATAATAAAATATCTTAATTTATTTTAATAGAAGTTTATTAATTTTGCTCTCATTTAATTTCAATGAAATTTGATTTTTTATTACCTTTTTTTTTTCTTCTTCTTTTTTTCTTCTTTAATTATGTATTTATTTTATTTTTACTTTTGAGCTTTTTTTATAAAATATATTAATTTATTTTAAGTAATTGAAGTTAATTTTTTTTTGCTCTTATTTAACTTAAATGAAATTTGATTTTTATTACCTTCTTTTTCTTTTTTTTCTTTAATTAATTATGTACTTATTTATTTTATTTTATCTGCTGATTTTTTTCCCTGCTTCTTTCCTTCTTTGATGCTCGATCACGTGACCCAAATATTTTCGATAATTTTTAAAATGGCAAAGAATAAAACTATAAAAAATATATAAAATTCGTGGAATCGATAAAAGAAAGAACGCAATGACCGTTTTTTTTTGTTGTGAACCAACAAAAACTACTTTAAAACAGTTCGCTCAGCAGCAGAAGCCACAAGAACAACAACCCAACGGTACGAACAGCAGGAAGGAAGCTGTAAATCTCTCAGGTTGGCTCGCATTGATTTCGCGTTAGAGATTTTGCTGTTTTTTATGGCTTCAGAAAAAGGCTGAAAGCAGTTGAGCGACCTTCGTCAGTGCCCCAAAACCTTGCCAACAATTTGACTCTGGCTCTGGAAGCTATCTTCTTCTTATTTTTTATTACTTATTCTATCAATTTTATCCAAGCTTCAGTCTCTTTCTCTCTCCGTTTTGCTCTCTCCATCTCTTTTTCTCTGAGTCTCTCTCTCTCGTTTTCATATTGTTCTTGTTGTTGTTTCGGGCCCGTTTCGGTTACTATCTTTTCGCGCCTGCGCGCGTACGTGCTGATGCTTAACCGCCAAAACCGGGCTTCTCATAAAAACAAGGGACCGCCAATGAACCGTCGTCTGTGCTTTCGATTCGGACGAGCGACCGACGGACGGAATCGTGGATCGAGCGCTTTGTCCGTCGCTCGCTACCTGCAGCCGCAAAACTAATCTCAGTCAACATTTCCGTCAACAGAAGAACTTGGCAACAAGATGATGATTTAATGGGAATTTCGTTGTTGTTGTTGTTGTTGTAGTTGCTGCGGATGCTTTTTCGTTTGCGATTCGCTGTTGTTGTTGTTGTAGCGGTTAATATTGCTAATGGGTAATGCCGTTGTCTCTGTCTCTGTCTCTGGACGACCGCGTGAAGGCCGCCTGAAGTGTGGCCTTTGTGTGTACAAAACACAACGACAATACAATGCATAACAACAAAAGTCAACAGAACAACAATCACACTACTCTGCTACCACTACTACTACTACTACAACAACAACAACAACAACAACAAGCAAACGACGAGCAAATCAGCAAAGCGCAACTGAAGCAAAAAAAAAAAAGAGTCCGGACAACTTGAAAATTTATTGTGGCGTTAGCGTGTTGTTGTTTATGTTGCCCGGCTTTTGAAAGTGGCAACCCTGGCCAAGAAAATCAAACAAAATTTTTATTAAAATTTTGTGCGGTCGACGAAATATTTTCTTAATTTAAAAAAAAATTTAATTCAAATTAATATATTATATTTGAATATAATATTAATATAATATAATATTAAAATCAACAGAGAATGTTGCCAACTTGACACTCTGTCAACTTGATTATTATTATTTTAAGTTTTTAATTAAAACAAAATTGAAAAAAACTAAAAACAGAGCTTTAGTAAATGTGGGTTTTTTTAATATGATTTTTAATCTACTCTCCCAAAGAAATTTATTCTAAAATTAATTTTTTTTATTAATATATTTTTTTTAATCTTATAAAACTGTTACAATTCAGCGATGACCGCTATATTTTTGCTATTTTAATTTTTTTTCAAAAGTTTAATTAAAATAATCGTCTTTCATTTTCAAATTTATTTGAAGATAATTTTTATGAATATCACAAGCACGAACCACAATCACGCTCTCATGTTTACAGCTTTCTGGAATTAGCAAAAACAGAAACAAGAACAAAGAAATAAAAAAACATACTAAAATAATGAAAATCATTTCGCATGCTAAACGCGAACGACGCGAACGACGCGACGCGACGTTTATGACACCCAAAAATGCGATGCGATGCGATCTGTAGCGTTGATCTGGCGTGATCGCGAACTTCAGCTTTGTTTCTCGGTTTATGATTTATATTGTTGTTGTTTGTGTTGTTCTTATTTTTGTTATGGTTGAACAGAGTTATCGCGAATTAATGTTGACACTTTGGTATGATGAAGATGAAGAGCATGATGAGCTGCGCAGAGTAAAAGAAGATCAGCAAATTTTAAATTTGCCCTGAAAAATGATTATAATGCTCTTTGCGTTTAAAATTAAGCTGAAAGACAAACAAATTAAATTATACAAGTTTTTCTTGATGGCACTAAAAAACATAATGAAGAACAAGACAAAGCAACATTAAGGACAGGGCGCAAAATTGCTTTGCTTTGCTTTATTTTAAACGAACGTAAAAAGTGATCGTGGTGAAAAAGTTATAAAAGTAAAAAAGCAACAACTCTTTTGCTATAATAAAAACAAAAAGAAATGTATTTAAGAAAAACATAAAAAAATCACGCAAACAAAATTTCAGCATTTTCGCGGCCACGACTGCGATAGACACAAACACGTTTTGACTGCAGCTTAAATTTTATAAATTCTCTTAACGAACAATATTTCATGAAAATGAATCGTCCCATCATCACTGAAACGTTACGAAATTTCGGAATAAAATTTAATTGAAAAGGCGCAAACATTAAACAATTAAACAATTTAAACATTTAAACAATTTAAATTATATTCAGTTCGGTTTCGGTACCGAGTTTTTTAAATTCAAAGTCATTTGAAGAGACATTTTTAATTGTCTCTGTAGCGTCGAAATAACTCTTCGAGATTATTTCTACCCACAAAAAATATTTCGCAGGTTTTAAAAGAATTAAGAAATTAAGAATTCAAACTCGTAACAACATAAACAAAAAGAAAGGCCACATTATTTGTCGGCGACACGTTCTGGGTGCAGCCGGTTGGTGCCCGCATGCTGCCCGCAAGCGTTGCTTAACCCTGTCTTTGTGGCAACCCTAAATCATTTTTTGTTCCTGGCTTCAGTCCTACCTTCTTTTCCGCCTCTCTTCCTTCTTTCCCAGAATCTCGAAGATCTTCATCGACTACAGTCTTCGTGCTGATCGTGCTGCGGCGCGCACTCGCCACCGCCCAAATAATTTTCGTCCACAGTTTTGGAGTTTTTGTGCATTTTACAAATTTATTTCAATTATCACGAACGTACGAACATATTTCGAACACATGCTGTTACTTTAATAGCATTTACAAGGAGGCTACGACGTTGGTGACAAGGAAAAGATCACTAAAGCTGGTTAAACAAAGCCAACAAAATAAGAGATAAAATCCACCGAAAGCGTTTAATTTTAGCATAAATTCATACTTATTTTGTTAACGGGCCACATTTTATAGTGAAATATTTTAATCGTAGGATGGATACTCGTAGCAATGCATTCAGTCGCGCGTTCATCACTCTAACGATCGGTTGAACGATCGATCGATCACCACGCAAATCGATAACTATCAGTTTTCTTACGCAATGCGTTGTGCCATAAATTTCAATATGTCTTAGACAGATGTCACTGTTGTAGTTGTTGCTGCTGCTGCTGCTGTTTGAAACGGAAACGAAGGGTTTCAATTTACACGGAAATGACAGATGACAGCCTTCAGGAACCAGAAAAACCAGCAGAATAACTGGACTGGTCAAAGGAAATCGCCAATATTTGCACTTAGGTGCAAATTGACAGTTTTTCTAGACAATATTTTTTGTTCTGTTTTTGTTCTCGTTCGTTCGTTCGTTACCTTCCTTTCGTGTAGGTTTTGGTCGCCGAAAAGCAGGCGAAAATTCCAAGAAAATTTAAGCTGAAATTTAGAAAAATTATTTCTATATACATAGTTGAAACATTTTTTCAAGCTTTAGCAAATCATTTAAATCCTACTGAGCCACAAAAACTTTTGAAAGAATTCTGAAATTCTAACTTCTCATGATAATCTCTTGAATATTTTACAATCAATCGTTGCTGAAAATCACTTTAAATGAAGAAAAAACAGTTGATAATCACTCAACAAATTCCAAAAAATCTTTCAAACAATCAGTTCGACAATCACTCTGACAAACCGTTCTCACAAACTCTTTAACCAAATTCCTTAACAATCAATTAAAATTGTTTGCTGATCGCAGCGCTTGAGTTGTGTGGCAACACTCTCGACAGTCGAAAGTCGAAAGGCTAACTAATGATATATCGCACTATCGTTAGATAGCTCCATCCGCGTCTCTCGCAGATGGATAATAATGCTTTCAATATTTATCTTTAAGATACTCGTACTTCAACGATCAATTAACCGCAACGAACAACTGAAATCCGGCAACAGAAAACCGCCAAAGAAACGGCGCGGCAGCGGCAAAAACCAAAAAATGCGTCAATTTACGAGCAAAATGAAACTGGAAAAAATCCATTTGTGAATTATTGACAATTGTACTGCACGTCAATGATTGATCATCATCATCATTATGAAAAATTATCTCCGAGATAATAATTCAACTTATTCACACACACATTGAGCGCACAAATCTTTCGGGCAGGCAAAATCGTGAGACGGAGTCAGAAGATTGAACAACTGATCAACTTTGATCAACACAATAATGCTTGGTTGGTTGGATGGTTGGACGGTTGGGCGGTTGGATGGTTGGAATGAAGTATTTGAACAATTATTTAAATACTCGGACGCGCGATGAATAGATGAAAAAATTATAGAAAAAAAGAAAAATAAATCAGAGAAATAAAATGATAATTAAAATATAAAATAAAATGAAAAAATTTAAAAAAAAATTAATGGTTGTATAATCAATAAAGCTCAATAAAACTGCCAAAAAATATTAAGAGTTGAAAAAAGAAAATTTATTGAAGTTGAAGAAAAAAAAAATTATAAAAAAATTATTTCCTATAAAACAAAATTAATTAATAAAACAAAATTTTCAAAAAAAATCTGAAACTTGAAAAAGCATTTTTTCAAAGTTCGTTAGAAAAAAACCCATGAAGGAAAAGCTACAGAAGCAAAAAAAAACAAAACAACTGATCGTACAACCGGTTGGAAAAGGTGAAGGTCATACAGTGGCCGGCCGGCCGGGCGTACGAACGACAACAATAACAATAACAACAACACTAACAATTACAACAACACCAACAGCGCAAACAATAACATGCACCAAACATTTCAAATGCATTTAATGACTTTTTAAAAGTTGTTAATAATTTTGTTGCTGTTGTTGTTAACAAACAGCAATAAACAGGCTTGAAACTGCAAAAAAATTTGATAAGAAAGAGAGTGTTAGGTGGGGGGGGGGCTGTGGGAAAGGATGCAGGGGTGGTGGAGATGAAGCCTCTCAACAGATTCAGTTTATGTTTTCTTTCGTGTACGTTTTATCACAAAGATTCCAGCATGCGATCAGTTACGCGGCATGTATTTACATACATACATACGAGTACATACACACATACGTACGAGTATCTTACAGATGCTCGACACGCATCGCATGAGTGAAGATAGGTACATATGGATAAGTGTAGTCGGTCTCAGCACGACATTAAAAGTTAATAATTATTAGACAAAATATTATATGGTTTATGGCAGTAATCGATTACAACAAAAGCAACAACAACAACAGCAACAACAACAACAGCAATAACAGCAGCACTAAATAAGTATTTTCACGTAAGGAAAAATGCTCAGTTTTGAGCCTTATGCTTTGAGACGGCAACAACAAAAACGACAACAACAAAAAAGCCTAGCATTAAATCGCTAAAGACACATTTTTCCAACATAATAAATTTTGCGATTTGCGATTACAACAATTTGCCCAACTTTTAAGCCTGCCTTTTAAGCCTGCAGTCAATATCTCTTTTAACGGATACAATATCGATGCATTGAATTTTCTCATTGTATTGGCATTATTTTCTTTTTATTGAACCATTTCACACACACACTCACACACACACACACACTTTCAATTCCATTGCTGGAGCGAGATCCATTCGCAAAACCACAACAAATCAATCCGAAAGCAATTCGTTCGATGTTTGCTCGCGATCTCGATGCCGATAGAATGCGTTTGCTTTGACCACCACTCGCTCCCAACCGCCCGCCCGCCAACGGAACGTCATACCCGGCAATCAATCGTCGCTTTCTTGTTGTTGTTGCTGTAATCGATCGATCGATCGATCGACCGCCGCCGCCCGTCTTCTTGATCGTTGATCAGCGGTGGTCGACGCAGTGAGTGCATCGCGTGGTTGCATTTCGCAGCATTCGACAGATTCGACAGATTCGCCGTCAAGTAATGCGAGCCACGATTATGATGACTTTTTTGCCACCAATATTTCACATTTCTCTCGGTGGAGAGAAAAGCAAGGAAAGCTAGGAAGAAAGGAGAAGAGAAATAATATGCATACAAGTATTCACACAGCGTTGCCGCGCATCTCATCTCAAACAACGCGACGAACCAACGGCAGCGACTGTTTGCGGCGCGTCTGGGAAGCCGTTGGGGCGTCATTGCAGCAACTTGTTTTCCCACGTTGTTGACGTTGTTGACTTTTGTCGACTTTTGTCGACCACTCTCCGTTTTTCAGTGAGTTGTTGAGTGCTGCAAAAAATGCTGTCGTGCAGCTTATTTTTACGGACAATTTTTGAAGTGTTGAAAAGAAAAAAAATTGCTGCAATATCGAATTTATTTCTCTTTAAAACAACAAAAATGTACTTGTAAAAAAAAATTATGCGGAAAATTTACTCTTCTTTTTGACTTCATTTAGTCTAACGGCCGTCTAATTCTGGCTGCTTAACTAAGCTCACCACATTAACAAGCGAACAATAAAAACATAAGAAAATAGTTAAGAATTAACAGCTGTTAAGATTTCATATTCTGGCGAAAAATTGAGAGCTGATTTCTTAACTATTTTGTTAATTAACGAGTAGGTCTTAACGAGTAGGTCCAATTAGACAAATGTCCAAAAAAGTAAGAAGATTTAGTTGTTTTATTAATTTGTGAAGATAAACGAAAACAAAATATGGAAAAGAGTTTCATTATTTTATGTTAAATTCTAAAATTCTTAAAACATTTCTTTTCTTTGTGTCGGTTATTTTGCTATTTCCAAAATTAACTAACTAACAGACCAAAATTAACTAAACTTAACAACGTCATTAACAAAAATTCCTTAACAAATCGTTGTTAAGTTAACAACCAGAAAAGGCCGTAAGTGCGTCTAATAAAGCCTTTAAAATTCTGCTTATCATTTCTCTACGATTTCTCTAAGAAATCTCTAAGATACGCTTAATAATGACGCCTTGAAATATTGCTCCCTTAACATTAACATTTCGCAACAAGTAGACTTAATGGTCTTAAACTTAATAATGCTTGCATTATGTCATTGTGACTCTAGCGGTGATATAATTCACACCGATCCTGTATTTCAGCGGTTGTCTTCTCTTCTTCTTTTTCTTCCTAGTGTCAGCAGTATCGCATTTACTCGCCGGTAGACGAGCGCAGTCGCTGCAGACGCGAGTATCGAGTTACTGCAGTATCATGTATTTAAAATAAAAGGTCTTCTCAAGTTTCTTAGGTTCTTTTTCCTTTCCATGATACTGCTTGGTCGTTCTTTCCAAACCAGATCGATTACCCACGAATACTAATCTGTTGTTTGCAAAAAGCGATTTTTATTCGGTTTAGCGCAAAACTGGTTTCGGTCGTCGTAGCGAAAACCATTATAAAACCAGAAAATCTCCACTGAAATTGTTGTTGTGAGTTTAGCGCAGAACCAAACAGATTTCTGGTTTTAGCTCTGTAATCAACCCTGTTTCGAAGTTCGAAATACTAGACGCCATGGCCTTGTCACTTTCGGTAGTTAATATGGGAGAAAGAGATAAATATTGTACACAAAAATATTCTGTCAAAATTAACAAACAAAACAAAAGATTGGTTTTGCATACAACAACAACAAGCAAACTAGTTTTGTATGAAAACACTTGACACTTGATCGATATTCGAAAGGCTAAACCAAAACCAAAACCATTTTATGGAAACATCATAAAAGAGTTACATAAGACTTAGTTCAAACAAAGAGAGTGCAAAGAGAGTATTCGGTTTGTACTAAAAAGGAGAATATTTGTGAGATTTGAGAATTGGAGAATTGTGCAGCAATGTTCTTTTCAAAAAAATTACAATTTTCAAATTTGGTTTTTGTTTTCTGTTCATTATGCTTAATGAACACTTGCTGATGATAATTCTGAACTTCACTTTCTTTGCGGCTTACCAATTTTCAAATGAAAATTGTGGTAAAAGCTTAGCTTTCATGCGACACACGTAACCGCACTTCTACAGAAATGTACGTACATAAATACTGCTAAGAATTATATTTTATTAATTAGTAGACGCAATAACTTTAACTATCTTTTTTTTTCTGCGTTAACAAGCTCAGGGGGGACTTTTTTATATGAGTAGCTATTTTCTGTTTTTATGAATGGCATGCTTTTAAGGCATATTTCTTAAGTTAAGTTTGTTGTCGACGTCGCGACGTTATGCATGCACAGTTGATTACGTTGCTGCAGACTTCCGGTCGTAGGGTGCAGTAAAGCAATTAAGAGAATGCAAAAATGCTAATGGAACGAGGGCAAAAAGGGTTAAGAATGACCGTGAGGCTTGCTGTAGGGCTTTCGCTCAATCGAGATAACTTTTTTAATGACTTTATAAAGTCTCGAGTCGCTTGAGTAGTCATCAGACAAGTCACGCCATAATTATAAAAGAAAAAACAGCAACAAACTATTATAACGAAGAGTATCGAAGAGTATTTTAAATTCAGAAAACTTGAAAAAACACAAAATTTTTAACAATTTATATATTAATTGTTAAATGTATATATTATTTAAAATTTCATTTAATATTTATAATATTTATATTTATATTATTTAATATGAATTTAATTAATATGTATATAATATATTATTTATTTATTAATTGTTGAAAATTGTGTGCTCAAAAATCTTCGATTTGTTGAAAACTTTAGCTGAAAAAACTGTACCGATTGAACAGATGTTATCTAATGTTATGGTTTAAGTTAGTTGTTGTTGCTGTTGTTGTTGTTGTTGTTGTTGGTTTGCTGTTTAATTAAATGCTGATCATGTGTTATTTTATCTATTCGTTTAAAGCTCAAACTAGTTGTTCTTTTTCTTTCTTTTCAATTTCTTGGTACGTTCTTCGAGTAAATTTATTTGTTAAATATTTTGCAGTATAAACAGTTTTTTTCATAAGCCATATATCAATAAATACTCTTATTTCCCCCCCCAAAAAAAAAAATGTTGTGGTTTTCAAAAATCTAATTTTTTATCTTAACACAAAATCATTTAATTCTTTGACTACTTAACCATTTATGAAAAGCGTGAGATCGCATGATGAATTTGTAAAAATATAGTTTGGCCTTAACAACAACAACAACAACGACGACTATTTTTGGTAGTACGAGTACATACGAGTAACAGCAACTTGTTGATAACAAACAACTATTTTGGTGTAACAATTTTAAAGGCGTTGACACACTGAAAAGGTGTCAAAACTGTATAAATTATTTGTTGATTTTGTGATTTTGTCTGCGAAAACATTGAAATTAGTTTTTTTAATTAGAAAAAAAAAACATCCACTTAATTAGTAAATAAATTTTAGTCAAGAAATAGCGCAGCTAATCTGCTCTGTAGAAGTATTATTTTCTATTATTTTAGGTTTTTCTTAGTCGCAAAAGATTTTTAACTTTTTACAATTTTTTTAACAAATTTAAGGAATTTTTTTTTACAAAAATTTTCTATGCATTTAAGAACCTTTTTCCCAAAGAAATTTAAACTTTGGGAATTTCTTTATTCGCTTGAGGAGAAGTCGCTCAAGGGTTAAAACAATTACGAATGTTTGTAAAATTTATTGAACAAACAGAAGCGTACTTACGGCAGTAATCAAAAAGGCAGCAAAAACCGCAATACCAGCAACAACAACAAAAACAACAACAACAACAAAAGCAACAACAACAACAACAAGAAACCGAGAACACTAAAAGATTACTATGACAAAATCAAAACGTAGGTTTAACGAGCGCTGCATGTTGTTGTTGTTTTTGTTGTTGTTTTTGTTGTTGTTGTTGTTGTTGAGGTTGCATGCAACAAGTATGTAAGTATCTAGACGACTTGTTGCCCAGATACACGAACCTACACACACACACACCGACCGAGTACTTCAAGCCTTTCTTGTGAACAACAAACAAACAAAGAAAAAGAAAAACAGACAGAAACTAAAACGGGAGCAAAAACAAAATGCAACATAAATAAAATTTGCCGCAGCAACAACAACAACAGACAACAATAAATCAGCATCATCTGCGGTGGCGGCGGCAGCTGCCGCTTCTGCGGCTGCTACTTCTTCAGTGCGTTGTAAAGTTCGACGCGGCGCGCCGCAGCTTAGCAGGCTTGCAAAAAACATCGCACAGCATAAAATAAAACAGCAGCAGCAACAACAACAACAACAACAGACAGAAACCGTAAATATACAGAAAGCATATTGACAACAACAACGTTTACTCTGCCCTTAAGTTCGTCGGCTTCGCTGCGAAGCTTAGCTCAGGCTTTATTTTCAAAAGTATGTATTTTGTTTATTTATTTTTTTTTATTTATTTATCTCTTTGATTTGATTTCGCTTTTGTTTTTTGCAAACAATTTGTTTTTTTGCAAACAATTTGTTTTTGTTTAGGTAAAATTTTGTAAAATTATACCCCCTTTTTTTTCTTCTTACTTTTTAAACAAATTTAATTGCGGGAGGTTTTTTCTGTGGAAAAATGAAGTGATAGAGAGAGAGAGAGGGAGAAGAAAAGAAAGGAGAGTGGGCCGAAGTATTTGTTTTGTGTAAGGATCTGGTTTTGTTATGGTTATTTGTTGTTGTTGTGTTGTTGTTGTTGTGCTGCTACTTTGATTTATATCGATGCTTTCGAGCTTTTGCTGCTGCTGCAGCACCTCTTTTTGCACCTCTTTTCAACTGCGGCAGCTGTTCGTATTTTTGTTGTAATCATCAAGGATTCGACTTACTTTATTTAAATCCTTTGAGCTCTTCCACTTCGGAGGCAATAAAAAGTCAAGCTTCGCAAAAGATTTTACAATTCGAGCTCATTTTTGGTTTCTTCCGCTTTCTTTGTTGTATTTAATTTTTTTTTAATCGTTTGTAACTAAACTATTTAATTAATTTCTATAAGTTTAGGATTAAAAAGCAACACATTATTATTTTGAATGTTCTTATTAAAGTTTCATTTGGACAAAAGAGCTGTCCAAAAGCCGGTTACTATGTCGGTTACTTATCACTTTTTTCGCTTCGTTCGCGCCGATTATTTAACACAATATTCATAAATAAATATTTTATATGCCTAAGATTTGTTTTGCCACCGAAATGATCATCATAATGATCATAGCAAAAATGTATTGTAATCGTATTAGGTTTGTTTTTTTTTTTAATTTTATCAACCCGTTTGTATTCTCTTTTGTAACGGTAAACAGTTTTAGTGAAGGACAAGAAGAACAAGAAGTTTTAAAAGCAATTGCAGCATTAAAATTATTGAAAAAAAAAAATATGCTTAAAACTTGTATTTTTATCGCTGTCGCGTCGTGGCCACGTCTTTTGTGCTGAAGCGACAAACTAAGACTGAGTTCATGTTGCGATCGCCGCGCTAGCGACAAAACATAGAAGAGTGAATGAGGCAACAACAACAACAACAACAACAACAACAACAACAACAGCAGCAGCAACAACAAAAACAACCACTAATAAAAACACCAGCAAGAAGAAAAAGTAGTAAAAAAAAACACCAAAAACAAGCCACAAAAGAGTACGTGCTGGAGTACCGCTTATGTTGTTCTCTCTCACACACGCCGCAGCTCTGTCAAGCTACTCTTTTGTCACGGACTGAGAGGGGAGCATAAACCACCAACAAAAACAACAACAACAACAACAATAAAAAAACAACAACAAAAATGAAAAGGGTAAAGTGGTTTATGTAAAAATAACCGGTACCAAAACAAAGAAAGGTAAGAAAAAACCGCTCCTGCAGGGTCAGTACTAAAACTACAACGACGCCAACAACAACAACAACAACAACAACAACAACAACAAAACCAACAACCACAAATACAACAACAAGAACAATAAAACAACTTTAACAGCAACTTCAAATGAAAAAAATAAAAAGTCGACCACAACAATAACAAGAAACAAAAGCGCTGCTTTGTTTTGTACTGGAACTACAACAACAACAAGAACTTCTAAAGAAGAAGAAGAAGAAGAAGAAGAAGGCAGTTCAGAACGTACGAGAGAGAGCTTATCAGATTTGCGTGTAGTCGTTTGTTGATTTATTCTATACAAATGCAAATATGAGGGCAGATAGAGATATAGATACAGATACAAGTGCAGACCCAAATACAAATACAAATGCAGATGCAAATACAGATGCAAATACAGATGCAAATACAAATACAAATGCATACTCGTACATAAATAAAACATACAGATACGCCGCTGAAGAATGGATTGTGGCGAAGGGTAATAAAATCCATTTGGCGTTGAGTACTCCAGTATTCGGTATTACTATTACAGTATTGGGTATTCGGTATTGCCCTTCTCCTTCAAATTTAAACCCACCAAGCCGTTCCTTCAAGACGATGTCAAGGTTTTGAAGCAATCAAAGAATGAGTATTGAGTATCCGGTTCTTCAGTTCTCTTATAAAAGAACATTTGCACAAGGTTGAAGTGTTCGATCGTTCAATCGTTCAGTCGTTTAATCGGTTAATCGGTTAATCGTTCAGTCGTTCAGTCGTTCAATCGTGCAGTCGTTCAGTCGTTCAGTCGTTTAATCGTTCAATCGTTCAGTCGTTCAATCGTTCAATCGTTCAGTCGTTCAATCGTGCAGTCGTTAAGTCTGTAGAATTCTATTTCATCATCTTTCGCTTCAACTTTTCGCGTTTTAGCAAAGTTTTCAGCTTGAGTTCAATTAAATTGTGTGCGTATGCCAAACAAATCTATGTAGCTTCAGTATACGATCGTTTGACGTTCCAGCGATCAGACGATTTGAACGTTCATTGAACGTGCTTTGAAATACGATCCATTGTTTGTTGTTATTCGGGTTGTTATTGTTGTTTTTGTTTACTTTAATGTGCTTACATGAAACTGCCGTTGGTGTTTCATGTTCTACTCTCGAGGTTATGGGTCTCTGGTACGCCTCCTGCTCCTCCTTCTCCCCCACAACCACATTCTCTCTCTTCTCCATCGACAATCTTAACGTTTTTAATTAAAAAGCGCTTAGAATTTCGCGCTTCTTAAAGAGAATACTAATAATAATAATAGCAAAAAAAAAAGGGACTAGAATACCACAAAGTATTTCAGGAATACCGGAGAAAAGTAAATTTACTGCTGATGAATTGGATTGGTGTGTATGTGCGAAAAATAAGCTGCCAACAAATTCATTGTTGCGCTCCTAAACCTGACAATTTCTCTCCTTATTCGGACTTATTTGTACGAATATTGGAAAAGTTAGTATCACGAGCAGAGAGAAAACTGGTGGTCACTACACACAAAATAAAAATAATAAAAAGTAATAAAAAAATAAAAAAAAGATGCGTAAAAAGAACTCAGTTGATAACTCAAAAAAGGCATAAAATGTCTCAGCATAAGTAAAAAGTTGCGTATGAAAATGGACGTACGAAAAGCAATAAAAGGACAACAAAAAAGAACAAAGATTATTTTTAAAATGTTTGCGGCGGAAAAGGGTGCAGGGGGGGGGGGGTGTACGTGTGTTAGGACTGCAGTAAATTTGCTTCCATGAAAAAAGAATAGCTGTAAAAATGCAGCAGCGAAAACAATACACAACAACAGAAGTAAGACGAAACGAGTAACAGAAAAACAGATCAACCAAAAGAACAACAACAACAACAACAACAACAACAAGAAAACAACACCATCTACCACTGCAAAAAAAAAAACACAATACAAGAAAGCATAAAAGAAAAATAATACAAAGTCAAAGTCTTTCATCAAATCGAAGAAAAAAGGAATTGTTAGCAGCAGCAGAGAAGCATAATAAAAAGCAATAACAATAAAAAGGGGCAACAACAACAACAACAACAACAACAACCAATAACACTCGCATTTCAAAGTCAGGGCTTTTCACTTAGAGCTCAAAATGTTGCATTCGCTTTGAACTAAAAGCAAAAAACAGCAAACAACAGCAACATTCAACACTGAGAAGTTCGAAAAGTCAATAACAAACAACAACAACCACCACAACAACACCATCCTAACGAAGGAGTGTGTGTGTGTGTGTGTGTGTGTTTAGCTGAAGGCGAAGGCAATGCAAAAAAACTCACCAGCAGACACGAACCATAAAGCAGCTGAAGCTACCGACCCGGCCCGGCCCTCAGCTCGGCTGATGACCATGATCAGTCTGCAGTCAGCAGGCTCTGTAGTCTGCCAAGAAATACATATGTATATGTATGAACAACAACAACAGCATAAGAATATTAAGAGCATCAACAGCAACAGCAGAAGCAGAAGGAACGGCAGCAGCAACAGCAGCAGCATCATCATCAACGGACTAAAAAGTGTAGCAACAAAATAACTTATCGCAACTGATGTGATGATCAGCACCAACCAACACGCGCCACAATCAGCGCCATCAAGCACAACCGGTTTTGCCGCCGAGGACGCAACAGGAATGACAGAAATGATGTCGCCGCAGCGGTTTTTCAGTACGCTGAATGATGCAGTACGATGCAGCATGAAGTATTCAACAATCAATCGTATGCGAACATAATCATCATCATCATCTCTATGATGGTTGCATAGTATTTTTGTTGTTGCTAAAATAATCACGATCATCATCATGTTGCTATCTACATGCAGAGCGACGATGCTGCAATGTTGCTGACAACTTTGCGCCGGAAAGATGATGGTTGTTGGACGGACGGAATGAGACGGAACGGGACGGGATGGTTGGGCGGTTGTACCGGCTTCGTTGCACCACCATTGATGATGCCGGAGCCCGCACAAAAGCTGACAACGGTTCAGACGGTTAAGACGACGTCTGATCTGCTCAGGTTTGAGCCGCGCAAATGCCACAATTGATATCTGTACGGCTCGCTGAACAGTTGACAGTCGCCAGACTGACTGTTTGACTGACAGTTCTGATAAAATTATATTCAATTGAAATGATTTTTCTGTTCAATCAATTTCTCGTTGATCAATTCTGTTGATTTTTTAATGCTTTATTGAAGTTGAAAAAGGTTGGAAAAGGTAACTAACTATAATGAAATTTTACAATTAAAGAATTTCACGATTTTTAAAAGTTCTTAGCGGCTGCTTCTGCTGGATTTTCGCATAACATTACCGGCTCCATTTAATGCGAATGATAAAAGTAGTTCATAGGTTCTTTCTTGAAATGCTTTGTGGTATGTTTTTCTTAACGGTACGTCCGTTGTTCGTCCATTATTCATCAGCGACGATCAGCGTAAATTTCTCTCAAGCCATACAAACGCTCGCGAAGATGACATCGCTTCATCTTCTAAATTGGCAACTGTGCCGAATATGGTTAAGGCTGGTTAAATGCGTTCCTTTCGAACGCGAACGGGCTGCTGCTGCTCTCGATCATGTTGATAAATGTTGAGATCGTTTGTACTTATTTTCCTTTTATGTCTCTGGCAATGGTGCGTCTAGAAGAAATTTAGTGGTTTCTCCGCGAATCGTGAACCGAACAATTTTGTGTTCGGCTGAAAATAGCGGTCGTAAGCTGAGCTGGTATGTTCGATATTGATCGCCCGACGATGGCGATGCTGAGAGGCTGATCGAGACTGATCGAGGCAACAAGAGAGTGTTTAGAGGTTAAATGCGAAGAAAAGGAACCTTCAAGGTTTCACTTGAACTTTGAGATAATGACGGCTTTGCGCCCAGAAGCAACTTTTGAGAGAGGGTCATTTTTTATGAAGGATCATTCCGTCCGTTGATAGAGTTGTTGCTGTAAAGTGAGGCTCATATGATCAGACAACAACAGGCAGTGTTTAGTAGAAAGCAAAAGGAGAGGAATTGAGGAAGATGGTTTTCTCGATTGGAGCACGTACATACGTACCGGGACAAGTATCGTCACCAAACAAAGTTCATAATAATGTACGTACACTTTCTTGGCTGCTGCGGCTAAACTACATACTTTTCTTCTGTCTTTTCTGCGGCAGTGATTTTCCATTGGTCACTGATTTGTGGCCAGAGTCGCTTCGCCTCGCCAAGACTCCGTCGTTCAACTTGATCACTGCGTGCTCTCATTCCCGTGTCAATTTAAGCGCAGATCTGTCAGCTGGATTTAATCTCCGGCAGGCTCAACTCAACTCAAGATTCCAAAAACAATGCTGAGAGCAGTAACAATCAAGACAACGATAACAATAGTATTGTATACTATAACCAGAGCACAATGACAACAACAAAAGCAACAAACGGTGATGCTAAAGAGTCGTCGGTCATTAAAAAAGATACAGCAGCGTTAGTGGGTTGGAAGTGCGGCCTGCGCGCTATCTACAATTGAATTAACTCGCTGATTGTTTCAGCGCTTTTCCCCGTTGTTGTTGTTTTTGCTGTTCTCGTTGACAGGCAACGAGATTTTTTCCGCACTCTACCATACATCTTAAATTGCGCAACTGAGTCATTATCTCTGCCAACTAACACGACGCGTCGTGGAATTTGCAAGCAGCCAGCAACTGCCGCCCTGAAATCAATCTTAATACTTTGCATAAAATAGATTGAAGACGAAAGAAAAGCCGAAAAAAAGAAGGAAAGGAAGAAATTTTCCACTGAATTTTCGCTGCACTTTATTGGAATTAACAGCTGATTAACTAAGCTCACCGCATTAACAGGCACATAAGAAAACAGTTAACAGCGAATTAACAGCTGTTAAGATTTCGTATTCTAGCGAAAAATTGAGAGCTGATTTCTTAAATATTTTGTTAATTAACGAGTAGGTCTTAACAGCAACAACAAAATTTCATTTTCTAGCTGTCTAATTAGACAAATGTCAAAAAAAGAAAGAATATTTAGTTATTTTATTATTTTGTAAAGATAAACGAAAACAAAACATTAAAAAAGGCTTCATCATTTTATGTTAAATTCTAAAATTCTTAAAACATTTCTTCTCTTCGTGTCTTCCATTTTGCTATTTGATAAAGATATGCCAGCAAGAAAATGCTGAAAATGTCATTAAGATTGGTTATTCACCATTGGTGGTGAATTTATACTGGTTGTTAGTTGTTAATGTATTTTGAAGATGACCAAAGTTAACTCAACTTAACAACATTATTAACAAAAAAAACTCCTTAATAAATCGTTGTTAAGTTAACAACCAGATTACAACCGTAAATCACAAACGCATCCCTCCTTCGTTTATGTTCACGTAACGAGAACATTTTCTGAAGCTAATTAAATTCACAATGAATATGTATGTATGTATTTTCAACCCATTAAAAGTGTCACCATTTCTTGTTACTTTTTTCGAACTCTTTAGGTTCGAAATGAGTTACGAAACAATGAAAGAACAAATTACAAACAAAATAACGACGATGACGGTGATGATGATGATGATTTTGGCGCGGTACTTGTTAAACTTGCAATACGTTTTCGGCATACAAACGACCACCGAAAAAGAACGTATAGAGCATTGTTGAGCATGCGTAAATGCGACCGACGCAAGGCGTTGCTCTTTCCTAACTTGAAGAAATGGAAGATCTTGTTGTATCTGTACGGTCTGGTCTGTATTTTCGGTACGTGACGCCACAAAAAGTGGTACACATGCTGGCTGCCGCTACTCGTATATCAATGGCGACATACATACGTACGTACGTACGTACGTAGGCACTATTGAGCGTTCATACATCATTGAAATATAAGAGTTAAATACAGTTTTTACCAAGCTTTTCGATGGCAAATCGTCAATTGTCGATTATTTGTTAATTCTTGAAATATAAATTTTTGTTTGACGATCGCTGAACGAACAGCGCAGCAGCAGAACGCAGATCGTCAGAGGCTTGCGCCACGCGTGACTGCTTCATGACCACAATGACGATTACGAAGAGTACTCGTCATTTGAGTTTTGCCATAGAACACGTAAAGAAAACACTATAAATATTCTAAAAAAAAAAACAACAAAAAGATTAAGAAAAAATAAAATAAGCATAAAATACTGCTGTAGGGATAATCGCAGCCGAGCTTTGGACAGTGTTGCTGCTATGGCTGTGACTGCGACGACGACTGCGATGAAGAGTGTGATTAATGGCTCCGGCCCATAAAGTCCGCCAGACTTCGACTTTGAAGTTCTGAACTGTCAAATCGAGTTCAATGCATGATTTCTTACGAACATCGGCCCATAAGCAACGCATTCGTCAAAGTCGAAGTCGAAAGTTGCTGAACTTTTAACTTTTCGATTGCGTCAGCCCATTTGACAGCAGTTTGTTTACATTTTAGTACAGTAAATTGAATGAAGTCGAAGTTTTCATTGGGCCATAGCAATACGTTGACGTTGAAGTCGAAGTCTGACGTACTCAATGGGCCGGAGCCATGAGATTGCGATAAAGACTGTGACGACGATTGTGACAGCGACTGCGACTGTGCCCGCGACTGCGACTGCGCCTGCGACAGCTACTTCTGTTGTTGTCATTACAATTGTTGATCACAACGACGTCTTAAAGAAACGTCTTCAGTTTCTTGCTGTTTCCTTTCAATTGTTTTTCTTCTTATTATATTAAAAAAAAAGAAATCACTTCAAAATGATGGTCTGGCAAAAAAAAATTGAAGAAGAAGAAGAAATACGCAACAACTGAGTATAAAAATATTACAGCAAAAAAGTTTGCAGAGAACAGAGAATATAGCGACAAATCGAGCATACAAACATTCACAAAATCAACGCAATAAAAAATTTTACGTCGGATTTATTGTTGCTGTTATTGTTATAATTGTTGTTGTTGTAGCATTGTTCTTCAACGCAAAGTCATCGAGTCATGAGTGCGTTGAGAATCTTGCCCAGTAAACAACAACAACAAAAACAAAACAACGCCACGCAATAAATTAAGACGCATGTATGAACAAAAAACGTACCAAGAAGAAGAAGAAGAAGAAGAAGAAAAAGAAGAATCTGGTACATACTGGAAAATGTAAAAAATTTGTAGCAGAAGAAATTGAGAGACAAACCTGCGGAGCCGTTATTATACGCAATGTATAAAAAAATGTAACCAAAACCATACATACATAAATAAATAATGGCATAAAAAAAAGAAGAACAAGAAGAAGAAGAATAAAACGCATACATCAGAAGGCCATTGAAGTTGCATGATATTCGCAAAAGACAATTTAGCAATCGAGAAATCGGTGAAATTCTTACCAATTTTTTTTCATTGCGGCAAAAAATACTTTAAATATTACATTCGTACTCACTACGAGTATTATGTTAAGTACTCACTTACTTCGGCACAAAAAAGAAATATGTAAATATTTTTTTTAAAAATTAAGGAGTTATTGCTTTCTTTAATCTGCGGATGAATTTGGAAAATAACTCTTATGAAAACAGCCTTCATTTCTACTTCGAAAATTAGTTGGAGAGTCTTTTCTTATTCACTAAAATTCAATTAAAAAATCTTAAAATATTGCACAAGAAAGTTTGGTAACTTTATTGGTAACATTAAGTGGTTAAATAACAAAAAAAAAAAAAATTAAAAATTCTCGCGCAATAAAATCCATTTAGAAGATATTTCGTAAAATATAACCCAAGAAAAGATTTAAAAAAATGAACTATTTAAAGTTAATCTGATTGTTAGAAGTTGCTGCCGTACCCTCCCGTCCCCACCTCCTCCCACTTCTAACAAATAATCTCGTGATGTTCGATTTTTATTGTGAAAAAAAAATTTTGCTTTCGCTTTTCGGCTCAGCACTCAACCGCCTCCTCGCCCAGTCTTTCAATTTCGTCCAGAATGAAGTCAAGCTCTGGCTCTTCCAGGACGGGGAAGCACGTAAATACCATGCGTAGAAAATTGCCCACGTTCCGGTGAAGCAGCGGCGAGTAGCCGACCATCAGGCTGCCGCAACGCATCATGTTTTCCTTGATTTTCGGCGCAACCTAAAAAACCAAATCGGAAAAAACGGAAATTGCGGCACTGACTGCACTCTAATGGCACATGACTGGAACAACGTACACTATAAAGACGCTGCCACCATGCCGGCGTTTCTGGCAGGCCGCGCAGACGCCGCGGTATGTACCAGAAGCACACGTTGGTGAACTGAAACTCGTCCAGGACGGGCCGAAAGCGTTGCGTGCCGCGCTTTTGCAGTTTGGCCAGAAACAGCTGCGCCATGTGCACTGCATGATCGAGCAGCTGTCCGAAGCCGTGCAGGCCGCGCGCTTTCAGCATGAGCCACAGCTTGAAGGCATCGATTTTGCGGCCACACTGAATGCTCTTGTTGCCGGTGTCGTAGGAGACGTCGTAGAATTTGTCCTGCTGGAACAGGTAGTTCGCCTCCACGCTGTTGCAGTGCGAGAGCAGATCGTGTTCACGCGTCAGGAAGAGGGCGCACTGCAGTGGCGCCCCCAGCGACTTGTGCGGATTCCAGGCCAAGGAATCGGAGCGCTCGATGCCAGCCATCAGGCGTTGGCGGTGCTTTCGGGAGAGTAAAGCAGAGCCACCCAGACAGGCCTAGAAAGTAGAGAGAGTAGAGAGACGCGACAGCTAACGGGACACGGAGCTTTGGGGCTGCCGAAATCATTTACATACATCAACGTGCAGCCAAAGCTTGTACTTCACGCAAATCTCTGCGATCTCGGACAAGTCATCAAAGGCCCCCAGTACCGTGGTGCCGGCGGTGGCATTTACGAAAAACGGTTCGCGTCCTTCACGCAGCGCCTGCAAGATCTTAGCTTCGAGGTCGTTCACTAGCATCTGTCCGCCGGGGTTCGTTCGCACCAGCACACAGTTCTCGGAACCGAAGCCAAGCCACTGAGCCGCTTTTCGGAAGCTGTAGTGCGATTCCTCCGAAGTGAAGAATACCAGAGGACGCATGCCGAAGCAACCGGTGCTCTTCACGTGAGGATAGCGTTTGTAGCGGGCCAAAACGAGGCCATACCTGAAGGAAAAAGAGAAAAAAGAAAGAAAGAGGAAGAAAAAAACGGGGGGGGGGGCAGAGCGAGAGAGACAAAACCACACATAAATTAGATCAGTATTAGCAAAGAGTGGAGGAGACCTCAACTCAATGACTTTGCGTTGGAGAGCCAGCTGTCAATCCAACCGTCAAGTGTCAAGAGTCTCTCTTCGGAGAACTTACATGTTCGAGATCGAACCGCCCGGAGAGAAGATGCCATCGCCGCTGGCGTAACCGCAGATTTGGCAAATTTTCCTAACGATTTCGGTTTCTATCAAGCTAAAGACAGGCGCTACTTCGTAAGTGTAGCTGTTAAAAATGGCGTAAGGAAATAAAGAGACACAAAGAGAGAGAGAAAGAGAGAGAGAGAGAGAGCGAGAAAATCGTACAATTGAACTAAATATACTCACGCACTTGTGTTGAGCGCTTCAGTTATCCAGCTGCCAGCCAGACCGAACGGATCCATTTGACCGAACAATTGATTATGAAAGTATTTATGATTCGTTTTGACCGAATAGTGCACGACGCTGCGGCAGATGGCGAGAATTTCGGGCACATCGCGGCTGATATCATCCTCGATCGTTAGGTCGATTAATTGCTACGAAGAGGAAGAAGGTAGGCGGAGCAGGAGAGAGAGAAAGAGAACGTCTATTTTAATCAATTATGACTTAAAGAGAGTAAAGTATTCGAACGCAAAGAGAGTGCTAAATTGCATAACTTTAACCCATTAAAGCATGTAATATTAGCTTAATAAACAGGCTCAATCGATTTACTCTGCTCTGCTGTCAATGAAAATCAACCTCAACCTTCAAGCACAGCACCACTTGGCCCACTTCCCGCAACGAAGTGTCTGATTGTCCTGTCCGTCCGTCAATGGAATAACTTTTTGTTGCTTTTTTCAATCCACCCCAAGCGAATAACCAACCGTCCGTCACGAACGAACGTACGAACGATCGATCGATCGATTATTCGAACGGCTCACCATCCTACCACCTACCTTCAATTCATCTGGTTGTACGAAATGCACAATTTTCTCATCTTTATCACAAGCGGCGACACAGAACGTTTTCTCATCCTGCAGCAGTTCGTAAATGTACTGCAAGACTTTCCAATCATCGCTCAGATGCGATCGTATGCTCTTCACCGTCGATCCGTCGGAGTTCGGCATGTTTTCGGTGATCCTCAAGAGCGGCTTACGGTGATCTACGCGGTCTTCTACGTTACTTAGATCGAAATTTATTAGGCAGAATGTTTACACCAACAGCTTCGGCGGTTATATAGTACAACACCCGCACAATTGTTTATGATACAATTTTGTGCAGCAACTTCGGTTAAAACTGTTGAATTCTCTTTAACAGAGTGGCATGATCAGTATCTGACTAAATTAACTAACCGCTGTTAACACGTTCTTTCCATTACTTTCTTTCCTCTTTCTTCACAGAGCCTTTCTTTCCGTGTCTCTCCGTCCTCCCTTTCTATATGTACCTAAATACTATAAGAATATGGAACCCAGTATCGATCACCAGCAGCTTTCCTTTCTTCGGTCTTTCTTCAGAACCGGTCTTTCTCCCACACACGAGTACACCGTGTTTAAATTCGGCTGACACCGATTTTACTTTCTTGTAATTTCGATCATGAAACAACTATCACTTATTCTTACTGTTTTAATTTAAACTCTTCAAACGTCCATCAAACGATCGGTTGGTTACTATCACAAATCGTCACACCGAATATTTCACTTTAATATTTTGAACATTCATCGTTGACCGTTGCAGGCGCATTTGTAATGACTTCCTTGGTTGTGTCAAGTAGACTCAAATCTTCGCCTGTTTTACCAAGAAGGTTCAATTTGAATTTTACCCATGTGCACATAATCAGTCACTCAGTGTGCGACTGCTATGGTTATGGTTTACAAAATCGTGAATATAATATTCTGCTACTAAAAGAGCTTTAAAAGAAGAAAACAAAGTTCTCCGTTTGCAGTAAAGATAAGAATGGCTGCCCAGTTACATACTCGTATTATAATCATCATATCAATGGTCAATTATTTGTGGTCAATCATGGTTAATCAACTCTTGTACTCTAGTCTGACCGATATAGAGTGCAATTAAAAAATGAATTTCTTTTATTTTTATGCTTTCGGAAAAATGTTAGTCGACATTCATCTAGATTTTTCCAATTTTCTGTTACAGTAAACTAAAAAAAAAATTCTTTTATGTACATTAACTTAACCCTTGTGTGAGCTGCTTAGGACTGTAATATAAGCCAGACTATAATAAAAATCATTGTTTAAACAATTTTTCATTCGTTTTCATTTTTATATTTATCACTTCTTCCCAATATTTAATTAAAAACTAAATATATTTTATCCTTACATTTGTTGAAGTTCCTCAAATGTAATAAATATTTAGCAGTGGTTAAGATTAACAGAGATTGCTTCTCTTGCGATTGCTTCTCAACACTGGCTTGCTTTATAAAAAATCTTTCTCAAATGTTGACCTGGCAACACTATTACTTAATTGTCATTTGTGTTGTCTATTAAATTTTATTCACATAACCACATTCCGCGAAAGCTGTCTAGAGAATTTCATTAATTTAAATCAGTTTTGCTCATAAAAAGATGTTATCACGTTTATATCGTCACCGCACACTAACTCGCAACATCGCCACATTAGTTGCGCAAGAAAGCCGCTCTGGCAGCCACGTAATTCGCGTTGCAAGATTTCATCACCTTCAGCAGCAGCGTCCATCATATCGTGGACTTAGAGTATGCTCCCGATATTTTTGTAAAAGCCGGGAAGAGGATGACCTTGCTGAAGAAGATGAATATATGTCAAATAAAAACTCTCAGTTACCAGCAACCGTGGCGGTGCCGGAGGTGTGGCCTCACGTGCCGCTGCTGGCCACACGGCGTAATCCAGTATTTCCGCGATTTATGAAAATTCTGGAAGTAAGCACTGAAAGGCGATACCAACGAGCCTTCTAAATTCTCCGTACAATTCTCTCTAGATTACACATCCGGTGCTCATCGATCTTATACGGCGGAAAGTGAAATTAAATCAGCCTTACGTCGGTATTTTTATGCTGAAGGACAACGAAAGTGACGCGGAAATGGTACAAAATATAAACGAAGTGTACAGTGTTGGATCCTTCGCACAAATACAAGAACTGCAGGACTTGGGCGACAAGCTAAGAATGGTTGTGGTGGCACATCGAAGAATAAAGATTACAAAGCAGCTGCTTGAGGATTTATCTCAGCCTCAAAGTAGTAAGTAACAAGTTTTTTCTAAATAGCGAAACTTATGTAAATTATTAAATAACATATTCCGTAAGTACGGCATTCCCCCCTCCCCCACAATTATTTTGAATGTAGCTTTGTGTGGTTTCAATTTCAATCTTCAAATTTTATATATTTCAATTGACATGAACTAGTCTAAGTTTATGCTTGCTATACCGCGCTTCTGCTCGGAACTTGTTTTATCTTTGAATTTGAATTTGCGTCATTATCTCCAGAGAAAATGACGACAATACATTATCCACTCTTTAATGTAAAATTGCACATCCCAGCTGAAGACTCGTCTGATACCGAACATCGCAAGATGCTCAGAAAATCTCGTGCTGGTCGTTCTGGTCACAAACGTGAGGCACCTGCTCCTCCTCCTCCTCCTGCACCCACACCTACTTCAACAGCCGGAACCTCTGTGGCGGAGCCGCCACCATCAGCACAATCTGCAAAAGAAACGGCGCCGCCTCAGCCCGTGCTCATGGTCGAAGTCGAGAATATCAAGCATGAGCCGTACAAGCAAACAGAAGAGGTTAAGGCACTGACGCAAGAGGTTATTAAGACTATACGGGACATCATCACAATGAATCCGTTGTACAGGTTAGTGCTGATTTCTACACAGTTGCTAAAAGTCAATAATTCTCGCTCACGGCAGGGAGAGTTTGCAACAAATGCTGCATCAAAATCAGCGTGTCGTTGATAACCCCGTGTACCTGTGTGATTTGGGTGCCTCGCTGTCTGCGGCCGATCCAGAAGACTTGCAAAAAATAATGGAAGAAACAGATGTAAATGGAGTAACCCTGGAGCAACACTGAACTGATTCGCATTGATTTACAACATTTTTCAGATACCTAAGCGCCTCTTACTTGCCTTGGGCCTACTGAAAAAGGAGTTGGAGCTTTCCAAACTGCAACAAAAGATTGGGCGTGAAGTGGAAGAAAAGGTGAAGCAACAACATCGCAAATACATACTGCAAGAGCAGCTAAAGGTAATCAAAAAGGAACTCGGCATTGAAAAGGAGGACAAGGATGCCATCGGCGAAAAGTATCGCGAGAAGTTGAAAGACAAAAAGGTTCCCGAAAATGTGATGGCTGTCATTGACGAGGAGCTGAATAAACTCAATTTCCTAGAGAGTCACAGCTCTGAGTTCAAGTAGGTTGGCTTGATTCGCAGAAAGACAGAAAAGTTTAAAATTTTGTTTGTATTAAGTGTGACTCGAAACTACTTGGATTGGCTGACATCGCTGCCCTGGGGCGTGACGAGTGTGGAAAATCTAAGCTTAGATCAGGCCTCAAAAATCCTCGATCACGATCATTACGGTATGGAAGATATTAAAAAGCGCATTCTGGAATTTATTGCTGTGAGCCATTTGAAAGGCACTACGCAGGGCAAAATTTTGTGCTTTCATGGTCCACCGGGCGTGGGCAAGACAAGTATAGGCAAGTTATAAAGAACAGAGAGAAATTTAAATACCAAAACTTATTGTGGTTTTTCGTTTTTTCTTCAGCGCGTTCCATTGCGCGTGCCTTGAATCGTGAATATTTCCGTTTTAGTGTTGGTGGCATGACCGATGTAGCCGAGATCAAAGGTCATCGACGTACTTACGTAGGCGCCATGCCTGGAAAACTCATACAGTGCTTAAAGAAGACAAAGACTGAAAATCCTTTGGTTTTGATAGACGAAGTTGACAAAATCGGAAAGTAAATATCACGGTCCAGTTGATTGTTTTCATGCAATGTTAAACCCAACTAACGCTCTGTCACTGCGACACTTTTTGCAGAGGTTATCAGGGTGATCCTAGCTCGGCACTATTGGAACTCTTAGATCCTGAACAGAATGCCAACTTCCTGGATCACTACCTGGATGTACCGGTCGATTTGTCGCACGTTCTCTTCATATGCACTGCCAATATTACGGACACCATTCCCGAACCGCTTCGTGACCGAATGGAGCTGATCGAAATGTCTGGTTACGTGGGCGAAGAGAAGGTAGCCATTGCGCGCCAGTATTTAATACCACAAGCCATGAAGGATTGTGGTCTCAGTGAGCAGCAAATAATTTTCTCAGACGATGCTTTAACCACGCTTATAAAGAGCTACTGCCGCGAATCCGGAGTGCGGAATTTACAGAAGCACATAGAGAAGGTACGCGGTAAGAGTAAACGGCTTTAAACTTGTCGCTTATGAGTTCCTCTAACGCAGGTCGTACGAAAAGTGGCATTTAAAATTGTGAAGAAGGAGGCCGGGAATTTCACCATAACCAACGAAAATCTCACTACCTTCGTCGGCAAACACATCTTCTCTTCCGATCGCATGTATAAAGATACTCCAGCAGGCGTCGTGATGGGTCTGGCCTGGACGGCAATGGGTGGCTCATCGCTGTATATAGAGACGGAAAAGCGGAAAACTATCGATCCACCGGCGAAAAGTGACGGCGCCCCCGCGGGCAGTATACATATCACCGGGAATTTGGGTGATGTCATGAAGGAGTCGGCACAAATTGCATTAACGGTGGCACGAAACTACTTGCGACACATCGATTCTAAAAACAACTTTTTGGAAAATAGGTAAAGGAAGCTGCGTGAAAGATTATTAATCGATGATTATTGAAAACATCTCATTATTCATACGCAGTCACATTCATTTGCACGTACCTGAGGGCGCTACACCCAAAGACGGTCCCAGCGCAGGTGTGACCATAGTTACGGCACTTATGTCTTTGGCTTCAGGCAAGCCAGTGCGTCAAAATGTTGCCATGACTGGCGAGGTGTCACTCAAGGGCAAAGTTCTTCCGGTGGGCGGCATTAAAGAGAAAACCATTGCTGTAAGTTTTCTAACAATAATACGAACGAACGAACGTATTTTTTTGTTTAACGGAAATTGTTTTTCTGTGTCTGTTCATCCATTCGACGACGTAGGCCAAACGCAGCGGTGTAAATTGTATTATTTTACCAGAGGAAAATAGAAAGGACTTCGAGGAACTGCCTTCCTACATCACAGCCGGCCTGGAAGTGCACTTTGCTAAGAAATATGAGGATGTATACAAGATTGTATTTTAATGTCTAATCTAATGGACACCACATACACACACATACACACACACACACACACACACACACACACACACACACACACACACACACACACACACAGTTACAAAACTAGAAATACAAAGTTAATGCGGAGCATTATTTTGGGTTATTTTTTAGACAGTATATTATACAATAATATAATAATATATTATATACTATGTTATAATATATTTTTTATGAAATATCTTCACTCTGCTTCTTTTTAACAAATTTTAGTAAATTATATTTATAAGCGAGCATTTTAAATGAACAAGACAAAAAATATTAAATATCAGAATTTTCAATAATCCAATGCAAATATTTGTCGACGCGTGTATACATGCCGGGGCGCATGCGTTCACCGCAACGCACGCCCCATGAGACGATTCCAATAGTTACCCAGCGCCGGTTGGGCAGCTGTAAGAGCAGTGGGCCGCCCGAATCACCCTGACAGGAGTCTTGGCCACCCTCCGGGTGGCCGGCACAAATAGTTGTATCCGGAATATGTTCCAACATAGCGTCCTGGCAGTCCTCCTGCTTCCATACGGGCAGCGCTACCTTTAATCGAATTAGATATTTGATAGGTTCTGTATATTGTACTGTACTGATAAAGTATAAACCTCCATTAAGATGTCTGAATGTGGGCCACCAAACGATTGTGTGCCCCATCCTGTGACTACGCCTTCGCGCCCCTCCCACGCCTCTCCAATGGGCGGCATACAAACCGGCCAAATGTACGTATTAAACAGTGTCGCCCTTTCGATACGCAGCAGGGCAATGTCATGTTCGTACGTGAGTGGATCGTAATCGATGTGCGTCACTAAGTTGCCGATACTAAAGTCGCGGGCACGCGTCTCGTTAAATATACGCGTGTTGTATTCTCCCAAACGAACTATCAGAGCGTTTCTGTCCAGTTTGTGCACACAATGCGCGGCGGTCAGGACATGGCGGTCGGTTACCAGAACGCCGC
This sequence comes from Conops quadrifasciatus, assembly GCA_949752815.1. Lineage (NCBI taxonomy): Eukaryota > Metazoa > Arthropoda > Insecta > Diptera > Conopidae > Conops > Conops quadrifasciatus. Next base: position 4,987,379 of record OX457079.1, read on the forward strand.
CGCACCACACATACGGTAATCCCGGTCGCAGTATGGCTGCCATCCAGGGCCATTCATCCGGTTCGGCGGCACGGCCTGCGGTGATGCGTGGAAACTGTTTGGTGGTTACGCCGCAACCACGTTGCTCAGGATGATTGACAATGCGACGAGGACCGCTAAAGTCATTTGAATTGGCATCGGCGACAATTTGCGGTCCCAGACGGGCGGAAGTGCCCTGATCGGGGCAACAAATGCCAATGGTGCTGAAAGTGGAGGTGAAATGGAAGTGAAATTGAAATATAGTGCACATTTTAATGAGAAAATTCAGTTGCGTTGGCGCGTACGTTTTTTCGATGATGCAGAGCTGTGAGACAAGGCGCCAAATGTCATTCTTTAGTTCCGGTATGCGGCAATAGATGATGTGGCGACAGTGCCCCATCTCACCCTGAGGAGTGCGGCAGGCTTCGTAGGCTTTGTTGTCCTGAAAAGCGGAAACAAAAGAAAGGTAAGAATAATTTGGTCTTTACAATACAACACTCGAACAGATAGTACGAACACATAGCTCTCGAGGTTCTGGTATAAAATCGGTTGCAGTTATCTTTCATTTCTGTTTTCAAGTCGTTTGTAGTGTAAAGCGTATTCGGTTACGGTTTTGGTTAATGCTTTATTGGTTTTACGATGGGTTTTCTTCCACCGTCGTTTATATATAAAATAGTTTAAAAGCATTGAGAGTAAACTTACTTGTAGCAGATCATTTCCACTGGCGGCCTGTCGCCGTGGCCTCAAATGATGGGTCAGAGACTCACTATTGTCCAGATGAAGGTTTTCACGCCAGCCCCACTGAAAGTCGTCATTATCCGGCAACTGCAGAAGATCTGGCAAAAATTTTACAACAGTGCGAGTACGACTATGATATACGACAGCGTACGTACTACGTATACGAGTATACTATTACTTCATACGTACATACCAATATATTTATCTGATAAAGCGCCGCAATAATGGAGTGCGGTGATGAGTACGTAGCCTTTAAAAATCATCTTCTATGAGCGTATAACTCAACAAATTTACGTATTATTAATTTGCGATTTCGTTAAAATTTGCATAAATTTTTATAAAAGGGCGACTGAATAAATCTTGTGCATGTCATCGGCACCGCTGCTCAAAAGTAATGGTCGGTCGGTCGGTCGGATCGGCCTTCTCTCGAAACACGAAATCGAAAGTATATAACAATATCTTTTAAGCTTTTATTATTTTTAATATTCTCGTAAGTAGTTTTATCATGCCGTGGTTGTTGTTTCCAATGCAGCAGCAAAGAGATTTATCGCAAAAATAACCGCCGCCATTCCTTGACAGCGATCAATTTTTTCCTTCTATTTTCCTTTAATCGTTGGTTTGTGAATCATTATATTATATGATTTTATGTATATATGCACTTTTTTGTTGTTGTACTTGTACTCGTGCGCTTTTATAGCGGAGAGTGTACTTGCATTTATTGTACTTTTAAAGGATTTTACTCTCTCTCAGTTGCGTTTTCTTTTCTCTCTTATGACGATTAAATCCGCTTTACGTGCTATGGTTTTTAATGCTACGAGTATAATGATCACTGCTATTGCTTCGACTCGACTCGCGCAAACTAAATATATTTAGACAAACTAAAAATCTTAACAAACCAGTCGCCGCCACCAATTTTATTAAAAAAATTGACTACTCGCAACAACCGCGCAACTGTTAATAACTGATCGTCTGTCTGCCTTTTAATACTTAGAATTATTACGTTGCTTTTAAAAAACTCTCTCAGTTCATGTCAATCAAACAAAGAAGTTTTCTAGCTGTTACCGTGCTTTCGCTCCACAGTACGTACATACATACATACTCATCATACGTTCTCATCAGTACAGTGAAGCCGCAGAGTAAAAACCATAATCATGAAAGTGTGGTAAATTTTGAATGTAGAAAAATCTGTGCTTCTAATTTTCTCAAATGAGAGCTAAAAAGCCTTCCAAGACCAGATTAGACGATTGAGCATCGATTTCAGCGTCGTCAACTTTTGTTGAACAATTCGCTGTATTTCGTTTAAAAATTGCGTCCAAAAGCTCTTTTACATTGAAAAACAATTTTCAAAATTAAATCCATAAATATAGCATCAATCGCCGTCTTCAAAACTACTTTGCCATAAATTTATTTTGCAATAAAAATATATACTATATACTCGTATGTATATTAGTTCCTCTCCTTAAGTAGAACAAGAAATTATTTATTGTGCTGCCTGTGGCAAATTTCGGCGTCTTGCAACCACTGAAAAATGTCATATATAATGAGTATTTATTATATTATAATATATTCAGTCTTACATTTTACATCGTAGCATACAAATTTTTGCTTTGTCTTCTTTAGAAAATCCCTCAAAATCGAAATAGTTTGGAATATTTTCTAAAAACTCTTGTAAGTCATTTCTTTCCTATTCTTATTTGATTTCATCATTTTAATTTATAGTCTACATCAACGTAGAATTTACTACAATATACATATATTTATATTCCAACAACGTAAGTACATTTGTTGTTCTTGTTTTGTAAATTTGGATTAGCATTTTCATAACCGCGCTTCGCTTCATCGCAAATAGCATCCGGTCCCGATCCCTTCTTCTCTTTCGCTTCCTTCTCAGCCTTTTACTAGTATTATTAGGATTAGAACTTAGCCCGCTAATGCCCCTGCGTTGAGCTGCGACGTTGTCCAGACGTTGTTGGTGTTCCATCCTCATTGTGTAAAATCTGCAGCGAAAGGCGTCGCGGAGTGGCCTCTATGTTTTGTCGGAAGTTTTTAATAATGCGCATTTCAGTTTCCACGCGTCGGTTCCACCCCTTTTGGCCTTGATCGAAATCGGCATCCAAGTCCTTTTTCTCACCGAAGTCGTCGCGGCCACACATCAAGATTTTGAATAAAAATTTCGTCGGCACTGTGGTCACTATTTGTGCCCAGACTAAGGTTCCGGCCCCGAAAAGCAAACACCAGCCCCATTGTTCCAGCGACAGTGCCGTCGTTGAGAACGCTATACTTCCGAACTGCACAATCATAAATTGTCCTCCCATCGTGAATGTCCAAATGCCAACGAATATCGGATTGTTGAAAAGGCCTTTAAAGACATTGCGCTGCCCGTTCACTTTACGCGAATTGATTTCATTAAACAACGTCATCATCACGAATGTGTTGAAGATGATGGTGAAATGCACACTATGCCCTGAATGTACCCCGAACAGATAATGGCCTTTGAAAAGCAAAAGGAAGATAACCGTCAGTTGGTATACGGCTTGACCTACTATATTTTTCAACATTATCTTCGAAATAAGCGGTTTCGTGCGACCATAAGGCTTGCGTAATAACAGTTCGTTGGTTGGAATTTCCGTAGCCAAAGCTAGCGAGGCCAGAGTGTCCATAATGCAATTCACCCACAGCATTTGCACAGCCTTGAGGGGCGAATCTTGTACGGCGCAAGCACCGGCGAAGGCAACGGTCACAGCCACAACACTCACTGTCAGCTGAAACTGGAGGAATTTCGCTATTGAATCGTACACATTGCGGCCCCACATGACAGCCTTGACGATGCTGGTGAAGTTATCATCGGTCAGTATGATGTCGGAGGCCTCCTTCGCAACATCCGTTCCCGAAATGCCCATGGCGAAACCGACATCGGCCTTCTTTAGAGCGGGGCCGTCGTTGGTGCCGTCGCCTGTGACGGCGACTACTTCACGGTATTCCCCGATTTTGCTGTCAATGATGCCCTTTACAAGTGTGTACTTATCAGTGGGTGAGGAGCGTGCCAGTACTCGCAGCTTTGGCCAAACCTTGTCCATTAAGTGCTGTCGATAAGTTCCATCGCTGGTACGAATTCTCCGATTAAATTCTTTCCCTTCCAATATCAAAAAGCTGTCTGCCGGCCCCAAAATGCCGCATTTGATTGCAATCGATCTGGCAGTATTAATATTGTCCCCGGTGACCATGCGCACTGTAATGCCGGCCCGTTGGCATATTGCTATCGCTTCGGGTACTTCCGGTCGTACAGGATCCTCGATGCCCACAATACAGAGGCAGGTTAGCGAGTCGATAATCTCCGCCTCATCATCCCAATTTGGTTGATCGCTCGGCGAAGCACCTGAGGAAACGAAATCCCGATAGGCAATCGCTATCGTACGCAAGCCGCCATTGGCCATCGATTCAATAATCTCGTCAACAATGCGTTCCTCCAAGGCGGCGGTAAGACTTTCAGTCGCGCATTCGCTACCAAAAATACTCGAACATCGTTGCAGTATGACTTCTGAGGCTCCTTTAACGTACAGGCGATAGCCGCCACCTGAGCGCTCAATCACGGTGCCCATGCACTTTCGCACCGAGTTGAAAGTATAGACGCGCACAAAGTGGTCTTCCGGGATTTCTTCGCGCTTGCTCTGATATCTTTCGCCCAACTCTTGGACGAAGCCCAACAAAGCGCACTCAGTTTTGTTGCCAACTTGAAGGGGCAAGTCCCCGGGATTTGGGGCGGCCATGATATTCGTAGTGTAAGCCGAATTGATGGATATTCCCTGCGCTATCAAGTTAATTAAGTCTTTTTTAACGTGCATGCTGCCAAGACTTTCAAACTCCGCCCTCTTGTAGGGTTGGTCACAAACATATGCCTCGACGACTGTCATGCGATTCGTGGTCAAGGTTCCCGTTTTATCGGAACAAATGGTCGTAGCGTTGCCCATGGTCTCACAAGCATCCAAATGGCGCACCAGATTGTTGTCCTTCATCATTTTCCTCACGGAATAGGCCAGCGAAAGCGTGACCGCCAGCGGCAATCCTTCGGGCACAACAACTACCAGCAGAGTGATGCCGATAATAAAGAACTTTATGAATGCATTAGCGTGACTGCCCATCCAGGGTTGTTTGTGGATTACGTAATGCCTGACACAGAACTCGATAGTCAGCAAGACAACTGTTGCCAACGCGATGGTCGCCCCGACGTAACCGATCTGTATAGCTAATCGCGCTAACTTTTCCTGCAACACCGATGTGCCCTTTTCCTTTATATTAGACTCTTCTTCACCTTCACCTTCCTCCGGTTCTCTTATGCGCTTGTGCGCTCTGGGGTCCTCTTCTTCTTTTGTTTTAGATTTGTCTGGCTTTTTTGTCTCATTTTCGTCAACAGCGGCTCCGAGCAGCGCCATGATAATGCCTGCCTGCGAGTTGATTCCAACGGCCGTTACCACCATCCTTCCACTGCCTTCCATCACATTTGTGCCGGACAGTAGCATGGGATCTCCGTCTACGTTTTTCGGCACATGATCCGACTCACCAGTCAAGGAGGCTTCGTCCACCTTCAAGTCGTTACTCATTATTAGACAGCCGTCGGCAGGCAACAAGTCGCCATATTTGACCTGCGCAATGTCACCGACAACTATGTCGCCCACGTATATCTGAACCACTTCGCCGCCGCGAACAATGGAGAATTTGTGCTCGATCTCGATGCGGCTTTTCAAGCGTCGAAACTGGCGTTCCTTCGAGTAGTCATTGCAGGCGCCTACCATGACCACAACTACAACACACACAAGAATTGCCACTCCCTCTACCCAGCCGGCGAGATCCTCCTCTTCTTCCTCATCGTGCGCCACGGAAGGCGTGTAAAACGACAAAGCTAATGATATCGTAGCCGATATCTCTAGAATTATAAGGGTAACATCCTGAAGAGCGTCCCACACCAAACCGAGGAAACTTTGCGGCGGTGTAGGCGGTACAATATTGGAGCCAAAAGTCGCACGCCGGCTTTCCAAATCGGCTTCTGATCCATCCAAACCGTTCGTAATCGAAGTCTTCAATTTATCGCAAATTCCCTCAATACCGCCCAACTCATTAATCTTTTCCACACCTTCTCGTCTGCGGTGCTCCATGAGATCTCTCAATTCTCGGAGAGAAATTCCATAATGGGCCATAGCTGCTGCTGCTGCTGCTGCTGCTGCTGCGGTTAAAGCACACTTTTCGTTTCAATGTTCGGAGATGTTATCGTCAGTTATTGTTTTTTTTTGTTTTTGTTTAATTTTTTCAAACGTGAAAATGTCATTTATCTCAAAATAAAGCCAATGAAAGAGATACAAATTACAGGGAGAAGAATATGGTCTGGATCTTCCATTTTATTCAGTTAACTCTGCCGGGAAGAGGAACAGCATTTTAGTGCTTTTGTAACTACGCAATTTAATTAAATTCAACGAAACTATTTGACTGAAAGTCAAAATATTTTGTACTTTAATGGCAATTCTTTCAAAAGTAAAAAACCTTTTTAGCAGCTGCTTTCAAAGTGTCTTTCAACGATAGAAGCTCCTACGATAGATAGATAAAGATACAACGATAGAGGATATCAGTGAGCTCCTTTCAAATATGAACACGATTGTAGGAATATAAGTAAATCTCATGTATAGGTTATTAATAAATACAGTCCACAATTAGAAGATGTATAGGAGGAGAAGGAGGACATATAAAGTAGATAAAAATGTAATTTCTATTTTTAAGATAACGAATAGAAAATATCCCACGCTGCGTTTTCTACGCTGCAAGAGAGCAGGTTTAATTTTAGTCCCCCATAGTTTAGATATTTATATTACGACTAGCTCAAGACTATATAAGAAGAGAAATCACTAAATAAAAATCAGTTTCGTAACGAAATTCAAGGTGAAAATATTTACTCCAACAGCTCCTACCTCAATAAAAAGTCATCTGCGATTTGATGATAAGAAAACAAACTGTCTTTATTATATTAAAAAAATAAATCACAAATATAATACGTTTAACAGCTTTAATATTTATTCATTTCGCTGAGACCTCACGCATATTGTCATTAGGTGAAGTCGGTAACATGCCTTTTACCCACCTCACCTGTTGATTCGTATTGCTGTCTTTCCAATAAACCTGATTGGAAATTACGAATAACTTTCAATTCTATTCGCAAGCGCCTCACAGTACGGTTCCATAAGCGTCTCGCCCTGATCGCAGACTCGGAAGACTTGAGGTTATGGTCGTCAAGGCTCTCCCTTCTGAATTTTCTGTATAGCTTTTCAACAGGCACCGAAACTATCAATTGTGCCCACAGTAATACTCCCACACCAAAGAATATACACCACAGCCATTGTTGAAATGTCAGAGCTTCTGTGGAGAAGGCTAAACCTCCATATTGGACAATAACCAATTGTGCTAGCATCGTTAATACCCAGACTGTATAGAAAATCGGACTCTTGAATATGCCCTTAAACACATTGCGTTGTCCGTACAATTTACGGGCGTTGATTTCGTTCAGTAAAGTCATCAAAATAAATGTGTTGAATATGATGGTGAAATGTTCTGTGGGTGTATCGACATTTTCGCTTCTGAACAAAAGATCCCGCCTCCGGCCTGATTTCACATCAAGCAGCCAATCGCCGTGGAAGAGCAAAAAGAATATTATCGTCAACTGATAGATGGCTTGGCCGATGATATTCTTCAGCATTGTAATCGAAATCAGCGGCTTCGTACGACCATAAGGCTTGCGCAATAACAGTTCGGCAGTAGGATTCTCCGTAGCTAAAGCCAGGGAGGCAAATGTATCCATAATGCAATTCACCCACAGCATCTGTACGGCCTTGAGCGGCGTATCTTGCACGGCGCACGCTCCGGTAAAGGCAACGGTTACAGCAACAACACTCACCGTCATCTGAAACTGGAGGAATTTCGCTATTGAATCGTACACATTGCGGCCCCACATGACAGCCTTGACGATGCTGGTGAAGTTATCATCGGTCAGTATGATGTCAGAGGCCTCCTTCGCAACATCTGTGCCCGAAATGCCCATGGCGAAACCGACATCGGCCTTCTTTAGAGCGGGGCCGTCGTTGGTGCCGTCGCCTGTGACGGCGACTACTTCATGATATTTACCTATCTTACTGTCAATGATGCCCTTCACAAGGGTGAATTTATCGCTAGGTGACGAACGCGCGAGTACCCGCAATCTGGGCCAAACTTTATCCAGTAGGTTTTGCTGAACGACGCCATGACTGTCGCGAATTTTACGGTTAAATTGCTGGCTATCCAGTATCAAGAACCGCTCTCCCGCCTTAAATATACCACATTTGAACGCAATTGCCCTCGCAGTGTTAATATTGTCGCCGGTGATCATGCGCACTGTGATGCCGGCGCGTTGACATATTCGTATAGCTTCAGGCACTTCCGGCCGCAGAGGATCCTCAATGCCAACTATACAAAAGCATACCAGATGGTTGATAATTTTCCCCTCATCTTCCCAGTTCAGCGGACCACCGACAAAATCACGATAACATAAAGCTATTGTACGAAGACCTTCCCTGGCCATACCTTCAATGACTTCGATAATGAGGCGATCATACTCCTCAGTGGTGACCTTTCGCAGGGCACCATTGCGACCGAGGATAAAGGAGCATCTCTTAAGCATAACCTCTGAAGCGCCTTTGACGTGAAGTCGAAAGCCGCCGGAGTTCCGCAGCGGTATGACGGTGCCCATGCACTTGCGCTTCGAGTTATAGGTATAAACAAATGTGAACTCACTTTCGGGCATCTCGTCCCGTTTACTCTGATAGTTTGCGCCCAACTCTTGGACAAAGCCCAACAAAGCGCATTCAGTTTTATTACCGATTTGAACCGGCAACCCGGTTCCTTGCAAAATTGTAGAAGTGTAGGATGAGTTTAAAGAGATGCCTTCTGCAATCATTTCGATCAGGACTGGCGGTATTCCTGCTTTTTCCTTCAATTCGGGGAAACTTTTTCGCTCGTAGCGATTGTCCCAGACATACGCATCAACGACCGTCATGCGATTTGTGGTCAGAGTTCCGGTCTTGTCGCAACAAATGGTCGTCGCGTTGCCCATCGTTTCGCAGGCGTACAAATGTCGCACCAGGTTGTTGTCATTCATCATTTTCTTGACTGAATAAGCCAAGGAGAGCGTAACCGCTAGCGGCAAACCTTCGGGAACAACAGCCACCAACAGCGTGATACCAATAATGAAGTATTTCACAAAAGTGCGTATGTAACTATTTTTCCACGGCTTCTGCTGTATCACAAACGCCTTAATGCAGAAGCCTGTTATGAGTATAATGACAGTCAATGCGGACATGAACGCACCAACGTACCCAATTTGAATAGCCAGTCGTGTGAGTTTCGCCTGCAGCACCGAAGTTCTCTTGCCGCTAAAATCAGGGTCGTCCATGTCAGCTGGTGCAGCTTTCGGAACATTTAAACGTGTCTCTAGTAATTCGTCGCTGGGAGTCGCATAATTTGTTAATCGCCTTCTCGTCAATCTATTTTTCTTGGCCTCTGCGGCCTCCTCGCTCTTTCTTCGGTCCTCCACATGTTTTTCCGAATCCTCGGCGAAACCCAGTAGCGTCATCATAATGCCCGCCTGCGAGTTGACGCCCACAGCAGTCACCACCATCTTGCCACTGCCTTCCATAACGTTGGTGCCAGACAACATCATGGGATCGGTATCCACATCTTTTGCGACGTGCTCCGATTCGCCAGTAAGGCTGGATTCGTCCACCATCAATTCGTTGCCCAGTAGCAGGCATCCGTCGGCGGGCAGCGATTCGCCATATTTGACATGTGCAATGTCACCGACAACAACGTCGCTTAGGAATGTATGGAAGAGTTCGCCGTTCCGTATGAGCGCCACCTTATGCTCGCTTTGGATGCGCTTCTCCAAGAGACGAAACTGACGCTCCTTCGAGTAGTCATTGCAGGCCGCTATTAGAACCACAACAATTACACAAACAAATATTGCGATGCTCTCGATGAAGTTCTGGTATTGGTCATGTTCGGTCAAGACAACGCCGATGTCGTGTCTCTCACTGTCAGGTGAATAGAAAGACAAACCAAACGATATTACAGCACAGATTTCTAGTATAATCAGAGTAATATCTTGAAGGGCTTCCCAGACCAGAGAGAGAAAGCTTTTCGCCAGCTTCGAGGGCAACACGTTGGAGCCAAATACGCGGCGACGGTTTTCCAAATCGGATTTCGAGCCGTCCAAGCCATTCGTCGGTGACGTTTTCAGTTTGTCGCAAAGTCCCTGCATGCCGCCGAGTTCGGCAATTTTCGTCACACCCTCCGTCTTGCGACATTCCATCAGCTCTCGCAGTTCACGTGCGGAAATTCCAAATGGTGAATTCCGATTAGTCATTGTTTTGTGACGAGACCGTTTTGGATGACATCGTTTTGACAGAACTGATTAATATGTATTTTCCTAGGTTTTAAATTTCAAATTTTTCAACTCGGTACAGCAGAAATATGAGCTCTAAACACAACGGCATGCGATAAAATTCAAAATAGGTGATCGATAAAATTCAAATCGAGGTGATTTCAAGTGTAAATAAATGAATGAAGAAATTGAAATAAATCAATTTAAATATTAGGAGAAAAATACACAAGAAATCCACATTTAACAATGACACATTTATTAAATCAGGCTGCTTGTAATTCTATGATTTTGGGGCGTATAATCATTTAGTATAAGAAATTTAAATTTACAAAATATATTATTATGGTATAATTTTACTGCGCTAAAATATATACCATACTTAAATAAATTATAATGCTATAATTTAAATTAATTAACTATAATTAAACTAATAGTTAACATTAGTATAAAAATGCACAGTACATTTTAACAAGAAGAACCTTAAGGCCAAGTCGGCCCGAATGTTTCACTAAAAGTACGTATAAGAGTTTAGGGCTTGGCAGGCTTCAGAAGATTGCAATAAACTAAAAAAGCCTTGTGCTTATGAATTCATTTAAGGTTGCCGTGTAAAATAAAATTCTTAAAAATGTAGCATTGAAGGAGATTAAAATAGAAAATTAACTTTCTTGCAGTTGTTTCTTTTTATACGGAGTTTATACGGATTAAACTACTTGGATGTAATTATTTGTACTTTTTCAAGTATATTATATATATGTAATAAGTTTTAAATTGGTGGGCTCAAAATCAAGTGTACCTAAGTGTAAGTGCGTTTTACAAACATTTTGTATAGTTCGTTAGAAAGTTGGTAGATTGTAAAAGGTTTCTAAAAGGTGTTGGTACCTATTAATGAAGCCATTCATAGAGATTGAGTGAGTATGATTATACGTGTATATTTTTTTGGAGTAAATCTGTTTTAATATTGGATTAGGTTTTATTTTATTTTCCGATACGACAGACTATATGACAGATTTTTGTTTGCGGCAGTAATACCGTTATCTTGAATGTATCACAAACAGTACAAGAAAGTGATCACTGCTCATAAGCTCAAAACTATATACATATACATATGTATGTATGTATGTATGTACATATATGTAATGTGTATTTATAGTTTTTAATTGAAATCGGAATAGATTGCATGATTTTTATTTGCTGTCTTTTATTAATAATTCAAATCAAATCTGTCAACGCAAATGGTATAATAACAATCTGTATTGTATTATAAGCTAAAGTTTAGCTTTTAATTTAAAAAAAAATTAAATCATTTAATGGGGATGAGAATGCGAAATAACCAGGAATTTATAAGAAATTAAGGAAATTTATAAGAATTAGGAATTTATAACACAATTTCTTATTACATACAATAAATATTATACTCGTAATTGTCAACTGATTGTAGAGAGATCATTATCATTTTCAGATTTAAGTATTCTCAATTGACTAGAATTAAGGAAAAAATTATATATAATTAATTTTCTGATTGTTAGTGATTGATTAAATTGTTGTTTCGCTTCTATTAAAACGTGGCAGCAAAGTTACTGCAAAGATTCGTAAGTTATCAAAGTGCTGAGTAATTTTTTTCTCCGCTTTTTTCTTGTAGCTTGTGTTTTTTTATTATGCGGTGTTGAATGATTGTGATAAATATATTATATACATATATTTTTTTTTTTTCACTACTGCTGGAGCTTGAGCTGTGCTTGCTTAATAAATGCAATATTTTTAGGTTGTTAACTTATACGCGTTGAAAATATAATAATGGCTTTTTTAATTACCATTAATAAAAAAAAAAACATGTAAAACTTTAAATGTCTTTAAAAAGTCATAAAACCTAAAGAAATACAAAGAAATTTTTGGCAGTTTAAATAGTAAAATTTTCATTTGTCAAAAGATCAAATCGATCATCGATCGACCTTTATCGATCAAATCATTTCGATGACCCAATTTTTTTTTTTTACTTTTGTGCTTGTCCATCAACAACAATAGCTTGTTGTTCTTGTTCCTGCTTCTCTGTCATAGCTTCAGCTGGAGCTTGATTTTCTTGCTTCTGCGCTGTAGCTTCCTTGACCTCTGCTGGAGCCGCGTTGGTGGTATCCTGGTTGGCGGCATTCTGCCCAGCAGTTGCTGTAGCGGCTGCGGCTGCGGCTGCACGTTTGCCACGCAGCTTGATACGTTGTGCCGGTGCGGCCGCGCTGTTGGCGCAATTGCAAATCGCATCAAAGATGCGCACGACCAGACCACGAGCCCGATTGACCACTTTGCCGTTCTTGAAATCTGTGCGTTATAAAAATTTCGTTTAAATTGAAGTTCAAATGATTCGAAGAATAGAATAAAAAGCAGAGAATAGAATAAAAAGCAAGCGCATTAAAATAGTTATACGGATAGATTAAGAAAAGAGGCAGAGAGGGTTTAAACCTAAGCTAAAAGCTACATATGTCAAATTTTAACTTTGAAAACTATTGTCACTTTTAGCGCTGTTTTTTGCGCTAACTCAAATGATGTCCGGCCGACGTCAACAATTCATCCGCAGCTTCATAATAGTACTCTGGTGGGGCGTGTCTCGCTTTCCGCATGGTTTGCACAGCATATTGACACGATACCAGCTTTTAATTTAACACGATACCAGCGCAACACCAGCTTTTAATTTGTTTTTTCTGTCTATTTTAATTACACCGTAAGTGACAGTCCGGTGCTTCTGGCATGACTGATGATTGACATTTCGGCAGCCGTTGATTAACAACCGTTAAAACTGTTTTCTGTTTTAATTGCTATCGCGATCTTATAAATAGTCGTGTAATGAACTGTTCGGTGAAACGTCCAGAATCAGTTGGTGTACTGTCCGAAGAGTGCTTTGACTTAGGTGGCTCTTGATGTAAAGATGCTGCAGTTTTTCAAAGGAATCGCCCATCTCTTGGTTTTCTGCGCCTGTCTGGAGGGTATCAAGGCTGTGCGTGGGTATTCATTGCACCTATTATGGTACATTAAACAAGAGTGTGTGTGTGTATGTGTATCTCGTTTGCACAGGTCACCATGCAGCAGTTCGAACAATCGCTTGACATGATGCGTAACGGCTGCGCACCGAAATTCAAAATACCTGTGGAGATACTGGACAAGCTGCGAAATGCTGAAATCGTCGAAGGAAATGAGGAACTGAAGGTGAGTCTTGGTATAGTGTGCTTATCGCCGTCCTGTCCTAAACTCGACAACTCGTACAATTTCAGTGTTACACGCGTTGTATAGCTGCACTATCTGGATGCGTAAGTGGCCGCAATAATCGGCATAACAGCCAGATATGTATAATTACTGCCGGATTTGTTTGCAGGTTACCAAAAAAGGTGACTTCAACTTCGCGAAAGCATTTGCGCAAGTGCCCATCATTTTGCCCGTGGAGTTGCAGGAGAAGGCACGTCTGGCTCTCGAAGCATGCAAGGACGCACGTTAGTCTTACCAACGATTCGGCGGCGGTGGTGATCACTAAAATTCCTTTTCGTTTCTTTTTAGAAAAAAACCAAAAGGATTCGTGCTCTAAGATTTTCGCAGTCACTAAATGTGTGCGCAACTTTGATCCGGAGAGTTTTACATATCCTTAACAATTTTCATTTGATGTGAAGATAAAAAATATATCTATGATGGCAAAAAGCAATGTAAAACAGAAAGTTTGTTGTGCCTCTGTGTAGCTGTCACACACACACAAACACTAAATTTAGCTACCTGACAATCACATAAACGCACTTACTCTGCTTGGACTTTTCCTTTGTCTGAAATGAAAAAGACAAGTCTTCTTATTCTTCTGCAATTTCAAAAGCCTGAGATCATCTCTGCATTGAATTATTACCTGCTGGGAAGATTTGTTCTTGGCTGTTTCAGCTTCCTGCTTCTTGGTAGCCTCGTTTTCAGCCTTCTGCAGAACATCGTCCACAAATTCCTCTACCACTTCCATATTCTTTGAGTCTCGTTTGAAATCACCGATGCGTGTTTCCAGCGACTCTGATTCAGGCTCAATTTTATCGCAACCGTCCGCGGATACCACCACATCGCCCGCAAAGTGAGCACGCATTTTATTTTCAGATTTTTCGTGTGTGGATGGATCTCTTTGAATATGTTTACAATTTAAGCAGGATTTCTCTTATGGATTAAGCAAAAATTGTTTATCTATACTCGCACAAACTGCGCTATACCAAGAAAATATACTTTAGCCCCACTCACGCCCAGTTTCCAGGGTGAACGAAAGTGTACTGAACTGAACAGTATTTCGTTACTTTGTACGAAAAATCAATATCCATGCATTCCGAAAACCTGCACATGCGTTGTTGTCGTCGTCGTCGGCGTACGTTTGTTGTACGACGAGTATGTTGCTAGAATTTGAAAGTACAAAATGGCAGGAAGTTACTAAAGTAAAAAAATTACTTTATTTAATAATGCAAACAAAGAAATGTGGATAATGGATAATTTTTGAAGAATTTCTACAATCTATTGTTTAGGTCTTAAAACTAATGACGTCATTCCAAGTGAGAGAGATCATCCAATTCAGGCGGTGGGCGCACCTCTTCGGTTTCAATGATTATAGAGTTGGAATCAATAGAAGTCTACGGGGCACATGCAAAAATGTAGTTGTTTTATTTAATAAAATCAAATTTTAAACGCTTCAAATCGAAGCTCATTATAATAATCACCCTTTCACTGCGATTCAAAATGCTGCTGCTTCCGTTCAGCTGCGCTGTGAGTAGTACAGACTGAGGCGTAGCCGGTCGTTGCACCGTCTGTTGGTGGCTCTGCTGTAACTGAATGTGTTGCGTTGTTGCAGCTTGCGCCGGCAGAATTACGTATTTCTGAGGAGCAGTTGCCTGCTGCAGAGTGCGTATTTGCGGCAAAGTAGCCACCACAGGTCTGCTAAATAAATGCCATTAAGAAATCTAGCACTGATTCTTATACTGTTGTATTCACTCACGGTTGTCTTTGCGGTACAATCTGCGTTACTTGGGGACGCCCTATAATCGATGCCGTTTGTGCCGCCGAGGTAATCGGTGCACTTGATATGCTCGCTGAGAGCGGCGGTATAATACAGGAGGAGGGTGTGTTACGCGCTTTTATGACAGCCTGACACAGTGAGGGACCAAGAAAGCCGAAATCCCCTCTATTGATACGATTTTAGAGAAGAACATTTGATGAAACATATTTGAAAAAAAATTCTATAGCTTTTACTTGTAGTCTTCAGCAAAATCTGGAGGGTTACGCATTTGTCTCAGTACCGGCGGACAACATTTCTGCAGCATCGCTCGAATGTGTCCAGCAGCAGTTTTATCAGTATTGCTTTGAGCAGTGCCCAGTAGGTGACCTTCAATACGCTCCGAGATGAATTTAAGGCGTGGTATGATAAATACTTTGATCACTTCGCCGCCGAGCTCAGAGAGACCTGCTATGGAACCATATAAGGACGAGAGATGTGTCTTGTCATTCTGCAAAGCTTTACTGAAAATTCTGCAAAAAAAATTGTTCATCATGAATAAATTGAGAAAAAGGTTCACTCTAGTTGAAAGCTTTAACCTCGTAACGCGTGTTTGGAGATTATTGGTTGAAGTGTTGAATGTTTTGCAGATCTGAGCCATGAGGCGCGAGGCAAAATCGCGTAAGGCCCAATGATTATCGAGTTCAGGTCGCATACAAAGTTGCTTCGAAACGATGCAAGTCGTCACTGAAGGAATCAATTCATGTAGCTGCAAGAAGGGTATATGGTACATATATCCAGACGAAAAGTTATACAGTCATGCTGTTACGTACGTATTTTTCCAGATAGAGTGACGGATTGTCCAGCAGAGCCTTCACCATACGCATGAGGTATATGAGTAAAGCCAGATTATTTTGCACCACATTTACCTTCACGCCCTCCGCTATAAATGTACACATTCGCGGCAACATTTCATGCAGACCTGGATCGGACGCAAGTGACTGCAAGGCCTCACCTCGGCGTGGTTCGTCTGAACCCACACAAGCCTCGGTAATCTCCTTGTAGTAGAGTTGCTGCTCCACTGAAAGTTCATGTGTAGCCAATTGTTTGACATGCACCGTCTCAACGTTCTTGAGTTTATGTATTTTTCCGGTTGCCGGTTTTCCGGCGGTGTCTTTTGTTACGCCCTGCTCCAGTTTAATAACCGGATTTACTGAATCGATTGCTTGTGAATCCTTCGACAGCGGGGGCGGGTTTTCCGGTATAGTCGGTTGTATGCCGTCCACGCAAAGCCAATGTGAACGTAAACTAACGTCCAGTGGAACTTTCGGTGGCCCGCTTTGAACGATATCCTGCAGATCTACTTCCTTCTCTTCAATGAAATGCAATTCACGTCCTCCACCCGATGCAAAGCGAAATGGTATGAAATCATTAGAGGTGAAGCCATACTGGGGCTCAATGTTGCGTAACTTTAGAGCGTGATCGATATCACCCAGCAGCAGCCGCTCTCGTTTGGAATGATGCATAAACTTGGCTGCATCCTGCACAATGCGCTTCAATTTGAATGAAATGTCCTCGGCAAGTTCTTTGGCCGCATCGTCCGGTAGGGACCCAACGCCGATGCTCTCTGCTATCACTTTCATCGATTCTGCCGATAGTGTAGTTCCGTAGAGCAAATCGCCTCCGCCATTCATTTTTCGAAAGTTAAAGCAAAAATAGTCTTAGAAAAATAACTCCTTGCTAAAGTTGGATTCAGCAGAATAAAAATATCATAAGACTATTGTGAATTCAGAATGAAATCAGATCATAGAACATAGTTTTGACAGGGTTGCGCTTTTGTCGGCATTTTATAATGTTAACTTATTAGTTGGGCATATGCAAACTAACGCCTCTTTGTGATACAGCAATTCCAAAAATTTACTGCAAAAAATGTTAAGTGTAATTTCATTTAATTTTTTTTTACAAATTCTAAATCTTGCCAAAAAACAGGTTAGGATTGTAACCCAAAACTCACACAAAAGTTAAGCTTTTTGTCTGGATATATAAATAAAATATGTAAATATTCATGGAATTTCGCAAATTAAATATATTTTTTTATTCCAGGAAATATAATTTAGAAATATATATAATAAAAACGCGTTTGCGATTCATATAGTCATATAAATCTAGCCAACCTCAACAACACACTAATTAGCGCAATGGATGAATTTTAACCATCTATTGGTGAAAGGTATATTTATCATTCATATGATAAATATTACTATAAAGTTATTAGTAATAACTTTATTATTACTATAAAGTTATTAGATATCAAAGTTCCACAAGTTTCTGCTGTTTCGCCTTTATCTCTCAATGCAAAAACAGCCTATTGAGACGATGTCAGACAGAACGCGATTTACGCGCCGCGTTTTTTACGCTCGGTTGTATTACATTACAACTTATGGGATTTCTGTGTAATACAACCGGACGTAAAAAACGCGGCGCGTAAATCGCGTTCTGTCTGACGTCCACTTTAGAAATTATTTGAAAACTTTTTATCTAAAGGAATGTTCATATGACAATTTCAATTAGATGAATTGAATTGGGTGTGTTTAGTTTTTTGACAGTTGATTCGATTTCTTTACATTCCATTCGTTTGGCAGTGACAGTGTTTTCCTTTCGTTTATTATTTTGCTGAAAAATTTATTTTTAATCATATTTGAATATAAAAAAAGGTTTTTTATTGTTAAAACACTGCTATTATGTAAATAAAGAGTTGACGATTGTAGTGTGAATATAAAGTAAAGTGAAAAATGTGGAAAAAGTTGCTGGAAAGACAATTTTAAAGATAGATAAAAGTGAAAATTTCTGTCTGTCGCTTCTAAACGGCGCCATTTTAGAATGTTGATGAATGGGAAAATAGAAGAAGGCGCCACAAGAGAAATCCTACGCAAAAGACAGAAGTATTTCTCGCTGACGAATAAATGCACGGCAGCAACAAAGAATTTTTTCACAAGAAAGAAGAAAATTATATTTCAAGGGTCCAAAATTCACTCTTATGTACGTGAGTATGAGTTTTAAACAATTTTAAATTATTTGCACATAAATTTTACCAAAAAGGTTGGGGCCATTGTGTGAAAAATTCATAAAATTCCTGAGGTCTAACCATATAGCAGGCAGTAAGCAGCACAGTGGCTCTCCCACGGGAGACACGCAGCTGAGATGGTATTTGTATTTTCTCCAACGGGCCGTGCAGTGCACGGGGTGTCAGCTGGGTCGGACGTTATATTTTTAAGTGACTGTTTTGACTGCTTTCGAATGCCTGAAATGTTCGAAGCTTGACCCAGTTTGACGACATTTTGGAATGTTCCTTTTAGAGAGAGATTTCGCGCTTTTCAGAAAGTAATGGAAATTTTCGAATTTTTATTTCTGTTAGCAACCACTGCCGACGTGCCGTACAATTTGTGGCTGCAGGCTGTGTAGATGTTCGGCAGAGCGTGTCGCAGGTGCAAGGACAGCTTTGCCAACCAGTTTAGCAGCTAGTTGGAGAAAAGGCTAAAAAATACGCGCCTTTTTACATTGCAAACAACAAAAGCTATTTGCTGCAATTATGTTGAGTCGTACACGTAGACACTTTGACAGCAACAGCAACAACAAAAGCAATTGCACTCACACACACGGCACGGCCTGGCCCTTTTTACCTATGAATTCATTCAATTTTCTGCCTTGTTTGAGCTTCCTTCCTCCGCTCCTCTGTTCATCGCGACTGATGAGGAGCAGCGTTGCTAAAACCAGTTGAACACATTCTGTTAAAATATATTGCGTATGGGAAAACCCAAGGCGTAGATAACTGAGTCTTTGAAAAAAAAGGAATTCTGTATCCTTGCTCTTTTTAGAAGCAAACGATTTGTCATTTATTCTATGTTGATTTTTTGCGGCGATTTACCCCGAAAGCATTTTAATTGCGAATAATTTGCGTGTTTTAAAATGGTCACTAGGGTTGTTTCGAAAGCATTAACCGCAAAGCGCACAACGTTCGTTTAGTCAGTGACAGTTTATAGTCGGTACTTTCTCATAATAACTCATTTAAATACATACATATATTAATTAAACAAATTAGTGAATGTTTTTGTATCATATTATGTTTTAGTGCGAGTTTGTCGTCTGTCAATCTGTTTAGTGCACTCTACTGTAAATAATGCGAAAGGATCGAAATGAAACCGCAGCGACGTCAGCCACCGTCGCCCCAGTTGCAGACCAACACACAATGGTCGTACCGCGGGAGTCCATTAGCGAGAATGAGGTTAAATCCGACTATTTTAAGGAAACGCATTTCGACTTCTCTATTCTTGATTTTTGCAGGAATCTGATACCATCACCGACCACTCAAGTTCCATGTCAGAGCACAAGAAACTGCACGGTGGCGCCGCCACACAGTTCAGTGTACAGCGTTCTGACACCGACTGTCTGCGCATGAGAATCTCCGCCATACGACCCACAATCAGCGCCAACATTGAGCTAAAACGCAAATCTTCCGCCATTAAAACGGGAGTGGAAAAGCCTCCTAGTTCGAAAATTCTTGGTGATCTTGTCCCCAATAATAATTCCTTAGATGCTTTAAAAATAAAACTAAGTCCTCAATGTAAGAAACCAACGACTTCGAACCACTCTATGGCCAGAAATTGCCGAGAGCGTTCTGTACCCATTGATTCGAAGACACTTACTATGTCCTTGGCCCAAACGGCGCCTTGCTTAAGTGACGCTACAGAATCTGGCTGCTCAGAGGCTACCACTACTACGGTCGCCGCAGCGCTTGAGAAGTCGACGAAGAAAGTGAAAGTTAAAAGAAAAAAAGTAAATGTTCCGCGCTGATTCTTTAAAAAAAATAAGAATGCTTATGTTTCTCTATCTCTCTCTCATTCTCATTCTCACTTCACTCTCTTCCCTTTTCTTAATTTAGGCTCCTGCGAAGAGCAACGATACGAAGCATAAAAGTAATAAAAAGTCGCATCTTCCTTCCAGCGTTAAAAAAGCCTTCTCTTCTGATTCTGAGGATGACGAGCCTTTACAGAAATTGCAACAGCAACGTGCCCCGCGCTTACTCATAACCGCGATCAACTCGAAAACTACTCAGCTGAAAACATCGCTGTCTGCGAGTGCGCCCAACGCCGACAAGATAGGCCTTTCTTCCAGCGATAACGACCTCCCCGACTTGGTCAGTGCGGCCATAAAACGTGTGGAGAGTGATACCGAAGATGGCGCAGAATGTTCGACTAAACTCGGCGCGAAAACAAAACATCTGCCTCAGTACCAGTCTACGCTGCTGCAGGACTTCATGGAGAAAACACAAATGTTGGGGCAAAACTCGGCAGTGGCGCCACTGTCAACATCCGCGGTTGAGCAGTCTGCAAAGGTGGAGCCCACGGCCCCGAAACAAGCCAACCAGCCATCTGTTCCTAACTCCAATTTGAAAAAGCGGCGCGGTCGTCCGAGGAAAAACAACATTGCGGCGCACACTCAGGTCGCTCCAACGCAGGCCGTCGCTGCTGGTTCTATTGCGCTAACGGCAACGACGACGACGACGGCGACGACGGCGACGACGATGACAATAAATGAATCTGCGGATTCGGGCGTAATTTCGACAACGAGCACAGCCCAAAGTACGTCGCCGTCTCCCCGACTGTCTTGTGTGGTTACGAAATGTGAATCCTCCGCATCACCTACCAAGAGTGTGGGCGACCTGGGCGCAGCTTCTTCTACCAAACCAAAAATTGATTTTGTAAACCTGGACAAGCGCATGTACGCCACGGAGCGCGTCCTCTATCCTCCTCCGCGCAATAAGCGACGGCAGTCCAACAGCGTCGGCGTGTTCCAGCAGCAGCACCAGCTCGAGAAAAAGTCACCCAACGGCTCCATCGCTGCAAAGCTGGCCAAAGAAGAGCTTCAGCTCGACCCGGTGTGGCGAAAAATCGACGTAAACAAGAAATTCCGCCGGCCCAGTGTCAGCGGCTACAAAAGCGATGGCGGCGGAGGAAACACCACCATATGCAGCAAGATTCTAGCCGCTCAGAGTGGCTACGTGTCGGACTATGGCTCGGCGCATCTTCGCACGCACCATCACAGTGGCCACAATTCTGGCTATAAGAGCGATGCCAGCGGGAAGAGCCGCTACAGCACACGCAGCTGCATGAGTACGAGACGCAGCCGCGCCAGAAGTTGTGGCTACCGGAGCGACTGCAAAGATGGCGACAAGGTCGCGATGAAGTCAAGCAAATTCCGCCGAAAACATCGCACCAGCTCGCTGCTGCGACAGCACTCCAAGTCCGTGGGCAACCTGACCGACGAGCACGATATACTGCAGCTGGCGGGCCTGTCCCTGGGGCAAAGCAGCGAAGAGAGCAACGAGTATGTTTGCAAACCGAGCCTCAAGTGCCTTCCGACGACCAGTGTGTCGAAAAAGTACGGCGAGATTAATCGCTTTGTGGCCACCGGCGAATATTTCGGGCGAGGCGCTACCGGCAGCAACTTCAAGCGCATCTTCAACTCCGCGGCACATGAGGACGCTGGTACGCAAAGGGGTTTCCGCAGCTTTAGTGGAAAGCTGAATTTACTGCGCAAGAACTCCTTTGGCTCCGAAATGGCTGCCGACATGCTGTCCCATACTTCGCGAAAAATCAAGTCAAGGCGTTCATCAGCGGCCAGTTATTGTAGCAGTTATTATTCTGGAGTCTCCAAGGTCAGGCGACGGCGCAGACGAAAGAGTTTTCGCTTCCCCTCCTCCAGCAAGAGCTCCGCCATCGACTCGAAGCTTCTGACAGAAATCGACATAATCACGAATACTTTCGCAACACTTTGCCGCATACAACACGTTGAGAAGTTGTCGCCGGGAGGAGGAGGAGGTGGAGGAGGGCTTGCCCTGAAGGAGAAAGACAAGCCTTACTCCGTGGAAGCTCCGAGCAACAGCACCAAGCTACAACCAGTGCCGGGCGTGGGCAAGCGTGAAACACGCGACAAACGCTCGCTAAAGAAACGCAAACTCAGTGAAAACCTAGATTTTGCTTTGTTGGCCGCTAGTGTTGGCAGCGGCGGCAGTGCGCTAACGCCCAACAGCGGCTCCACCAAGCGCCGCCACAAAAAGGCCAACAGCTCCAGCCCCGATGATCACAAACTGCCGCTTAAGAAGCGACATTACCTGCTCACTCCGGGAGAGAAGTCAACTGAGGCGGCTGCGGCAGCGGCAAAACTCTTTGGGAATAATGCCGAGGCTCTGGCAGCGGTTGCAGCGGCTGCCAAATCCTCCGCTAGTACCTTGATCATGGGCAGCGCTGCGCAGCCGAGGTGCAGCACCAAGAATGCGAAGCCAGCCATTACGCCAAAGAAGCGGCACTTGTTGCAAACGGCTATGCTAGCTGAGGACAGTGCTATTAGTCTGAAGGGCGGGAGCAACCACTCCTCGCCCTTGCGCGTTATCGTCGAGACGGCAGCTGCCATTCCTAGCAGCAAACTGCTCGACATCAGCCCCTCGCTGTCCACTGGCTCGACAACGAAGCAAAGTGCCGACGCGCAGGTGCACAGGAAGCGAACTCGGCTGGAAGGGCTCGTCACGAAAATTGCCAACCATAGCGATGGCCAATTGCAGGGTGCTCCGCCGAAACTTGCAACTCAGACAGCTCAGGTTGACTCGGAGAACTCGTCGTGCCCGCCGCCAGGGGTCTTCGAGCCCACCGTGGAGCTTGAAATACAAATACCGCCGATAGCCAAGTTGACCGAGGCGGCCGCAATCATAACTAAGTCCGAGGTGGACTCTCCTCTACTGCTAGAGCTTAACAAAACATTTCCGCTGCCCTCCACCAAAGTGGAGAGTGGGCGGGTCGTCGAGGCCTTGCTGAATAAAACGGGCGGAAATCTCTTACTTAAGCGCAAGCGCAAGAAGTTTAATCGCACCGGCTTCCCAACGGTGCGTCGCAAAAAGCGAAAAATAAACGAGCAGCTATTGTTGGACGTAACTCCCGACATTATTGAGCAAATGGAGCAGGCGCGATCGACTCCCACGCTATTAGGGCTGAAAGCGAAATCTTCGCCTATGGAGGTCTGCGATCGCGTACCGCAGGCCGGAGAGGCGAGTGATACTTTCCTAGAGCGCGAAAATAGGGCACCGCCTCGGCTGTCTGTGGTAAGTTTAGAACGATTGCAAGGCACATCGACGAAATCTGAAACCTCTTCCACGAAACGACAACAAAAACGGCAGGAGCGTCAGGAAAGAGTGCAAAAAGATAAATCAGAATGCGGTGGTGCGTTGGCCGCAAGTCTCCCTAAGACGACTCCTGAAGCTTCGAAGACAACCAGAGAAGTGACTTTATCCAAGGCGCCGGTCAAGCTGGGGAAGCATGAACGGGTAGGAGCAGGAACCGGACGTAAATTCCTCAAGGCAGCGAGTTCATCGACAACACCTTCAGAACTTAAGCCATCGATGAAAACGCATATTTCCAAGCCTGAGGCCCCGAAATCTAAAAAGGAGCCGGGGTCGTCACCCTCTCCCCTGCCCGGAGGCAGCATCACGAGTCAAACAGAATCCGATACAAGGCGTTTAATGCCTGCAGGCATCGATCCGAAAATTAACTTCAGCTGCAAGATACGTTTGAAACGTCGCAGGTCAATGCACCTACACAATGCAGCATTGGGAACGCCTAAGGAGACTAAGGACTTGGCGACAAGAGTACTAGATAAGGATCCACACTGCGATCAACTGGAGCATGATGTGCTGCCTCCCGGCGATGTAGTTGCGGGCGCGGAATCGGAAGGTGCCAGCGACACAAGCGATGAGAAGTCATCCGCAGCCTCCACTGTAGGTGGACGCAAAACTTTGCGCTGGAAGAAAACCTATCTGCCGGCCGGTCTCTTTTCCGACTACTTCAAGTGCCTGGAGCCCCCCGTCGCTTTAGGCAAAAAGCAACAGAAGAAGCCAGATGGGGCCTCTCTGCCCTCTGTTCAAATTGAAGCGATATCAACGCAGCAGCCCTTGCAGCCCTTGCTGCCTCCGCCACCATACTGTGAAAAATACTTCCGTCGTACTCAGCTGGACTTCGAATTGCCGCATGACATCTGGTGGGCCTACAAGAATGCTAAACTACCGGCGCGGGTCACTGTACCATCGTGGAATTACCGCAAAATACGCACCAATATTTACGCGGAGTCTGTGCGTCCCAACATGGCCGGCTTCGATCATCCGACGTGCAACTGCAAGCCCGATGTAGGTTGCGGCGATGATTGTCTCAATCGTTTGGTCTACACCGAGTGCTCGCCATCCTGTTGCCCCACACGCGACAGATGCCGCAACCAGAAAATACAACGTCACGAAGTGGCCCCCGGCGTCGAACGCTTCATGACGGAGAACAAGGGCTGGGGTGTGCGCACCAAGCTGCCCATTAAGAAAAGCACCTATATTCTGGAATACGTTGGCGAGGTGGTTACAGAACGTGAGTTCAAGGATCGCATGGGCACGATTTATTTAAACGACACACATCACTATTGTCTACACTTGGACGGCGGTCTTGTGATTGACGGGCATCGCATGGGCAGCGACGGACGCTTCGTTAATCACTCGTGTCAGCCCAACTGCGAGATGCAGAAGTGGTCTGTGAATGGTTTGTCGCGCATGGCTCTCTTTGCAGCGCGCAATATTGTCGAAGGCGAAGAGCTGACGTACGACTACAATTTCTCCCTGTTTAATCCCTCCGAAGGGCAGCCCTGCCGCTGCAATACGCCACAGTGCCGTGGCGTTATTGGAGGGAAGTCTCAACGGATCAAACCACTGCCGTTCACTGAACAAATTGTACGTAGAAGTGAATCAATCCTTCGTTTTTTTTACACTTTTCATTTTGTCCACAGCCTGTGGAGCCCTTTGTCAAAGAAGTAGGGCGCAAACGCCATCAGCGCAAGCGCAAAGCAAAGAAGAATTCAGACTTCCTGCAATCCAAAGACGTGGTCTTTACACGCCTGCAGCAATTGTCGGAAAAAGACAAAAAGTACATCAAACAACATGCGGTCTTCCTTTTCAGGAACTTCGAGAAGGTGAGTGCACAAATCCCAAGAGTGCTTCGAAATTTTTCTAGTTTGATTAATGAATACCGTAAGGGTATTATCGTAAGATCAGTTAGCACTTTGAAATTCATCTGTAATGATCTATTAAGATCTAGCCTGGATAAATAAATATTAGAAAAGGTCTTATTTGCGAAAACTAATACTGAAGAATTTTAAGTTATAATAATCGAATCCTTGAAAGTATCCTTATTCTGTTATAGTCATTATTCATTATTTATTATTCTATTATTTCATTATTTGATTTATGTTTGTGTTTATGTTTGTTTTAATTTTATTTTTTTTTATTTAATTTTTTTTTTATTTAATTTTTTTTTATTTAATTTTTTTTTTATTTAATTTTTTTTTATTTATTTTTTTTTTTTTTATTTTTTTTTATTTTATTGTTTTTTTATTTTATTTTATTTTTTTTAAAATTTTTTTTTTTTTATTTAATTTTTTTATTTTTTTTTTTTATTTTATTTAATTTTTTTTATTTTATTTTTTTTTTTATTTTTTTTTTTTTTATTTATTTTTTTTTTTTTATTTATTTTTTTTTTTATTTATTTTGTTTTATTTATTTATTTTTTTTTTTTTTTCTTTGTATTTAATTTTTTTTTATTTTATTTTATTTTTTATTTAATTTTTTATTTTTTTTTTTTTCACCGACAAATTTTTCATTTAATAAAAAGTATGATTCTGGCTTTATTTATCTATTCTTAGAGAAGCGCTCTGAGGGCGGAGCAAACTGCAGTGCTTTAAGCAAAATGCTCAGCCTCCTGCGCGCTCCGCTTCGTGCAAACTTTTCAGAAAACAAACAATTTTGTTTGCAAAGAAGAGCCCTGTCAGTGACCTTCCCTCCCTCCCTCTCTCTCGCTTTTTTCTCTTGCTATGGTTATGTTATGTTATGTTCAGAAATGTAATTGCATACAATTCTTGATTATTTTCTAAAGATTCGAAAATATAAAACTAAACTTGGTTTGGTCAAAACTCCACCGCACGACATCAAGACACAGAGCACCACTACACCGTCCACAACATCAGCCAGTGAACCATCATCACCACTGGCCATTGCCGCATCGCCAACTGGAATTTCGAATCGACGTCCTTCGACGCCAGCATCATTGGCAACTCAGATGTCTGTCTTGCGATCACCGCGCAATATGAAGACTCGTGGGCTCGCCTTGGCCAATGCCGATCCGGAGCTGGAGAAGATGGCGAAAATGGCAGTAATTTTACGTGAAGTCTGTTCCGCGCTGGAGTCCCTAAAGGATCCGAATGACGACAAAGAGTCCATTACTGCTCAGATGTTCTCTGCATCGGCTTCTACGGGACAGAGTAATAGGAAGAAGAAGCTGCCCAAGACAGGCCCCGCAAAAGAGGAGGCTTTGGACTTTCCTACCATACAAACAAATATCGAAAAGGGTTTCTACAAACTACCCACAGAATTCGATACGGACATGCAGCTTTTATTCACCCGAATGAGAGAGCAGCACGGTGGAGATGAAACGAAGCTGGCCGCACTCACAAAACTGAGCGACATCTATGCAGAAAAGAAGCAGGAAGTGTACAAGCAGTTGCTGGAGTTAGCCAGTGAAGAGGCGTGTATAGCCTTCACTGGTACGCGACCGCCACCAACAGAACCTTTGCCAAGCGAAGAGGCAAAGGCGACGGCTCAGGCTAAGATTGATTCAGTAACGGCGAAAGTCACTGAATTCGAGGCTCCGGAAAGTGCTACAAATTCCCCGAGTTCAACTACGCATTCTCTACCAAATACACTAGACCAAACCACTGCCACACCTACCGAAGACATCATTCGCTGTATCTGTGGCCTCTACAAAGATGAAGGTTTAATGATTCAGTGTGCACGCTGCATGGTTTGGCAACACACCGAGTGCACCAAAGCGGACATCAATGCTGACAGTTACCTTTGTGAGAGCTGTGAGCCGCGCGAAGTGGACCGCGAAATTCCACTCGAAGACTTCACAGAGGACGGTCATAGATACTACTTGTCACTGCTGCGCGGTGAATTACACGTACGTCAAGGTGATACCGTCTATGTACTGCGCGACATTCCGGTGAAGGACGAGCACGGCAAAATCATACCAACGCAAAAACACACCTACGAGACGATTGGCGAGATTGACCATTCTGAATGTGATATTTTTCGCGTGGAACGTTTGTGGAAGCATAACGACGGCAAGCGATTCATTTTTGGCCATCACTTTCTGCGCCCTCATGAAACGTTTCACGAACCGACACGACGTTTCTACCCGAATGAGGTGGTGCGTGTGCCGCTGTATGAAGTGGTGCCCATTGAGCTGGTGATTGGTCGCTGCTGGGTCTTGGATCGCACCACGTTCTGCAAAGGCCGACCGGTGGAGTGTGAGGACGATGCTCACTGTTATATTTGTGAGTTGCGTGTGGATAAGACAGCGCGCTTCTTTTCGAAAGCGAAAGTGAATTATCCTACTTGTACAAAAAGCTATGCCTTTCGAAAATTCGCCGAAAAACTCAAGATTTCTAAAACTTATGCTGTAAGTTTTAAAGCAACTACTGCTCTGATAACATGATTGATCTTTGTTCAAATTTATTAACGGCTCTGTCCCGATTTAGCCCCATGATGTGGATCCAGCTCTGTTGAAGACAAAAAAGCAAAAGGCTGACTTGGAGCAGGAATCTTCCAACAGCACGCCTTCACAAGCGGCCAGATGTGATGCGAATAAAACGCCTCCGGTCGTCAGAAAACCCCCGACCAGCAACAGTCCGGCAAAAGTGGCGACACCAACACCGCCCCTTGGCCTCACTCTGCAAGTAGGTTTATTAAGCCATATTTTTATTTATTTTGATATGACTCATATGTTGGCACTTTTTTGTTATAAAGACAATTAAGGCGAAGCGTTCACACTTGGAGAATGTTCTTAAGGCAATGAAGCAAAAGATGCAAAAGACTACTCAGTTGACCAACGAGCCTCCCTTGGATCTGAGTTATTTACTGGCCGGTCGTGGTGCCAGACAGCGTAAAGCACATGCATCGTCCGCTTCGGTAACTTTGGCCAATGTGCCTATTTAGTAAATAACTTTGTCAAAACAACAATAATAACAGTAAATTGAAGTAACGGTGGAAAAGGATGCATCTGCATGAAATCATATATTAAAATGCTTGCTGTGAGCATAGTTTTATAAAGAGTATGCACATTTGTTATCTAATACGTTATTTAAATATAATTCTTATAATTTATATTATCGTTTGTTAGAGCTTAATAATTGTTTCTTTTATTCCAAAGTGAGCAACAGTAAACATGCATTATACAATACCAGGGCAGAGGCCTGGGATAGAGTTATTTAAAACACTAATCATTATTAATTAAGAATAATTTGTGAGTTAAGAGGAAAACGGTAAAGAAAACACAGGATAAATCGTGTGTTATATTGACGCAACGCCGCTACATTTAAAATGAGCAAAAAAGTTCGCTCGACTCTTAAGCGGACCTCAGACAGAATGCGATTTTCGCCACAAACGGCGAAAAGTTTGCCCCGCAAAAATCGCGTTCTATCTGGCGTCTGCTTTAGGATTGTGTCAGAACCTTAATTTGGGGTTCCCAGAGGCTGGGGCTGTGTTCAGTCGAACGATTACCGTTCACTAGGATTGCCTTTATTAAGAACAGTTAAAATGCTAATAACTATATATTAACATCATTAGTAAGGTTTTACATTGTTACTTTAGAATTATGTTGTAATAATTTCTCCTGTAGCCGAATACCAAATATATTTTTGCAGAAGAAATTTAAATAAACAATTGTTTTATTTAGCGGCGGGTAAGTGATTTTTGGCGTTTTTTTGGGAAAACTTAAAATTAAAATTTGTAAAATATAGAATCAATCTTCATATAAAGCATTATGAAGATTTAAAGCATGTACGAGTATTTTCTTTTCGGGGTAATGTTCGAAGAGAGATTTTTTACCAGTATCATTTCGCACTTTTATAAATCTTCGCTTGATTCTACTACGTTCACCCGGAGGTTTTTTTCGTTTGATACATTAAACAGTGGCTAGTGTCAGTTCTGTGCTAGTGTGGCCAACTGTGAAGTTTCGTGGGAAAATCTTACATTGTTTGTGTAACTCAGTGGCAACGCCACACGTGTGATTCTTGTGTTCATTGCCGTCGATGACGATTCAGGCTGATTCGTTTGGGAAATTGGAGGTATAAATATTTCTGTTTGCTTGAAGCGGAATAATTTTACCAACACGGTATATTTTAATAAATTGAGAGATGTTTATGATTTGCAATTTAGTAAAGCATTAAAATTCATATGTAAAATAAACTGAGAATCCGGTTTGTGAAAGAAAATCGTTTATAGAGAATTCTACAAGGTCTCTGTGCACGAATTACCGACAACACTTGTAGCCGTAACAGCAGTCGACGCGATTCCACAATTCTGCAATCGCCAACGTTCATCATGAGTCAATTCACCGATATTTTGCGGCGCGAGTTTCCCGCAATGGACAACGAACTAAAGGAGTACGTTGAAGGTGAGCCCTCCTCCATACATAAAATCAGCAGAGGCGTGAAGATGGAATAAAATGGAACTTCCGATACGATTTTATATGTATGGTATTTGTAGGTGTGTTGCGCGGCAGTCTCGACGATTTCGAAACTTGCGACGACATCTACGATGCCGTGGGAGACATTCTGCACAGCATCAGCAGCGAGAAGACCGAGGACAATATCAGGTCAGCTGGTGCAATGTATTGTGGAGAACCTTAAATAATAAAACCTTTTGCAGAGAGCTCTGTGATCAGTTCTATAACATTATCAAGCTGGCAGGCAAGAATGAGGAACACAAAGTCCTCAATGCACCCGTCAATATTGCGGAAATGGCTCGCAACATGGAGCTTGTCGATAAGGATATGTCAAGCATTTGGGTGGTGAATAAGGACACGGGCGTCGTAAGCATTGTTATTAATTGAAAAGAGCAATAATCGGTCACTGACTGGCTAATCTGTTTCGTTCAGAAAGTAGATTCACGTAAACTGGAAAAAGCGGAAGCCAAGTTGCAGCAGAAGCAGGAAAAGCGACAGGACTCCAACCGGGTGCAGGCGGCCCCCGTTAAACTCCAGAGCGCCACTGCATCCCAAATGATTAGCAAAAAGAATACCAAAATGGAGGCTAAAGGCACCAACCGTTCCATGGATATTAAAATCGAGAACTTCGACCTGGCATTCGGTGACAAGTGAGTGGGTCGCAGAAATGGTCCGCCTTAAATTCTGCATAATTCTACTCGGCCACTTTCAGAGTGCTGCTACAAAACGCCAACTTGTTGCTCTCGTTCGGTCGACGTTACGGCTTGGTGGGGCGCAACGGACTGGGCAAAACTACGCTGCTGCGTATGATTTCGGAAAGACAGTTGGCCATCCCGTCGCATATATCAGTGCTGCATGTGGAACAAGAGGTGGTGGGCGACGATACATCCGCTGTCGAGAGCGTGCTCGAGTGCGACTTTGTGCGCACTCGTTTGTTGGCGCGCGAAAAGGAGATACTCGCTCAACTCAATAGCGGCGTACAGGACGCAGCTCTCAGCGCCGAATTGAGCGAGACGTACACGCAGCTGCAGAACATCGAGGCCGACAAGGCGGTGGCGCGCGCTTCTGTGATACTGAAGGGTCTGGGCTTCGATGCTGACATGCAGCTGCGTGCCACCAGATCCTTCTCGGGCGGTTGGCGCATGCGTTTGGCACTGGCCCGCGCGCTCTTCTCCAAGCCCGATCTGTTGCTGCTCGATGAACCCACCAACATGCTGGACATCAAAGCCATCATCTGGCTGGAGAACTATTTGCAGTCGTGGCCAACGACTATACTTGTGGTGTCCCACGACCGCAATTTTCTCGACACCGTGCCGACCGACATTCTTCATTTACATTCCCAGATGTTGGAGGCCTACAAGTTAGTCTGTTGTTTCTCTTTACTTTGGGTTAGTTTCTGACTTCTTTTCTTGCCAGAGGAAATTATGAACAGTTTGAGAAAACCAAAAACGAGAAGCTAAAAGCACAACGTCGAGAGTACGAGGCACAAATGGCACATAGAGCGCATGTCCAGGAGTTTATTGACCGTTTCCGCTACAACGCAAATCGAGCCTCGTCGGTACAGTCAAAAATTAAAATGCTGGAAAAACTGTGAGTGTGCGATTTCGGTAACGGAGCGCGACTAAAGCATCATTTCTCCTTGCGCAGCCCCGAGCTCAAACCCGTCGAGAAGGATGTCGAGGTTAAGTTTAAGTTCTCCGATGTAGAGCCGCTGAATCCGCCGGTTATGGCTATTTCTGAAATAGAGTTTCGCTACAACCCAGCCGATGTTCTGCCGGTGTTCACGAATGTCAGTCTGTCGGCCAATTCGGATTCCAGGATTTGCATAGTGGGTCCATCGTTCAGCGTTCATTTTAGTGGGCCGTAGCATCAGTAGTAAGCTTCTTCTAATCTTGCAGGTGGGTGAAAACGGGGCTGGTAAATCGACTTTGCTCAAAATTATCGTGGGCCAATTAAGCACGATTCACGGCAACATGGTGCTGCATCGTGGCTTGCGGATAGGATACTTTGCGCAGCACCACGTAGATCACTTGAGTATGAATCTGACGTGTGTGGGCGCTTTGGCGGAGCTGTACCCAGGCAAGCCCGATGAGGAGTACCGACGGCAGCTGGGAAGCTTTGGCATTTCGGGGACTTTGGCTTTGCAAAGCATTGCCAGCTTATCGGGAGGTCAAAAATCTCGTGTGGCTCTGGCAAAAATGTGCATGGGTGAGGAGCCGTAATCCGTGCACGTATTAACTGAACACTTTTTCTTAATATTCTCTCCCTCTTTCGCTGCCTTACTCTTCAGCTGAACCCAACTTTCTGGTACTGGATGAACCTACAAATCACTTGGATATTGAAACAATTGACGCTTTGGGCAAAGCTATTAACGCATTTAAGGTGATAGTTCAGTTCTGATGGTGATTTTCGTACGTTTTCAGATTTTCCCTTTTTTCTTACCTCCTAAGGGTGGCGTCATTTTGGTCTCGCACGACGAACGCCTGATCAAAGTAGTTTGCAAAGAACTGTGGGTCTGTGGTAACCGCACCGTGCGCGCCATCGAAGGCGGCCTGGAGGAGTATAAGCGCGAGGTTTATCGAGAAATCGAGGCAAATAGTTAGGCATTTAGACGAATTTCGTAATAGTCAGTCGTTGATGTAGCAATGTAAACATTTGTAGTTTAACATTTAAACAATATAAAAGGAAATATTATGATATTAACTTATTTTTGTTATGAGCCAAACTGTTGTTCCATCATAAAAAAAATCCATTGAAAGCGTGCATGGTCATGGCCGCATCGACCCACAAAATAAACGAAAAGCAAACGAATTGTAAGCGCTAGAAAAAGGGAACGATCCTTAAAAATATATTTAGAAAAAATTAAAAATCGTTTCTGAATTTTCACTCGGAAAGCGAAATTTCAATTTCATTTACATTTCACCAAATTTATTTAGTTCTATTTCAACACTTTTTTATGGTTTTTAAAACCACACACGTGGTCAAGAGTGAACTATTCTATATAAGCATGAAGGACGCTCGTGGTAGAAAGCATATATACTTCTATATAATGTATGTGTATGCTGTTTGACATCGTCAGGCTCCTGTGGAGAAAACTTATGCTTTGCAGATGCCAATGACACCGCAACCGATTCGAGCTCCAGCATTTCCAGTTGACTTGCTTAGTTCGTGGCCACCCTTGCCCAAATCATCAGGATCGGCATGCACCACAATGGTGCGTCCAATGATGCTATTGGCACCGTATAAAGTTATTTTATTGTCGCAAATTTTAACCTTAAAGCAAAGCAAACCTCCGTTAAGAACGCAAGCCGTTGTAAGCAGCAAGTTGCTGCCTCTTCTTACCTGAGTAGGGTCACTGCCTTTGGCTTCAATATTGCCCAAATCTCCCAAATGTCGGTTCTCGTCGCAGGGTGCGCCGTGTTCCTTGGACAAAGGATTGAAGTGAGCGCCAGCGGAGATGCAACCGTTGGTGTTGTCACCAAACTCGTGCACATGGAAACCATGCAGGCCTGGAGAGAGGCCAGTCACTTCTCCCGTAACATTAACAGGGCACTTTTCATCCTGCGAAATAGTTAAACGTTGCGGTGCGAATTATTTACAAATATAAACATGGAATTTATTTCATTTTAGAAAATCGAATTGATCGAGCAAAGTAATAAAAGAAGGGAGAATCGAGTAATGAAATTCATCGAACTTGACTTCAGCAAACTTTCATTAGCTCTAAAGACCTTTGAAACCTTGATATTTTATGAATTCTCTTTTTCTCAGAAACATTTTACGTCATCAGTTCTAATGCAAACATAGTAACTGATACACTTGAGTCCGTGTAATCATGAAAAAGTCTCAAGTACCAGCTCGCATATTTTCTGCAATTCATTGCAATGAAATCAAAACCATTATTACGAATTGATTGTCGCCGCCGATCGTTGCTTCTGGGAAAGGTCACTTAATGGGAAAGGGGTAAAACGGGTTACCTTGATATTCTTGTCGGTCTTCCGCCAGCCGAATATGTTAAGAAAATTCACAATGGCGACGGCCACCAATTGAACTTCCTACCAAAATAAAGCCATTGCAACTTTACTTACCTCTTGATTAAAATAAACGGTGCCCTTAGCATCGCCATTGATAACGCAAACAGCTTTAACTGGCATTTTATTTTCTTTTTTGTAAGTTTAGTAAATTCTGTTTATCTGCGCAAATGTTATTTCTATATCAAACCGTCTTCTGCCCGAAATCAAATTGGAATGTGAATTTTCCACAGGTATTTCAATATCGCAAAATTGTCTCGTTCACGGTTGCAGTTTTGCTAAATCTGACAGTTAGTAACAAGTAGTAGATTTTTCTGAGGTCGCCGGTTTCGCGAAAATTCTTGGGAATAATAGGATTTGGTATTATAATTGGATCTACATACTTATTACGTATATTTAATTTTTTTTAGTTCTTCGGGATTTACGTTAAAAAAAATTAACAAAATATTAATTTTTCCTAATCAGAATTTCAATGTGTTTATTTTGAACTTGGAATTTATTGTTTTGATGATTTATTTTCTTATGGTTTTTTGTGCAATGACTTTAATTATTTGGAACACTTTTTTTTAATTACTCGTACAAATGAAATTTAAACATTGTATAAATTAAAAATCTACTTTATTTTTTGTATGTACATATTTTATATACATATGTTTATTTATTTCATCTTTGTATAATTTGTATACATATATACATTTTCTCTTTCTTCTAAAATCATTTCAGGCTAAAATTTAATTTCTGTTGTTAAAACAAAACAATTTTTTCATAAAAAACCATAACCATGTTGCTAACTTGCAATATATTGATATAAATATCTCTCTGAAATGTATAAAGTTTGTTATTATTGTTGTAAGTTAATTGATTATGAACAACGATCATCATACACAAACTGTTATTTTCAATCTTCTGCAATCAACGTGTTTTTAATTCTCTCGCAGAAGCGAAGTGCTCGAGTCCTTGAACTCTATTCATTATTTTTTTCTGGTTCTGGTGATACCTACTTTTTTCTATATTTTATGGAAATAGCTAGCATAAAATTTTATAGCCTGTAATTATTTGATGCAGTGCAGTGATGACGGCCGCCATCTTGGGTGTCAGTGTGCAGACGTCACTGCGCTTGAGCGCACGTTTCCTGTCAGCGCTTAGAATGGAGGATCTCTCCATGCAGAGAGTTTCGCGAGAGCAAAAGAACATCTAGAACGTAGAATACAGGAAGGAAGGAAGGAGGCTTACTACATTTTGAAGCATCTTTAAAAAAATCCAATGCAAAATAATATTCTCAATGCATCCGCCTCCAGGAGTCGTCTCCATCATCATCGTCGCATGCGAGACGCCTTTAAATAATTGAGTAATTTTTACGTGTGTTCATTTCAAGCACCGTGAGGAAACCAGAAATCGAGAGTTAGACCTTGCGACCATCCGGTAACCAATTAACCGTCAGTCTGAAGCACAGAACTTCGATCGCGCGTAGAATGCAGTTTTTAATAAGGCTTCCTCAGAAGCAGAAAAGAAGGGGAACAAAATATAATTAATTACAGGCAATACGAGTACGTGGGTAACCAGTTTCAAATCATCATCATCATCATCATCATCCTCTGATAGTTTCTGATAGTCGTTATAATAGAATATTTTGTCTGACTTGTCGTTGCTGTCGCTGCAGCTCGCTGCTTTAAACAGGAGCTACACGCTTTAACAACGCCGTAACAGCAAGACACGCGTTTAAAAAGCTTTTATTTACACCAAAGTGCTCATCAAGAGCCGAGAGAGTTCGATAAGAGTCCGTCGCCGGCAGTCGTGAGCTGACGACTTGGGGCGAAGGATACGCGGCCCAGGGAAATAGCTAATTGAGTTCTGAAATTAATTTTCTGTCATGACAAACCTTTGGCAAACTGAATTGAGGCGGCCGCGCGACTTCGCGACCACGGATTGCGATGAGTGTCCGTCACTTAAGTACTCAGTTTGTGCTGCTGGCAGCGCTCATTACGCAATTAAGCAGCCAGCAGCAACAGCGTAAAAATTAAAAAAAAAAACTAAAAACAAGGGCAGTATTTATAAAAACGAAAGCAATAACAAGGAGGTAGCACCTAAAATAACAACAACAAAAATAAAATCAACGTGAAATTATGTAATTATAAAGTAGAAATTATTGGAAATTACTTTTAAACTATGACTATTAGCGTTTGTTGTTATGGTTGTTATCGATGTTGTCGGTGTTTTTGTGCGCGGCGCGTAGTTCTTGTAATTTTTAACTAAATATGCTTTATGCGAGTTTTCGTATCGCCCTTTCAAGCTTACCAGATTGTCTATTTTGTCTATCTTCTATAATCAGCTTTTAATTGTTTGCTATTGATTCAGAATCCTTTTTATAACAATAATTTTCTTTTAAGCATTTTATAATCAATCAGTTTCATATACATCGTGAGAAACAAGTGAGATTATAGCTATCAAATTGTGTTTTCTTTGTAAAATAATTTCTATAAAACAACTTAAATTGTTAGAAGTTGCAGCAAATTAGACGAGGTGCATCCATATGAGGCATATTCATGGGCTATACCAACAATTGATTACTCGAATGTCGGTATTGGCGCATAGAAAACTATTCGAGCACATTCGTTGTACAAAATTCTGACCATCATCAGCGCTATCGATGTTAAGTTTCGCTAAAATATCACACTTCACCAACTTCACCAGTTTTTTCCATCCGGTCGTAGTCTCACGTCGGTGATGTATTTCCCTTCAAATACTTTTTCAACACAACATGCATTTTCTCTAATTAAGAAAAATTCTCTAACCATAAATTGTTATACGCGTACATTGTCTGTGTGTGAGAAAGCAAGAAAGAACGAACAAACGAACGGTCGTTCTGAAAAGAACAGTTTTTGAAACCTTGCTTGATATATTATAATTAAAAATTAAGAAGAAAAATGGAAAAATCCCGATTAATAAAAATTGCAAATTGATTAAAAGCTATTAGCATCTTATTTAGTAGCGACAGACAACCTGCTGCTGCTGCTGCTGGTAGGCAGGAATACTGATACAGACGGACAGACAGCCAGCCAGACATGATAGACACAAAATACAACCTTGACGACAGACAGATATGAAAGACGGCAGACGGAAGATTAACATGAAAGACACGACATCAGCTGGATAGTTTTTTTTTGCTAGCCAAGAACCAGGCTCAGGAACGCACGAACTCAACGATTGTGGCCTAAAGCACTGTATATAATATTGCAACAATGTACGAGTACGTATGTACCATCATGCCATCCATCGACAAGATAACAGTATCCGGTATTTATCTTACCTCATGTCGTCGGTTTTTGGTGACTCGCTGTTGATACGCTCCAGGTATCATCGAACCGGGTGATGTTTTAATAAGCTCCATAAATAAGGGCGGACAGGCATCGACGAGTCGGTGTAGAGACAGACAGAGTCAGGCTGGTTGTCTAACGATATGGCAATCGTTCTTACCGTTACAATTTTGTTTATTGCTCTCGCTTTTGAGTGATAAAGCTGCAATATTTCTTCAGATACTAACGCGCTTAATGACATAAAAAAAAATTAATTAAAGGCCATAAAAATGTTAAGCTATTTCCTGCAATTGGTCAACTTCATTTTCAACTTCAACGCACCGATTAACCAACCAACCAACAACACTCTTTCAGCAAACGTCTTTAGTCTGCAGTTCATCTGTCAACGAAGCGCGTGACATTTTAAATCGTACAAAAATTGCATCCATTGCATGCCATTCGAAGGGGCCATTTCTGTCGCCTCGAGTAACTCTAACTAAGGTTGACATCAGTGCTGCGCTCGTCTCTCACTTTCTCAGCAGCAATCAGCAGACCAGAGTCTCTTCAGTCTCCTCTTTTGATCGCAGCTTTCAATACGCACCTTGAGAGTAATCCTCAACGCAATCCGAATTATGTACCTCAACAGCTGTTCTGTCTCTTACGTGCGCACAATCCAGCCGGATACACTTTTCACAACAAAATCAATTTTCTTGCATGTCAAAGAGTTCAAAATCAGCAAATGGACGTAACGGACAACGTTGTTGTGTTGTGCGCGTCTACGGCTACGTTGCTGAAAAGTAGCTCTCTTCCGTCAGAACGTAACGTAAACAAAGCAAGTGGCACTCACTCACGTCGTGTCGTGTGAATGTTGTACGAACGAGTATGCTTGTGTAATCATAGAAAGTAGAATTCTGTAGCTATTTTACCCACAGTTGTTTGTTGTTTGTTTGAGTGGAGGCGGAGCTAGTGGTGAGCTCGATTTGCTTTGCACGAGGAGGAAGAGTGTGGGTGTGGAAGGAAAAGGGGGGCGGGGGGGTTTAGGTGAGATGGAAAGCCTTGTTTAACAAGCAATTTGCAATCATTACGTGTCAATAATAAATTTATAAGACAAGAAGGAATGGCTGAATTATAAGAGATAACAATGATAACGATAATACTGATTATGATGATGATGAGGATGATAATGATAGATAATAATAGAGTAGGGGATAGATAATTATGTTGATAATGATAATAATGATGACTATAGATAATAATAGAGTGCGCCACAGACGATGGATTAAAATTAGTTGATGGTGAGGTTAACTCAGAGAGTTAATAACCGTTTAGAGAGCGGGATGAAGTGTCATTAGTTGAAAAAAAAAATAATGGGTGTATCAGTTTTTAACGTCTTATACTGAATTTACTAATAAATATTTCGGAAAAAATACTCGTAAAATATAGTACTAAGAAGTACTAAGGGCCAATTTCACAATGTCCGGTTAAGTGCTAATCGAAACTTTCAAACGTCAAAATCGCTTACAAATTGACGTTTGGTAGTCCTGAGTAGCACTTGACTGGACTCGTGAAATTGCCCAAAAGTCGCTTTTCGCCCTCATCAATTATCCTTTGTTAGAAATTTGGAAAAATTTAGTAGTGCGAAAATTCAATTTGGCTGAAAATGTTTGTCTGCAGAGTGAAATTCAAGAAGAGGAAGAGTGAAAGTACTCGTAGAGTGCTTTAACGTTTTGAAATTAAAATGTTTATTTGCGAATTATTCTAAATTAGTGCTTCCAGGCACGTCTTTTTTTGCTTTTTCCTCTCATCTCTGTCTATTTCTATCTTCCCCTTTTCCGACCACTTTTTCGCTCTCTGTTCACCTTTTAATAGCTTCTTTCTTCAGTTTCTATGTAATTTCCGCTAAATTATTTACCACTAACGACTAATAAATCGATTATGTTGCTGTTGTTTTTGCTGTTGTTGCTGTCGTTGTTGTTGCTGTTGTTGGTGTTGCTGTCGTTGTTGTTGTCGCTGTTGAATTTCTAGCTTTTTGCCTGTAATTTTGTTGTTTGACGCTCTTACTAACAGCAGTCGCTTGGGTTTTGCTAATGTCTCAATTAAATTAACATTAAAAAATATCTTTTTCTTCTCAGAGAACAGCTCAGAAACAGCTAAAATTATTACACTCTTCTAGTGATTCCTTTTAGCCACGTTAGAACCAGTTAATAGTTGGTCGAGTTGGTTGAACGGAGTCAGTGAGTGCGCTTGTAAAATTATGCTCCGCAACGTCGAGTAAACTCAGGAGGGGAGGGGGTAGGTTTGAAAGGGGGGGGGGGGTGGAATGGTGTAGGGGGGGGGGATCTTAAGAAGATCATCAAGACAGCGCATTTAGGATTCCGCAGAGGAAGCAGAGTCAGCAGCGGTCTTCATGCAATCAGTTTGTTTTTCTTCTTAGCCGTCTTCTTCTTCTTCTTCATCTCCTGCCTTGCTACTACTGCATTTAGCTAAATTGTTACTACTTGTTGCTCTTTAGCTCTTGCTCTTGTAGCTACTGATGTATGCAGGCACTTTACTTGTTGTCGTTGCCGCTGCCGTTGTTGTTGTTGTTGTTGTTGTTACCAGTGTTATACTTCTTGTTCTTCCCTCGATAAGTATGCAGTATTTATTGTGTGTTCAGCATCTTTCTCTGCACTGGCTTGATCGCGTATTTCGGTATGCCATGCCTTGTAATATGCTTTCGTTCGACATTCTTCAGCCTTCAGCCTTATAGCAAGAAGCACTATGTTGTTGTTGTCGGTTTTATTGTCTCTCTTTCTCTCTATTGTCAAGTTTGGCTTCCTAGCAATTTTCCAAACATGTTCAATCTTCAATGACAATTAATGAAATGAGTTGAAATTTGTGCGGCTTGTATACAACCTTGTTGCAGAGGCGTCGTCTGCCTTCCCCGGCCTAACCCCCGTAACGGGGGGATTAGTTAATGCCAAGTTTTTCTTTAGCCAATTATGTATACCTATTAACATTTTTGTTAGGATTCTTTATTATCCAAATAACATACTTTGCTTGATTTCAGTTTATTGCATTAAAATAGCAATCGCTTTGGAGTAGAATACTTTTTAAATTGTTAACGCTTTTCTTATTAACAAAGACGCTTTAATGACTTCACGATTTAGTTCTCTATTTATTTAAAGTTTAAATAGTTAAATGGAACTTCAATTAACCATTATAGTTTCCAATTGTTGATCAAGTGTCTTCCTTTATGTGACCTTAATTTTTGATGAGGTACCTCAAAATATTCCCAGACAGAAACTAACATTTTTTCGATAATTTTCTTGCCACATTTTTGCGCGATCTTGACAAACGCTTTAATTTCTCCGCCTGTCGATGAAAAGAAAAAGAAACGGAAGCAGAAGAAGAGCAAGTATTTCTAAACTGCGCTAATTTGCAACCTCAAGAAGCAGCAGCCCGCTGTTCCAGCTACTGCCACAGACACGACTTTAACAACAACTATCAAATAAGCGCGCCTGAAACAAGTATAACTCATAACATTTCGCTGCTTCATTCTCGTTCCTACCTCCCTCCCTACCTCCACGCCACCCTGCTACGAAGAAATTTCTGTTTTGTGCGTTTATACTGCAGCACACTCTTCATACGCTCCGCCAAGACCACAAACTGGTTCGTATGCGGCTTAAGTGGCTAAACTTCAAAGTGACTCGTTCGACTCACTGCCGGTGTGGTTAGTGGTCTGGTGGACTGTTGGACTGGTCGGTTAAATGTTAAGGTGAAAACCGTTTGAAGATCACTTAATTACAAGCAATCAAAGCGGCGGAAAACTCATGACGTACCGACGCGAGTGAGAACGATTCTTGAAATAGCTAAAGAAGCGAAATCTTTGACATTGACACGATTCCAACGTCTGTATATGAATTGCCGCCGCGGTACCAAGTTGCATCATAAGTCAAATTAATTCTAAGACTAAATCGTTTCGGTGAAGAGAAGTTGGAAGTCGGTAAAGGTCAATCAACTGCTTCGGTCATCAAGAATTTTTTAATTATTAGCACTTTTTGAAGAAAATCTGTGGATAGTCAAAGATGCTCAATCTCAATTTGAGCTGGTTTTATTGTTACTTTTTGAAATATTTATAGAGATTTCTCAGCTAAAAATTTCTCAGCGAATATTCGTAATAAGATCGTGCAAAGAATTAAAGGGCAAAAGCGAAGGAAATGGTTTCATGGCGGCCTTATTTCGAAAAAGAAAAACTATTACAAATTCATGAACTTTGACTGAACCGACCGACTGTTGCTTAAGCGAAGACTGATGCTCGTACTTCTTGTATACTGCAGCAATAAGAGAACAAAACCAGCAACTACAACAACAACAACAACGAACGGTAATTTCCTTTTTAAGCTGCCTAAATTATTGTTAAATAACTTTTTTATTCCTTTTGTTGTTGTTGTAATTAGTAGAGTCAACTGAAAGGAATAGACAATTTTTTCTCACTGGATTTATTGAAAGCAACAACAACAACAATGCGGATACTCATAATAACTCAGGCTTAGTGAGAGAGCTTTATAGCATGATGTGCAACTATGTGTGTGTGTGTGTGTGTGTGTAGGGCAAAGAGTGGGGGAAAATGTATTGGTATGTGTGTCTGATCATCTTCAGTTTTGTGGTGTTTATTGTTGTGTCGGCGAGTGTTGAATTAATTCAGCTGAATTATGAAGTTTCATATCGTTATTTCACGATGCGATAAAGATTCGCAGAAATCGACCATTAAATTGAGAAGGAAGGAACAATGAGGAAATTTTAACTCAAAATTTATTCAGCAACAACTTGAGTGGGGTAGAGAGTATGATAGGGAGTGAGGAGTAGGTAGATCCAAAGAGGCTAGGCTTCCTTCTCCGAAGACAGAAACAATAGTGTGCGGTATGTCGCAGAAAAAAGAGAGAAAAAGGAAATTAAATTTACTGTGGGAAAAAGAGAGCAACTCTGTAATGGATAAAATGAGGCATTTTAAAGAGTGCTGCCAGATTAAAAACTTAAAAGAATTTATTCGAAGATCAAATAAACTTTAAAAACATACTGTCTTCCATGAATAATAAATCATATCAAAACAAAATTAAAACTATTTAAAACTCAGTTAAACTTTCGAAGTATTAGCAAGTATTAAAAAATTATTACACAGCTCAACTTTCGCTCAATATCCTCCAGCGTATCCTCTCCAGACTCCGGAGGGGAAAATTATCATGCGGGAAAAACTCACTACACTTTCTATACGTTTTACGCCGTTTTCTGTTTGTTTTTCTCTTTTTATCACTATAAAAATATTTTATTACATCATATTACCATAATTTCTCTACCATTTTCTTGTGTGCTCCTTTTTCATTCCTGTTGCTGTAATGCTTTGCGTGTGAAGGAGAAGGAAGACGATCGTAAAAGTTTGCAATTTATTAAAAAAAAAAAAAATAAAAAAACAAAAAACAAGGTCGCAAAAATATTCATGCAAGTGGTGTGGATTCAGTTCGTTGATGGTTGGTTGGCTACCAGCTGCCACAAAGCAAAAGTGGTCGATGATACGACCACGACCACTAAACTGCTGAGTATCAGGTTATTTTTATGTTTTTAATGATAATCATAAGAAGATTTGAAGATGCTCTTCAAGGAAAATCCTTAATACGCGCGTATTAGACATAATTTTACGTGAATACCATAATAAAAATCGTTAGACGCTGCGACTGCCGCGAAAACACTTTAAGCAAGAGCTTATCTCGCACGTTTTTGGCACTATTTTCATCCCTCTGCGACAAGTTGTACACGCGACACGCGAGCGGCACGAGTCGAATTTACTCGTATTATCATTATTATTGCCATTCCCCTTTTTTTAAAAAAGCGTTTTTACGCAGGAGAAAAACGGGGTGCACTACATAATTTTTTATGCACGCTGCAAAAAATTCCTCATGGTCATCCATATCCCGCCTTCCTTCCGTGAGTAGTATATATACTCGTATATATGTATGTATATTCCAAAAAAAAGGCAGGTAATTTAGGAAGGTACTCTGCGCACTTGCAGTTCCCCAACAGTAAACACTAATCAACGTCACAACAATAACAACAACAGCGTCGTTAATAATATCATGAGATGTGAGGTTATGTGAAGCTATGTTCACGCTTTGCTGATTTCTCTAATATGTATGTAATGCGAGTATATGTACATGCGGGCATTCAGACATTCCGCCGCGGCGGTAGTAACCTTCCTTTTCTTTCCTGTCCTCTCCTTTCCCTCCAACGCCCGCTCCATCAACTGTTAATGAAATCGGCTGACTTTTTATGCCAATTCCTTTGAGAAATTTAAATGGCCTGATTTACCTTCCATGGTCGCTTCCTTCCTGTCTGCTTCTTCCTCCACCATCTGCCTCCATCAGCACCACCAGCGCCATCAGCGTCCTCAAAGACCGACCTGCTTTAATTTTATTTTCAGTTCATGTCATTCTTCCGGTGGTTAACGTTGAAAATCGATTTTTAGGTCTAAACCGTACGCCAGTGACGTATTGCAGTAAAAGGTCCTCACGAGTATGTCAGTCTGTACATTCTTTAATGTCGACAACGAAAATTCTAGCTTTGAAAATTCGCGGCACAGTCCCTTGGCAGAGAGAGATTGTTGTTTGAGCTGGAGAGCTGGGTAAGAGAGGAAGTAGTCCGAAGAGAGGGTGAAGTTAGAAATGTTTAGGGTCGGCTGAGAGTCGCATGGAATGCGTGTGTGTGTGTGTATTTGGCGGTGAAGCAGCAGCACGTAAAGTAAAGTAAACAAATCCATATAAACAGGAAAACATTTACCCACTAACACACACACACGCACACACACCATCCTTATATATGGACGAGTGGAAGCATTTCGTTGTGGCGAGCGAGAAAGTGGCTGAAAGAAATTTTCGAAGCCTTGACTTTGCTGATTTAATTTTCAAGGGTGAGCTTTTGATCTGGATTTTTTTAAGGAAGGGCAGAGTCAGAGCAAGAAAAAGAGAGAAAGAGAGAAATTTGCAAGCGCAGAGGAGGCCGGTCTTTCCCTTTCAGTGTTTGTTGCCTTCTTGGAGGTCTCTCTTGTTCACCTTCCTTCCCATTTGATGAAGAGATGTGCGCCCATTCGTTCCGGAAGGGACACTTTCCTTTTGATGCTATGTACAGACGCTGCCACAGTATGTTGTTGTTGCTTCGCCCCCGTTAAAATAATTACACAAAGTTGAAAGC
Source organism: Conops quadrifasciatus (assembly GCA_949752815.1). Lineage (NCBI taxonomy): Eukaryota > Metazoa > Arthropoda > Insecta > Diptera > Conopidae > Conops > Conops quadrifasciatus. The sequence continues at coordinate 5,031,748 of OX457079.1, forward strand.
AACTTTTTCTTGAAGGATAAGCGAAAATTTTCCAGACATTTTCTGTGAGTTCAGGTGGCCTGGCGTATTTCCACTTCCGTTTGGCGGACTTCCGTTTTTGCTTGATAGTGCTGCGGTTATTGTGAACAGTGAAACAAAGAGGTGAAAAAGCAAAGAAAAAATTGTACCTTCTCTCTGGAATAATGACAACCAATAAAAATGTAAACACTCGTGTATGCTCCTTCAATTGAAACTGTGGCGACCTACGACGCCCACTCTCTTCGCCAATTCGAGAGAATAAAGAACATTGAAGAGAGGGAATGATTAATTTTATTGTTTAAACAAACAATAGGTGGTTGTTGTTATTGTTACTGTGCTGGGTTGCGGTTCGTTGCTTCAACCAACCACGCAAAAAGCAAAAGCCGTGCCGTGAATTATTGTGCAGCTGATAGACAATAAAAATCGCATAAAATTCTGTCGTTGCTGCAGGCATCGGCATCGGTCGCGCATTGCTGGAGCGAAGATGGAAATTGTGTGAAACGCACGCTACGAATTTCAGTTTCCGCCCGGGACCGGCTGCAGCGCGGCCTGATGTGCATGGTGAAGAGTAATCAATCCAACGCATCACAACATGTGAAAACGCAGCGGAGTGGAGCAGTAGTGGCTTAGTCAGTTACAGCAACAACCACGCGACCAAACCACCACTGACTGGCACGCCCCCTTCAATCGTTCTCGTCATATATGAACATTTCTGGGAACTCTAACGGGGGCGCGCAGCAGCAAACGATCTGCGACCACTATGAATATTTATGAAACACTTTACGGATGGATAAAAAACGGTTAAAAAAATTGTCCCGCAGCATTTAAACTGGGTTCTCCGGTAAATTCTATTCGTTGGCTGGCGGAAGTCTGGGACCACCATTTTCCAGTGCTTAAATATATTCTACAAATAATGTATAATTTATATCAAACAAACGAAGGCGGTACGAGAAAGTAGTCTAAATCTAAATTGATTGATGCGACGACACTCATCCCATAATAAAGAAGATAAATATACGTATTTAAATAAAATAAACAGTCTCGTTAACGGCCTCAGGGTTTCGATAAATTTCTGATAATGCTAATTTAATTTAATGCCGAAAACTTTAAAATATCGCTAATGGCAATATTTTTATTGATAGTTAAAATTTTAATTCATATCGTAAATAAAATGTTGGTTACAAAATTCGAATTTGAATTTATTTCAAATAAATGTCAAAATGTAAAGCCAATTTCGATAAAAAAGCGATCATCACAAAAACTATCGATAAGTTCTCTAAAATATGCGAAGACACTTTCAACGCACACCAAACCTGGCTCAAGCCTGTTACCTTCATGTCCTCTTCATATCTTCTACCTGATTCTCTGCTTGTCAATGGTTCAGCTCTCTCTCTCTCTCTCTCTCTCCTCTCTCATATTCCGAATATATTTTACATATTTACTTAAAATAAACAGACAAATTCTAGTTTTGATGCACAAATTTGTACACATTTGATATGTATTTAAATACTTCTTATTGTTGTTGCCATTTTAAAACCAGGTTCTAAAGAGAAAAACAATTTGGATGCTCTCTTCATTACTGATTGATGGCACCAACTTAAAAGAGAGGCTTCGAGAGAATTCGGCATTTAAATTTGCAGTGTTGGGTAGCAACAATTTATTTTCCTTCGTATTCTCCTCTAGCATAAAATCCTCATTTGAATATTATTTAAATATTTTGTTTGTATATTAAAGACAAACTGAATATTACTGAATATTTACTGAAATACATTTACTGAATGTAAAAAATTTGAATTAGTACCGGTAAGCTAAAGCCCTATGTTCCAAATTCTTCACAGTCTTTTACTGTTCTTCTCTTTATAGCACTGGCTACTTGTTTCAACGCCAACATCTCCACCGCCATGGCAATGCGAGCCTCTCTCTCAAACTACATACTCTCAAGGTCAGCGCTCAGCAGGCTGGCATGTGGCGCTGAGTAACAAGAGTGCTAGTGCTCCACCGAATTCAGCAATGCCGTTGCACGTGTGCGCGCACCACGCACGTTCGTCCCTCTCTTTCCCGCTGATGATTTCAACTCGTTGCACACTTGCCTTGAGCGAGCAGTCAGTTTATAAGCGGCATTCGAATCGTGAGGTTGGAAACTCGTGGTTGTTTTATACGCGCGCGGTTAGTGTTCGTTTCCAAAACTTAAACAAAAACCCAAAATTTTGATTTTTTTAAACGAATGAATGAAAAAGCCTGTAAATGTGGTGTTTTTTTAGAAAAAAAATATATAAAATCTATGTCGTCGTGTAGGCTGAAAAATATAAAAATGTAGTGCAGTGCGCGCCAAAAGGCTCTCCAGCGATAGAGATCGAACTGTATTGTGAGAGCACTATAGCTGTTTATTAGAAATTGAAACAAAATGTCGGAGAGTGGAAAAGGCATTAGTTGTTAAATAAAACTTCAAAGAGTGTATATTGTTATTCTATTCCCAAAATAAAAGGAAAAATGTAAAAGTGTGCGCTTTTAAGAAGCAAAAAAATTTCCCGTTTTCCGGAATTGTGCCAAAAGAGAAAAGTAAGGAATAGATCACGTGAAATGGAGGAATAATTTTGGCGTGTGTTCGTTCCTCGTTCCATCATAATTTTTTGTCAATTCCTCTAAAAGAGTCCCGGTTTTAGCACTCGCCAATCAGAAAGCTATACAGCTTAACCTTCCGAAATAATGTCTCGCTGTGCCAAACGGAAGCAACGCACCCACCCACCTCGTGCACATCCTCGCCCGGCCTCCTCCCTGCCCCGGCACACGGCCTTACTGGTGCTCCTACTCGCCTACGCCTCCTCCTGCCATGCCATTCATCGCTACGACCAGCCGTCCTCCGCCTACGACTCGCCCCACTACCACTCCTCCAGTTCCGGCGAAATGATCAGCTCCTCCGTGATGACCAGCGAGCTGCTGCCACAGCACAACCGCTGCGAACCCATCACCATCTCGATCTGCAAAAACATACCCTACAACATGACCATCATGCCGAATCTGATCGGCCACACCAAGCAGGAGGAGGCCGGCCTCGAGGTGCACCAGTTCGCGCCGCTCGTCAAGATCGGCTGCAGCGTCGACCTGCAGCTCTTCCTCTGCTCGCTGTACGTGCCCGTCTGCACGATTCTGGAGCAGCCGATTCCGCCGTGTCGTTCGTTGTGCGAGTCCGCGCGCATCTGCGAAAACCTAATGAAGACCTACAACTTCAACTGGCCCGAGAATCTGGAATGCTCGAAATTTCCGGCGTTCGGCGGCGAAGCGTTGTGCGTTGCGCAGAATACCTCCACGTCGACGCCGGCGCCGACGCGCGGTCAGTTGCCGCGAGTGACGACGCGTAAGAACTATGCCGGCGCCGAAGTGCCGCATCGCAACTATGGATTCGTCTGTCCCATGCAGCTGAAGACACCGCCCGGAATGGGATACTCCTTGGTTGTTGGGGGCAAGGTAAGAATGTTGGGGGGGACTTTGGTGACTTTCACAAAGAAATCTACCATTTGAAGGGTAGATATTTCCGATTTCGACGATCGCGTGATGTTCATGTGAGCCCTAATTCTTAATAAATCATCGTAAGTAAGAAATTACTTACTTTTACTCAGTTCTTTTAAAAGTCAGCCGAAAAGAAGAAAGATAGTAAGGAAGAAATTGCCGAAAAATTACCTGCTTTATCTTTTGCTTCTTCATTGTCTCTACTTCACATTTACGCGTAGGTAAACTTTTCCCAAAATTTTCTAATAATAAATAAAGAAAACCAGTTTTTTTTCACTCTAGAAAAACGAATGAGAGACCGAAACATTTGTAAAGCAGCTTAAAAATTTCCGCACCTTTTTCGTTTTCGTTTTCTTTTAGTTTCTCTGGTTCCTTTAAAGAAAACTGAACAACCAGCGTGGAAAAACGGTGCCTACAGTTTTACCTGCTCCGTCCGTATCTTCACTTTACTCTTCTTACTCTTCGTAGACGAAAAGGGCAGAGATCAAATCAAATTTTCATTTTTTTAGATTCTTTATATGCTGTTTTGGATTTGGTTCTTTGTACAACGAAACTGAACTTGGTATACTCGTACTATAGAGATGGATACGTTGACGAATGGTAGGAGGATTTTCAATAAATTTCTTTGCTTGTTTTGATGGATGGTTGCGGAGATGGATGGATGGATGAATGGACGGATAGATGGATGTTTGAGGGGTTGAAGGATGGTTAGTTAGATAGTTTGAAGTAAATATTTACTTTGTTATGTTGAAACCTTTAGTAGTCGGTGATTAGTACAATTGTTGCCATGATGGCCTTTTCACTTTCATGCTTGCTGTCTACATACTTCAAGTGTAGATACATTTAAACATAAAATGGTTGTAGAAACGAGGGTGGAAAGGGAAATGAACTGAGGGTAGAAGCAAAATTCGTTGTTAAGGGTGGAGAAAATAGCGTATGAAAATTATGAAGAAGCAGAATATAAAGAGATAATGTTTTGCAAAAGGCAAATAGCATTCGATACATGTATGTATTTTCGTTACTGAATGATTCTAAAAGAAATAAAAATGTCTGCCTTAGTTTTTTTTAAAAACAGGACAAGTTTTTGTTAAATTTGGGTTAAATAAAAGTTAATGACGACGGTCCTACAAACAGGTTTACTTAATTTCAAATTCATTGATTTAATATGAAAACTCGAATATTTGCAATTTTCGTGAACACTGTTTTGAAAATCTCACTCCGACAAAACGAGGGGGAGCTAGTACCCCTTTACATATGGCAATTTTCAACCCAACCTACACGTCTAGACTTAAATGGAATTGTAACATAGGATTTGTTCAATTTTCTCTAGCTTTGTTTGAGCGTAAATGTAGTACAAGGAACCTTTAACCCTAATAGTTGAGAAAGAAAGTGCCGGAAAGCCCCCGAAATTGTTTGCTCCTACCAAAAAAACTTCTTTAATTTATTATGAAAGTTTAAGGCAAAACCTTTAATAAAATCACTAATCACTTTGCTGTCACATAAAAGACAAAGATTTTAATTGAGTTTTAGTGAAAAAATCCATGAAGCGTAATTGACCACAAAATGTGAAAAATGTCGGGGGATTAATTGTTAAAAGAAATACTCGCAGTATGGAAAAGTACTGTCCTTCAAAAAGTTACTTTAAAAAAGAAGCCTTTTTTATGGTTCTACTTTATGTGAAGAGAATTCGCTAATACCGCGCAATTCTTAACGCCACGCATCGGCGCCTCGACTGAAGGGTGTCAAAATGTCAGGCGGCTGGACATTAAATGGCTTAAAAAGGCACATACTAAATATAACTGCAGAGACACATTGTTTCTCTTACTCTTCCTCGTCCCTTTATTTGTTCGCTTTTTTAGCGTTAACAAGTCTTTTAAATTTTTCTGCAGTTTTTTTTTCTTCTTTTCAACCAACGAAATAAAAGTGCGAATAAAAAAGGGAATAGGTGGCAACATGGTCCATTCAGTGGGGCGTCAAGCAGTGCTTGCTGACTGACTGACTGCACAGCAAAAGCAACAATATTAATACTTTTCTTTCTTTTTGAGGTGGTTTTTTTTTACCTCTCTTGGTTTGACTTTCGGTGCCGCCGGGCGCTTTTTTGTCCGGCATGTGGGCGCGTATCCGGAGGGTCTATTCAAATACGGTGGCATTTACTGCACAAAAGACTTGAAAAAAAGCCTTCATCATGGCGCGCTGGCGACGCCAACTTATAAATACTATAATAACACAACCTTTTTCAGACAGTTTATTTTGACAAAAATTTTATGGCTTTAGCATAAGTTTTTCAATATTTTTTCACGGCGGACTATGACGGATTGGATGGCAACATAACGCAAGAGAGAGAATTTTTTTTTGAATTTTTTTTTGAAATTTTTTTTTTAAATTTTTTTTTTTAATCTCTTTTTGTTTATAGAGTATGGAAATGCCTTTACACTCAGAGAGAACTTAATTATTCATTCATTTTTTGCGAATTAACGTAGGCAACTTCGCGTCGTAGAAATGATAGTTTATTGACATTTGTTGTTGTACTGAAACCTCTTTTACTGCTCTTTTGCGGTGTTTATAATGCAGAGAGTTGGCTAAGTTTTTCTGAAAAGAATTAATTTTATTTAAGGTTAACATTTTTTACATTTTTACTCCATCAAGTTTTTTTGTAATCCCAAAATTCGAAAGTTGCTTCCATTTAAGGCTTTAGAAACTATTGTAAATAGCAATGCTTTGGCACAGAAGAATTCGTTTTAAACATACAGCATACAGCATCATCATCGTGTTTGTTATTGTCCAGTGTCCTAACTCAAAGCAACTAAAAGAAAGACCGAAGAAGGTCTCTTCTGCTTCAATTTCTAAGACATGATATTTTTAAGTTGATTCTTCCTCCTTCACTTACTTCACTTCTCACAGTCTTCATTAATTATTTTATGTCTTCCTTGCGATGCCATCATGTATCTGCACTTCCCAGATGACTTTTCAGGCTGGTCCTCCTGTCATTTGCAGATCCATAAAAATTCGCCACTACTTTCCGAGCCGCTTCCACTAATTAAGTCAATTTTAAGTAATCTTCTTCCTCGATGAGGCTTTTGCTGTTACTGGTCTTGCTTGCTGCCCGGCTTCCGCTTCGGTCACAATTATTCCTTGCATTTGTGGCACTTTTATGCTATAAGTTTCAATGACAAAACCTTTAATTAAAACAAGCACATTCGAGATGCTCGCTCGCACTTAAAGCAAAAGAAAAAATACTCATGCAGCAGAGAACAGCACTGAACAGAAGCGGCAGGCAATGCCAAAAGGCTGTAGCAGCTCCATTACTAACACCACCATCAGCCAACAACAACAACACAAACACAAAAACAGTGGCAGTAAACATCAGCAAAAGTTATAAAAGTTTATTCTGCGCATGCGTGCAGCAACTTCATTCGTTGCGAGGAAAAGAAACCAGTTTAATTTGTACTTTTATAGTTTTTAATGCAAATCAGGCTAAACCTAAACCTAAATAGCAACCGTCTGTCGTTGTTGCTGTTGTTGTTGTTGTTGTTGTTGTAGTCGACCATAGCCTTAAATAATAGTTATGCTCATTTATAGAGAATGTCTTGTGGTTTTATGGCAAAAATCGAGCCAGCAACGATACAAGAAGAATTACTCTCAAGACGTGAAAAGACGGTGTAGAGGTGCGGAGAACAGAAAATGAATGCAAACATTCATACGCGTGAGGCGTGAGCCTTCAATATAGTAAAAGAGGAACCTAGAATTTGTGTCTAAGCCTTGGCATGATTTTGCATTTTTGTTTTGCAAACGATACGATTTTTGCGGTCCACGTGAAGAGCTGGCTGCTGCCTGCTGCCTTGCCGCGGTTATGAAAAATAAATTCGTTTTTCCCTTTCTGTGAGTTTAATTTATTCCTCCAATCTTTTGCTCCGCCTTTTGCTTCGCTTTTATTGTACACTTTGCTCTTCTACCTTGCGCTTTTATATTATCCTTCTATTCCTTATTTTGGTTTCTTATTCTCGTACCGTAAGTGCGACTGCTGCCATGTTTTTGTAGGGCCAACAACTTCCTTTGCTTAAGTCGCTCTTCTGAAGACTTTAAGACTTTGTAGTCACGGCCATTGCCGGCCGCAATGCAAGGATCGCCACGACACGAAAGGAAGGTCTTTGGTATACTTAAATTTATGTCGCTCATAAAATATGCAACTTTATGCCTTGCCGGCCATCTAGCCAGCCTGCTTGCCAGCCGGAGTGGCTGCTCATTGTTACCTTAATTGGAGCTGCAGAGCCCTCTTAGACAGCTTGGAATTGAGGCTTACTGTTGTCGCGCCGTTTGTTATATATATGTATATCTCATGGTGATGCTCCTAAGAGGCGGCAAGATACATACTCGTAATTTGAAAAAGAAGCCCGCAAATTGTGGCTTAAGTAGGCTTCTTGGTCAGCTGCCACCAAGACCGCCTTCCGAAAACATGCTGTAGACTGTTGAACTTTATGATACTTTCTTCTCTACTAACTATTTTCTACATTTTAAGAATATTGTTTTCTAGAATCTGCTTTAATACTGAATAATAAGCCTCATGGCAAAGCTAGAAAAGCTTATTATATCAAGTAATGGCGTAATAATCGGCTTATATATGTAAATTGGAAGGAATGTCCACGGTGTGGAAAATTAAATCAAGTTTTTTCGTAGACGCTTTTGTGATACGCTTCACTTAAGACTTGATTTCGAGGGTGAAGCCCTTGAAAAGCTATTTAAAGGACTTAGTTGGTTCATAAGAATTTGGCGAGATTAAAACTCAGGAAAGTATCCACACTCTACGTCATATAAAGATCTTACTTTCGCATGTTTAAAACTTCAAGTTTAAAAAAAAATCCCAAGGTTTATAATAAGCCCAAATTTCCCAATTTCCGTGACTAAATAAAGCTTTTGTAAAAAATCTGCTTATTAATTAAATAAATTAATATTCCTTGAAAATCCAAGATAACCACAACCAAGAGTTTTAAAAAAAAGTTGAAAAAATACCTGCCCGTATTATTTTCTTCACTTTTGCCCACTCCCACTCGGGATTTTTTGATAATCCCATGCAATTTTTACGCAAATCGTAGCGAACTATGGCGTCGTGTTGTCGTCTTGGACATTTCTAGGCCATCTAGTGCCATGGACCACGGCCAGCAAACAAGATTGTTAAGTTTCAAGCAGTTTCCGTTGACATTTCAGATCGTTGCTTTGGTTGGTAGCTTTCGGTAGTCAGTCCATGGCTGAAGGTAATTAGTAAAAACTGACTTTTGCATTAAGTATTGGCGCAGGTGCTGCTTTTCTTCATCCAGACAAGTTTTCGTGCTGGCAATGAGCTCCCACAGAGATGAGAGATCAGAGAGAAACAGCAGCAAAGAGATAGGCAGATGGAGAGAGAGAGGGAGAGAGAGAGAAATAACAGACTTTATGGAGGCATACGCTGATATGAAAAACCTCGTTCACAAAGAAGTTATCACGCGATAAAATGGCATCGCGCACGCGTGACAATATTGTACCAAAATAAATCATTTTTCCGCACAAATTGTGAGGAAAGACATGAGTTTATGAGAGTTAAAACTAGTTGGCGCGTAAATTTGACGCATCTTGTTGTAATATTCTTTGAAGAACGATTTCAGTATAAACAAGGTTTGAGCTTTGAAGAAATGAGGTCGACTTAATCGAGAAACGTAGGTGGAAGGTAGGTTGGATTGAACGGATTTAGGTTGAGGCTGCGTTGAGAGATATGAAGCTGAGTAGGTTGATGAGACTGATGGGCAGAATACAATTTTATATTGGTCTTTTTGTGATATTAAAATAAATAAATATGCACAACACATTTTTTCCAGTTGAAATAATATTCATACAATACAATTTTTTAAATTATAAAAAAGAAAAAGCAAATGAAAGAAAAACTTAAGATTAATGCCAAGAACTCCGACAATTATTTTCAAATTTATTTCCTTTTTTTTTCTTCTTATTATAAAGATCGTAATAACAAGACGTTATTTACGAAACGATTGCTTCTGCCCTTTTATTTAAAAGAGTTCCTTCCATCCGCCAACATTTGCTTGAAAAGACAACTTAATCCGAGCGTATAAAGAAATGCTGATGAGAAACTGTTGGCAACACGCCGCAGGATATTGCAGACAATTAAAAGATTGTTTGGGGGAAAAAAGAGAAAATGTGAAAAGAATTGAGATAATTCGAGAGGAAGGAAGAGGCCCCAGGCCCAGGTCCAACCAACAGAGGCAAGACCCTGGAATGTGTGAAGAAAAAACATTTCGTGTAAATCGACACGTTTTCTGACATTTAATGAGAAGCGACGATGGGAAAGACTTGACTTGGAAACGAGCTCAACGAATGAAGCGACGGTGAAGAGCGTAAAAAAGAAGCAATTAAAATTGGGGACAGTAGAGCCAGGTTGGGACAGTACGTGCAGGTTACCAAAGAATGAAGTGAATGAAGAAAAGAAGAAGAAGGAGGAGAAGAAGGTAGGAACAGGATGACATGGATTTTTTTAATTAATTAATTTTTTTTCTCTAATTTTTTTTTTTTTTTAAATTTTGTGAATGAATTTAATTTAATTTTTTTTTTCAATTTTTTTATTTTTTTTTTTTTATTTCTTTTTTTTTTAATTTTTTTATTTTAAATTTTTTTTGTTACAATTTTAATTATCTTAATAATTATTTATTGCACAATTTAATTAAAAATTCTAACATTTCTCACTGGCCTTCGTTTAATCCTCGCTTTACGAATATTCCGGGGCGGCGGATTATTTTTCCTTTTCATTCATATTTTATTTTTATTACCACTTTTTTAATTTCATTTTTATATTTATTTCATATCCACTTACTTATTTTATCACACTTTTAATAGCCTTTTTCATGCCTTTTTAATTAAAGAAATCGGGTTTGGGGATTTTATGACTACTGGGTACATTCGATCCGACATTTTTTTTTTTTTTTTCCTGTCAGTTTTTGGTGTTCGGTCTTCCTAGTGAGTGGCTTGGTCGCTTAAGAACTTAAGCCGCCGCAGCTTATGTTTTATGGTTTCCTTTTCAAGGATTAAAAAAAAACCAGTTTATGCTTTATTGTCTCTTAGTTTTTAATTAAGTTATTTGCGGCTGAGTAAAAAGTAAAAAAAAACTAAAACCTGAATGGATAATATTTTCAGGCATTTCTCCGGGATTAAATTAAAATTCAAAGTTATTGCCGTTACTTGCGTTTATATAGAAAGCAAAATTAAGCCTTAAACGGGTTAAAATAATTAATCCACCTTCTCAATGCGTTGTTGACCTTAAAATTTAATTAGACGAAAACCTCGTACTAATTGAGGTTGTCAGTTTGATTATATTAAAAAATTATTACAAATATTTTTCATTAATTATTTCTCTCTGCTTCTATTTTCTTGTTAATTTTTTTTTTAGTAATGTTTATTATTATCTATGTAATTTTTTACAGGCCTTCGTATTTTCTTCTTCGAATTTTATAGTTTTTTCTTATATTTCTTGTCTATTTGCGGTGGAGTCCTTCTTTTCCTTCTCTTCGAAAGCTCTTTTTGGTTACTTTTTGTTCTTTGTTTTTCTGGTTATTTATTCTCTCTTTCTTCGCCATTAATTTCTTTCACTTGATGCAGAAACCAGTTCAGTCCAGTCCAGTTTATTTCATCATTTTATGACTAGTCTTCATCTTTATCGTCTTCATGTTACTATTTTCCATTTTTATTCTTTGTCCTTTACGTTTCTTACACGATTTGTTTATGCCATTCCTTCAACAAGATCGCCTTCACGTGTCTTGGCCATTCCTTAATTAAATTAACGTTGCTAAAGCTTCACTTTCAGTATCTATAAATCGGTATGTGCAACAAAGTCGGAAGCATCACTGACGCCGCTGTCGTCGATGGTGATGGTGATGGTGTTACTGCAAACGAGATACTCCGCAGGTGAAAAAACGAACGAAAAGAACCACGAGAAACACGTAAATCCGTAGAGTAAATGTTATGATTGAACATTTAATTTTTCAGTATCGATACGATCGAATCGAATCTCATACTCAACCGATAGTGGCGGTCTAAACAAGAAGAAGAAGAAGAAGCATGTAGAAGCATAAAGAGGCGACTGCATGGTCTCGCCGTTGAAAGAATCTCTTCGCTGATAGTTACAGGAACCGTTTTTCTCGCACTTCAACGTTACTCCATCGTTACTTCATTATCATTGATTGCAGTTTCATTGGCTTTTATTTCTTTTGCTTCTTGTCTCTTTCATCTGTTCATCTTTCGACTTATGTTTGTCGTCTCACAAATGGTTTTGTCTCGTAAATAGTAGTTACTCTTTCTGGCAAAGTTTGCTTGAAATTCCTTTGTATTCTCCTCTTTTTGTATGAACGAGAGCTCGAATTTCTCTTGATATTGGAATATGTTATCGATATTTCCGTCGTGTCCGTCCCTGCTCGTATTTCACTTGTGGTTTCTTGCGTTCAAGTGCTGCAACTGTCACGCCTCGTTTGTGTAAGAGTGCAGATCGTTGGAAAGAGTGCAAAAAGAAGCGGGAACTTCTTTTACGATGCTGTAGGTTTTGGTCTTTCAGTCGCTGACAGAAACTGAGTTCGTTCTCTGGAACGATCATTTTGTTGTGAAATTTATCCACCATCGAATCAACCGGTAATAATTGCAATTATCCAATGACGTTAATAACATCATTAGTGAATTTAAATTTAACGAGAAATCTGCAAGAATGGTATTTTTGTAAAAAAAAGAAAAATGCTTGCAAAATTTAGAAAAAAATTATTTGTTTTTGATTTTTTGTAGGGCAAGAGAGATTCATGATATTTTTTATATTTTGTGGGCTGAAAAATGATAGAAAAGAATTTAAATGTTTTTTGGCCTCAACCGATGCCAATATTCAATTTTTTTTTTAATTTATTGCCGGAAATTCGTTGGTTTTTATTTTATGATATTTTGTTTATTTGATTTTATTTATTTTATTTATAAATATATAATAAATATATAAATATATAAATATATAAATATATAAATATATAATTGTTTTATATAATTTTTTATGTATATTTTATTTTATTTATTAATTTATTTAGTTTTATTTTATTATATTAATTGTTTATTTATTTTACATTTACATATATTATTTATAAATGTATATGTATAACTATTTTATATAATTTTTTATGTATATTTTATTTTATTGTATTAATTGTTTATTTATTTTACATTTATTTTATTTATAAATGTATATAATTATGTATTTTATATAAATTTTGTATGTATACTTTATTTTATTTATTTATTTATTTTTATTTTATTATACTATTTATTTATTTTTTTTATATAGATTTTATTTAATTATTTATATATTTTTTGTTATATATATAAAACAAAAAATTTGTGATATTTTTGTCATTTAAAATTATATAAATATTTTTAGATTTCTTTTGTTGAAATATTAAAATTTAATACATACTTAAAATGTTATGGAAACAACAACGACAATAGGTTGTTGTTATTCGACTTGTTTGTTATTCAAACTGCTTTTACTGCATTCGAATTTGAAATTTCTCTGCAATTTTCGGCCTCTCTGTGAGGGCTCGATAAGATTTTAAAAAAAAAGAAGTCAGCTGCGGCTGTGATCAACATAATTCGTTGCTGTCAACAGTTAAAGTCCAAATTAAACTCCTTCTTTTTCCCTCTTTTCTTTGCTGTCAATTATTCTTTCTTATTTTCCTTTGGCATTGCCTTATTTTCTTCCTGTACTTCCTTTATTTGTGCTTCTTCTGCGCCGCCTTTTGCCAAATTATATGCTCTGCCAAGTTGTCTGCATGCTGCTGCCACAAAAAGCAACAACAAAATTGCAGGTTTCAAGTTTTAAGCCGTGAATACTATAGTATGAACATTTTTTTTGGTTCTCGGTCGTTCCGTAAATCTCCAAGTTATTTTTTTCTTATTTACAAAATGGCTTTTCAATTTGAAGCACCAAAGAAGAAGAAAAAGAAAAAGAAGAAAAAAATTTACTCTTCTCCTCTTTCTTACTGAATATATACATCGTCCATCGTCATGGACTCTCTAGAGGAGATTTTTAAGGTTTATTCAAGTAACTGCAGCTCGTAGAAAAAGTGCACTTCGGCGCCGATGCCGGTAATCATCATCGTCAGCAGCGAGCCGTTCGGCGGAGAAAAGAAAAAAAAAAAAATCACTACATAGTTTCTTCGTACAAGCGAAAATTGTTGCAATTGATTGGCAACACTGCAGATGATAATAAGTATGTACGTTAGAAAAATAATACGCCTTCATCCTCATCGTCAGCGTCATCCGCCGCCTCCTCATCCACCACCCTCTAGAGTAAAGCAACCATAACTGTAACGGAAACAACGACAATGGCGATGGCGAAGCTGCAGCTGCAGCTGCCGATTGTCGATTTAAGTTTGGCAACCCTGTCATTTCATCACTATGATAGTCAGGCAGTCAGTCGGTTAGGCGTACACCCAATATTTCTGCTGTCAATGCCTATTTAAAACGGTATTCAATTTGATGGAGGCCCCCTCCCCCTCCGACGCCTCTTCCATACACCCTTTCCCGCCTTTTAACGCATCAGCGCCGTTTTCTTTTTATTTTGCATGCGCCAATAGTCATCAGATCTGACTCTGTGTGTGTTCACTGGATTGTAATCAATATGGCCGCTCACTGAGTTGCCAATTTTTCTCTTAGTTTTTGTTTCATATTTTTTGGTTTTATCGCCAAACAAGTTGTCAACGATCAATGGCAGTTTTTTGTGTCATATCAAAGTGTATACGTATACGTACGTACGTTGTGTCCTCGAGCCAGTTGCAGGTTTATGAGTTATCAAATATTTCATACTAATTGTGTTGTGTAACTCAGTTAACTCAGTTTAACATGTTTGCAGCGCGGAAAGTGTCAGTTTGAGAGCAAGCCAGAGCTATAAATATTAATTGCATTAAAGATATTATTTGAAAATTGTAACACAACTCGATTGCATTTAATAAAATATTAAATAACTATTTTGATAAATTTTAGAATTTCTTAAAATTTTAATTTTTTTTTTTTAATTTTTTTTTTTTACATTTTTTTTTATATATAAAATAATCAAGTTTAATATAATTACAAACTATTCATATAAACTGTTTCCTTTTTTTTTATTTGCCAACATAAGAATTTCTCAGAATTGTAGAATAATTAAATTGTTATTATGCAGCGCAAATACCGAAAAAATCTCTAACAAAAATCACTTTCGTAATCCTAAAAATGTTCTCTTTAAAACTTAAAAAACTGCTTGCTCTGCCAAAATGGTTTGAAGGCAGCGAAAGCGGATGAAATATCGTTATTCCCACAAAATTTTAGCAGCAGGCAGCAGTTTTCAGTTACTCTAAAAAGAAAACTAAAATCATCAGAAAAATCATTCAATGACTTGCAATGACGTTCGTAGTTCGTGGTTGGCATAATCTCCGCTTTTTCATCAACGCCTTGCTTTATATACTCATAGATATCTGGTTTTTGTTCGAAGAGACAATGCTGAGGCCTAAACAATGGCCTCAGAAGAATGGTAATGGAACGCAATGAACTGATTTCAGTCAAAAACAGTTTTGGCAAAAATAAAATCTAAAAAGAACAAAATCATGGCGAAAATAAAATTTATAGAAAATTAAAACAGATTAGACAAAAGCAGCTGTGGAAAAAATTCAAAAAAGAAAAATTGGCACAATTTTTATATGGTTAATTTTATGGTCGACATGAGAAGCAGCTAATTTTAAAGCAGTTAAAGCATAATTTTTTTATATCAAGCTAGTTGGTAATTTGTTTATAATATTTATTATTTATTAATATAATCAAATAAATGCATTCATTAATGAAGAAGTTAGATTCAAAAACTAATTGCCTTTTTTTTTTAAATGCAAATTATTTTTCTGCAAAGAATTTTCTTAAACATTATTTCCTTTCATCAATTTTTATTTCACTCCGTTTTTCTTAATATTTTCCTTAATTTGTTTAATCTCTTCAATTTTGCAACATCAGCAACAATTATTGCGCTGATGAAGGACCGACACCAGCAAAATTTATCAAGAAGAAATAGCGACAGGCGTCGGATACATTGTGGCAGTCATAAACCAGTTTACGGTGCGGCTGGTTATTAAGCATCCACAGAGTCCCTTTTTCTTCCCCCCTTCCCCTTTTCTAAACCTTCCACTGTCCGTCCGCAATCTGTAGTCCACGCTGCTGCTTTTGCTTGGAGGAAGCAGCAGCAGGAAAAGCATCTGTTGGTTGTTGGCGGCTGTTGCGAATGAAATCAACAGGGTGCAGCAACAGCAACATCATCAGTATCATCATCATCAGCAGTAGATGCGCATTGTCTCTGCATTGAATGCACAACGAAGTATTTATGTATTCACTGCAGCAAAGCAAAGCAGCAAAGGAACTTTCAAGCCATCGCGCGTACTATCAGAAAGACAGAAAGAATAGACATATTTCTATCACTTCCTCCCCTTGCTCACTCCCTCTCCCGCCTTCTTTCTCCATATCAAGGGCCTGTTTCCCGCTTTCGGTCATTCGACTTTGGGTCCTCGTTATAAACGTGTCTTTCAACGCGCTCACAGGCGACAGAGAAGAATGGACAGCAATTCATCCGCGCGAGTTTTAAGTGTTTTTCATTTATTTTTGCATTTTTATTTTCTTTCTTTTTTTATGCCATACACAAATGAGTTCCTTTCATGAGTGCGTTGCTCGCAATCAGTTTGTTGGTCGGTGAGTATGTTTGTGCATTTGTCTGTCCGTCCGTGCGCCCGTCCAGGAGTCCGTCCGTATGATTGTAGTGCTAAAAGTTCAATGCTGATAATTGCAAAAATAACACAAAATGTTGATTGTTCTCGTTGCTGGCTTGTTGTTGTTGTTGTAGACCTGAAGATAAGCCGCCATTGCGCTGAAATAAATTATTAAACTCAACGCCGCGGCGGACGAACATTGATAAATGAATTCATAATTCATAAAAAGCACTTGTTGCCTCTTAAACAACAACAACAAGCCCGATCCGGTGGGTAGAGAAAGGGGTCGAACGAACACCACTGGGAAGGGTTACGTGGTGGGAGGACGCGGAGAAAGTGTTGTGTCGGTGTCGGTGTCGGAAGAATAAAGGAGGGAAGATCACGCTGTAATAAATCGACACAACACAACACTTTTTTTCGGATGCAAATACTTCTAAATTTTTTAGGAATAAAAGCATTAACCTTTACAATTTTTGAAAAGCAGTTTAATTTAAAATAAACTATTTTATTCACATTTTTTTTATCCACTTTTCATGATGAAGCGCTTTGATTTTATTTACAATACTTTCTAGCAGGTTTCCATCTAAACCTTCATCAAAGCGTCGTGTGCTTAATTTCTTTCTAGGCATTTCTGTAATACCAAAGAACATAAGATCTGTATGTTTCCGTATGTTCTTTGGTCATATGTACGTACACACTTTGTTGGTTCTCGAATCTCTTCTTGGTATCTTTTTCTCGGTATTCAAAGGCATTTTCTTCGGCGGAGCGAGGCGAACAACAAAGAAAACACAATCGCGATTGTGCGGAAGACTAGCTTAACCTTTTTTCTTTTCATGCTGCCTTTTGTTCTCTGTTTATATCATCGATTGCTTTTGTAGTATTGATTATTGTTGTTGTTGTGTTTTTTCCGAGTTGTTATGAAGTAACTGTACTTGTCTCTTGAAGTGTGAAGAGAAAACGAAGTCTCTGAAGAGAACAAATGAATAAAACTCAAGAAAGGAAGCGTTGAGCGAGCAACCTGCAAAAATGTTGCTACCTTACAGCCAAAGCACATTGCGGCAGCGACAGCGGCAGCAACTCTCTCTCGCTGCTCAGCAAAGTACATTAGAGCAGCGACAGCATGTCGGCTATTTGTTTTTGTATTCTGTATCCCATTCTCTCGTCTTGAAAGAGAGCTTACCCTCCGTATATTTTTCAATACAATTTGTCGGATTTTCAGTGAAAATTGGCAACACTGAGTGAAAAAGAGAGTGGAAAAAAGAGAGTTTTGCTTGCTGCCGTAATAGAATCTATTTTTCAGGGCAGCGGCAGCACCCATAAGCCTCTATATAATTTGCTGTTGCTGTTGCTGCCGCTGCCGCAATGTGCTTTGGCTGTTATTGGCAATTGCCAACAACCGCAATGGAACAATGAAGGAAACAACAACAAAAACAAGGAAAGCGGCAGCAGCAACAATAAAAACTAAAATACAATAATAACAACCATTCATGATGTTAAAAAAACAACAACAACAAGTTGAACACCAAAAGCGCTAATACTGCAAACATGCATGCTTAAGAATCGTTCCGTGTGTACCTACCTGAACACAGCTGGTGAATGTCAAGCTACCATCCATCCGTCGAAGCGATCCATCTGCGGCGATCTGTCGAAGAAAAACTCTGGCAGCGTTTTACAACATGTCAACTGTCGACATAAAGAATAATTTTGAGCAGCGAATAGTGTTTTCGGTTTAATTTCTGTCAGAGAAAAATAGCCAAGGACCAGTTTCTCAAGCGAAATAAATTTATACAATAAATAACTAAAGCTAAATAAATCAATCTTCTTTATTATGTATCTTTAAAGTGAATTCTTTTTATCGCCGGCCGGAGTAATCTTGTGAAAATGAAACATGTAACGAAAATCCGACACCCATTGAAGTAATCTCGTGAAAATGAAACATGTAACGAAAATCCGACACCGTTTGGATAGAGTATGATTAAACGACGACCGATGACGATGTCGAAGACGTAAAAGGCGAAAAAGAAGAAGACAGTTTTGATAAAATGGCTATGACAGTTACAACTACCGAAGTGTTGAAAAAGTTTAATTTCTATTGCGCGAGATTGATATTTACTATTATTGATTGCATTTTGATAAAGAGGCATTTGTGTACCAAGCGACTGAATAAGTTTCCGATGAGGAAATAATTTTAAGGTTGGAAACTCTATGGAGCGTATGGAAATTCAAGATGGAGGGAAGAAGCAAATCATTTCCGAGACATCATCATCATCTCGGCTCTGTTCAGGTCGGTCTTGAGGTCTCTCTTTACTCTAAGAACCATTTAGAAATCATAATGGAATGATATGATTTTTAAATTGTTTTAAATAAAGAAAATTAATGTTATTAAATTTGACATGATGAGAGTTAGAGACACACACGCAGTGTTTCTATTATTATAATTATTTATAGGCGCAAAAGAGTTTAGAACTAGTTAACAAAACATAATGATGATTATAGCGAGAATGAACATACGTAACTAATAATTAAATCAAGAACAATGTCATTGATATTGTATGCAATCAGACCAAGCCACAGTAAAGCAACCACGGTAAAGCAACCGCTTAAAATCAAGCGAAAAATTAATTTGTCAAAATAGGTCAAATTTTCTAAACGACTTTAACAACTTTCGCATAGTATCATTCCTTCCATTCATTCAGCATTCAACTCAATACCTCCGTGCCGCGTTAAAATGTTGCAATATCGCAGAAACTTTGTACATTTTAACATTTACTATTTGTAATATTAGCAAAAAAAAGTTTTCGTGTTAATTGGTTTTACGATTATTCTTCTGCATGCTTTCTTTATATCTCTTGCTTTTTCTTCGCGTTTCCTTGCGCCGTTTTCTTCTTACATTGTCACAAGATGTGCCATTTTCTTCAGCAATATTCTCACATCGACGATTCAAGAATTGTTTGCTGTATTTAGTAACAAAAATCTCACAATAATTTGTAAATTACTACAAAAATGTTGCACTTTATCTAACTTTGAAAGGCACAGAAGGAGGAGAAGGAGAAGGAGGAGGAGAAGTTTCTGGCAGAAGCAGGCTGCAAACAGGAAACAAATTTGGATTTGGTTGATTAACGGTAATAAACTGTCATTCGCAACAACGTAACATGAACATTTGAAATGAACATTTTATCGTCAAACTGAATCACTGATAATTAAGGCTTAAATGAAATCGAACTCTGCAGGAGGCGGCGGTGGTGGTAGTGGTGGAGCGTCTGAACGGTATGCAGGAGAGGAATATACTAACTTTAGTGAAAAAACACGAAGTTTATGTGTTGGTAGAAAAAAAAGAGGGAGGTTTTTATACAGTTCTGCAATAATCTCTGAAGCTGCAAAGGCTGGATGGAAGTTTTTAGCATTATTCATTGAAGAGAATATTTCCAGTTTAGAAAAACTTGCAGATACTATGATTGGACAGATTGGCCGAAATAGCATTCAAGTCAAACAACTGTTTCTGACTCTCTGAAATGTACGTCATCGAGTAGGGTTGGCAATCCCGCGCTATATTTTCAATCCCGGGATGTCGGGATTGCATTTACCTAGTCCCGAGATCCCGGGATTAAATTTTAATTTATTTGTTTTTGAAAGATATTAAGAGATATTATTTCAACAGAATTAATGAAATGACACATTCAAAAATAGGTTTATAAATAGGCTTATATACTCGTATAGGCTTAGAAACAAGAACAAGGTCATGCACGTGTCACAACAGGGAAACAGTCCCCAAAAGTAAACAGTTCATGAATCTAAACATTTCCTGGGTGGAAATAGTTCTAAGAGCTAAATAGTTCCTCGGAACGAAATAGTTCCTGGCGATGTTAACTGTTCAATGTAAATGTTCACTTGTTGAAAAAATATGTATTTCTTATAAAAATTACGAACTAATAAGATTAACTTTTTGTTTCATGACAATAATATTTTCTTTTTAAAATTAATAAGATAAAAAAAGCATATTATTTGTATGTTTTAATAAGATTTCATAGTAAAATTACTCAATTCAGAGATCTTATTATTTTTATGTGGTACTATTTTTCTCTGTGTATTTCTTTGTTGGTATTAAAAAATATTTCAACAATTTAAATTTGAATATGCTCAACCAAATACGATTTTTTTTAAGAATTTGTAAGGAAACTGTAGGCAATTTTTCTATTTAGGGTTAAAAAGTCAAATCCCGGGATTAAGTGCTCGATCCCGGAATTTTTAGTAGTCTTAAAAACTGCCGGGATTGCCAACCCTATCATCGAGTTAATGCGATACTAAAAAATTAAAAGAAAACGTACATATTTTCAAAAAAATCAATACTTTCAAAAAGTAGGTACTAAAATTTCATTAAAGAATTTTTAATTGGATTTTGTTTAAAAGAAAAATGGATTTAGCCCATTAATAAAGATACCACTCTCTCTCTTACTCTCTCTTTTCTCATGTTCTACGCCACGTAGCTAGCTCCACGTTGTTGCCAGGCCGTCAAGCTACAATGTTGCGCCAATAATGTTCAGTGAATATGCTGCCGATACTGTATGCTTCCTCTTCAGAACCGTTCCACCCGGTTGTACCGCGCGCGCGTCATAAAAAACATAAGCAGCCGAGTGCATATAAATACTTTATTGAAGGCTCTCAATATTTTCAATTTGTAGACATAAAATAGCGCCTAATGGTAAGCTGTTTTCAATATTAGACACACGCACGCAAGGTTACGCTTACGTTTACGTATCTCAATGTCGAATAGGAGTATATCCGGTAGATATGTACCTACGTATCTGTGTCTTGTTTGCTGTTTTGCTGTTATGCATCTTCGAGTTTGTAAAGCAGATGCTGCTGCTGCTGCTCCGTTTGAAGCTGCCGCCGCTGTTCTAAATCTGGTAAATCCGGCTCAAAATCAGATTGATTTTGAATAAATTGACTGAAGTAGTTACTGGATGCGTCTTACTTTTCCCCCCTAGTTTTTCCCCCCTAGTAGGAATAAATATTTCCATTTATTTCTTTTCATTTGAGAGTAATCGATTTTTGAAGCTTTTTTAAAACCAAATTTTTTAAATTGTTATCTGAAATTATTTTTAGGAAAAGCAGCCTTTTTTGAGGTTGTAAAATTAAAAAAAAAATTTTCTTAAAAATTGAGTGCAGTGAATGTCATTCAGTTTTTTTCTTCATCTCTTAAATGATTGAGATGATCGCATTAACGCATTTGTGTTGCTTTCACTAAAGTAAGCAATATCTTGAAGAAGAACCGATTTTCATTAATTTAATTTAATTTGATTTTGTTTTTGAATTTTTGCAAAGAAAACAATGCAGTGCATGTTTTTGGCTGTGAGCCAAGACGCGGAAACTTTGTGTTTGGCCAATTGACAAAATGGCGCACGTTTACGTTTTGGCAGCAGCAACACTTGACCTGACACGACCACCGTTGGTGAGTCTATCCGTCTATTCGTATGCCAACAAATGAAGCACAGTGAACGTGAATCATTAAATATACCAACAAAAATAATTAAATTATCCGGAAAAATTTGTAAAAAAATTAAGAAAAAAATTTTTGTTGTTGTTGGTTTTAAGAATGAATCAGCTTTAGAAGAAGGCTTGTTATTTATGCCCTTTGCATATAAACGATTTGCAATCTATTCTCCTTGCGGCACGAAATCTGCGATTCTGACAGATTTTTCTTAACTGAATTGGAATTTCTGCTGACGGGAGTCAAGCGCGTGACCCCGTTTAGTGCCCCGAATAACTAAATTGTGGGTTCAACGGATTATTCAACGGATTAAATATATTGCATTATGATTAAATATATACGCGCTCATCAATTTGTACGCTGAAACACGCCTGCCTTTTGAAAGACACCTGCCGCTGATCCGGCCATAAAACTGCAGTAACAACGTCGCAGCAACAGGCTCCAACTTAACCCATTTGTCGCCTTGGGGCCTCAATGAATCCGTCCGAAATGATAAAATAACCCAAGCTTGCGGTGCAGGCACACCATAACCACATCCTGCCTGTGAAGGCCTGCCTGCCTGCCTGCCTGCTTGCTGGCTTTTCTGTCGGCTCTCCTCGGTCTGTTCCATCCAGTCAGTGTTTCTCTATTCCAATCCAATCCAATCCAATCTGATCCACTCAACCATGTTTGCCAACCATTTCATTTTACGTACGCAAACCATTTCGCTCCAAACCATTTTACTTCACTCATTTTTTGGGCTGACAAGTTCTACCCTTAAGGCTTTCCAACATCTTTTTATTTCTTGCGTTTTTCATTAATTTTGTTGGTGTTGTTTTTGTTGCTGTTATCGTTCTCGTCGTGTTTTGTGCTTGAAGTTCATGAGCAGATTTTCTCTTTTGGCAGAGGCCAGAGACCGACTCGGGCGACCCATTGAAATGTGTATGTATTGAAAGCGGTCCCGTTGTTGTTGTGTTGCAAGTTCGTTTAATGACGCGACGTTCAACAACTTGCCTTATGGTCCGTCCGTCCGCCCCTGCAGGGCTGTCTAAACCCATTCATTGTAACTTTCCGTCTTTCTTCTTCCTTCCTTCCTCGCCTTTGAATTTTTTAAAATATTTATATCTCGAAGCCTTCCTTCATTTGACTCTGACTCTTGACTCTGACTTTATCTTCTTCCCTTTTGCCCTTTGCTTCCCTTTCCCTTTGTTTGCCTCCATTCTCTTTACACTCCAGCTCAATATACCTCAAGCGCACTACAAGCGCGATAGTATGTCGGTGCATGTGTTGCCATGTGTTTGGTAAAAATTTACCATAATTTTCGGCTTTTGTTGTCTTGTCGGCTTTGCTGGAGTGTTTTTCTCTATTTCTTGTTCCCTTCCCTTCCGTTCCGTTCACGCTTATTCTTCTCAGTTTCTCTTCAACTTCAGTTTGAACTCCTCTGGCCTTATTGTTTATGGTTGCCATGTTAACAAAAAGCATCTACAATAAATTAAAATCTCTTTAAATGCGGCGATAGTTTAGAGCCAGGTTCAGGCAAGCTGCTGCGGCCATTAGCCGCAGGATATGACGGGCCGTCAGGATTGGCGTAAAAGTTGTGCTGAATCCCATGAGTGTAAGGTCAGTTGTGGTGTTGGTGTTGGTGTTGTTGTTGCTGTTGTTTTTGTTATTGTTGCTGTTGTTATTGTTATTGTTACTGTTATTATTGAGTTTGTTCAATGTTTAGTGCCGACGGCGGTAATAACTCAGTGTTAGCCATAAAATAAGTAAAGAATGCGTACCAATTTGTTGTATTGGTTCCGTGAAAAGGAAAAAAAATTCAAAATGGTATATTTTTTATGTAGGAATTTTAAACAAGAGAATAAGAGAGCTTGTATACATCGATGCTGAGGCACACAAAAAGCTGAAATGATTAAAAAACATTTAGGTCCATCCAAATTGTTTCTACTTACTTTTTATTATTTCTGATTTTCCAAACTCAAGAGAAAAAAGTCTGCTTGTATTATCTCAAAAAACTTGCCGTTTATTGAAAACAGAAAGACGCTGAAGACGCTTCGTAGTCCAGCGTGAGGAAATCGTGATTGTATCGGGCTTCAAGATCAAAAACCAACTTTTGCCTTCAAGCATTTGCTATATGTAGTATTGCCATCAAGCAGGTAGAAGGGACTGACTATTTGAAATTTCTCACTTTTTCTGTTACGAAGAGAAAGAAAATATTACTTAGAATATTCCATAAAATGCTTTGAAATTTAAACTCAAAGAACGAGCATTTTTTTCAGTAAAAATTCGATGCATTTCAGACTGAAAAGCAAATTGTGTATAACAAAGAAATGTAATAAAAACGTTTTTAATCGGTTTTTTCTTTTTACTTTTTTTCTTATAGGAAACTCGTGACTGCGGTGCTCCCTGCCATGCGATGTTCTTTCCAGAAAATGAACGCACTGTTCTCCGGTACTGGGTCGGTTCTTGGGCGGCAGTATGCGTGGCCAGTTGTTTATTTACGGTAAGTTCGTTCGTATTGTTCATTACTTTTATATATGCAAGATTTTTATGAAAGCTAAAAAGGAAAAAATAATTTGAGAGGAAAAATATATTTATTTTTTCAATAATAAAGTTTATTTTTGATAATTATAAAATAAACTTAAATATAGGCAAGATTAACAACTGAAGAAAGGTCTTCGCGCTAAAAAAAATATAAAAAAAATATATAAAATATTTGAACGTTCAAATGTACGTACATATATACATATAAAAATGTCCATTATTGAGGTTTAAGAGCATCAGATTGTTATGAAATTCTATACTTCTGTCAATATTTATTTTGTCTAAATTTTTTGAATAATTTTTCCATAATCATGCATTTAAAATAATGGCGTTGTTTTTGTTTTTTTTGGGTGTAGAATCAAAACAAAAAGAATGTTTATGCAAATTTAAACTGACATGTATTGAAGTACCGTCATCGGTTTAGAATTTTAGACAAGTTAAACGATCGTAATTCAAAACTTGTTAATTTATACAAAGAATTTTTTTACAATACATATAGAAAATATTAGTCCAACGACCAACCTACACCGACCAACCTAGACCGCCCACTGACAAAACGCAATTCGAAAAGTTAATTTATTAAAAATTCAGTTTTAAAGCCTTTTTCAATTTAATCCCTGTCTTTTTTCGCATACAAATTTTGTCAGCTTAGTAAATATTTTTAAGGGCACGTTTGTGGGTAATGCTTTTTCTGGCTTGCGCTGCTGTGTTTGGAATAACAAATTGAGGTTCATTGAGGTTTTCGAGAGCAACACTCTGGACGAATTATTGTGTTTGGTATAATTTTTTGTAAAAAAAAGGAATGAAGTAATCCACGAGTAGTCTACGTATTTTATAAATATTGTACTTTGCATGCAAATCAGTCCCAAACTAATAGAGCGTGTGGAACGCGCGTACTGAAGCTATTCATTTTGCTAAATATAGAGCAACAGACACGTTGAAAACCTAATCGCCGCACAAATCTCTTACCGCGCGGCATTAAAGTAAACGAAAAGCAGCAAAAAACGGCAAACAAAGCAAAAGAAACGGAGCATAGAACAATTAGATGTTGGCAATTCCGATAGTGGGAAGCATGTGTTGGAAGTTCATTGTATAACGAGAGTACTGCACATGGCTACATACAACTCAAGAGACTGACAAAGTAATTGAACACTTTTGTTACAACAAAGCTATCTGTCTGTCTGTCTGCCATGAAGACATGAAATTAAAGCAGAGTTACTGTAGGCGAGGTTGCTTATACGTAATGATGAGAATGTAATTGAAAAGCGGTAGTATCGATATAGTACATACATATATTTTCCTGGGTAGAATGCATGAAAAAATAAGCGAAGAAATATTTTGAATATTTGGCAAAATATAATATTTGGAATATTATAAAATTTAAAAAAGTTCTGCCTTCTTTTCTGCTAAAAATTCTTTATAATTTATGTGTTATTTACCTCCGGAGATATCAAAAAAGTGTCGTACTGAATTTATTGCGACACAAAAATTGTAACTTTTTACCCACGCGTTGAGATTTTTAGTACTTTTTTATCCTATCAGTGCAGTCACGCTGCACACTGCAAAACCCACGAAACCTAATTCTTTACGTATTTGCACTTACGTAGACGTACCTCTATGAGCATATAAAATACGATATACTGCTTACGTGCAGTATGACAGTTACGACATACGTGCTTGCTGGGACTTCACATCGAGTGAGCTGAGGTTGGTGACATTTAATATCTTAATTATCGATACATGTACTCGTATGTAGAAAAGAATATACACCAAAGAAAAAACGCACAGCAAGAAAATGATAACGGATTAGAAACCTTTTTATGTCAAGAAAATTATGAGTTGTTGATAACCATAATGTCGCAAAACAATGCTAATCAAGCATATTACTAGTTTTTATGCTTACAAATATTTAAATATTCACATTACAGTTGACACAAATTCCTAATAACTTAACTCTTTAACTTCAATAAAAGGCAAAAGAATACTTTTTACGATTTTTCAAGAAAAACGGTCTTTTGAATTGATAATTCTCATAAAACGATCCAAAACAAATAACAAGTTATACAAATAAACTGAACTAATCCGTTAAACCAAAAGCAATAAATACTTTATAGTTTAATTTGAATAAATATGTGTGCCTTCTTAACAAGTCGTAGAACCTCGTAGTTTCTTGTCATAGCGAGTTCCTCCGCAAGTTCCTCGCAATCTTCCGCGCAGTTGCGTCGAAGCTACGTAAACTAAAAATTTCATCATCAACACGCAGAGTTTTCTTTTTCGACAATCTACGACAATATTTTACTACAGATCTACCGCCGGTTTTTGATATCGGTTATCAGTTAAAATCAAATCTTTTCGGCTTGCACTTTCTTTCGTTCTACAGTAAGGTTTTTCTGAGAAAGCTTATCTTCTATAATGCGTTAAGAACGGTTTGTAAAACTCTTTAAAAAAACGGGTAATTATTAAAAAACGAGGACAAGTTTATGAACCTGATTAGATCTGGTGGAACATATTGAGCTTTCTAACCATGACTTTTTTTTGAGAAGCATAAAAGGTTGAAGTAGTTTAAAGAGAAGGTTGGTGTACTGTATGAGTCAATATGATATATTTCGAGTAAATTCAAGTATACTCAAGTATACTCAAATTACAGAATATACTCGTAAGTCTTTCGTTTATATCTTCTCAGTTGAAAGATGCGTCAAAAATGGGTAGAAAGTAGTTAGATTTAATTTTAAGGGTTAAATCGAAGCTCTTAAACAACGAGCTCTTAAATAATGCCTCTAAAATCCACATTATTTTTTATCTGTTTTCTGCAAAACTAAATATGTTTTTTTTCTGTAGAAACTTTCTGTAAAAGTTTCTGTAGAATAAACTTGGTTTTATCTACAATAAAATGTTTGTATATTTTACAATTCTTAGTTTGTTCAATACTTATTGCTTTTTAAGAATTTCTATCAGACTTTCCTCATTTTTTCTTCTCTTTCCTCTCCTCTTTCTCTGCTGCAGGTTCTCACATTTCTCATCGATTCGTCACGTTTTCGTTATCCTGAACGTGCGATCGTTTTCCTCGCCGTCTGCTACTTGGTTGTCGGTTGCGCGTACGTCGCCGGCTTGGGCGCCGGTGACTCGGTGGCCTGCCGAGAACCCTTCCCGCCTCCCATTCGTTTGGGTCGCCTTCAGATGATTTCCACCATAACGCAAGTAAGTACTTTAGAATACTACAATGTAGTGCCTTTCCTCGATAGTATATACTATAGTGCCTTAATTTATTTTAATTTATCTTGAGATATTTCAATAAAATGTTGTTGTGTCTTTCTACTCGTTCAGGGTCATCGACAGTCGACCGCCTGCACCGTACTCTTTATGGCGCTGTACTTCTGCTCCATGGCTGCCTTTGCGTGGTGGTCGTGTCTGGCGTTCGCCTGGTTCCTGGCGGCCGGTTTGAAATGGGGTCATGAGGCCATCGAGAATAAGTCGCATTTGTTTCATTTGGTCGCTTGGGCGGTGCCTGCCCTGCAAACCATCTCCGTGTTGGCTCTGGCCAAAGTCGAAGGTGAGTTTTTGTTTTTGTTTTTCTCTTACAATTATCATCTTTAGCGCGTTAAAAGTGCTTACAAAAACATGATCTTTTTATCTGTTCAAAAAAGGTCTCCTTTCATGGACTTGTCACTTTTCATACTTTCATATTCATGTTTTTTGTGGAACTTTTTTATGAGGTTTCCGTGGTTCTGTTCTGACGAAGGTGGCAATTTATGCAAATTGAAAAATTAACGATTCATCATGCTTCGACATGCTTCGCCAGAATACTTAGTGGCGGGTTCGTCGCTCCATGGACACCAATACTTGGAAGAATCAACAAAAAACAAAACAAAAATCTTAAGCAGGCATTCTTTGAAGACGTTTGTCGTACTAAAATCGTGCATACTCCAAGATCTTTTTTGTGCAAGGAGTGTTTCTGTTGTTGTTATTTTTTAAAGTTTTAAAACCTTTTTTTTTTTGTTTTTTTTTTATTGCTAAGCTGAGGCTCCCATTAGCACGTTAGTACTTTCTGGTTATTTTTTTAAATTATTCCATGCACGTTGAGCACATCTCAAAGGAATCTCTTTAGAAATTGTTTTTACTCCATTGCTTTCGGTGTTGCCATTGTTTTAGCAAAGTATTTACGTAGGTACATATTTTGCAAGTTCGATCTTCAAACGATCTTCTTCGATCTTCTTGTAAAAATAATTCCGATTTCTTTAGCTGCGAGTACAAAGAACACCGCAGAAGAGCGGCACTGTACCGTTTCTGCCCGCTTAGCCAATATTTTTTGTACATATTTTCTGTTATTTCTGTTTTCTGTTTTTTCTATAGTTAGAAAAAAGCTTTAAAGAGTGTTCAATGCGTTTTCGCGTTGGCCGTTCTTCGACGTCTTTTGTTTTGTTGTTGCCGTTTTTAACATTTTTATTGAACTTTATGAGTCATGAAAACCTCATCAGCACGAATCGATGTTTCCGCTACTGTATTAATGTATCGGAATGTACGAGTATGCATAGACAGATACGTATTCATGTGCGTTTGTATGATCTGTTGCTGCTCTGGCGAGTACATATTTAGAAATTCAAATGCTGTCTTAAAAAATGTTAAGCTCTTCCTCCTTTTGCTCAGCCTGATTGTCTTTCTTTCAACACTTTAGCCTCGGCTCTAACCGTTTTCGTGTGAAGTTTTTTCCTTGTTTTTCCGTTTGTTTGTTTGCTGTCTTTGTTTTCTTCCTCTTTACTCTTGTATTTTATTCAATTTAAAGTTTTCAGTATTTGTAAAAACGTGTTGAAATTACAAATTCTTCTCACGTTCGCATGGTATAGATTCATTGAATGGTCTTCGATTTTGTATGGCGAAGAATGAGGTGTGGAAGGTAAAAGGTATAGGTATGGGTACAGCTGCGGCAAAGAAAAAAAGTGCAGAAAACCTTTTTGCAGGATGTTGTTGGCGACTGCACAGCGCCTGTTAATCTTGATTCTTTGTTTTCGGCTCTTGTAAAATTACGATTCTAAATTGAAGACTGAAGTTGTTTATCAGCAAGATTTTTAGCATTGTTGTTGCAGTACATACAGCCAGAAATAACGTTGTTATTTTTTCACAATTTGTACAATTTGTAAGAGAATGTTTCTCTTTTGCAGAGGCTGTGCCGTGAAGTGGAGGCAGAGAAAAAGCTTGAGTCATCAGCTCTTGAAGAATCAAGGAGAGGAGTGGCTTTTGAAGGGCTTAATACGTACAGAATTTTCCTCAATTTTTCGAATTTTGTTTAGTGTCTTCCTCTCTTTCCATCCTGCCCTTTTGTAGTAATAAACGTTTTATTAACTTTAAAGAACCGTTTCGTATACTAATTATCGCCTTCATCATCACAACTGCGTACGCACTTATTCTTTTCTGAATGTATACAGAACATCTTTTTTTATAAAGTAACAAAAAATGGATGATCGGTGTAATGAAATCAAAAGGTACATAAAATCAACTGAATCTAGTGAAGTGGTCTTTTCAAAGACCTCACATTAACTCGTCTCGGAAGTGATCAGAGACGAACCTGATTTTGAAACTGCATGAGCCTCAATAAAAGAAGGCAGGTTTTTAACACAGCGAGTATCTTAATGATATTTTAAGATCTTTATGGTTTGAAATCCATTTACCGCAAAGAACAAATCAAGAGTTTTTGTAGCTTCTCATTGTCTTGTGTCGTCAAGGAAGAGATGTCAACTCATTGCACGAACGAAAAAGCTTTGTGACGACTATGTTTACAAGTCAATGATTAGTTATATTACGTTACTCGTTACTAAGTGAGATCGATCGCTGATGTTAGTTCGATGCACTGGAAAAAGAGAACTTTTTATACTATTATAGTAATTTGTCTTTTTGAAAAAGAATTACTATGTGTGCCAAGTATTGTACAATCTTGATTTCTATATCTCTTACTTGGCGGCTTTCGAAGCGTTCGTTGAATATCGCTACACGAGACACACCCACTCTTACAACCTTGTCTTAATTTCAACATAATTTCCATTTCTTAACGCCTTCTTTCAAGACTTCATGACTTTTAATCATTATCTTTTATGTCCTCCTTCTAATTCTGATGACTCTGATTGAGTCATTAAGTTGCGGCAAATTTGAAAGGCCTTTGCTTTTTACTTGCCATTAAGCCTTAATTGTTAAGCCTTCATGTACCGAGCGAGCGAGCGACTTTCGAAAGCCTTCCTTATTTGGTTCTATTGTTGTTGTGTCTAATGCAAGAACATGATTAAGCTCTAGGTTGGCGTTTGTGGTTTTTTCGTTGGTTGTTCCAGTGTTCAGTGCATGGAATTGACTGATTTGAGCGTAGCTTATTTAGTGCTTAGAGGAAGATGGCTTTATTTTATTCTCTCCGTTCTTTGAAGGTATTTCAATGATGAGTAAAACGCCCATTAAAGGAGGTGGTGGTTCATCCGAACTTCAAGTATATGTGTATATTTCAACAGTTGCTAGAGAGAGCAAAATAGATTCAGAATAAGATTCAAAACGTTGGCGTGTTGTAATAAATGAGTTCTAATTATTTCGGTTTTTCATGATTAAGTTGGAAACACATAAATAAAGATAAAGACAGAAGACGATTTGGCGGAATTTTAAGTACTTATATAACATTTTTCCAGACACAATGACGTGAAAAGCCACAATGAAAGTAAATAAAAGTTTAGAAAATTTTTAGAATAACTTTAATTTTGCCTTTCCTTTTCTTTCGCACCCTTTCGATTGTTATTTCCTTTCATAAATCAAAACACGAGTGTAAAATAAAAAATTCGAAAAAATCAATTCACTAAAAATCTTTTCGAATAAAATTAAATCAATGACGCAGACACATTCAGCGTAAATTCCTTGATCCCGTCTATTGATGGCCCTAAATCTGCACTTTCTTATTTTGAGGAGAGATTATTTTGCGTATAGAGTGTATAGAGAGTAAATATTTTAAGTCCTTTGTTAGCAGGTCTTTTTTTTCTGTCTCCGAGAAATTACGAGACGTATTTCGAAAAGAAAATAAGCCCCCGGAGAAAAGGCTGGAGTAGAATTTTCTACGAAGACAAAAAGGAAAAAGAACACAATGCGTTGAAACGATAATGGTTTTATAATCCATAAACGAGAGCTGGGACATTGTTTCCCTCCGCCCTTCCCCCTTCTCCCAAGTTCAGCTATAATGTTGTTAGAAAAGTTTCGAATTTCAAAATTTCATTTTCTTAGGTACTCGCAGAGTTCGAGCTAGCTTGGAGCTTTGTCAGTCGGTTGGCGTTACACGAGTGTGTGTGGATGTTTTTCGTAGCTGAAATCCGGATACTAAAATGTCAACCCTTTGTAAGTTGTTCAGCTTATTTTTAGTGACAATTTCGGGCGAAACTTCTGAAAGGAAAAATTTGTTTTCAAAAGACGGATAAGCGCACACTTAGTAGATTCAGTTTGTGCTCATATCTGGACAACTTGGTCTCTTTTATGCATTTCTTATAAAAAAAAATTAAAAAATTAAAAAAATTTAAAAAAAAAAATAAAAACTAAAAAAAAAAAAATTATAAATAAAAATTAAAAAAGAAAAAAATTTAAAATTAAAAAAAAATTAAAATTTTGTATAAATTTCGTATAATTTTTAATTGCCGGTATAAAGTAAAAAGACATTTTTAATGTTTGACAAAATTAATGTTTTCGCATTTTGTGAGACGTTTTTAATAGAAATCTTAACAGGTTTAACCTCTCCCGGACTGGAGAGAAATCCTGTGTGAACTTTTTCTAACTAACAGAAGGACTTCTTTGTTCCGTTTTATTTCCAAAGCTTCCTCTTCAGATGTTGTTTGTCCTTCCTTCCTTCCTGCTTCGCTGTTACGCTGGCAATTATGTTTTATTGATTTTCAATACGACAACGTTTCCGAGGGTCAGGCTTTTAATAACTTCGTTTCACTCATTCCTTTATTGACTCTCTCTCTCTCCCTCTTATGTCTATCATCTCGCCCACCCGCAGCAATAAAAATCACTTCCGGTCGCTGACATGCCTTGAAATTTGTTCAAATAGTATCGTCTTCGAGCGCCATCCGCCCCGATTGCTTTGGGGTAATGAACTTTTTCCCCCTTCGCCTCCGTTAAGTCGTAACAATTGTCTTTACAACTGTTAGATGAAATGTGTTTGCTTTGTTGTTGTTGTTGTTGTTGTTGTTGTTGTTGCGCAGTTAGTTGTTGCTTTTCTTTGCCTTTCAGCGCAATAACGTATACTCGATATTTTATTGATATCGCCGTGTTGCAAATACTCGTACGGTTAGTGTAAACGTTTTCGCTAGACTGGCTTGCGTCATAGTCTTCTTCGTCTTCTTTTGTTTATGCTCCACTAATTTGCAGTTTGTGCGAAAAAAGTTTTGTGAACGAAAATGTTATTCGATCTACTTCGCATTTCAGAAAGTGTCTCAAGTGTCGTTGTCGACGAATGTATAACAAAATAAATAAATAAATAAATGGACCAAATTGTATTTCTCCGTCTCGATATTTTTGTTTTATTGTTTTGGTCTTAAATTAAAGAACGTTCGAAAATTTTTGAAGAAAGCGAAGTGTTTGCCTTCTTTTAAGAATATTAAAAATATTTGATACAATTCTAAACGAATTTATGAATGAAGATAACCTAAATACTTAATCCATATCCATTTCCTTTAAATTTTGTTCGCACTTTTCTGAAAACCTTTATTAATTCATTAAATTTGTTTTAACATTTAGTATATTTTCTTTATTTCCGAATTTTAAAATCTTTCTATATTCGCTAATAAACAAATCGATATTCATTTCGAGAGCAAAAACTGCAAAGAAAATTGGTGGGTTGGTTGGTTGGTTGGTTGGTGTTGGAGATTATCGATCTTTCCTCATTCTCTTTATGTTTTTCCTTTTGGCTGTCGGTTTAGGTTTTTTATTTCTTCTTTCTTTCGCATTTTGCATGCTTTAGCGGACATCAATTTTAACGGTCTGGTGCGCTTTATATCTTCAAACTGCTTAAAGTTTGAAAGCTTAACTTTTTGAAAGTAGAAAGAAGGCTGCGGCCTGCCTGTCCGTCTGCCTGCCCGCCTGCCTCTTCATGGCTCATAAATTTTTGACTTTAAGTAATTTGTTGTTTGCATGTATTTATATTCGAAAATTAACGTTAAATCCTATTTAATTATCTTTGCTTGTAGGACATGACTAATTTTCCAATCATCATAAACCGATTGCTTTTAGTAATATTTCAGTTTGTTGTTGCTGCAATAAATAAAACAAAAAACTTTATTGTATTAAATTGCAAATGATTAAATTACAAATAGTTAAAGTTAACTACTTAATTAAAAATATATTTTAATATTTTATCGCTTTTATAAGAACGTAAGACGCTGCTAGTCAAGTTTTAATTGGCTTTTGATTAACGGACCATTCATATTTTCCATTTTCTCTTGCCTTGCAATTTTGAATCTCTGCCAAACTCGTCCGGAGACCAAAATAATCATCTTCAACAAGAGGTTATTTTGCTTCTTAAGATTCTTGAAAGCTTTCCGACAGGGTTAAAATCTCCACTTAATCAGCAAATTAAACCTCGATTTTTTTTCTAAAACAAATTCGACTGTGTTTACAGACACACTGACATTTTGTGATGTGCGGGTGGTCCTCGAAATAATTGATATGAATCTTTGATAACATGAAATACCTTTTGTGGCTACACATGGTTACGACTGAAATAAAATCCAACCGAAGCCAAAGCAATAAAACAAAGAAAACAATAAAAATATCATACGAGCATTCAATTTCCAGCGCTTCTCATGCTTTCGAGATATGTACGTTATAAAATTGGTCGGCGAATAAATAAATAGACTTGGAAGCGATCATAAGAGATGGTAGGAAGATCAAAGAGGGGGGGAGGGGGAGGGGGAGGGGGTTAATTATCTGAAAATTGAAAACTTGTATCATAATAATTCATGGTCAAAGAAGGAAGGGTCCTTAATGAAAGCTCTTAAATACTTGATATCGTTTGACACTATTTTCGATACTGTTCATTCTTCGTGTTTTGTGTCAACTTGTTGTTATTGTACAATACTCGTACATATATCGCTTCGTATCACGCGTGTATCACTTTGTCAAGAAAAAGGAGGGGAAATTAACCCTTAAGCTTGAGAGGGAGGGTTTAATAGCGGAGCGGGGTGAAGAGGCCACTTCACAAAACGGTCTGCCTGCATGATAAATGCTTTCAGGACAAATAATGAGAATGATTCTGTAGAACGATGCACTAAAATCGGTTCAATACAATGCTTCTTTGTTTTTTCAGCTCTCACTTGTAGGTGCTGTATTTGTTGTATATAGGTACTTATGTATACATATATTAATAGTAGACGTAGTAAGACTAGTACTCGTAATAGTAGATGTAGTAAGGACTTAACTGTGTGCAAGTCCTTAGAATATTTAAAACTTTAAATTGGTATAATCGATTTATAACGATGATCGGCAATACATCATTCCAATTCCTACCATTAGAACATACCAAACCCATTCCGCTTTCTATAACAAACTCTGGAACCGCAATTCTTCTTCTTCTTCTGCTTCTTCTTGTTTGAACCATAATTCTTCAAAAGTAAAATTCTTCAAATAAAAAATGCTGCATTAGAGATAGTCAGTAAAATAAGGCTTTTTTATCGGAAACCTTATAAAGAAAGCTTCGACAAAAACGTTACTTAATCTCTATATATTTTCTATATATCTGTCCAGAGACATATCTATGGAATTTCTGGATGAAAAAGCTTTGATCTTCCGCATTAGAACACTTTACAAAATACAATAACTTCTACAACGATTAAAAAATGTCTTAAAACTAAAGAAAGTCTTTCTCGGTTAGAAAAAAGTGGTATCGATTTGGTAGGTAGAAATATTCGATTTCTGCGGTTCAGTGAGTTAGTGTCGAATAACGGTTATACTCTCATTCCATTTCCACGACAGTAAATTCACGATTTAATAGTCGTGAAAAAGCAATAATTAACCATAAAAAGTCACAAACAGTTTATGCACAATTCACACACACGAGACTTCTCTCATCAGAACAAGAGAGTTAGTTCTTCGTCTCAGTTTAAGTCTTATCGTGGTTGTAAAATATTAGTAGTCACAATAATAATAATAAATATGGCCAGTAACTGGATGCTGGCTAAAATGACTTTTTGATTTGTTTCTGCATTTCTGGGCTGAAGCTAAAGAATCCTTTCAAAAATGTGCCATGACTAAAACATGACTACATATAGTTAAAAAGATAACTTGACAAATCGTAATGCCACAGAGAGAGACACACACACACACAGGCACACACGCGACTTGTCTGCAGCCGCACACAAAGTTACCGCAAGCACTTAAGCGCAAGTGCTGAGTGTCGCGTCAACCGTTGTCCGAGATTTTATTTGCTCGCGCTTCGGCGATGGATTTTGTGTTTTTATTGCCATAAGCATGTTATTGTTATCACTAACAAAATGGACGGCCTACAAATTAGAAGTGAAAAAAAGCTGAGCTATAAAAATAATTTTAGAAATTTTATGGATATTTCTGACGGCCGTTATAAAAATCTATTAAGGAGAAAATTAATTAAAGTATTGTTGGTTGGTATTAATTATAAGCCGATTCTGGTCGTCGAAGGCTGCCGCTTGAGGTGGCATATTATGACAAAATGAAGCAATTACGAAGAACAGCAAGTTGGCAACACTTAATTAAAAATAACATGCACCGCAGAGCTGGCGATTCGTGGCCAAAATTGCGATACACAGAGGCAAAATTAATTACAAGCAAAGCGCGAAATAACAACAGCAGCAACGCCACAAAAACCAATTACAACAATTCAATTCATTCAAACCAACACCGATTTCAGCCTCAAAAGCAACAACAACAATACAAAATTGATGTAATAAAAAAAGTATATATCGTACTAAAAAGCAAATCGATTATTTCACTAACGCTAACACTAAAAACAAACCGCAACAACAACAACAAAAGGTCGCAGTAGCGTAACTAATAAAAAGTGTCTGAAAAATTGAACCGGTTATCAACTAGTTTTCAGTTCACAATGACAGCTAGTGCTGTCGCAGCGAGCTCGACTCGCGAACTGTCATAATTGTATTCAGTTGACAGTTGCTGCAGCTTGACAACGCAAAGTGTAAAAGACTCGTATGACATTTGTTGTAAGTCAGTCGAGACATGAGTTAGGCCTATTTTTTCGGTTTAGGTGCGCACCAATCTAAGAATTCTGTCGTTATTCATCGTTATTTTTATTTAATTGCTTTTGCTTGCTGTTCAAAAAATATCAACGGCTTCAGCTGTCAAAAAAAATTTAATTTAACGCAAGAAAAAACTTTAGAAACATTAAAAAAAACCGCTTGTTATATGTATTTATTAACTTGGCCAGAACACAGCAGGCGTTATTTTGCTTCTTTCATCAAATTGATAGTATGTAAGTAATCCGCAATGCAGCAACAAAAAAAAAACACAAAAATTTCAACTAATTAAATTTGTTGATTATTTTTTGCTGCTCAGCAAGTTTCTTGCTCAGCGAGTGTCGGTGATTTAATTCAACCTTTCGGCTGGTTTTTTGTTATTGTTTTTTGTAATCTTTTGGAAATGTTTCAGGGAAAAAAATTTGTAGAATTTTTTAAGTAATTTTTTTTTAACAGAGGTGTTAAGATTGTCTGCTGAAGAAAAAGAAGAAATCAGCCAAGATGTTGTTTAATGAATTACTGATAAATTAGTTTCGTGGTATAACTTTTCAATTTTGGTAACTTAATTAATTCGATGCAACCAAATGGTTATTTAAGTTCTTTAAGAGTAACCAATAATTGTCATTATGCTTTCATAACAACATGCTTGGCTTAGTTTGCTTAATTCTCTCTCTCACTCTCTTTCTGAAGCTGAAGCTGAGACTCTCTGTGAAGCTGAGACTCTCTCTGAAGCTGAGACTCTCTCTGAAACTGAAGCTGAAGCCGACGCAAAAAATGTTAATACTTTTGTGATTGATTGATTGATTGATATCAAATTTAAATTTTTGATTCTTTTCTTTTCTTTACTCCTTTTAATTTATAACAAATTTAGTCAGAACTGAATTTTTATTGTTTTTCAACAGTTTTGTAAGGTCGGTTGGACGGACGGACGGTCTATTCCGAGGTATTACATACATAGAACCTCATTAATTATGCATTCAGTTTTGAATATGTAGCTGTCGCTTTTAAAAAAAAACTATTAAAATCTGACCGAGAAAACACAAATAAATAAAAGCTTAAAAGAGTTTCGAGAGTAGACTATTTTAAATTTATTCTATTGCCTTTAAATGATTTCTTGTTCTGTCGAACTTCTTAAGAAACAAATTATCTGACAAAACTTTAACTGAAATAAAATTTATAACCTTTAATGTGTTGCCGAACCGCCCACGGAACTTTTTCAAACTGAAAATCAATATAGACTCTTCTACTTAAGAGACTTTCTTTCTCTTTCGCTTTTATTAAAAGCGCTATAGCGTCTGCGATTTCTAAGAACTTCTATTTTCTGCCCTCATATTTTATGGATTCGAACTGAATTGTGACTTTGGTCTCAAGAGAGATTTAGTGTTGCTAAATTCACAAGATCCTATCAATAAATTTTCTCCATAATTCGATTTGTAAAAGTTTTCACTTTTTTGCGGTACCTCAATTTTTCATATAAAACCAAATAAATTTGTAACTCATTTTGCGTCTCTGGCCGCCTTGCGCATTACCAGAAGCGCATGAGGGCTGCCACAATTTGCGGTAATGCGAGTGCAGATGCTTAGGACTAACAACAAATGCGAGTCGATACGAGTAAAAGATTGC
The DNA here is from genome assembly GCA_949752815.1 of Conops quadrifasciatus. Lineage (NCBI taxonomy): Eukaryota > Metazoa > Arthropoda > Insecta > Diptera > Conopidae > Conops > Conops quadrifasciatus. Next base: position 5,069,919 of record OX457079.1, read on the forward strand.
GCTAAAACACGCGATCGCGTCATCGATAAAATCGAGATAATAAAAAGCGGCTAAAGCGAGCGAAGCGAAGGAAAAAGAGCGCAAACGGCTCGAAAGATAAAAGAGCCGACCTGAGAGCCGAAATGAGCCAGAGAAAAGGAATCTTGATTAACAAACAGCATCAATCAGCATCTTTCAAGGCAAGAGAAAAGCACCAAGAACCAACAAAAAAACCTCTAAAGACCAAAAAGAGCCATTTACAATGATTATCAATAAAATACAAAAAGTCAGATAAAGGGGAAAAAAAAATATAAAACTATAAAACTCGCTGCTATAAAACTCGCACTTAAGTCTCGTCTTAGCTAGGCCCATGTTCATAAATTCGTTTCGGTGCCTGTGAACCGCCTGAACCGCCGAAAGAGCAAGAAGAACAAGAGGACCTTCAACCCCATCCACCGACGACGGACCATGGCACGGCCAGATCGAGCGAAACTCTAGTCGAAATCAAGTCACAAAAGCATTCGAGTTTGCGTTTCTGGCCTCAGCGCTCAATCTTTTCCTGAGCATCATCATGCAAAAAGCTGAACTTATAAAGAAATTCACGATTTCGGCCATTAGATAAACTAGAACAGTTTTTTGCCCCTTTTTCTCTTACTCTTTCCTTCCTTGCGTGTCTACGGAATATTTGCTTCTTCTTCTTCTTGATTCCGGGAAAACAAGCTGCAAAATATGCAACATGCACGACGTTACGATACACTTTAACCACAGCCGTAGAGTCGTCAGGCTTCAGCTTCGAGATCTTGCAGCGATCTCGATCACGCTCCGTGCGATCTTGTCCTCCGAACGAACGAGACGAAGCACAGATTTAAAATTTGAATAAGTTCAGGAAACAAGAAATTCTTGTTCTTCTCTTCCTCTGAAGTGCAGATTGTGATTCTTTGGCTTTTTGTTCGGTTGGCATCGAAAAGAACACCGACCGACCGATACTTCGTTCGTTCTGCAGAAAATCAGAAATCATGGAGGATGGGGCTGCACGCCTTAAGATGGACGGACGGATGGCTTGACTTCAATTGTTAAGCCAAGTTAAAATCTTGCTTTTCGATTTTTTCGTTTCTGGCTTTTTATCTCTGGACCGTGGCGAACAAACAATTGCAATTTATAGCTACATACTCATAGTTGTTGTGGTCGCCGCTGCTCCAATCGATATTTTAGGCTGCCGCGGCGAATATTTATGGATACGCAGCAACAATACGCCGTCGTATCTTCCACAGCCATATCTTCTACCAAAAGAACTCTATCTAATAAAGACAAATGCTCACAACTGAACTGAAAGTTGTTTCGATTTTCAAATTGTCTCAGCCGCTTTATTCTTAATCGAGCAATTTTTGAAAGCTATGCATATGTTTTCCAGTTCGTCTGCCTCCATCAATATGAGAAATAATTTCAGCTTCGTTGTTTAATCTATTATCTAATCGCAACGACTGTTCTTCCTCACCAAAACCTCCTCCTCCTTCCTTCCTTGATACCTTGTTTCAAAATAATGCTAATTCTCCTGACAAATGCCACATAAAGTCGTCATAAATGATTGTTATTTGGATGCTAGTTGAGTATACCGCTTGATTCGAATCGGTTCGGTTCTTCTTTCTGTATTCAAAGATTGAGAAAAGATTCATTCAATTCATTTAAAATTATCGATTGAAAATCGTTGGAAGCGTTTTTTTTTTTTGTATTTTATTAAGGTACGATGATACATAAATTAATTTTAGCATGTAATAAATTTCTTTACACAACAGAGAAAGGTCAATAAGAAACAGCACAACAGTCAACAGATAAAGAATATGTTTCGAAAAACCTCTAAAAGAGATTTAGAGCTTAAAAATCCCTGAATCTTTTAGACAACAGGCCTCTTAAGACAATATAGCTACCGCTATTTTTTGCTCTTTTGCAATATTCGTTATATGATGTTTCCATAAAATGGTTTTGGTTTGGGTTTAGGCTTTCGATTATATGTAGATCAATTGTCAAGTGTTTAACTACTTTTATTTTTGGTTTTGCTGCATTTTGACCCTTGCTGTTGTTGTTGTATTCAAAAGCAATGCTGTGTTTTGTTTGTTGATTTTGACAAAATATTTTTGTGTACAATATTTACCTCTTTCTACCATATTAACTATAGAAAGAGACAAGACTATGGCGTCTAGTATTTCGAATTTCGAAACAGGATTGAAGACGGCTAAAACCAGAAATCTATTTGGTTTTGCGTTGAACTCACAACAACAATTTCAAAGGAGATTTTCTGGTTTTCGCTGTGAAAACCAGTTTTGCCAATTAAAATCTAGCAGCTCGCGAAAAAGAGCTCTTAAATCATTTATATTTATTAAGAAAGTTGGAGTTAGTAAAATTGAAGTAAAAAAATTATAAGTAAAAAAAGGGCAGTACCATAAATAATCAAGCTCGGTGGTATTAATAATGTACTAACGGAAAATAGCACTGAGCTGATATTTTGAGTATTTTTTAAATTTTTTGCTATTTTAGTTGAGTAATATTTTGATTAATGCAAGTGTTGAAATTAAGAATCTTACAGTTTCAGAATCACACTTTGTTAATGAAGATACGTTTTTAGAGAAAAACGAATAAGAAGAAGAATATATTTTAACAAAACAAAAAGAGTTGTAAAACAAAAAGAGTTGTAAATATAAACAAAAAGAGTTGAAAGAGCGAAACCGTGGACGGAAAAAGTTCTTTGAAATTGTTTATTCTTTTTCAAAAATACACTAAACAAAACACAGGCGTTTAAAATGATTTAGAGATTTACGCACACACACACACACAGACAGGTACAGAGGCTCTCTTATAAACAAAAATATATTAATAGTCAAGTATCTTGAAAATCCACGGGGACTCGACAAAGCTCAGTGAAAGAAAATCTGAAAAAGGAAAAGAGAATTTCTAAACGGACCAAGAATATCGAACATAGCTAACCATTCTCAGATAGACAGACAGACAGAAAGACAGGCACACATTCAGCTAAAAACAGTAGCGTAGATTTACAAAAAGACAATAAATACCTCACCCCCGGGGCGGGCTGATGAAGACAGGAGCGGCCAAGGGAGCGAGCTCTAAACAATGCAGACAGACAGACAGTTGAATCGACATGCGCGGCACAGCGCATCCGCGATATTTTAAAACACAACAAGAGCAACAAATGATTAACATAAACTTGCGGCCGCTTTGATGTTCGTTGTGCCGTTGATAGATGTACACTTCCAGTCCGTCCCTCCTTTTTTTAAAAAAATGTCCAAAGCAAGGGTAAAAAGCGAAAACCGATGCGCGGGAATTTGAAGAATTCGAAAAAGTTGTTGTTGCTGCTGCTGCGGCCTTTTATTTACTCGCACCTGCCTTAATTCATCAATGTAAACACATTTTGGGCTAATTTGAAAGCTTGCGGTAAAGTCTTTAGAGTTTTTTTGGGGGGGAAGAGGAGGCCCCAAATGAGGAGGCCCCAAATCGTTCAGTCGATCGTGAGCCATGTTTGTATAAAATAGCAAAAATTTGTTACATTTTCTTCACAATTAAGACTTCATTTCGAGAAAAATCGTTTGTTGTTTGCTTTGAAGCGATCAAAAGTCGTGTATAACTCGATGCTTATTCTACACGCGGCAATCATCTTCCGGGCAGTGCTGCCAAAGATAATATCGCTATTGCATGCCAAACGCGAATCATCATTAGCTTGAGCATCAGCATCGGCATCAGTTTCGGTTTCGTGAAATATTCAAAGCGCAAAAGCGGCATGAATTAATTTTATTGCTATTGATGTTGTTGTTGTTGTTGTTGTTGCTGTAGTCTTCTTAGTTATTTCTCTACATCTAAAGAATTTTTGAATTTGTTTAAAAATTTGCAAAATTGCTCGATGCTTCGGCGAACAACAAAAGTAAAACCGCGCGTCACGTGAAATCAACACACACACTCTCTGCGTCGCCACGGACGGTTGTCGGGGAGTGAAAGAAGCGGCGGCAAATGATTTGTATTTTGTTCTTTTTCTCTTTTGTACAATGATAGAAAAAACGCAACAAAATACTGTAAAAAAATGAATAATTGGGAATGCGATATCATTCTGCTGCCGCTTGCGCGACTAGTTTTGATTTCTTTCCTTCTTTCTGGTTTTCTTTAATTAAATCAGTGCGGCAGCCTGATGTGATGATCCAGCGTCAGTCAGTCAGTCCGTCAGTCGTTTCAGTCTATCTCTTTCAGGCCACATACAAATGTTTGCTTTTTTTAGTCCACCGCGCGCATGTCAATCCGATTTCGTGTCGCGCCGTATGTCGTGTGTCGTTTCAGGAAAAGCGAATCTTTTCTGAGAGCGTGATAGAAATGTTTTCCAGGCTTTTATTATTTTTGTTTTTATCTATTATTACATACAATTTATTATTATTTAACCTGTTAACATTGCGTTTTCTAATGATGATTGTTGGTTTCGTTTTGTTGTTGTTGTTGTTGCGATCTGATTTTTTAACAGTTTTGGTTAGTGGTTTTCAGTGTAATTCTTCGTGCGTGCCAAAAAGTGAAATTGAAAATTGCTGTTTTTTGTCGAGTTGAAATAAATAGCAGCGACTGAAAGTTAGTTATTCGCCACAGAAATACATTTTATGGAAAGTTTATGAAAAAATTATTTTGTTGTTTTTTTTCCTCTGTGCAACGCAATGACAATGGTTTACATTGCAATTGCGCTGTGAAGAGTCTTCGCATAAATATTTATTTGTGCGATTGCGGAAAATGCGAAAAGAGCATTGGAAAAAATGCAGATCAAAATGTGAAAGTGAAATAAAAAAATATGCATAACTTTTTGCTCACAGAAAAAATTAAATAAACGCATTTCATTTTAAAAAAAATTTACCTATTTTTAATTTGAAAATTTAATTTAAATAAAATGCTGATGTTTGCAGTTGCCCAAAAAAATTTTAAATACACCGAACTATATCGTTTTTACGCGATAGATACGTTCCTCAAAGATTCGCTTAAAAAAATCGCGTAAAAAAAACCGCGTAAAAAAGAAACGTTGCCATTCAAAAAGTAGAGGTCGGCTCGACATTTTTTCTAAAATTTTTATTTCTATTGCTCAATAACGTCTTGCTTTGTTTGACTTTTTAATCTGAGCTATTAAATTGTGTCTTTCTTACTAAAAACTATTTTAAATTGACATTTCTTAGACCGCGTTAAATCAAATTAAATCGTGTAAAAAGAAATGAAATCAAATTCGCGTAAAAAGAGACCTAGGTGTATTGCATTTTAAATAATTCTTATTCTTGCACATATTTGAACGTCAAATAAATAAAATATTAAACGGTTAACTATTTAAGCATTCGAAAACGTACCTTTTAAGGGCAAATAATAAACACTCGAAACAATGGCTAAATAAATCATGCAGCTCATGCTTTATTAAATCACCTTCGAAATTGTCTGCGGCATCAGCTGCCGTCGAGGTAGCTTTTTTTGAGTTAACGAACGACTCGGACGAGGATCGTGGCTCGTTGCGCGCTCCACTTAGCAATATCACCGAAACCCTGATCGCTGCCGCAGAAGATGCCCGTCCCGTCCGCAGTCTGAAGCCGTACGACAGTTTTAAATGCTGCCGTCTTCTTCTTCTTCTTTCTTCGTTCGTTACACACGAAATGAACCCACTCAGACGAAGCGACACCGCAACACAGCAACAATAACAACGACGACTAAGCTCGGAGGTAATGGAAAAATATGCAAACTTCATGTTTCACCGCCACTAACTTAAAAAAATAAAACGAAGCCCTAAAAAACATTGCCTTGGGTTAAACACGAATGCAACATGCGCCGCTGGCCATCGCGACCGACTCGCCTGCAGTCGGCAGACTCAGTGTTGAAGCATCCTCCGCCATTTCGGCCGACAGGGTCATTATAAAGGATAACTTTTATGCATTTGGTTGTTGCTTATACTGCATAGTTTTTTTCGTTCCTTCTTTTTCGTTGTCAAGTGTTTTTTTCTTCTTCTGTTTGTGTTTTGGGCTTTGGGTCCGCTTTCATCGGCTTTCCGAAAAACAATAGTCGAACGAGGGTCGTCGGCTCAAGCCGTTGCGACCGTTGCCAATAGCTAAGAAATTGAGTTTCATAGAATTTCTGTCTACAAACAGCTTTAAAGAAAATAAAAGACCAACTACAGCAACAATAACCATAACAATGAGTATGGCTTTTCTTGAAAATGTTGAAATGATGTTAACATAAAGTACTGCTGGTTGAACTTTAAGGTTACAATGAAATGAAAAAGCACTTTCCAGTTGTTTTAAATACTTTCTTATTCTCTTTTACATGGCTGTTTGAAATTCCTGTTTAGGCTCTGAGCATTATTTTCGTGGATTTTTAGAAAATGAATTTGTATTTTTATTCGTTGTGAAAAGGAAATTACTATATGAGCCGCTTTTTTTGAAAGTGGGGTAAGTCTATTATTCTTTATTTCGAGTTATTTACAGATTTGTATAGATTTTAAAAAGATTGTTCTCTAAATTGAATGAAAATATAAAGATCATACAAGAATAAAAGTTTTCTCATTATTAACAGTATTTTTTTATGAAATGGACTTACCCCACTTTCAAAGAAAACGGCTCATATATTAAATATGTATTAGTATTTTTCATAACATTAACATGCTTTGAAGCCTTTATCTTCTCCTACTTTGAGTGTCTGACTTAATAAGAGTCGACTCTATTAATTCTCTAATTTAAATTCTTTTTGTTGAGTCTTTTATGCATGTATGTCATGCTGCAAAATTCTCACTTGTGTCCGGCATCATCATCCAGCCAACCTCCATGAGCCACTTTAGCCACATCCGAAAAGCAATTAAAAAACCCGAATACCCGCATCATCATCATCATCCCACTGACACGCCCTATTGTCTTTCTGTGCGGCTTTTTTCTACTCTTTTTCTACTTTTTTGTGCTAATTTTTGTTTTGTTGCTCTTGCAAGTGATTTTTGTTGTATGTCAGTATTTTAAGCTCTATAAACTCGTAGAATCAGATGAAATCCAATTAAATTCCATGGAATTTGAAATAACAAAAGAAGAAACTGAAAATAAAAGGGCAGCAGTCGGTAACGAGGTAACGAGGGTAGGGGCGACAACAACACTTCAAAACGTTCCCTGGAACCCGCCATAAATCTTCGGTTTCATTGTTTAACGTTTTAGTGGGAAGCCCAAAGGGTTCTTCTCCCTTTCTCTGCTCTAATAACGATAGAGCAATCCCGCCGCCGATTTTCGATTTTATGTACGTAAATGTTACAAATGTTATGTACTCTTTTGCTTTTAATAAATCAAAATTAAATGAAAAGACAATCAGTTCAAAAGAGTGAGAAAAGTCTATGGAATGAACTGTCGTCAACAGACGCAGCCATTTCGATATTCGTATATATTTTGAAAGTAGACGCAAAAGCGTAGACTACACTACACACTCCTCAAAAGTCAAACGTAAAAAAGGCCCTTCCCTTTCTTTCTGCCTTTCATATTTCTCTTTCCTTTTGATCAAACGTACCATAATCGAGCCCAAAAGTTTAAAGAGATTGTTAAATATATACTGATATTCTATATATTACCAGATTCTGCAACATATTTTTTCCTACCTTCTTCCTTCCTTTTTTCCTTTTATTCTTTATCATTCTTCCTTGAATCTTCTTCAGTCCTTCTGCATAATTATTTGAGCCGTCAGTAAAAACACAGACAATTGTTTATAAATATACATACATAAATAAGTAGATCCTGTTTTTTTCTTTTTCAATTGAAAATAGTGCAGAGGAAAAGACAGGAAAAGAAGCCAAAGCCAAATGATTAGGCGCGGCTCGCCGGCCGGAGGCACCGACTTTAATAAAAAAATTCCAGAAAAGAGAGCTAGTATTTTTGATAAGCACTAAAGAAAATAGATCCTCGAGCTGCACTGGTTCAAGACACTTGTTGTTGGTGTTCATATTTCGCCCCATGCAGCTGCTTCTTTTTAGTTGATGGTTAGTTAGCATCGGCTAGGAGAGAGAGAAAGGTCTTGTCCGCTGTTTATGCAATACGTTGCGTTGCGTTTTCTCAGTTTCTGCAATTCAATTTTAGTCACTTCAAAATTCTGCTGAATAACAGACACATGAAGACGACGGACTGACGTGTGTACGTTGGTTGGTTGGTTGGTCCTTTGCTGCAGTCATCCGTCATTCATCTTCTTCAATCTTTTACGCATTCTTCGGAGTTATTTTCGCGCAAGCAGCTGCATGAAGCAAGTACTATACTCGCAAACCGACCGAAACCGGTACAGTATTTGTTGTTGAGGCAACAAAATCATTGTGACGATCAACAGACGATCTCGAAGTGGATCCAACAAATGCGCGTGGAGGAAGAGGCGGAAGAAGCAGGCAGGTTACATTCAGGGAAGATGGTATGTACTATATAGTTATTGGAAAACAATGGGGCAAACTGGTTCTCTGGTTGCCGGAGCGGCCAACAAATTGCCACCGATTTGCCTCAACCGATCTTCGTTTTCTTCAATCAATATCTTCTTTTACTGCTGCTGCTGCTGCTTCCTCTTTATTGCTCTTGTATTTGTGCACATATATCGTATATACCTTTTCCAACAACTTCGTTTATCGTTTTTTCGTTTGTACTATATTATTATTATCATCTCTTGCCCAAGAATATCTGAGGCTGCCTCTTGATTTATTCTACGCTTCGATCTCGAGCTGACCAGCATTTTGGACACAATCATCTTGTTCTCTATCTTTCTCTCCTTTATTGCTTTTTTTTAAAATTTTATCTTTTTGAGGTCTTTCATTAAAAATGATTGATTGTCATTTAATTTAAGTCTACTGATATGTTGACGTATTGAATTAGCATGGTAAACATACATACATACATACGTTCAATATATATAAGCAATCTATACGAGTCTACAATATGTATATATGTACGATATACTGATATATTGATGATCGGCGTTGGCAATTGGGACCATAAGAGTACCTAAGTGTAAGACAGCAGCAACAATATACTCGATTTATGAGGTCTAATTTGTTATTGGTTGGACATTATATATTATTAACATGAATCAATCAAGCTGTTATCATTAAATAATGTAGAAAATTATTGTAGAAAAATATTGCCTTACTAAATTTCTGGAAAATTGTGGAAAAATACATTAATGCAGTAATTTTTAGCAAGAAAAAAGCACTTAAATGGCCTATAACTCGTTTAAATTGCGCTAAATCCCAAACGTTTCGAATCGATTGAGGTATAATTGCTTCGTTTAAATTAGAAAGACTTCATTAGTATTATAATTTTATACCGAAATTTAGGCGTGCCTATAAATTATGTAAGATTTAAAACAGAGACATATGAAATTTATGAATCGTTTGTAGAAATTCATACATTTCAAAGCTAATCCCACGAGTTGTCGTGCCTTAAACGAGCACAAATCATGGTTTCGACAGAAGCAGATAATTTAGAATAAATAAACAGTGGCCAAAACGAAAAAAAGCTGGCAAATAAAGGAACTTTTATCTTTGAGACGCATCAAAAAAGAGTTATTAGTGAGACGAAAAAAAGGAATTTAAATCAATGCAAACTTTTTATGAACGTTAAGCCTCTTTTATGGGTTTTCATGGAACCTAAGAAGTAGAGTTTTAGAGCTATTATGGGTTTCAAAATCAAAAGAAAATTAAATTTTCAATAAATGAAATCAAATCAAATTTTATGGGTTTCAAAATCAAAAGAAAATTAAATTTTCTATAAATCAAATCAAAATGTATTGAAAATTAAAAATTCGGAAGCAACTCAGATTTTTATTCGTTGTTACGTAGAATTAACTGACAGACAGCTCCATCCAGTCAGTATTTAAAACCGAAAAAAACAAAGTTTCAAATTGTGAGATTAATAAATTCTGCTAAATATCACATTTCTATATTGCTGCAATAGATTTCAATACTTCAACCTGTTTAAAACCAACCACAAACTTTTGTACTTACATACACAAATCTGTACTAAAATTTTGAATTTCTTTGGGAAAAATACTAAAATCGACAATAATATATTTTAGTACAGATTTGTTTAAGTACAAAAGTTTATTCATACCTTAAGTACCTACAATAGTTCCTTTTTGTTCTTTTTCTGCCGTTTCGTGTTACAGGAAACCATAAAAGTTCTTCTTCGCAGTTTGTTCGAAAGAAAGCCAAACAAAAGGCACAGCATGTTAAGTAAAATCTGCCCGCATTACGATTTCAGTAGACCTCAAGTGATTTAACCCCTTTTTAACCTATTTAAAATGCACTCGAGAACTTTTTGTGTATTGTGTTCTCTGTTGTTTTTCTGCCTCTTCTGCGCAGTCTTCTTCTGCGAAGAAAAATCTCAAGTCTTTACGCTTGAGTTTCAGCAAAAGAAACCATTTAAGTTTTACATACATACTCATACATAAATACTTTACAACGTTAAAAGTAATCGTATTCAAAAAATTCGCCTGCTAGAAGTAGAAAATTACGAGAAAACTAAAAATTCTTTGAAAGTCACAAAAATACAAAGTGTTTTCTGCGTTTGCGGAAATCTCCAAGATCAAGCAAGAGACTTCTGCAGCAAGTTTTAGTTCACAAGTTTTAGTCTTTCTCATAGTTTTGTAATGAAAGTATTTTCGTAGGACTGAAAAAGTCTTTGAAACACGTTTCAACTTTGGCTGTATTCGATTAAGTTTGTCTGTTAGTCGTCGTCGGTGCCGTGTTGCCGTCGCGTCGTTTTGAAATGTGAGAATGATAAGCTCGCTTGTTTTGCGAAATATTGAGCAATTTATCGCAATCGGCAAATAATTGAGTGAATAAACGCAGGTTTCGATTACAAGCCTTTTGATTTTAATGCTGTTAAATTACGACCGAGTTACTGGAACAGAGGCAGTGACAGGTGGGCGCTGTGCGGGAGGGAGATGGAAGGGGGAAAATGGAATGGACATTTTAAGTTAAAATTTTAATAAATCATATTTAATGATAATCCATGTAGAGCAAAAGCATGGAGCTAATGAAGTGTAGCAACAAGTCGCCGCAAGACGACGCAACGTGGTGGTGGCCTCCTTCTTCTACTGTTGGTACACGGTACTAACGAAACCGTGTACCAAGCGAGTAGTAAAAAGTAGTCAAAAAAGTAGTAGACGACAAGAGTTCCTTTTTTCATTATGTTACATTCGCCAGAACAAGCAACGACTATACTTAAACATACTTAAACAAGTCGAATGCAGAAATCTTGCTGTTAATAAATTCAATTCAAGGCAATGTTAAATCTAGCCTGTCTGTCCTTCCGTTTGTCCGTCGGAGTGGTAACTATGTACATACGTCGTGTTACACAGAGAAAAACTTGCGTTGCATTGCGTTGCGTTGTGGCTGCTTTTGCCCACAAACCATTCAATTCATCCATTTCGTTAGTGTTTCTCCCATTTTGTTGTTGTTTTTGTTGTTATCTTATCTTCCAGCTGAAAGAAGCGAGCAAGGCGACGCGACATTCCGGACCCATAAATCTTGCCATCTGTATTTGTTGCAATGAATGTACGAGTATGTTATGTACGTCGTTTCTCGATATGTCTGCCTGTCCGTCCGTCCGTTCGTGTTTTATTGCGTTGTTGTTGTTGTTGTTGTACGCAACTTCTTTCACTCTTTTTAAGCCATAACTATTTCTATCTAATGTTGTTATTTATTATTTTCCGTTTTAAATACATTTTTATTCTTTTAATTTTCTTGCTTCAAGCGTTAAAATTTGCCACCTTGTTTTTTTGACTTGTTTGGTTTTGGCTTGTTACAACGCCACCAAACCGTTGTTGCTGATGTTGCCATTGTTGTTGTTGTTGTTGTTGTTGTTTGAATTGCGTTGTTTTGTTGTTTATGGCGCTTGCGTTAATGCCAGATTTTTGGCACAGATACATTTTTATTACCTTCACTGTAAACGGGCATACTTTTTAATCGTTTGTTGTTGTTGTCGTCGTTGTTGTTGTTGTCGTCGTGGAAATTGGTGTGTTGTTTTTTTCTTGCACGCATCTTAAAGCGGTCAGTTGTTTTACCGTTAAAAGCACGCAAAGAGATTTTACAACGATGATTACACCAAATTGCGAAAACGTTGCCAAAATGCCAAATATTACAATACAATCATTTCGAAAGTTGCGCATAAAGTGAGGGGATGAGTTACGGAGCGGAAAAGGGATGTAGAAAGCGAGAGAGAGTGAGTTTAAAACGACTTTCGAGATGTTGCAACAACTTTAGATTAATAAAACATTACTAATTATAGAACAAAACCAGAACTAAAAGAACTCTAAAGGAGAGGAAGAAGAAGAAGATTTTTTCGAAGAATAGAAAAATGGAATAATTATATATATTATGTTATGTTATTATGCTTTCATTATGTTTTTTAAAAAAAAATTTCCATGCAAAAAGAAGGGAAAATGATTTAAGAAATCTTAGAAAAATTGCCTTTTTAATCGTTCCTTTTTTCGAATCTAACTTCTTGATAATTTTACTGAAGTGGTACATATTTATTGTATTAGCATTTTCTCTAACTTTCCTTCGATTGTTTCCTTCCAAAGCGCGCAGCAACATAACAACTCTGCCACTAAAGAAGCAATCTTCTTCTTCTACAAATAATAATGTTTTCTAACGCATAATTGTTGTGTTTTTTTTGTGCGATTATGCTCGCAATGGTGTTGGCTTTTATGCTTACTCATTTCACTTGACCAATTCAGTTTACTCGATACACATTCACAGCAAACCGGTACGTCTTTCAGACGCGGCGCGGCGCGGCTTCAGCTCTTGAACGTGGACTTGACAGCGGTGGTAGTTGTTGTGCGGTGTTGTGTGGTGTTGTGTGTTGTTGTGTGGTGTTGAAGCAGCAGTTACTGCTTCAAAATTAAAGAAAAACAAAGCTCCGGAGTATTTGTCTTGGGAGCACTTAAGATTTTAACGCTCTGAAATAAAATAAAATACATACCAAAAAAAAAAAAAACAGAAAAAAAGTAAAATAATAGAAATAAAAGAAAAAAATTGTAAAATATAAATACAACAGCAACAATAACGACAACGAAAAACATTCACCATACACAGAATTTCCTCACGGAAAGTTAGAGTAAGAGCAAAAGCAAAGAGAGAAAAAAAGGAAAAAGTAAAAGCACAAAAGCAGAGAAAAAGGAAAAATAAAAAATAAAAAGCACAAAAGAGAAAAAAAGGAGCAAAAAAGAGAAAATATTTACCAAAGGCCAACTAACGCTGAAAATGACGATAATGATGAAGTGGTTGTTGTTATTGCCATTGTCGTCGTTGTTGGCATTATAAATTTGTTGTTGTTGCTGCTGCTGTTGCTATAACTTATAGCACTACCTAGCAATTTGTTGTTCTTTGTTGTCCTTTCTATCATATATACATACATACATATGTATATATCGTACAAGCAAGCTCCATTTTGTAGTGGAACCACTTGAGAGACTGAAGATACTAAGCCTAAGCGGCCAAGGCGGCCTGTTTGCGGCGCGATCTTCTTGAGTCGGGCGATCTCTGTCACGGCAGCAGCAGCTGAAGAGTGCTGGCCGTGGCTGGAAGTGACCAACAATATCGTCGTCTTCGTCATCGTCTGTGTCGTCGCCGTCGTCGTCTTCTTCTTCTTCTTCTTCTAGGAGACTGGCTTTAAACTTTAAAGCAATAAATAGTAATTTCAGTTTTTTTGTTGTACGCTCTTTGCGCTGCTTCTTGCTTCTTTACAATACTTTTTTCGCAATAATCATGAGTTATAATTATGAGTATGAATAACTTGGGACCCTTCGTTGCTGGCTTTGTCATTCCGTAATTTTCACCCAAGCAGCAGCAGCAGCATCTTTTGCCGTATCATTAACTTATTTCCTACCCTCCCTTCACTCCCCGCCACCCTTTCAGTCGACATCTCTCTTCGCTGCTACTCAGCGCTGATGACTTCTTCTTAACTGGACTTCAATTTTCCCAACAAACAATTAATCAATCAATCTTTTTCAGGCTTCATTATTTAACATTGTTTCCTTGAATATCCTTCTTATCCTCCTTGCGCCGCCACCTCCACCATCCCTCTAATCATTCTTTCATCCGCCCATTTTCTTTCCTAATCTTGATGCCTCAACCGTGCTCTTTCTTTCTCAGCAATTGCTCTCAAGTCACACGTAGTCGCAAATTTCCGTTAATAACTTGTCATTAAATGTTCATCAAAAGTTAATGTAAAGATGGCGGTGCAGTGCGCCGATGCCGCTACCGCTGCCGCTGCCAAGGGCAAGAACGCGTTTGTAATCGATGCTTTCTTAGGAAAGACAATCGATGAATAGATGCACAGATCGATCAAGCGATCGACCGATAAGCAGCCTCATCGAGCATTGAGCGACAAACAAAGCAAAGAAGAGGACATGACAGAGACACAAACTTGCGTTTTGATTTAAATGGTGGCGGCGGCGGCGGCGGTGGCGGTGGCTTCCTCTAAGTCGTGATAGTCGCGCGGTACGTGGGTTTATTGTTTAGCCTGTTTTCTCTTCAGTTGAGTGCACTTCCAAGGTCGGTTAATGTTTTGTCTCTGGCTTTCTTTGTGCTTCTTTGATTGAAGATAATGTCTCAGAATTTATAGAGTAAAGGAACACTTCTCGCAGTCCGCAGGTTTGATGCTCCAGTTCGTTGGACTGCTCCGGCACTGGCCGGAGCAACAAGCCTCATGGTACTCGTCGTATAACCGGAATTCCTAAGAGGTACCGTCCGCGACGTTACGCGACAAAACATATAAAATTCTGCAGATTCTTATCCGTGCACCGAAGCAGAACCGAGGCACGAGAGTCGTAGAGCATTCCTAATGGTTAAACTGATTGATGGTAGTGTTGTTGTTGTTGTTCTTGTGGTGAGTGCTGCGAGCAGGCGGTAAGCGAGTAGGCTGCACGTAGACAGGCGATGGACGCGGCCTGTTGTTTTGGTTGGTGTTTATCTGTCAAGTTTGAGGTTTAGTTGGAGGAATAGTTGGGCCGGCCGACCGACCGACCGACTGAGCTGAGCGACCGTCACCTCGAATATTTGGTTATTTACTTGGTCTGTTTATTATCTGTCAGTTTGTCCGGTTGGTCTGTTGGTTGGTGAACTGGTCGCGGGGTGTTGTGGATATTTAACTTTAGCATAATCGTAATTGTTTACTTTGGCCCAACAGGCGGAAGCGGGCCTTTCCGTCGGCTGCAGCGGCGGCGGCGGCGGTGAACGGAGAAGTATCTTTTGATTAGTTCATGCTTTTAAAATCGCAATTAGTTGAGAAAATAAACGTGAGGAGCAATTAATTAAGGTATTAAATGCAAGCGCAGTTGAGCGTAACGAGTAGCGATAAAGAGAATTAGCGAAAAAGAAAAAGAAGAAGAAGAGCAAGAGCTGATTAATCGGCAAAAAATTCAAGGCGAGACCTAGCTTTTGCATTTCTACATAGTGGACCGACTTTAATTAACTTCGAGTAATACCTACAACTTTCAAGAGATTGAGAAACCTTTTTAGAATTTTATAGAAAAATCTGAAAGTGTCTGAAATGCTAATGAATTGGTAATGAGTAAAAAGCTGGTAATGACTTTAAAGCTCAAATTATTTCGATTTCAATTTAATTTTGCTGTTAGATAAAATCTCTGAATACTTAATACGGTTAACTTTAATGTTTTCACAACTACTAAAACTCGACTGCACTGCCGCAAAAGTTCTCATCGGAAGAGTGTAGTCTTCCTGAACTTAATAATATTATACATAATTAATTATCATAGAAATAATTAGAATTTTCACTAATTATCTCAGATTAATGGTTAATTAAAGTAACATTGAACATAACAAAAACAAAATGAAACGATGACGGCAAAGTGCCCTTTGATTTATAGAGATAAAATGGGATGGAAAAAATGGGATCTTGATCAGGATCAGGAGCGTACGAAAAAAATGTCTGTCTATTAATGAGAAAGGGTAAGGCTAACGCCTCTTCTAACCATTGTTTACCTTTAAAAAAGTATTAGTTTTCCTCTCATAACATCCCAAAAAAATACTCCTCTCCTCTCCTCTCAACTGGTTCTAATCATATTACAATCTTTTGAATTAATTTGTGGCTAAAAAAAAAAAAAAATAGTACGCCTTTCATTATTAAAAGGATGTCAGTAAACGTTAAACTTAGCTAGCAGACTGTCAGATTACTGCCCGAAGATGCTTCAATGGACTTAACGGTTCAAATAACGTTACAAAATAGTTGATTTCGTCTGACTCTGCTCCGATCTCTCTCTCTCTCACTCTTCCTCACACCTTCTTAATTCTATGCTTATTTCTACTACTATTTCTAAGCTACTGCTTATTTCAGGGGTGCTTTTTCGAAGTTTGATTGGTTCGATTGAGTGACCTTTCGCATGCTTATTAAACGGGCAAGACCAGTTAGTTGAGAAGTCGTGGTAGTGGTAGTCGCAATGGTAAATGTTGTTTTTTTGGTCACTTTCAAAACAACATACATATTGTTGGTTTGGCTTCTGCTGTGAGTATCTTCGTTATTAATGTTCGTGCAATGCTCGTGTGACATTGTTGTTGTTGTGAAACCGGGTATTGGTTCGGTGGTTATTGGTGGTGTTTGCGCCTGCATTTTTTCAGGTTTTACAACATGAAAACTCATTAAAACTTTCAATTCAGTTTTATACCCTACACCCGAAGGGATGAGGGTTTGTGCTTTCATTTGTAACACATTAAAGGAGGCGTGGCACGTATAGAAAAATACACATATACATATATTCTCGCCCATAATCACCCCCTGAGTCGATTTAGCAATGTCCGTCTGTCTGTCTGTCTGTCCTATCCTGTCCTGTCTGCCCTGTCCTATACTGTCCTGTCCCGTCTTGTCTTTTCTCTCTGTCCTATCCCGTCCTTCTGTCCTGTCTGGTCCTGTCCTGTTTGTCCTGTCTGACCTGTCCTGTCCTGTCCGGTCCTGTCCTGTCTTTTCTGTCCTGTCTTGTCTGTCCTGTTTGTCCTTTCCTGTCTATCCTGTCCTATATTTCCTGTCCTGTCTTTCCCGTCCTGTCCTGTCTATCCTGTCTGTTCTGACCCGTCCTGTCCTGTCCCGTCCTGACTGTCCTGTCCTTTCGTGTCTTGTCCTGCCCTGTTCTGTTCTGTCCTGTCCTGTCCTGTCCTGTCCTGTCCTGTCCCGTCCTGTCTGTCCTGTCCTGGCCTGTCCCGTCCTGTCCTGTCCTGTCCTGTCCCGTCCTGCTTGTCCTGTCCTGTCCTGTCCTGTCCTGTCCCGTCCTGTCCTGTCCCGTCCTGTCCTTTCGTCTCCTGTCCTTTCGTCTCCTGTCTGTCCTGACTTGTCTGTCCTGACTTGTCTGTCCCGGCCTGTCCTGTCTGTTCCGTCCTTTCCTGTCCTGTCTGTCTGTGCTGTCCTGTCCCGTCCTGTCCCGTCCCGTCCTGTCCTGTCCCGTCCTGTCCTGTCCTGTCCTGTCCCGTCCTGTCCCGTCCTGTCTGTCCTGTCCTGCCTGTCCTGTCTGTCCTGACTTGTCTGTCCCGTCCTGTCCTGTCTGTTCCGTCCTATCCTGTCCTGTCTCTCTGTGCTGTCCTGTCCCGTCCTGTCCTGTCCCGTCCTGTCCCGTCCTGTCCTGTCCTGTCCTGTTCCGTCCTGTCCTTTCGTGTCCTGCCCTGTCCTATCCTGTCTGTTCTGTCCTGTCCTGTCTTGTCTGTCCTGTCTTACCTGTCTGTCCCGTCCTGTCCTGTCTGTCCCGTCCTGTCCTGTCCTGTCTTGTCTGTCCTGTCTTACCTGTCTGTCCCGTCCTGTCCTGTCTGTCCCGTCCTGTCTTGTCCTGTCCTGTCCTGTCCTGTCTGTCTGTGCTGTCCTGTCTTGTCCTGTCCTGTCCTGTCTGTCTGTGCTGTCCTGTCCCGTCCTGTCTGTCCTATCCTGTCTGTCCTGTCCTGTCCTGTCTTGTCTGTCCTGTCTTACCTGTCTGTCCTGTCCTGTCCCGTCCTGTCCTGTCCTATCCTGTCCCGTCCTGTCCTGTCCTGTCCTGTCCTGTGCTGTCCTGTCCTGTCCCGTCCTTTCGTCTCCTGTCCTGTCTGTCCTGTCTGCCCTGACTTGTCTGGCCCGTCCTGTCCTGTCTGTTCCGTCCTTTCCTGTCCTGTCTGTCTGTGCTGTCCTGTCCTACCTGTCTGTCCCGTCCCGTCCTGCCCTGTCCCGTCCTGTCTTGTCCTGTCCTGTCCTGTCCTGTCTGTCTGTGCTGTCCTGTCTTGTCCTGTCCTGTCCTGTCTGTCTGTGCTGTCCTGTCCCGTCCTGTCTGTCCTGTCCTGTCCTGTCCTGTCCTGTCCTGTCCTGTCCTGTCCGTCCTGTCCTGTCCTGTCCTGTCCTGTCCTGTCCTGTCCTGTCCTGTCTGTCCTGCCTGTTCTGTCCTGTCTGTCCTGTCTGTCGTGTCTGTCCTGTCCTGTCCTGTCCCGTCCCGTCCTGTCTTGTCCTGTCCTGTCCTGTCCTGTCTGTCTGTGCTGTCCTGTCCCGTCCTGTCTGTCCTGTCCTGCCCTGCCCTGTCTTGTCCTGTCCTGTCCCGTCCTGTCCTTTCGTCTCCTGTCCTGTCCTGTCCTGTCCTCTCCTGTCCTGTCCTGTCCTGTCCTGTCCTGTCCTGTCCTGTCCTGTCCTGTCCGTCCTGTCCTGTCCTGTCCCGTCCTGTCTGTCCTGTCCTTTCGGGTCCTATCCTTTCCTGTCCTGTCCCGTCCTGTCCTTTCCTTTCGTCTCCTGTCCTGTCCTGTACTGTCCTGTCCTGTCCTGTCTGTCGTTTCTGTTTTGTCCTGTCCTGTCCTGTCTCTCCTGTCCTTTCGGGCCCTGTCCTGTCCTGTCCTGTCCCGTACTGTCCTTTCGTCTCCTGTCCTGTCCTATCCTGTCTGTCCCGTCCTGTCCTGTCCTGTCCTGTCGCGTCCTTTCCTGGTCTGTCTTTCCTTCCCTGTACTGTCATGTCCTGTCTGTCTGCCCTGTCCCGTCCTTTTATGTCCTGTCTCTCCTGTCCCGTCCTGTCTGTCCTGTCCTGTCCTGTCCTGTCCTGTCACGTCCTTTCCTGTCCTATCATGTCCTCTCTGTCTGTCCTGTCCTGTCGGTCCTGGCTTGTCCTGTCCTGTCTCTTCTCTCTGTCTTGTCTGTTCTCTCTGTCCTATCTGTCGTGTCTGTCCTGTCCCGTCCTGCCCTGTCCCGTCCTGTCTGTCCTGTCGCGTCCTGTCTGTTTTGTCCTGTCACGCCTTGTCCTGTCCTGTCCCGTCTTGTCCTGTCCTGTCCCGTCCTGTCTATCCTGTCTGTCCTGTCCTGTCCTTTCGGGTCCTGTCCTGTCCTGTCCTGTCCTGTCCTGTCCTGTCCTGTCCCGTCCTGTCTGTCCTGTCCTGTCCTGCCCTGTCCTGTCCTGTCCTGTCCTGTCCTGTCCTGTCCTGTCTGTCCTGCCCTGTCCTGCCCTGTCCTGTCCCGTCCTGTCTGTCCTGTCCTGTCCTGTCCTGTCCTGTCCTGTCCCGTCCTTTCTGTTCTGTCCTGTCACGTCCTTTCCTGTCCTGTCATGTCCTCTCTGTTTGTCCTGTCCTGTCGGCCCTAGCCTGTCCTGTCCTGTCTCTTCTCTCTGTCCTGCCTGTTCTCTCTGTCCTATCTGTCGTGTCTGTCCTGTCCTGTTCTGTCCTGTCCTGTCCTGTCCTGTCCTGTCCTGTCCTGCCCTGTCCTGTCCTGTCCTGTCCCGTCCTTTCTGTTCTGTCCTGTCCTGTCCTGTCCTGTCCCGTCCTGTCTGTCCTGTCCTGTCCTGTCCTGTCCTGTCCCGTCCTGTCCTGTCTTGTCCTGTCCTGCCCTGTCCTGTCCCGTCCTTTCTGTCCTGTCCTGTCCTGTCCTGTCCTGTCCTGTCCTGTCCTGTCCTGCCCTGTCCTGTCCTGTCCGTCCCGTCCTGTCTGTCCTGTCCTGTCCTGTCCTGTCCTGTCCTGTCTTGTCCTGTCCTGCCCTGTCGTGTCCTGTCCCGTCCTTTCCTGTCCTTGCTGTTCTGTCCTGTCACGTCCTTTCCTGTCCTGTCATGTCCTCTCTGTTTGTCGTGTCCTGTCCTGTCCTGTCCTGTCCCGTCCTGTCCTGTCCTGTCCTGCCCTGTCCTGTCCTGTCCCGTCCTTTCCTGTCCTTGCTGTTCTGTCCTGTCACGTCCTTTCCTGTCTTGTCCTGTCCTGTCTGTCTGTGCTGTCCTGTCCCATCCTGTCTGTCCTGTCCTGTCCTGTCCTGCCCTGCCCTGTCTTGTCCTGTCCTGTCCCGTCCTGTCCTTTCGTCTCCTGTCCTGTCCCGTCCTGTCCTGTCCTGTCCTGTCCTGTCCTGTCCTGTCCTGTCCTGTCTTGTCCTGTCCTGCCCTGTCCTGTCCTGTCCCGTCCTTTCCTGTCCTTTCTGTTCTGTCCTGTCACGTCCTTTCCTGTCCTGTCATGTCCTCTCTGTTTGTCCTGTCCTGTCGGTCCTAGCCTGTCCTGTCCTGTCTCTTCTCTCTGTCCTGCCTGTTCTCTCTGTCCTATCTGTCGTGTCTGTCCTGTCCTGTTCTGTCCTGTCCTGTCCTGTCCTGTCCTGTCCTGTCCTCTCCTGTCCTGTCTTGTCCTGTCCTGCCCTGTCCTGTCCTGTCCCGTCCTTTCTGTTCTGTCCTGTCCTGTCCTGTCCTGGGTCGTCCTGTCTGTCCTGTCCTGTCCTGTCCTGTCCTGTCCTGTCCTGTCCTGTCCTGTCCTGTCCTGTCTTGTCCTGTCCTGCCCTGTCCTGTCCCGTCCTTTCTGTCCTGTCCTGTCCTGTCCTGTCCTGTCCTGTCCTGCCCTGTCCTGTCCTGTCCTGTCCCGTCCTGTCTGTCCTGTCCTGTCCTGTCCTGTCCTGTCCTGCCCTGTCCTGTCCTGTCCCGTCCTTTCTGTCCTGTCCTGTCCTGTCCTGTCCTGTCCTGCCCTGTCCTGTCCTGTCCTGTCCCGTCCTGTCTGTCCTGTCCTGTCCTGTCCTGTCCTGTCCTGTCCTGTCCTGTCCTGCCCTGTCCTGTCCTGTCCCGTCCTTTCTGTTCTGTCCTGTCCTGTCCTGTCCTGTCCCGTCCCGTCCTGTCTGTCCTGTCCTGTCCTGTCCTGTCCTGTCCTGTCCTGTCCTGTCCTGTCCTGTCCTGTCCTGTCCTGTCCCGTCCTGTCCTGTCTTGTCCTGTCCTGCCCTGTCCTGTCCCGTCCTTTCTGTCCTGTCCTGTCCTGTCCTGTCCTGTCCTGTCTTGTCCTGTCCTGTCCTGTCCTGTCCTGTCCTGTCCTGTCCTGTCCTGTCCTGTCCTGCCCTGCCCTGTCCTGTCCCGTCCTGTCTGTCCTGTCCTGTCCTGTCCCGTCCTGTCTGTCCTGTCCTGTCCTGTCCCGTCCTGTCTGTCCTGTCCTGTCCTGCCCTGTCCTGTCCTGTCCCGTCCTGTCTGTCCTGTCACGTCCTTTCCTGTCCTGTCATGTCCTCTCTGTTTGTCCTGTCCTGTCGGTCCTAGCCTGTCCTGTCCTGTCTCTTCTCTCTGTCCTATCTGTCGTGTCTGTCCTGTCCTGTCCTGTCCTGTCCTGTCCCGTCCTGCCCTGTCCCGTCCTGTCATGTCCTGTCTGTCCTGTCCCGTCCTGTCGGTCCTGGCTTGTCCTGTCCTGTCTCTTCTCTCTGTCCTGTCTGTTCTCTCTGTCCTATCTGTCGTGTCTGTCCTGTCCTGTCCTGTCCTGTCCTGTCCTGTCCTGTCTTGTCCTGTCCTGCCCTGTCCTGTCCTTTCGGGTCCTGTCCTGTCCTGTCCTGTCCTGTCCTGTCCTGTCCTGTCCTGTCCTGTCCTGTCCTGTCCTGTCCTGTCCTGTCCTGTCCTGTCCTGTCCTGTCCTGTCCTGTCCCGTCCTGTCTGTCCTGTCCTGCCCTGCCCTGCCCTGTCCTGTCCTGTCCCGTCCTGTCTGTCCTGTCCTGTCCTGTCCTGTCCTGTCCTGTCCTGTCCTGTCCTGTCCTGTCCTGTCCTGTCCTGTCCTGTCCTGTCCTGTCCTGTCCTGTCCCGTCCTGTCATGTCCTGTCTGTCCTGTCCCGTCCTGTCCTGGCCTGTCCCGTCCTGCCCTGTCCCGTCCTGTCATGTCCTGTCTGTCCTGTCCCGTCCTGTCTGTCCTGTCCTGTCCTGTTCTGTCTGTCCTGTTCTGTCCCGTTCTGTCTGCCCTGTCCTGTCCTGTCCTGTCCTGTCCTGTTCTATCCTGTCCTGACCTTTCCTGTCTGTACTGTCTGTCCCGTCCTGTCTGTTCTGTCCTGTCCTGACCTTTCCTGTCTGTACTGTCTGTCCCGTCCTGTCTGTTCTGTCCTTTCCTGTCCTGTCCTATCATGTCCTGTCTGTCCTGTCCTGTCGCGTCCTGTCTGACTTGTCCTGTCTGACCAGTCCTGTCTGTACTGTCTGTCCCGTCCTGTCTGTTCTGTTCTTTCCTGTCCTGTCCTGTCCTATCATGTCCTGTCTATCCTGTCCTGTCGCGTCCTGTCTGTCCTGTCCTGTCATGTCTTGACTGTCTTTCCTGTCCTGTCGGTCCTGTCTTGTCCTGTCCTGTCTGCCCTCTCTGTCCTGTCCTGTCTGTCCTGTCCCGTCCTGTCTGTCCTGTCCCGTCTCGTCCTTTCCTATCCTGTCTGTCCTGTCCTGTCCCGTCCTGTCCCGCCGAGTTTTTCCTGACCTCTCCTATTTGTCCTGTCTTGTCCTGTCCTGTCTGTTCGGCCAGGCCAAAGCTAACGCTCTTACTTGTTATTTTTTATATTTTTTTTTCTCTAATATTCCTTCCATTTATTTCACCAAATTTGGTAGAACACCGGCAGTGACAGCCTAAAAAAAAAGAAGAAGAGCGAAATTAATTACCTTCTAAAATTTTAAAAACTTGATAGAAATTTTATTTACTCGTCTGCAAAATAAAGAAACGGCGGAAGTAAGAGCCGTCGAATTTCTGCATCTCATTTTTTTTGTGAAGTGTTTTTTTCGGAAACCGAATGGAAAACATTTTCATCTCGTTAAATATTTGCATAAAATGGTTTTTTGCAAATGTTCGACTGAATTTAAAGCGAAAAATGCAAAGGCACGCAGCGAGAATGCGTCGCCGTCAACATGAAGTCATTCATGCGAGGATGAAAAAAACGTGTGTGTTTGCACAACACAACTACAATAACAATAACAAGCACAACCATAACCACAACAACAACAATGCATGTTTTGTGTGGTCATCCTGTAGAGTTAGCCAAGACCAAGCAAGCTAACTTGGCCAAAATGTAAACTCAACATATGCGCTGACAAGCCACCTCCTCTGCCACCTACAAAAATGTAAAATGATTATCAGCAACGATGTTGTTGTAGTTAGTGTTGCTGTTGTTGTTGTTGTTATGCTGTTATGTTTCTTTAGATCTTTGGAATGGTCGCCTGTTGTTGCGGTTATTACGATAAACAAACGCAGCGCAACGCAACGCAAATACGGAAATGCATTTCATCGCACACAAAGGAATACAAAAACAGACACACACGCACACACACACACCCACAGAGGCACGCAGGCAGAGAGACAGACGGATATGTCAGCAAATAGACATACATATATAAAGAGCGACAGACATTCAGTAGCCAGATTAAATAAAAGAACGTACATATGTACATACAAAAGCGAGTGAAGGCGACACGACACGAATGTGGATGACTAGAGAAAATCGTTGGGTGGCGGGCGGTGGCACCGGCCCGGCCCATGCTTTATTTGCAAGTTTCTTTCATTATCACGATCGTTACAATCGTCATAAGCATAATTATCGTCGTCATAAACATTAGCATCAACGATAAAAATTATTTGACAAAATAACCGAGGCGCTCCCCATTTCCAGCAGCCAACAACAACAACAACATCTGTTAGGACAACAACAAAAATGGCCAACACTAAAAACGGAACAAACTGAGAATCCAGTTGCTGACCGTATTTAATGTTTGTTGCGCTGTTTAAAAACATGGTGCCAGCTGTTGTTGTTGTTGTTATTGCTGTGCCGCCGTTTTTAGTGGTACCGCAGCTGCTGCTTCGGCCTAAAAGGCACATTTCACGCCAAAAACGTTGACACTTTGCTATTCGTTGCTGTTCATGCTCATAACATTGAATGATCTTGCTCATAAGTTTAAGCAATGAAGTTTGATATGGATGATGATTGTTTTTTTTTATTTTTTTTGTTAACTTCAGTTTCTCCATTTGTTTCAGGTTTGCTCTGTATGTACAATAATTATTTTATTAATGATGGAGGTATGTTTATTATCTACATAAAAAATAAAAAATTTAAATTTCAAATAAAAAAAAAAACAACAAAATTTAAATTTAAAAATTTAAAAAAAAAATTAAATTTTTAAATTTTAGTTAATTAAAAGCTAATAACTTTTATAAATAAATTAATAATAATTGATAAATAAATAAAAAAAAATGTCCGTATTGTATAGTTTTTTATCGTATTCGGTTTGGATTCGTTGCAGGAAGAAAGTTTTAGGTTTTAGTGTTTTGTTCGCCTTCAATACAAAACACGCTTTAGGTTTGCCAGAACATACGATAACATTGTTGTCTTCTCCTGCCATTATTTAGTCATTCCAGCATTTATTGTTACCGCGATGGAAAGCGATAAATTATTAAGTGCTTCTTTCTGTTAAGTACACAAGAAATATAATGCAAGTTATGTGCATTTGTAATGAGCAGCAGGCGATGTTGAAGGCGATGTTGGTGGCGCTGCGACAAATACGATGATGATGACAAAATGATGCAAATACGCAAATAATGCGCATGCAATGTCATGATCTTGTTGTTGACTGCATTACTAGGGAGAAGTGTGTGTGTGAAATTAACAGTAACATCAGCAACATGATCCTAATACATTCGTTTCGTTATTATAATTTGGTGATGAAATTATTCTCTGATTGTTTCTATGAGTGTCGTTTCGGGAGTATAAAATTTTGTAGCTCTTTAACATTGACTCAGGTTAAATGAATTTTTGGGAGGCCGTAATACTTAATTTGAAGTTGTTGTTGTTGTTTACACAAATTTCAAGTGTGCAGAAATAAGTATATATCTTTTTTTAAAAGTGAATACTTTTTATCGCTCGTTAGAGTAATCTCGTAAAAAATGAAACCTGTAACGAAAAAGCGACACCGCTTGGATACAGCATGTAATACCGTATTGCATGAGTGTTGAGAAGAAAATAAGAAGAAGAAGATGAAATTACTGTGAAAGTTACGCCCACCGAAAGGATGAAAAAGTTTCACTTTTACTGCGCGGAATTCCACGCAAATTTTTTTAAAAATTCCTTTCCGCGAAAGAACTTTTTTGAACCTCTCTGCGCATTTCCTTTCGTTTCGTTTCGTTTCTTTTCTTCTGGAATGTCGAAAATGCGCTAAAAGAAAAAGAATTTGTGTTTTATGGTCACGTGGCCATAAAATATAAACTCTTTTTGTAAACTTCGCCCACTTAAAATACTTTGCTTCATTAAAATATCGCAAGAAAACTTTAAATTTCTCTTTATTTAAAAACAAAAAATCTGTCTGTTAAGAATACTTTCGGCCTGTAGAGCATTGTTCTTTTGCGATGTTGTGGAAATTCTCTTAATGAGTCTTTTACGCTTGAAAGCCTTTTTTATTGCTGCTGCTGCTGCTGCTGATCCGCAGTGATTTCTTGATTGTCTGTTTTTAACAAATTCTTAAAATGAGCCAAACTACAACAACACACTGATTATTAAAGCTACGTTGTGTAGGCTTGAAAATTATAAATGCTATGCATCTGGTAATGATGCTTAAAGGCCATAAAAGGCTCATAAAAAAATTACCAAAAAAAAAAACACCTACAATACAACAACAACAATGGCAAACGTACGTACATAAGTGTAGTAGTAACAACGTCACGAGAAGCACACAAAACAAAAATCATTGAAGTTTTGTTTTTATTCGGTCAACTGCACGCTTCTTGTGGTCGTTTTGAGATCGGGCGACCGCGAGCGCAACAAAAGCCCACAAATAAAAAAAAATTATAGCAGAAAAGCATAAAAGAAGAAGTGTGTGGAGAAAACAATGACAGGCAACAACAAAACTGTGGCCACACTCTTGGCTACATTGCATGCATCGCATCGAAGGAAAAAAAGCATTGCGATGCGCGAACACGCTGAAATGGTTTTAATGAAGCTGCAAGAACAACAAAACACACAAAAAGACCAACACAGAAGCGAAGAATAAGAAAGAATCTGCTGTCTCTTCCTCTAAACTCTTGTACACGTAGGCCCGCTTGGAGGCTTGCGGAAAACAATGGCCCTGCTGCGGTTGCTACTCGGTTCGCGAGCCGAATTCAGCTCAAGACAGATATAAAGAAGTATAAACAACACCAGCACCAACACCATCCCACAACAACAACACCATCCCACAACAACAATCACAACAACACTCACCACGACACCGGGAACGAAACGATGCTAAAAGGGTTTTTTTATTATGATCCTTAAATGGCAACTTGAGAAAGAACCCTTTTTGTTTTTCATCGCTTTTTTTTTTGAAAAAAAAACAACAGAAAAATTTTTCTTCAAAAAATCGTTCGGTTCGTTAACCCTTTCAGAACTGTTCAGAGACACGAACGCGACGAGACACTTCCTCAGACTTCACCATCTTCGCCGTCGACCAAGTCTCGATTGGTAGCTTCGCTGACTAAGCGGCGGCAACAACGACTCCGAATGCAAAAACCATTACTTAAGAGTTTTGTTGTTGTTGTTTTCAGTGTTGCTCAGATATTTTTTAGAAATTTTTGCTAAAGCTGTTGTTGCTGTTGTTTCCATTGTAGTTAGACAAAGTTTTCACTGCTTGTTGTTTTTGTTGTTGGTGCTGAGTGCTGAGTGCATTTACTAACAAATTTTGCTGGCGATTTTTTGTTGTTGTTGGTGTTGAAAGCATCTTTATGCTGATCTCAGAGTCGAGCGCTCTGGCTGTGATTATCTCGCTATTTTTTGTTATTATCACTATTTTTATTTGCGTATTTATAACAGATTTTCGCCTCATTTTTTCATGGTTTCTCTGTGAAAATCCTAAACTGCATAATTTTGTTTTTCTTTTTTTTTGTACCGAAAAGGTTTAATCAGTTTTTTAACTACTTTATTTCTTGTCTTTATTACTTTATTACTTCATAAAAGCAATGAAAACAAAGTTTTTTATCTACAAAAATGATTCAAAAGTTTTATAAATGACTGTATTTAAATCAGCTTTAAACATTAAAGTAATAAAAAATTATCTCTTCTCATAAATTTCGATTTCAGTTTGCATTTCCAGTGTCGTAATCATCAAGTGCATATAGACCATTTAGAGGTTAAACAGGTTCGGAAACGATTAAGCTCTCTGCTTTATGCATTCACTCCGTAGAACAAAAGAAGAAGATAATGAGAAATTTCTGTTCAAGAGTGTGGCACGTCGGAGCATGTTATCAACTCTTCATCAAAATACTCGTACTCAATTAAAAGTGTAAATTCTCAAAAGTCACAAACGCGCGCACACACACGCATCGTCTTTACAAAAAAAGAACACATACTTCAGATTGTTTTCGCATTCAGAATGTGCCCAGCCGATGTAGGACACCTCTGCGGTGATGTATAGTGCTGTGCCCCGTCCTGTCCCGTTCCGTGTTTCCACACTTCAAAACTATGCAAAACTCTTTGCATTGAAATTTATTTGCGGCATCATAATGAGTCTTGTGCATCGCAGCAAGTTCTCGAAGTGTGGCAGAAGAGCTGCCAGCCTGTAGACTACTCCGGTTGGTCGACCAGCTGACGGGCAGGTTGACAAACTAACCGTTTGGCGAAGTACCGTATGATCTGACGTGTGCTTTTTCATGTTTCTGATGATTACAAAAGAGGTATAACGAAGAGAGGAGAGAGTTTAAGTGAGGAGAGTACGTACGTATGTGAGCTATGTGATGTTCTGAACTTTAGCAAACTTGCAAAAAATACTGCCAAAAGAGTTATTTCCTTTTGAGAGATTCAAAAGTTCATCAAAATATCTATGAAATCATTTCCATCTTCTGCTTTTATCTGTTTTCAACCAAAAGATTCATTAAGTTTTACAACTAAAACACTATAAGCGCTTTCATCTGATTCCAGGGTATACGTTTCTATTTAAAGCTCTATCATTCGTCCCTCATTCATTCAATCCTTCAACCCTAAGGTCTACCCACCCACCCTCTGCCTCCTGTTATTGTTATTTGTTTACAGGCCAAGCTGTTTGTCCGTTTTTGCATTCATCGTGCAGCCGCTTGACACTCATAAACGATTTCTAGCTAGCTCTACGTTGCTAGCTCTAAAACCAAAAGCGTTCGTTTCACTTCAACTGATCTAAACTCGGTAGTGCCCAGAAATTGCTCCCTTGCGAGAGCAAGATTATTATGATTGGTGCCGGTGCATGCTCGTGCGTCACGGCTGTATGACACCGCACGGTGTCAGTCTGTATGACGTCATGTGTGCTCTCTGTGTTGGTTTCAATTTAAATGAAGTGTCGCCTTCTGCTGTACCGAAAGCTGTTGCTATGGCTGTTGTTTTTAGTGCTTGCTTGTTGATGTTGCCGGAGCGCTGCACCGATGCTGGTGCTCATGGTGCATCGTGTGTGTTTCTGTGGGGGCGACAACAAGAGACTTCATAAAGTATGTAATCTCAAAGTAACCCGCTCGCAGTGCTTGACGAACAATTAATGCGTAGTTTTTTTTTTTTGTTTGGTTTTTTTTGGTCTGAGTTTCTGTCTCGACCTGGTTGGAATTGAGTTGCAAAAAGAAGATGAACATTCTCTGACTCTGTCTGTACTCGTTTGCTTAACGCAACTCTTAAGAGTTAATGATGTTTTTGAGAAGGATCATATACGATAATGATGCGGGCGTTAAGAGGATGATGACGATGTTGGTTGTCGCTATTATGATTATATAGCGATGATGGTATTATTGATGATTATGTTAAACACAATGACGATGAAGTTGGTTACGATTATCATGACGGTATCTACGACGAAGATCGGTATCACGAGCTGATGAAAACTATGATAATAAGAAATCCTTTTGTGGATTATAAGAAGGATTGAGAACGGTAATAATATCCATGATGATTGTTGGTAACATTGTGCAGTGAGAATAATATTAATTGGATTTCGTTTAGGGTGAACTTTTGAAAAGAAAAACAGTTTTCTGACATTTTAATGATGACAAATAACAATAATGACGATAGCAAAAATTATAGTGACGACAATGATGATGATGATGACAGCGATGAAAGATGAAGAAAAAGGTTTGCAACAACTCATTATTTAACATTGCTTCTCTTTCTCTCTGTTCTGAAAAGACACGACCGTCTTTTCGCTTTTTGTGTGTTAAGAAAGTAATTTTTTTTTTTTAAGAAGAAGAGGAAGAAGAGCAAAGGAATTGAAGCGCGTTTTAAGCAAAATTTTAATACATAAATAATTATTTTCGGTTTATTTTCTTTTCTAGATTCTAAATTCTGGCTGTTATTAGATTTATGAAATGAATGGTTTTTTTTTGTGTGTTGATGAATGATGAAATGATGATGTGAATGATGAAACGAATGAGACGAATAGACAAAGGCATAATAAATGAAGAAAAGATTGTTTAGAGCAGCATACGATTCATTCTCGCATATGATACGAGATTATAAACAAGATAATGACTACATAAGAAAAATATGAAAAAAACATTTTACTGGAACGGCGACGACGATGACTGGTTCTTGTCGCAATATCGCAAGGCAGTGTTAAAGTGTGTAAGAGTTATGGCCCTTTTTGTCATTTCAGTCCACCAAATTCCACGAAATCTTTTTAACTGATCGCAATGTTTTCTAAAGAATTCTCGTGAGCCAAAAAGCTCATTCGTACGAACAATGAATGAACATACTCGTACAATATAAAAAAAAAGTGTGTAAATTGTGTATCACGCGCGTTCATTTGTATCAAAAACATTTCGTAACTATGAGTATGCTTTGTAAATGATAAAGAAGTTCTTTCGTTTAGTTTTATGAAGCTTTATCTTAATTGCGTGTTGAAAACGCAAAAGTATTAAAGCACGAAACAATTAAAAAAACAGGATCACGACAAAGAAATTAGAGTAACTTTAATAACCTCCGAGAATAAGAAAAAGAAGGCAAATATGAAATCAAGAACATTAAATGTAGAGCATTAAAATATTTCACAAATGAAATTTGCAAGAATATGAATTTTTATTGTATCGTATTTAATAGTTTTGAATAAAAAATTGAAAGAACTAATAATTAATTTATTTAATACCGTGGATAAACGATGTCCATTAATATCAATAAAAAAATTGATAAAAACTTCAATTCTCGTAAAAATTTGAAGTGTAAATAAAAAAGGAGGGGGAGGGGGAGGGGGGAAAACAAATTGAAGAAAACCGAGTGAGCTGGATTCGTAGGGTGGATTTTTTTTATAACTATCGTACTGTTTGCGCTCGTCCAAGCTTTATGAAAATATTTAAAAAAGGAAGAAGAGTTACGAACATACTCGTATATACTCGTAGTAGTATTGTTTACATAATTAGCAGCAGCTAAAAGTTCAATAAAATCCACTAACCGGATTGCCGCACACTCGCCCTGAAAGCAACCGCTAAATAAACAAAAGGTAAAGACCGAGTTGGGCGTTTAAATTGAGAAGCAAATAGTCACAGACGGACGGACGGATGAAAGGCCGAACGGACGAACGCACGCACGGACGGACAAAACTAGTTGTTATTAGGTCGGTTGGTGGTTGGTCGTTTATGTCTGCGAAGATGGTTTGTTTACGTCTGCCGCGCTCTTGCTTATCATTGATCTTTCATCATCATTCTCGTATGGTTTTTATCAGTCGAATTTCGGTTTTTATTGGAACGATGTACAATATTTTAGCTATTTCTGTTCTTCTTCTTCTTCTACTAGTTCTCTTCTTGTTTTGATATTTATGTAGTTTCGTAGTATAAACACCTCATAACCGTTATCTATAATGATATTGCCATTGGTTTGTGTTTGATTTTGTGTTTGTTTAAAAAACCTTGTGGTTATTGTTGTTGTTGTTGTTGTTTTTGTTGTTATTGACTCTTTCGAAATGCTCTTTTCTTCCTTAAAATTCGAATTTTTTGTTCTTCGTTCAAGCAAGAGCAAGAGTCAGAGAGCAGTTGCTGTGTTTCGGAGGTCAAGCCTTTTTTTTGTATTTTTTTCATCTCGACAAAAAAAAACATTCTACATTCTACTAAATTATTATTATTTTCTTTAGACGGTAGCAATAAAATTCCTTCACCGAACATTAAACTGATCATTAATTTTTATTGCCGCGATTTTGAGCGTTCATGCCGCTGAATGGAGTCACTGCTTCTCCCTCCCCCTGCCCCCTTTTTTCAATTAATTTTCTCTCTTTCGCTCTGGCTCATTTTGTATTTTGCTCTGACCTCTTTAATTTTATGTTGCCAGAGAAGAAGCCAGAGAAGAGACAATGAACAACAATAATAATCATTATTATGGGTTGCTGTCGATCAAGCGATCTTCTGTGCTGATTCTTCGCTACTTCGACTACTCATCAGTCGTTGTTGCTGTTGTTATTCGTATCGAGTGCATACGATGTTAACTGAATCAACTGCTTTTTATCGCCAACCGCGAATGGCAAAGTCAACGTTCAATGCTCGTCATCGTTCGATCGGGCAGTGCTTTTAGAAGCCTTCTTCGTTTTCATTCAGTGTCGATTTTTTGCATAAAACAAGCTGCTGACATCGAAGTTTATCGCAGAGTTGATCGCTAAGAGTTGATCGGTGGTACTCTCGTACCGAGAATAAAAGAGGAAGCCGCACCTGCTCGTCGCAGACAAACACATCGATCGAGCGTTCAGGATGTCGACCAACGACCAACTGATCTGCCATCTGATCTGACGATGGTGCGGCAAAATCTGTTATTCTTTTACATATGTATGTATATTTTTTTTATTTCCTCAAATTTGTGTGTAATATTTTCAAAATTGTACGATATTATTATCCATCTTATTCTTTTTTGGTGTAATAAAGTGGAAAAAGGACAGCGCATTGTTTTCGAAAACCAATGCTGTTGTTACTTTTTTGCGTGCTGCCACAGCAACGATGACAACGATCCGATTGTCAGCAGCCAACAATGAAAAGGAAGCAAAGAAAAAGAAGAAGTAGTAGAAGTGGCAGCAGCAGCAGCAGCAACAAGATAAAAAGTTTGTAAAACTGGCGCACAAAAAAGTTGAAAACAAAGTTGCTTAAAGGCAGGAAGTATGTCGCAACGCTGCTGCTGCTGCTGCTGATGATGAAGTGCAAACGTTGACGTTCCTTTTAAGGATTCAATTTAAGCTGGTGCTGTTGCTGCTGCTGCTGTCGTTTTTGTTGTTGTTGTTGTTGTTGTTGTTGTTGCTTGGAAGGCTCTGAACTGAATCAACCTGATTACATTGGCATCGTGTGTGCGAGTTCGTTATGTTAGGGTTGCCACAACTAGTCTGATTTTATACGTAGGTACATACGTACATATTTATCATCCGTAAAGACAGGTTTTTGATTTTCAGCACACATTTTGCCTGCCTTGTCACCTTTTGACTTGTTGTTGTTGTTGTTGTCATTGTTATTGTCATTGTTGTTGTTGTTGCTGCCAGCCGCTTGAAAAGGATTTTTCACAGCCTTCACATATTCTTATTTTTCCATTTACTTCCATTTTCTTTGCCTTTTTCGAGCACGGATTTGCGCTATCGCGGATTTGCAAATTTTTCTTTAATAATGCATTTTAATGCTGTGAGAAAACAGCTTTTTATTGCCGCCATATTTTATGCTGATCAAGTTGTACGATGCGCCTTGCGCGCTTGCACCTGCCGCAGCTCATGAGCGATTCGGTTCGGTGTCGTTTCCCCTCAAGTTGCAAGATTTGAGGCGGCTGATTTCAATTTAACATGACAGCGCAAGAGAGAACATTACAAATAGGAACCCAAACCTCTTCGCCGCCATCGTCATCGTCGTCGTTTTTCTCTTCCTGTGACTGACCAGCTCTCAAACTTAATTTTCTTCTGTTGTGTACTGATAAATTATTTCTTCTTTCTGGTCTCCTTGATAAATGTCTTGCTACAATTTATCACTCCCAGAAGTTACAAAAAAAAACATTATGGAAAAAACATAGTTAATGGCAGTGAAGAAAAAGAAGAAGAAGTGGAAGAAGCAGCAGCAGACAGAAGTCACGAAAGAGCAGAAGTTGATCAACGACAACAAACGGTCTGAGACTTGGACTGGGGAGACTTTTGCCCTAAAACTAGGGGATAAATCGTGATTTTTATTTTTTCCAATTAATTGAATTTAGGAAGCCGTCAGAAAAAGCGTATTTCACGTTTGAAAACGAAGACCTCTATCCATCCCATTAGCAGTTTTATATCTGGTGTAATATCTATCCCTGAAAGTAGCCCCCCATTTTGTAGTTGCACAATTTTATGGCTTGAGTATTTTTTAGGTTCGTCAGGGACAAAAAAATGTCATCATTAGCAAAATTAAATGAAGCAAGAAAACAAAAAAGTAGTAGAAAATAAAACAGTTTTAAGGAATCTTCTATTTTATTTACTTTCATTCCTCCCACAAAGGGACAAATTCTCATTTAAGTGCATTTATTTTTCGTGATGACAGAGTTTTCTTCATTTCGAAATTTTTTTTCCCTTTTTCTTTTTTTTTATATCCTTTGAAAGAAGAGGAAAGGTTTATAACTTTGTTTTTTCGCTCGTGACGCCAGAACTTTCTCGTTATTGACTTACAAACGGACATTCAGGACACTGCTCAAAATTTGAAAACATTTCAAATATTCAGAAAGTAATTACGAGTATTTGGCTTTATATTAATATCTCCTCATTTAAATACTATTTATTTTATGAAATAAAATTTAAAAAAAATTTTTTTTTTATTTTTTTTTTATTTTTATTTTTTTTTTAATTTAACAAAAAAACTTTTTTTCCTATATTTGCGTAATACTCCCGCGTCACTCGAATTAAGTACTACTTAATTCTCTGTTTTCTCTCTCTTTTTCAGGTGACATTCTTTCTGGCGTCTGCTTTGTCGGTCAGCTGGACACGTACTCGCTGGGCGTCTTTCTGATCCTGCCTCTGTGTGTTTATCTCTCCATCGGCGCACTCTTTCTGCTCGCCGGTTTCGTCTCGCTCTTTCGCATACGCACCGTCATGAAGACGGACGGCAAACGAACCGACAAGCTGGAGCGTCTCATGCTGCGCATCGGCTTCTTCTCGGGACTCTTCATTTTACCGGCTCTCGGCTTTCTGGGTTGCCTCTTCTACGAGTATTATAATTTTGACGATTGGATGATTCAGTGGAACCGCGATATGTGCAAAGTCTTCTCCATACCGTGCCCGGTGGCTCGAGATGAGACACGCCCCATTTTTCAGATATATATGGTCAAATATTTGTGCTCCATGTTGGTGGGCGTGACGTCGAGTGTGTGGTTGTACTCCGGAAAGACGGTGGTCAGTTGGCGAAAGTTTATAGAACGGCTGCAGGGCAAGGAGACGACGGGAACTCGGGGTCAAGCCTACGTTTAGTACTATAGAGTAAGCTAAGTAGCGAGAGGTATATATATTTTTAGATTTAAGTGTAAATTTAAGCGCCTTCTACTGATATTAAAAAATTTATTAAAAGTCTTCTGAATTAAAACAGAGTGAGTCCGCTTTTGTACCGCTCGCCACCGATTGCACCGAAAACACTTTTAAACCACATTATTTTAAATGAATTAACTTCCATAGTAATTGTATTTAACTAAAATTATGGAAAACTCTTTTGCAATGATTCATCAGTAGAAGGTAAGATAAGATTGAGTGATAAGATTGAGTGATTAACGGTGACTGAGTAATTTGGTGTGCTTTGCTAGAGTGCATTTTTTTGGAGTGAATTTATTTCGTGGTGTTTTTTTTTCTTAGATTTTATGAACGTGAGCGAAAGTTTTTTGTAATTAGAATTAAAACTAATCTATTAATATTAAAAGAAAAAGAAAAATAAAATTAGTTTTAGCATTAGCATTTAGCATTTAGTTTTAGCAGAGAGTAAAATTATAGAAATTAGTATGAATAATGAGAAGTTTCGATTTTAAGTGAATTTTTACAAATTTGTTTTAAGCCAAGTTTTAAAAGCTTTACAAGTTTCCTACGAAGTAAGCGGTTTTGGTTTGAGTGAAAGTTTCAACAACAACAATAATGACAAAACGAGCAAAAGAATCATAACAAATGAGTGAAAAGTTGAGTGAGTGAATTTCAAATTCTAACTAATTTCTCATCCTGGTAATTTTTAATCAGAAAAAATCAAACAAATAAAAAAAAAAAACCGAATAATGAGTTCACTTATTTTTCTTTTAAGTAATATAATGAGTTCAATTATTTTACTTTTGAGTAAAATAATGAGTTTACTTATTTTACTTTTAGGTAAAATAATGAGTTTACTTATTTTACTTTTAGGTAAAATAATGAGTTCACTTATTTTACTTTTGAGTAAAATAATGAGTTCACTTATTTTACTTTTGAGTAAAATATTGAGTTCATTTATTTTACTTTTGAGTAAAATAATGAGTTCACTTATTTTACTTTTGAGTAAAATAATGAGTTTACTTATTTTACTTTTGAGTAAAATAATGAGTTCACTTATTTTACTTTTGAGTAAAATAATGAGTAATAATGAGTTCACTTATTTTACTTTTACTCAAACGCCGCTAAGTAGTTTTAAGTCTTGTAGTTTAAAAAAGTCTTGTAAAAAGTAACTACATTTAAAAACTAAACTAAACAAAACGTCCTCCATGTGCTAAAAAATTTATTTAAACCCTAAAATTAACCTCATCCTAAAAATAAACTTATAAAATTGATAATAATTAAAATTTAATCAAGAGATTTAATGACGTTGTGTAGTCCTAACGATTATATGTACTGTTAAGCTTTTTAATAATAATAATAAAAATGTACCAAAATTTTTAAGTATCTAATAAATATCGTAATAGACCAACTGCCAGACGCGTTTTCCGCCGCTCAACCGAACGCAATTTCCACTCTCCTCAATTCTCTACGAATAGCCTCAACCCATTGAGCCTCCTAAACTCAAGTGTACTCGTAAACACGCTCAAGTTTAAACTTTTGTACAAATACTTATTAATCCATATTCAAAAGAATTTATGCGAATTGTATTTTTTGCGACTTCTGACGCATGATAGCATTTTAAGCAATTAATAAAGAATGTGTACAGTTATCGGAGAACAAAAAAATAAGCTACTCATAGACTACTTTCTTAAGGAAGACGATTGTTGGCATTTTCT
This sequence comes from Conops quadrifasciatus, assembly GCA_949752815.1. Classification (NCBI taxonomy): domain Eukaryota; kingdom Metazoa; phylum Arthropoda; class Insecta; order Diptera; family Conopidae; genus Conops; species Conops quadrifasciatus. The sequence goes on from OX457079.1 coordinate 5,106,229, forward strand.
TCTTTGAAATTGGCAAAAATGGACTGCGACGAATCGATGTAAAGAATGTCTACGATATTTTCAATAAAGTGCAAATCAAAAAATAAAAATATGAACTTCTTGTTAAAGACTGAAAAGATCGTGTGTTATCAATCAATATTTACTCAATGACAGAAGCGGAATGAGTTTTGAATTAACGATGAAGGAGTTCATAGTATAGTTCAGCATAAGAAAATTTTCTATTTAGTGATGAAATAACAGTTAAATAAATAATATTTTTCATGCATCGCAAGAGTGGTGACGCCTCTTTGACCTTTGACCTCAAAAGAAACCCATTTGCGGCTGCTCTTACTTCACATGCTGTAAAACTTTATTGTTTTACTGACCACTAACCACTTGGTAGTAATAATAATGGTCAGTAACATAAAGATTAAAAAAAAGAGCTTACTGTGTTGTGTGCTCTCTGGTGGCATTGGTTTTCCTTTTCCTCTCTGAAGTTTCTCTCTGTTTTATTGTTATTATAACAGCGTTGTAAAAACCAGAACGTGTTGGCCGCGTTGTTATCAAGAAAATAGGTTTTTTCATTTTTCCAATTACTAAAGTAACTACACACACACACAAACATACTCCCCCTCTTTTACACTCGCTTACATTTTTATTTTTGTTATAAAACTCATACTAAGAAAAGTGCAGTAAAAACGGATTAATTAGCGCTCGGTCTGCAGTATAAAGAAGCGTAACGGTTCATTGGTACATATTGTAAAGGATTGACTAGAAAGAAAAGTTAGAGGAACTCTCCAGAAACAAAAAATGGGTGAAAAAGTGTGTCGTTAGTAAGTGTGAAGTTTGAATGCTCGCATGAAGTTTGAACGCATGCGACGGCACTTTTTTCCATCGACATTTTAATAGAGAAGCGAGAGAGAGAATTATACCATTATACCACATTTTAATGTTGCCACCGTAGCAAGAAACAAGATTTTAAAAATATTAGAGAAGTGTGTAATTGAAAAAGCGTGGGCGTCGTTGTCCAACGGCAACAAAAGGTTAGATTAGTTGCCATTTTTTTACCACTTTGTATTTTTACGAACTAATTTTTACGCATGGATTTCTCTTTTTCTCCTAACTTCTCTTCATTACATAATCGGACACACTTTTTTGTTGTTGTTGTCGACACATCTAGCGAGCTCGTATTTTGTTTATTTAACGTAAGTAAAAGACATTTAAAGTTGTCAAACTATCAAAAAATTAACACTGAAGTTTTTTCATATTTTTGCTATAAGAAATCCATTTCGTGGCTTTTAAAAATTTCATAATATTTTATGAAAATCAACTCTTAAAATTAATGGTCAAATGCACTGCCATAAACTTTGTTCAGAGCGCATGCATTTTTTTCCCAAACCGATGACAAAAACGTGACTTCTTCGTACATGGTCTTGCACGCACATACTCGTAGTCGCACACACCCATGCTTGCAGGCATTCTTCACGTTTACAAAGCGTAGTTTTATTATCATTCAACGGCAGTAAAATTTACAGCAGGTGGCAACACGACGGTTTCTCTATTATGGTTTCTTTGCTCATTGAGCAACGTACGAGCTGCTCAAGCATTAAAAGCATGGTGCATGCTATTCTCAAGCTCTCCGCAAAAGAAAAGCGGAGGGAATAAAATGACGGGCTGACGACCGACTGAGTTGCCCGTGGACTTCTGCCCGTGGACGCTGGTCAAAGCGAGGAGGAGGACCTGAAGAGCACACGCACCAAATGAAGAAAGTGCATGCACGAATGGCTCACAACCAGCGGGCAGGAAAGAGATTGCCATAAATTCAGCCTCTTTCTCGGATGCTTCGAGTGCGTGCCTAACAAATAAACGATATTCATTAACTGCCATAAAATTAACTACAAAATTCGACAACAAAATAGTATTAAAAATTGAAAAATTGCAGAATTAGGAGTTTTTTATGACAGCAGCACTTTGCGCCCACACAAAACACTTTTTTGAGTTGCAGCAACAACATACATACCTCTTGAGCATTGAAGAAAAGTTCTCTCAAAATTGAATACACCGAAGAGAGAAAGAGAGACAGAGGTCAAGAAGAAGAAAACGAACATAGTGGCTTTTAAGATTTAAAAAAAAAAAATAAAATTTCTTTGATTTAAGACAGCAAAAAAAATTTAAATGAAGGCAGATAAAGATGCAAATTTTACTAAGGCTACTACCAACATATGGCTTATCACCAACATAATCATAAAAAAAATGGAATGGGTAAATTTTATTTGTTCTCATTCGAGTTAACCGAGTTGAAGCATCAAAAGCAGCAACAAAAGTGTTAGACTTTGTTATTTCTAGAGAAGATAAAAAGCAGATTAAAGCCATCATGATTAAAATCTTATGATTGCCAAAATTTGCAATTTTCGAGGATCATCTTAAGCCACTGGAAAGCTTAAAACAGCAAACTTAAAGGGCCATTTTTTTAGGAAAAGTCAATTGATGAGAGTTAGCTTAGTTTAGTTTCTCTAAGAAAGCGAGACCAGAATTTGACTCCTTCTCATCATTAGAAACATTACGACCAGCAGCAACGACCGCCGCGCTCACTAAGAGTCAGAGAGCGATGCATCAGCAACATCCCAGAAATCAATACTAATAACTTTCCACACCGCAGAAGATAAATCAAGCATGGTGGAGTTTCCAACGGCCCAGAATTTATCGAAAGGAGTGTCTCAGCGCGGCAGAAGGCGGTAATCATTAGCAGAAAATGCTATAAAAATAAATGAGAACCAAGCAAACAAAATAACTGGGAAAAGGTCAAATGTCAAGGAAGAGGAAAGAAAACGAAAGAACAATTTAACAACAACAACAACAAAACAATGAAATAGTAATAATAATAATCGTCTACTTAAGTATATTTTAAAACAAAAACAAAAGAGATAAAAGAAGATGTTGCCTCTTAAGAGTAATTGCAGCAAAAAAAAAACTGAGCCCAGAAGTAGTTTCTGGCACTGCAGAGAGTGAGGGAGGAACAAGAGAGAGAGAGAGACCAAGATGCTGTGTGGTTGATAATAGCTCGGCTCACGTTTTCACAGCACAGAGACAGACCAATGGTATGGTGTTCCATCGAAACAACAAAAACAACTAAAAAATGAAGAAAATGAAAACCCAAAAAAAAACTAAAAATCAAGACAATGCCAGTTAAATGCTTTCAAGGAAGTTCGTGAGCAACGAACGCTTTAGCAATGCTGAACCGAAAGGTCAATAAAAAGCCTCATTCTGCTAACTCACCCCCTCCCCCGCCCCACATCCCACCCATCAACCGACCTTCTCCGGCTGCCGCAAAACTACTCAGGCGCGACTAGAAAAACGTGAGAATTTAATTTCATTCCAAACTGTTCCAAGAAGAACCTTCGAGTTAACCTCTAAAATAATAGCGACAGCAATTAAAAAAGGAGCAGCAGCAAAGCAGCCAAGAATGCAGCCGCAAAACAAGATAGAAATAGTTAACGAAACCTTGCCGGAGTCCACAGAAAAAATAAATCCGAAGCGTGTTTTTTCTTTCTTGCTCATTAAGTCCATTCCATGGACTCCAACCAACTCCATGCAGGAAGGAAAAAAGTCAAAATAAAAAAATCAAAATGTGGCCCACAAAAGTAGCTTACAACAACAAAAACAACAACAACAAAATTTTTGATGCAATTTTAAGCTGCGCTCGAATGATTTAAGTTAATCCAATAATGGCAACAACAACAACAACGACGACGACAACAACAACAACAACAACAACAACAACAACTCCAACAACACAAGCCACGCGCCTTCAATGTGCCAAAGGCCAATGGCAACGACGTCAAAAGTAAAACAGTTCGTGTGGTGGCGCGGGACCGCTTGTTTGGCACACCATCGCCGCCGTCGTCGTCCTCCGCCGGAATCCTAATACGTTCCGCGCCGCCGTGTATTCGTTCGTTCGTTCGTCCACGGCGCACCGCCGATGAAAAGAACTGGCCGCCGTGCCGTGGCCTTAACGTGTTTTGCGCGAGGCGCCTGCGAGGCCTTGACGGACTAATGACCAATTTTGCGAGGCTCACTCGATCTAACGATTTATTTCAATTTTCTAACATCTTTTCTTCGTTGACGAAGGCATACCAATACACAAACGCACACACACCCAGAGAAGTTAATCGCAAGCGAGCCACCCACAGCCTGGATTTAACCAAAATCCGTACACAACGAACGCATCGCGCATGCCAACTTTTTAAAGAAGGCTTTCTTTTGATTGTCGATCATTCTGTATGATCATAGTTGTTGTTGTTGTTGTTTGATCTGATCGATCATGTGGTGATGAATTTTTATCTCGTCGAAACAAATATCCATCTGCCGGCGATAAATTTTAACTGCACGAAATTTTAAATCAAATTCTAATAAACTCTAATCAACTCGTAAAATTTAAGTGCGTGCGGTTTTCCTTCAATCAAAAGCTGGTAAGATTTTCGATCGTAATCGCTAATATCGGCATTTCCGGCACGCTTCGTCAGACCATTCTCGCTAATAAATAGAAACGCTCTTAATCGCCGGGTCGTATTCGAATCGGCCTGATCTGGCATGATCTTCTGAAAGCGCTGGTCGCTGATGCCATTTGATGTGTATGAGGCCGGCCATGTGCATGCCTCGCAATCAAGACGCCGCCATCAACATTATAACAACGATAAAAAATCGATCGTTTGCAGATCAACAGAGAATCAAGAGTCTTGCGAGCGACAATCGAAACGACGATGTATGTACCTCCCGTTCTGGAGAATCGGCGTAAAAGTACTCGAAATTAAAGAGATGCAAAGCCTCAGGGAAATGAGATCTCCAATAAATTTGATTAGTTCATTTAACCAAGCACTGGCCACGCCCTTTTAATTCGTCTTGATCGCATTCTGTTACCTCTTTTTTGCTTCACGGAAACTCACGCCGCGCTTTAGAGCTTTTCCTTCTTTCTAACTATTCGCTGAGTAGACCGAAATTCGTTCTGGCGGCGGCAGCGGCAGCAGAAAACCATCCACGACAGACCGATCGACCGAACGACATTTGCAGCAACAACATAATCGCTCATGAGCGTTTCCCGTTTCGGTGCCTGACAGGCACGAGTTTTTTCGTACGTGCCGCTGCTTAAGAACCGATGATGCGGTTTTCTTCTAATGCATTTTCCACAAACGCTTGTTCTTGTTGTTGTTGTTGTTGTTGTTGTTGTTGTTTTTGTTGTTGTTGTTGTTGTTGTGTTCTCAACAATAATTCTTTTCGGCCCCGCTGGCGCCTAAAAAAATGAGCAAAATCATTGGAGTTGTTTTCTCAGAAAAAAAAAAATAAAGCCATAAAAAACCGAAAATTGTGGAAGCTACGAGTATTCTTCTCAGCAGCATTTAAACAACTCGATGTACATATACCGTGACGTACCAACCGACCGACCCACAAACCAACCCTCGAGGCCGCCGATCCATCGATCAATAGGTGAGCTTCAAAGACCCAGACTTCTTCTAAGAAAACAATGAACAATGGGACAAAAATATACGAAATTATGTAGAATTTCGGAGAGCAAGAATTTAGGCGGAAGGAGTTTCTTTTTTAAAAAGAAAACTTTTATGTTTTAAAATAAAAAGTTAAAGAAAATGTAATTTTGCTGCAAGAGAAATGAAGACTCAATATTCAATGAAAATTCAGTGAAAATTAAATATTCTTGTTGGTTTTTCTTTGATAACCAAAATGAACCCAGTGTACCCATTGTAGCCATTGTTAGTGCGACGCGCACCTCCTGCCGCGCTTGACGTTCAGCCGTTATTCGGCGTGTGTAACTTTGCATATTGTTCCGCGGTGCGATGCGATGACTTGTGCAACATGTTAATCGTGCTGCTCGACGGCAACTGCGGCAAGACATCATCGCTGTGGCCAATTTCTTATTGCCCGAACTTGGCTTCTTCTTTGAAGTGGTTCAAACTATGCAGATTTCCTGCCGTTTTCTGAGCCGTTTTCAAAGTTGGTTACCTTTTGGGTTTCTGTTGAAAGTTGAGTGAACCTTGTTGATGATTTCGTCGAAGGTTAAAAGTTCACCGAAGATAGAGAGGAATAGAAGCAAAAGACAAGCTTTAAAATGACTAAAAACTAATGAAAAAAATATTTTTAAAAATTAAAAATATTCTTAAAAAATTTTCTTTTGTTTTTTGATTAAAAAATTTTATTTTGTTTTATTTTTTTTTGATTTTTCTAAACATTTTAGTGTTATTAATTTGGTTGGATAAAGTATTTTTCGATTTCGCTTAATTCTAATAAATCCAATGGATACGCAAAACATTTTGCTCTTGCTCTATTTTCGCGCCACTCCTCGTTTTTTGTTGTTTTTATTGCGAATTTCGAATTTATGGCAAGCTATTAAAGCGTATACTGCGTCTTGATCGGCCTCTTTTATTACCTTAGTTCAGCCTCTTTAGCACCTGCTACTTCATGTGTACGTGTTATCTCTGAAGTAAGAACTGAGAGAGTATGTGTGTGTTAGTGTGAGTGTGTAAGTGTGTGTTCAATCCTCAGCTGTTGAAATGACGAATGAGTGATGATGATGAACGATATACTAAACTCACACTCTTTGCCGCTAACGTTAGCGAAATATTTTCAATAACAATTTTTCCAACATTTTCGTACTTCCGTTCGGTTTTTTATGGCCAACCCTGATCGATCGCAACAACTGGCGAACAATTATTACTTGCCATAAAACCAAAAAAAAAAAAAACTGAGAAAATCATAACTTCATTATGAGCAATGGTGAATGATGGTACGACAAGCATAAACAACATGATGTCCAATTTGGTTCGCCAACGTTTATTGCAAACTCATTATCAAGTTTGTTCATTATCATGTTTTATGTTTATATCGCTTTTATAAACATAAAATATTTATTAGTTTAGCTTGAATAATTTAATGCATTTGAATTCGCGCTGAAATGCGTTTCCGTTAGAAGTTTTGTTGCTCGCGCCGCAGTTCGGTCGTTAAAGCTGTCGACCGGCACTCGTTTTACGAGCCGTTGCTGAGAGAAACGTTGCTATGATGGACGACGAGAGTATACAATGCCGAAATGGTACTGCCGCCAGGTTGGTTGGTCCATGGAGATGGAGATTAATGGCTGAATGGATCGCTGGAAGCTGAAAGATGGACGGACACCTTCGTTTATAAAGTTTACATGATAAAAAAATGCAAATTGAAAATGTTCAACGCTTGTCAAACAAGAGCAGTTCTATTTTTTATAGAAACATTTTTATCGTTTTAACTACAGCAATAAAATTCATAATGAATTAATATACTCGTCAGAAGGAAAATACTGAAAAGCCACTATCGCTTAAAAAAGTTTCACTGCAAAAGACATTAAAAAAAATGTAAAAAAAACGAGATTGACGAGATTTTTTTTGCCAGAAGAAATTATCAGCGCGCTACAATTCTTCTGTCTTTGACAGTTGAACAGGACAAACACAATGCGGCAGCGGCAGCGCCACTCAGAGAAATTGTATAGAAGCTTAAGCTGCCCTGAATAATAGATTCTATCACGGCAGCTTGGCTTTTGCTCTTTTCTTCACAAAAGAGAAGAAAAAATGTTGCTACTTTTTATCGAAAATCCCAAAAATTTGATGAAAAATATATGGAGAGAAAGCTCTCTTCAAAGACGAGAGAATGGTATACAGAATACAAAAACAAACAGTTAGTGTTACACTTTAAAGGAGAGAGAGAGAGCGTGAGAGAGGAGTAGCTGCCGCTGCCGCATTGTGTTTGGGCTGTAAGAATGTTCCAGGCGTGTTCGTTTTCTTTCTCTCTCTCATGACTTCTTCTATACCTTTATATCTCGCTGAAGTGATTTTATTTCTTTACAAATCGCTCAAAAAACGCAATAAAACACTATCCGTCGCACTTTTCATAAATACACAGATTTTATGTAATTTTTAGTTGTTGTTGTTGTTGTTTTTTGTTAGCTGCAAATCACGTCCAGACACCAGCGGTTGTAAATCCTTATCATCCGACGCGTCCTCTCACTGCGGCCACTTTTCGAGCTTGCTAAAAGCAGACGGACGGACAGACAGACACACGCAGAGACAAACGGATGCAAAAACAGGAAAATTCTTTTTTTCTCTTTTGTTGGTAAATTCACTTTTACTGCTTTAGCTTGTCGCCTTAACTGACTTTTATTATCCTTGTAACTTCGGTTCGTTAATGTTGTTATTGGTTTTTCTATGGGTAACCATAAAGCATAGGTCTTGTTCTTCTTTTTTTTTGTTCTGCTTCTCTTTTTTCCCTACATTTCCTCTACATTTCTAAGTTTTTTCAATTGGCCTCTGAGGAGACATATTTTATATGCTTAATCGTGAAGAGAAAGAGTGGAAAAGCGGCAGAAAAATAAGATAAATAAAACAGAGCTAAAAAGGAAGAACAGAAGGTAAGCCGGATATTCCTAATGAGTACAAGCACACTAAAACCATGACTTTGTGTCACGCTCAGCAAAGGACAAACGAGCACGTTTAGTGGAGAATGAAGCAAACAGGATAACTTCTGTGGAAACCATAAAGGACAAGGTGATAATTCATTTGCTGGATCCAACAAAAAAAAACACACAAATGCATTCTTTAATCCTTCCTTACCACGTTGCGAGGTTAGTTATGACTTTGGGGCAACTACAGAAGCTTAAAAGCCAAAGACAAGGCAATATTTTTTCTATAAATTTTATAACAAAAAATGTTTTTTGTTTTAAAGATGCTCGTTTTCATCATTTCTTATTGTAATATTTTTAAAAAACTTTGTAAAAAGTTAAAGAAAGAAAACCTTTTAGCAATTCCTTTCTTGCTTAAATTTATAAAAACGTAAGTACTTCGAGCACTTTTCTACGCTGCTGACAACTGAAAAATGAAAAAAAAAAACATCACCAGCGATATTATCGTCGTCATCATCAACAACCAACAACGTCAGCTTGTCTACAAAACTCTGCCGTACAATCTTCTGCATGATTTCTTTCCAGGATTTTTCATAGTTTCTTGATTTGTTTATACTTTGTTTTTGTTTTTCTGTTTATACTATTTTTTGTATTTTTGTATCATTTTTTGTCTTATTTTCTTTTCAATTTTCTGAGATTATTTTTTTATAGCATGGAATCGTTTTACATTTTTCTACTGAAGTGCTTCATTAAGATTTATGTTATTATTTACGTTGCTATTTTTGCGGTTGCTACTTCATCCTCTTTTTGGCGTTATTTTTTTTTGTTTTTTCTTTTTCCGAGTTTACTAAATTTTTTTAAAACATCTGCATGATCGAAAGATTTGTAGAGCCGAAAAATATTCATAGAATATTAAAAAAACTTTAATAAACTTGAAACTTTTTTAAACTTTAACTCTTTTTATTTAGTAAAGAAAAAAAGGAAGAAAGGGAGAGAGAGAGAGGAAGTAGACTGTGGTGAAAATATTTCTTTGGATATCATTGAATACTGCAAAAGTTTTCATCGCTAAATAATTACTCTAATTTCGTTAATTCTTATTAATCAGACGTAATTATTTATCTTGAATAATGGTCAAAATTAGATCCATAAACAGATTGATCATAATCAAATTATTTGCTACTCGTTCGTTATGATGATGAATTGAATTCATAATGAGAAAAGTGCTTGCTTTGTTTATGTTTATGTTTATGTTTATTTAATGACTACGATTAAACACATTAAAATAATATTTATTGTAAATAAAATTAAACCGCAAACAACAATAAACAACTAGTAGTACAAACAGGCACGACAACAACAACAACAACAAGAGCGCCAACAACGTGTCATGACAAACAATTGCCATAATCCGATACAGTCGTAGACCAAATGAACTGACACCGAGTGCTGCTGACACGCCCTTTTGGGCAGTTGCAGTTCGTCTGACTGTGTGTTGGTGTTTGTGTTTCGCTGTGTATTTGTGTGTGTGTATGTGTGTGTGTCTGTCTGGTTCCTAAATGTTTGTTTGTACATAATTCTCTCTTCTCCAGCCTTTGCCAAAATGCACTTTGTTGTGAGTTTGTTGTTGGCCAACTTTATACAATAAATTATGTAGTTCTTCATTACCATCATCATCATCATGAAGTTTTTAAATAACAAAGCTCCCTAATAATCCTGCAAAATAATTAAATTATAACTTTAATAACTCTGCAGAAGATAATATTTTTCGATGCTGTTTTGTGATGATAATGCTTTTTCGGTTTTTTTTTTGTAAAGAGTTTATTTAAATTAAGTTAAATTATTTTGTTGTTACTATATTTCATTAATTTGATTTTTTATTTATTTTTTGGCAGGATAATTGTTTGTTTTGTTTATGATTTTGCTTTATTAAAATTGCATTTGTTGCTGTCTGGTGCTTCTCTGCCCTCAAAAGCAAAGTTGTTTGTTGATAATACGCCACAGGCTGACATAAAAAGTTCAAAGTGTGAAAAACAAACTTTTCACATGCGTACAAAGGCAACAACAACACACACAGAACACAACGCAACAACAACACACGACCACAAAAGTTGCGGAATTATTGCAAGACTAGAATTTTTGCTACGAAAAAAAGTCATTTTTTTGTAATTAATTTTATGTTTTTTCTAAATAAAAATTGATGAAAATTTTAAGCAAACAAAGAAAAATAATAAAAATTAGTATTTATAAAATGATTTTGTAATTTTTTTTAAATTCTGAAATTAAGAATTTTGCTTTTTCTTTTCTTTATTTGAAATTCTTTTTAGAATTCTTCCCTTTTTTCTCTTTATTTTCTTTCACTGCAAATTTTCTAATTGAAATTTTCTTTAATCTTTTCAATTTCCTCCAAATTTCCGCCATTTTTCCCAAACACCTGCATCCGTTTGGATGCATCCGAACGAACAGCAGAAGCTTTGAATTTTTGCATTTCTCAAAAGGAGGAGAATTCGCTTAAGTGCACATTTTTGCTGCTGCATGCTTTGCATTCCGAATATCCTGCCATTTCATTTCATTTCATTTTATTTTCTCTTCTTGGTTTTTTTTTTCCTTTTTTCTCCGAGCTTTCTTTTATCTACAGCAGCTTCTCCGTCAGTCTCCGCCCGTCTTAACTTATTGTTGGCATGTCGTTATTATTGTTCTTGCTGTTGTTTTGGTTGTTTGTGTCGTTTTCGTTTTCGTTATCGTTGTCGTTGTCTGCTTCTTTCAATAATTTCATTTTTGCCATTTCCTTCCGGTGCTTTCCGAGAATTTGTAACTTTTAAGAACGCGTTCTTCCACTTCAAGTAGTCGCGCGGAGAGAGAAAATGTTAGCATCTTTATCATAAACGTAATAAACGGAAACGGAAATTTAATTATAAAAGACGAGGGACGTTTTTGTGTCTCTGTTAAATATTTTTTTAATTTCCTTTAAATAAAAAAAAGCACTTTTAAAATTGTATAGAATTTATACAATAGATTTAAACAACAATATTTATGTTAATTTAATATTTCAATATTTTATTGTAATTTTATTGTATTAGCATAAATTCTCAAAATGTTTAACGCGCGTTAAACAAAGGTTAATGTTCTTGTTTCGCCAAATTTTTATTTGATTGCGTGACTTCTATTTCGTCTCTTCAGCGGGCTCTCTCCTCGTTTGACCCAATTTTTGCACTATTATTTATACGCCGTCGTGTTGGTTTTTTAGCGCATTCGTGTTGGCATCTGCCTGCAAAGTCTTCTCTCGCCAACTCGGTTAAAAAACAACTGCCCCCCGCATTTTTCTGTCCTGTTATTGTCGTTGTTGCCTTGTCTTGTCTTTGTTTTTGCTACTGGGGCTGCTGTTGTTTGTGGTTTGCAACAAGAGTTTGCAACAATTTTGTACAGCAATTTTGTGGCACGTAAAACAGCTTGCCTCCAGTGCAACATTTTTTAGATTTTTATCAGCATTTTTTATTCACACTCGCGATGCCGATGCTGTCAATGTCCTTGAACAGTTTTTTTACCAACAGAACACATCACAAAGAAAGCAACACGTAGCAAAAGTTGAGATATTTTCGTGTTAAAATGATAGAAAAAATAATAATAAAGGTAAAAAAAAAAGAAAATATTCATGCTTCAAACTTTACTAAAAAGTTCTCCCTCAAAAGAGTCGACCGCCCCAGTCTTTCTGCAAAAATGTTTTTCTCATCCGGTCTTTTTTGCAAATCAAATTAATTTTTTGTTATGTAAATTTTCTATTCATTTTATAATTAAAATTCTTCAAGCATGAAAATTTGATGAGATTTTAACACATCATAAAAATTAATCTTCCTTAAATCACCCTTTTTCTCTCTTTCTCTCTCTCTCTATTTTTGTCCGTGAAGATAATTTGGTGAAAAAAATCACTTGCAATGTATTCAAATTAAAAGATTTACCAAAAAAAAACCATTAAAAATGAAATGGAGAAAAACCGCTGAACCATTTTTATTTGATTACGAACAATGACTTCAGATTTTTTTACACGACCAGAATTTTTTCGGTTTTTTTTTCGTGCTTTTTTCTGGCTTTTGCAGGAATTTGCAACTTCTTGGTTAACTGTTTGTTGTAGCAACATTTTCATTTACTGTCGCTCTCTTTTTTAAAAAATGTTAGCTTGATTCGTTCGTTTTTCTGCTATCTTGACTCTTAATTAATACTTAAACGCAGACGGATGGACAGACAGAAGGACGGTTGGGCGTATGAATCTTCGGACTTGACGAAAAGTTAACAAATTTTTCACAAGATTAATGGTCTGAAAATGTTTTTCCACCAGCTTATTGCAAGGAAGGAGGTGCTAATTATGTATTTCGAAAAAATACTAGAGTTTAGCATTTAATGCATTTGTAACTGATAATACGCAGCATGAAATCGCCATGGTTTTTTTCCACCAATTATAAAACTGACAATATCAGCTCATCACAGAATACTATGCGCATAAAATTTATTATAACTATTCTGTGACATGTAGACGTCATCTACATATCATTTCTTATCGGCAAATCTGGTCTCATCGAGAAATTGCTCATCTGAAAAATCAAATCTTCATCTTCATCACACTTCGCTTTCTAGCTGCCCTCCAAAAAGGTCAACCCATACCACCCACCACTTTTGACCCTTAGTTAGTGTATATACGATATCTAACCACCTTCTCTGTCTTCTTCCTTTCTAACTTTTTCCATCCTATTATTCTTAATCTCATTCACTTCACGATTTTCTGATTGCTTCCGATGGATTTCTTTTCATTTCTACGCACGAAGATAAAAAAAATTTTGCCGGACGGACCCTCGCAATTCGAAAAGTTCCTTTCCTTTTATTCACGTTTCGGTCGGTCACTATTTCGGGTCGATTGCAAGTGTTTCGCAACCTTTTGTGCTATATCACAACAGTATTGTGAGCAAATACTTTTTGACCGAACAATGTTCAAACAACTGGAAGCTGCCCGAATGTGCTTGCGTTCGACTTTTTTAAGGTGCACATCCCGCTGAGCACCGTTTGGAAAGCACTGCTTTCCACACGCGCCAAATTTGGCCAAACAAGTCATTAACTGACGACGCCCGCGGGTGGTTCTGGTGATTCATGTCAGGCACAGCTTCATTTGGTCCGTTTTCGTTTGAAAACACAAACAAGCCACAATCAGCAGCAACAACAACAGCAGCAGCAACAACAACAACAACAACAACAACAACAACAACAACAGTAACAACAATAATAATAATAATAATAATAATAATAACAACAACAACAACAACAACAACAACGACAGCAAAAACCACGACATTTTCATTAGTTAAAATTTTTTTCTCTTTTTTTTAGGGAATAAAATGAAACATGCTGAGAGAGAGAGAGAGAGAGAGAGAGAGAGTACGTTATCGATTCGCATTCGTAATATATGTATGTATTTTTTGGTGGTTTTAGTTGTTGTCGTTGTTGTTTTTGTTAGCGCTTTTCAACATTTGCGCTATATATAAATTAAAGTTATGTACATCATTGAAAAAAAAACACTAATTTCATTATTAAATAATTAACTATTTTATATATTTAACAAACTTGATTATACTTTTTGAAAGTTTTTTTCATTATCAATTTTTTAATTTTTAATAATTAATCTTTTTAATTATTAATCAGATTAATTTTAATCTCTTTTGTTTGCTTTGTAAACTTGTTTGTTACCAAAAACCAACACGGAAAAAGTTGTTAAGCTTAAGTTTCATCAAATATGTATTTTTTGTATAGCAAAAAAAACTGAAAATGTAATTTATTTCATTTATTTAAAAATTTATGTTGTGATATGCATTAATGATAATTTCACGAGTGCTCATTATTTCTTTAAATTTATTAAAATTTATTAATTATTATTTATTAATTTATTTAAAAATTTTTCTATTTATTATTTTTTTTTATTTATTTATTTATTTTTTTAAAAGTTTTTTTAGGAAACCACTAAATGTATGTACGTTCATACAATACATCCTTAAGGTGTTCTCTTTTGCTGGAAAGTGTGAAATAAATTGTCCATGTTGACCTTTGAAGTTGCAGCAGCAACAAAAAACCGGCTGAAACGGCTGCTTGCACCAGAAACAGCAGCAGCAGCAGCAGCGACAGACCAGAGCAACGCCGATAAACGTGCCCACGCATAGCGCGACGCCCACAGAACTTAATTGTGTACACTACGAATTTATTTTGTGCAAACACGTACAAGCACACACACACACACACACACACACTTTAGTTAAGTGGGTGTAACTAAACTCACTCGCTGAGCTGCCCTAACGGTTTTAGAATAAACACAAATTTATTTAGTTGTTCGCTGCAGTGCATTCAATTAATTTCAGTGGGCTAATTTTTGTATCGTATCCAGTAGCCAGAAGCGGTTAGTATAACAACAACAACAACAACAACAATAACAACAACAACATGAGCATGCTCTCTTTAATAACAATAATTTTAGTTATTTTGTTTAGTAAACAACATCAAAAGAATGTACATAATTTTGTTTAATGAAAGACGATAATTTAATAAAGTCGTTTCGTATTTAATGAGAAAATAATATAATATAATATTGTTAATAACAACAACAAAAATAACTGCTATAATGCTCAAACAAACAGAAACTAGCTTTTTATCCGACAATATATTTATAAAAGAAGAAAAAAATATTTAATTATAATAAAGTTAATTGAAATAAATTAAAAGAGGAAAAAAAAGAATAACAAGAAATTATGAGTTTGTGGTAAAAACTCTCTTTTGTTGGTAAAAAAAAGCACAAAAATAATAATAATAAAATTTTCTCTCAACCAACAACAAAAAGTACACACAACAAGCCCCCCGAAATCGATACTCGTACAAACACCATCAAACCAGTTCAGTAATGAAAGGACGGACCGTGGTACGAACGGACGCGCTACGAAATTCGCAACCAACCACTTAGTGGCTCCCTCTGGCGTGCCAAGCAGCACGCAAATAACCCTGCTTCCGGTTTCAAGCGCCTTCGTCGCCAACAATTCGTTGTGTTGGCGATGATAAAGGAACAAGGCCCGAGCAATAGCGGCAGCGTCGCGACGGCAGCACTGACATACTTGTACATACAAAAAGGCAAAGACAAAGTAAAGACAGCAACAGAAATGAAACACAATAGCGAAGGACTGCAAAGAGTAAAAGTTTGTCACAGACATTTTATGTGTGTGTCAGAGCAAGCTTTAGTGGAGCGTTTAGTCGTTGACCAAGATGTACTAACTCAGACACACCGAAACACCGACACACCTACACAAACACACATTCAGCCACATCCTTTAATACACTTTCAGCAACAGTCCAACCATACAAAATAAACTTTAAGGGCTGCCTAACAAAGGATCCTTTAGTCCTTTTCGGTTGTCCGATTATGTTGGTTTAATTTCAAGAGAAAGAGGTTACTTTTACTGCTTGTGGTTACGCTTCAGCTTCTGCTGTTCTTTTAAGCTTCCTGGTACATACATCAGATCTCGCTCTCTTTTTCTCTCTCTCTCTCTCTCTCTTCGAGCTACAAGAATTTGGGTGTGCGTGTCCAGTAGTTTACATTTGCTCATCTCTTGTATGCGGCTAAATGTTAGCACTTAATTCGTTTACATTGTTTTTATACCTTTCTCTTATCCTTTGTCTCTCGTTTGCCGTGACTGCCTCGTTACACTTCGTTCATGCTTGCAGTGGATAGTGTTGTAGAAAGTGCACCGGTATAACCGCATAACCGCAATAATCAGACATGTTTACATTAAATATATTCCGTTTTTTTTCTTCCTTCAAACTGTTGCAATAAAAATCACATTTTCATGAATCATCACGTTTTCAACTCTATCATGATTTATGAACCTTTGAAAATATTTGGAATATTTTTTTTGATTTTCTTCATTGTTTTTTTCAGCGACCTACGTCCATAGTAGCACCTTTAATGTCTTCAGTTATCAGATAAGTGTTAACATTCCATTATTTTCAGGCTTTTCTTAACGGTTTACACTGCTAAAAGTATGTAATCTTAATCTTAATAGCAGTACGTTATACTGCTTAATCTAAGATTAATTATTTCCTTTCAAAAAACTTAAGTATTAAAATTTTGTGAATCAAGGAAACGAAACAAACATATCAGCCTTAACATTTTGAGCTCGGAAATACCAAATTTTTATGTAAAAATAAGATTAGGCAATATTTGGCGTTAAATTAGAGAAAGTGTAACCACTTTTTCGGGTAACCACTTTATTAACAACACCACGTTGTTGTTTGGTGTCTGTGCATCATACGTACATATGTACATAAGTAAATATAATAAAAGTACATAATTTATTTAGATAAAAAAATTAAATTACTACCAACAATTTTCTTCTTTCCTCAAACCATTTGTAATTTAACAAAAATATTCCAAGACGGAATAGAAAATGGAGGGGGTTGCTTTAAGGGGTTACGGGTAGGACGATGAGGCAGCTTAAATTCAAAAAATTAACTTAAACAGAAATTTTATTTGTAGAAAAATAACTTGCACTAAACTAAAGACTTTGTAGTGACTTTTTGAAATATTATTATCTTCTTTTGGCCTTTAAGCAAGCGCGATTTGATCTTCTCTCTTACCCTACCGCTTCCTCCATTCACAACAGCGTATAAATTATTTCCTAATCTATCAAACTTTAAAGTTGGTTAAAATTTATGACTCTCATTAATTGTGACCAATAAATTGCAATAGCGTAACATTTGCCTAACATTTAACGGCAGCAGCAGCAGCAACAGACTTCGATAGCAGCAACAAAAATAGTGACAACAAAACACTATTATCGCATTATCAGCAGCAACAAAAATGCTTCATAATCTTGTTAGTGACTTTAAGCATTTAGCGTCATGTTGCGTTTCAGTATGAGCGACAGCTGCTCTCCCCGCCAGACACAAATAAAAGCAAGAAAAACCAAAACCAACAACAACAACCACATGCATTGCAATCAAGGACAAAAACAACTCTCACAGCAAATCCATGCAGTTTTCGATTTATCTTATTAAATCGTGGATAAACGAAGAAATACAAAAGAAAAAGAGTAAATTGTCGATTGTCGTGGAAGCATTAAAATAAAATCGTAAATAATAATAACAATAATAATAATAATAATACAAATAATAATAAAAAGTAAAAGAAATAAAATAGTAGTGTTATTTATTTGAGCTGCACAACAAAGCAATGACTTCGCATCGTTGATCGCTCGTCGTTCGTTGTTCGTTCATTCGCTGAAATAATGCTTCACGTCAAATGTTTACACGAGAATGAGCAGAAAAAAAAATTGTTATTTAACAACGAAAAACAGGGTTCGTGAACTTTTGTACAAACAGCACTAACAGCAGCCGCAACAACGACAACAACAACAACAACCATAAGAATGCAACAAAAAATACGAGTATAAGCAACCGTTTTAATGTTGATGTTGTTGTTTTTCATGCGGTGCAGGTTTTCTTCAAAAATTTGCTGACGACACTGCGGAAAATGGACATCAAACACAACCAACCGCGCTGCAAATATTATGTACCTCCAAAAATCGTGCCTCACGAATTACATGCATTTTCGAACGCATCCGAGCGCGTTTCTTTGAGCGCGCCAAAATGGAAACGAAAATTAACGCCGCGGCGTCTAAATGTCAGAATTCTGTTGAAATATTGTTGGTATTGCCTTTCGTAATGCATTCACTTTGGAATCGACGTAGATTTATATGGCGTTTTCTTCAAATTTTTTTCCCTTTTTTATTTAGATATAAAAAGTCAAATTTTTTTTTAGAATTCTTAAAATTGCTCTTATTTTTATTTAGAAATAAAAAGACAAATTTATTCTTAAAATTACTCTTATTTTTATTTAGAATTAAAATTACAAATTTATTCTTAAAATTAGTTTTATTTTTATTTAGCAATAAAAAGACAAATTTATTCTTAGAATTCTTAAAGTTCCTTTTATTTTTATTTAGAAATAAAAAGGCAAATTTATTTTTAAAATTCTGAAAATTAGTTTTATTTTTATTTAGCAATTAAAAGACAAATTTATTCTTAGAATTCTAAAAATTAGTTTTATTTTTATTTAGAATTAAGGCAAATTTATTTTTAAAATTGATCTTATTTTTAAGAGTAATGAAATTACAAATTTATTCCTAAAATTACTGTTATTTTTATTTAGCAATAAAAAGACAAATTTATTCTTAGAATTCTGAAAATGATTTTTATTTTTATTTAGAAATAAAAAAGAAAAATTTATTTAAAATTCTTAAAATTACTTTTATTTTTATTTAGAAATAAAAAGACAGATTAAATAAAATATTTTAGGAAAAAGGTTATGAAACAGTTTAACTAAAAAGCCTTAAATACTGAAAATGAAATTTAATTTCTTTTTCAGTAATTATTCTCTAATTCTCAGTAATTATTCAGTAATTATTCTCTAAGTAATTTTCAGAAATTAATCTCTTTTTAATTTCTTAATCATAAAATTTTAAAATTATTTAAAATCCACTCTTCGTTTCTTTCCCATCCAAAAGTGTCTACAACTAGTAGCCTGTCCTTTTTCTTAGAGTATTCGCTTTCATTGAACGGCGCCAAAATAAATAATAATTGAATAAATCAAATGGATAATAAAAATGAAAAATAAAACAAAAAGCAAGGCTGGGACGTAGATAAACCAACAAAAAAAAAAACAGGGTGGAGGATATAAGTTAAAAAAATTTCGATTTAGCGATTCTTCAAAAAATTATGCAATCATATTTGCTTTTTGTTGATTTTTATTGTTTAATTGTTTTTTATTAGTTTTTGTTGCTGCATTTGGTCTGCCACGAAGACTAGATTGCATCATAAGGCATCGTTGCTGCGTTGCCGTGTTCTTGTTGTTGTTTTCTTTTTATTAGAAGACTGATAAAATGCAAATTTTTGTGTTGCAATAAAAAATTTAATACCAAAACAAGACTCTTACATTAAAAATGCAAACGATGTACGATACATTGGCAGAGGGACAAAGAGACAAACAGAAGAAATGAAACAAGATATTGCAAAACCTCTTCATAAAAGGTGGCAACTTGCCTTTTCTCGTATTATTTGTTAATGAAATTTTAACAGGAAAAATTATTAATTGCCTTTGATAAAAACAGATTTTCATTTTGTACTTTGAAATCTTAAAAGTTTATTAAAGAGAAGTACGTAATGTGTTTTTCTTCTTCGTTTATATCGGCCAATTAACGAAATGGCTTTTTGATGAACCATTGCACCAGCAAAAGGCACCAACAAAAGGCACCACCAACAACCAGAGCTTGTTTGTGGACTTAAAAATAATGGGATTTCTCAAGGCTTGGATTTCGCAATAAGCTGCTGCAGTGATTGCTATTGCTGTCAGTCAGTTAATTTCTTGCCGGCAAACCATTCTACGGCTTTCCAGCGTTCCAGCGATCTGCGATGCCGGCAGTTCATTAATCATTGTTTTAGACGTCACTTCTCTGATGTCACTTTGCTTTCAATGCTTGCAGAGCTACAAGATTGTCTGTCTCTCTTGTGATGGACTGGCTTGAAACAAGTTGCAGCAAAGGCTTATATAAGAAGCTTTAATTAGATTTGCGCAATTCTGAATTTTTAAAATTTTAGTTCTTACAATCTATATACCCTACACCCGAAGGGATGAGGGTATATTCACTTTGTTCTTCCGTTTGTAACGCATTAAAGGAGGCGTGGCAGGTATAGAAAAGTATATATATTCTGGCTCAGAATCACCTCCTGATTCGATTTAGCCATGTCCGTCCGTCTGTCTGTCTGTCTGTCTGTCTGTCTGTCTGTCTGTCTGTCTGTCTGTCTGTCTGTCTGTCTGTAGAAATCACGATTACAGGAGAACGAATAGAGCTAACGCCATAAAATTTGGTACGAATATTCTTTGTCACCATAGGCTGTTTGGTATTGAAAATGGAGAAAATCGGTCCAGTGCCACGCCTACTTTTTATAGAAAGTATGAATTTTCCCGTGCTTTTAGCACAATTTCTCAGCTTGTAGAGCGAGTTTAAAGCTAAAATGTCATTCCTGAATCCATGGTCTCAAACTTAAAGACATTCCCAGAAATGGGCGTGGTCCGCCCACTGGCGACGAAAATCACGAATAGAGAAGAACGAATGGAGATATAGTCTTGAGATTTGGCACA
The DNA here is from genome assembly GCA_949752815.1 of Conops quadrifasciatus. Taxonomy (NCBI): domain Eukaryota; kingdom Metazoa; phylum Arthropoda; class Insecta; order Diptera; family Conopidae; genus Conops; species Conops quadrifasciatus. The sequence continues at coordinate 5,126,853 of OX457079.1, forward strand.
AATATTCTCTTAAAAATATTCTAAAAAATAATAATAAAAGAAAAAGTTATCTCACAGAAAATGGGCGTGACACGCCCACTGGTATACCATACCATATAATGAGGTATTTGTTGAGAAAAGCGGTGCTGTAAATGAGTTAATATATCAAAAGTTACTATCTGTAAATTAAATGAAAGTGGGCGTCACCCGCCTACTTTTTATTGTAACTTCGACAGATACGGGTGTAGGGTATATAACCTTCGGCCAGGCCGAAGTTAACGCCTTTACTTGTTTTAATTTTAATTTAATTTGAATTAATTTTTAATTTAATACTATATTATTTATTAATTTTTATTTATTTATTATTTATTATTACTTTATTTTTTATTTATTGTAATTATTGTAATTATTTTATTATTATGTAATTATTTTTTATTATTATTTTATTTATTATTTATAATTATTATTTATTTTTTAATTTATTATTTAGTATTATTATTTATTTTCTAATTTATTAATTTAGAATTTATTTTATTTTTTCATAGAGTTCTAAAAAAATTCCATCCCATCCTCCTCCCATCCACAACCTCCCCTTCCCCTGACCCTTCTCACCCTAAGCAATCTCTCTCATCCACGTCAACTCATCCACGTCTACAAGCCGCTTGTACAATTTGGTTTTTATCTGAACTGACCAGAAACTGTTGCTCATAATTCGTAGTTGATGGGGCGAGTCCGCCCCTTTCTTCCGCCATCTTAATCCAATTTAGCGGGCCATTAAAATTCATTGACGACACGACACGCAAACCAACAACATTCCGTCGATAGCGCTCGGCAGCGCTTTTCATCGATTATCGCATGCAACGTAACGCTTCCAGCGCTGCCAACTGCTGTGCGCAGTTATTCGACTCAGTTCACCAAATATGGGCGTGTGTGTGGCGGCATTCATTAGTAGGAAAATTTCACAAGGAAACACAACTGCCAACAATGTTTTTTCTTCTTCTCTCCAAGAATCTTGACCACATTCAAGAATTTGTATCAATCAGTGGCAGAACATGTTGCTGTGGTTGTTGTTGTTTATTGTTGTCGCGTCATGTCGATTGTAGGTGGCAGCACTGGTAACTGTCATTTGGCTTTGTGTGAAAAAAGTTGCGGGGCCACCTAGAAAAAAGGCGAGTTCAACTTGACATTAGCTCGCAAACTACTTTGCAATTTTTTTCTGTGGAACCACAGAACTCAAGATGTCATGAGAGCGCGGAGGAAGCGGAAGCGGAAAGAGAAGAAGAAGACAACTGAAGTGACAACTCATCAAAGCAACCTCTCGTTGCTGCGCGTTGCAACAGGCCGGCCGACCACAAGCTGAGCAGGCAGCAGGCAACAGGCCGATAGTGACCGATATTATGCTGGAAGCCAAACAACAGCATTTCGTTTGAACAAGTGCAGGCGCATAAAATCCGAGCATGCAAGAAGTAGCTGCCGCCGAGCAGGAAATTCGATTGCAGGTCGGCGTGATCGCGTGCATTCTTCATAACAACAAACATGCAACGTCACAGCCATAGCCCGTCTTTGCGCCATCTGAACTGACGTAGCTTGCGACCACTTTGGTCTTCTTATAATGATTCATAATTAGGCGTAAATGTTTCTTTTTGCGCGCGTTGTCTTTCTACACACACACACACACGCCAACGAATGTTCCAGCATTACCAAAAAGTAATACCTAAGTAACTCATTCTTATATGCTTCCTTTGATAATTTGACGAGACAAGAGTTCTATCGACCTAACCGTGACCCGGCTAATCTCGGACTGACCATTGCATATCACAAAATCCCAAACGTGACCTCTTCCGTCGCCGCCGAGACGCTGATTTTGTGAACTCTTGAAGGTCATTAAGTGGTATTAGAATTATCGGTGCATCAAGTGACCTCGAGTTCATGGCGCATTATCGTAAGTCTATATGGACTCTTGGTTCGTCAAAAGGATTCTCTGTAGACCACCTTACGCTTTTGCAACCAAATTTTTCTTCCTTTTTTCGATCTTGAAAATTTCGTAGAACCGCCGCCGCCTCTATTATTAGATGTTGGTCGTAGTTTCAGCTGCACAATTTTGCGCAACCTTCCCCAAAACGTGTTGCCAATTTACTAAATTTTCTTGCAATTCTTTTTTGGGCTTGCAACGCGTACGAAAATTTTTCTGTTCACACAAAGATTTTCGTCAAACTCTGTACATTCATTGAACCATCCTATAAAACGACGCGTTAACTATAGAAGCGTTAGTCTTATCATATTCTGAAGACACGCAAGCGAGCAAGTCATTACCCAGCCACTTCCCAGCCAAACGCTTACCCATTGATTTACCCCGCCCAGCATGTTGCACGCACATTAAATATAATTTGGCCACCAAATCTTCGAAAATCTATGCAATTTCGAGAGATTTCTACGTTGTGGCCTCATGGAAATGGGCAGCACTGGCTGTGGGAACACAGTCCCATAGCGTGGGCCCAGCTGACGTTTCGTGAATTGCGTGCTTGCCAGCATCACCGTCCGCGTTTGCAGCACCAACCATAAACCATTCAATGCGCAATGCGAAGATGTACGTAGGTACGTACGTAAAGAATATGAAAATTATGCGCGCGCTCATCATCTCCATCATATTTGCAATTGCAGATGTTTGACGTTAGATAGAAGCGATGATGGCACCGCCAGAAAGAAGGAAAAGCCGGGAGAAGAAAAGTCGTGGGCGTTCGCAGGCCTCCTCATGCTAAAGAGGACTGACTGACTGTTGACCAACGAACATCAGTAGAGGAACGAGTGTTGTCGCGGTGACAAATTGCGGCAGGCGCGTGCTAATTAAACGTCAGCGCGGAGTTGCATGCATAAAAAGGAGTTGCCAATTCGTAAGAATAGACAACACATAAATAATAGGAGTAATTTTTAAGAATTTTGAGCCGCCAAAAATATTCCAACATTCATTGCATTATTTAAGCTTAATTCTCTTTTATACATAAATGATAAAACCATTACCTTTTGATGAAAATTAGGAGCTATAAATACAACATTTGAGAAACACTTGAGAAGACCTATAATTTTGTAGAATTTTATTAAGAATTATATTTTCATGTTAGGAAAATAAAGCAAATGAAAATCAAATCCGCCCTTTATGGTCGTCATTGTGCGTTTATGACTTATAATAATCCTTACCTACCTTTTCTTTAGCCATATCTCGATGCTACTTGTATATTGAGTGGCAAAAACAATAAGACTCATTTAAACTGAGTTAATTGATTTATTTTTATTAAAATTTAACATGAAAAAAGGAAGAAAATAGTATGAAATTCGAATTTAATTCAGTTCAAAGCGATTACAATCGTCCATTTTTAAAATGATTATCTACGAGTACAACAACAAAGTGTGTCTGTCCTTCGTCCTACGTCGGAACGAACCTTTAAATAAAAATAAAAAAAAGAGCAGCGATGTGTGCGGACAACTTTGTTGAAGCTTTACCGACCGGAAGTGAAACAAACGTTCATCTTCTCCTAATCCATTGGTTCATTTTTTATATTGAGTGAGAAATTGTCCGAAGCTATAAGGCCCGCAGTTTCTGGGTTGGCTGCCGCTTTCGAGGGTGACTTCTTTGATTCGCTCTCTTGCGCTACCGTTTCCGGCTCTCTGGGGAGCTTTTTGTCTTTGGCTTTTGAGGCAGAACGTGTTGAAATGGTGTTCGAGGGCATCGTTGTTGTGGCCGATGTTGTCTTCGTATGACCGATTCTTATGGCTGGCGAGGACGAGACTGGAGCTACTGACGTCAACGCAGACGAATTGGCGGAGAACAAAGAAGCGAAGCCGGTCATATTTCTCAGTGTGGTGGGTACGGTCAGTGCTTGTGGGCTTCCGCTTAAGAAGCTGCTGAGCGGTGTTGCTGTATTTCTCGAGCTTAGCGACTGCGGCGGTGGTGCGGACGGCTGCTTGAAGGGTGGTGTGACGTTGGCGGCGCGTACATAGCGCCGAACATTTGAGTTATTGAAGTGCAATTTAGGCATTGAGGGCGGCATGTTGACCGAGGTGGTGATCACCTTCGGGGGTATGGCTTTATTAACGGTTGAGATATTCTCTGATCCACAGACGGAGTAGCGGCGCACCACTGTGCGTGGCATGCAGGTTCCGGAGGCCCTCACGGCGCTGCGCGTGGATAGCGTGGGCCGCAAGTGCGTTGAACTGTTGCCGACGCTAAAGCTTGGACAAGAAGTGTTGAGCAGCATGGTGCCTCCTGGGACAGGTATCTGCTGGTAAATATTATTCTTAGGGGCCACATTGCTAGTGGGCGTCGAGTGTCCATTGGAAGCAACGGCAGCTGCAGCTGCTGCAGCGGCGGCGGCGGCTGCGTTAGCGGATGAAGCGATCGAGCCGGGCGCTCGCGGTATAATGAATGTGCCAACACCGCTGGAGGAGATTCGTGGTACATTAGAAGAGACTCCTTTCGGTAGAATGCGGTATATGCGACGCTTTTCACCGTCCTGGGTGGTGACCGGGCCGCTGACCTTGACCAACTTGCGCAAATAATGCCGCGGTGATTCAGTGTCGTCGGCCGCATGCTGCTGTTGCGCCGAAGGATAGCGGATGTTGACGACCTTCTGGCCCAACTCGTTAATGCTAGTGGTTGCGATCGGTGCTTGCGGGATCGGCGCAGCTGCTTCCCTCTGCGGAGTCTGTTCGCCTTCGGCACTCTTTTCGGGTGAATTAATTGTGTCCGGACCTGACTTAGCGGCCTGCACCAACGACACTAGCTCGCGTATTAAATTTAGTTCTTCACTGGTGACGGCGTTGCCACCCGACCCCGACAACTCTGACTGCACTGGGCTGGGTTCCTGCCTGCGCCACTCATTCGGCCCCGGAAAGTTGGAGGCATCATCGAACACCTCGATCAACGACTTGTAAACTTTCTGCTTGAAGTGCAGCTTCTGCCGCGCATTCATTACGGCCATCTGCGGACGCAACGAATTCAGAAACTCATCATCCCAAAGGCTGACCTGAGTGTCGTCGTCATACTGTACGGAACGGTCGCACTTTTGTGTCTCTAAAGTCGGCATCAGAGTCAGTGGAAAGGGCACCAATTTTGGGGGAAACTCTTTATTCACCTGGTCCAGGGAGCAGGACGGAGCCGGCCATTCGACCACCACCTCTTGTCCCGGTATTGGACTCGCTTGCATCTGCGTCTCGACGACATCGCTCGGGATGATGGTCAGCAATTGGTCCATCGAATTTGACAACACTTGCCGAGACCTTTGCAGAGACTGTTTGCCGTGGAATTCTTGCTGCTGTTGCCTCCTCGTTGCTGGTGCATTCTTGGTTGGAGACTTAGAGGCGGATTTCATTTCTGCCCCGGGCATTATGGTGGCCCTGCGTGCATTCAGATTCCGTCGCGTGCGCTTCGGCTCCACCTCAAGGTTGGGCGAACTGTCGCGCAGCTGTTGCACCATCGTTTTGTCCAGGCTGCGCTTACAGGCACGTCGGAAGCGAAACTGACGCGACTCCTCATCTACCTGGACTGTTTCTGGTGCTGCGGCCTGGACTGGCACTTCACTGGTCCGGCCCAGATCTGGTACCTTCTCAGGGGAAACTGCCTCCACCTGTTTACTCCCTTCGTCGCCACCACCCTCGCCCGCAACAGCCACCTTACTACTTCCCCCGCCTGGATTCGGGCTCTGCTCCGAATTTTCTTCCACGGACTTCTTTATAATGAACGTGCCCACTTTGCTGGCTTGATCTTTGATGAAGAAGGTATTGACTTTGGATTTGCCGCCTGAGGGAGAGCTTTTCTCCTCTAGAGTGGTTTCGTCGGCACTTGTCGTGCGCTCTTCATCGTTTGTCGTTTGCAATTTCTTCGTCGGACTAACCGACTTGGACTTGTCTGAATTCGGGGACTCATTCTCCGGCTTTTGGATTTCAATTTCATCGTCGGTATCTTCGAAACTATGGTCTCCCCCTGCATTTGGCGTCAGGAACGGTATAAAGAATTCCAGCACATCGTGTAGGTAATAATCGCGCGTCCGATTTGGTTGACGCTTCTTGGGGCCGCTTATTTGACGGGAACGTATGAAAGCGGTGCGAATGTTACGCCAGCGGATCTTACAGGAAGGTACTGTACGGACGACAGGAAAAGGTGTTCGTAGGGAAGAAAAATGACATGAAAAGTGTGTATTCTCTATAGATTATAGTCTATATAAGGTGTATATTTCTAAGCCGCGAAGGTAAGCGGACAAGGTTTCAAGATGGGAGAGCAAACTTCAACCATGGCATAACCATGCTCTAAATAGATATATTAACAAACAGAGAAAAGCTTCTTCTTCTTCTACTAAAACCTGAGTAATAAAATAAAAACTATTATGAAAGAACAGAGCCATGATATCTTTATCTTCTCCTTTTCACAGAAGTCAGAACTTCAGAAGTCGGAACCACGGACTTACACCCTTATTCCAAGAGACGATATCGTTCCAAAAATCGTCTTTTTATATGCAAAACAACAACAAAAAGACGATTTTTGTTTTTGATTTTTCTCATTTCTAAACTTGCTTGCATTATTTTTAATGAACTGCTTTGATTTTTAAGTGACTCCATTTAAATACATATGTTAATATGTAGTTAATGGAAGAAAATCTACTTGTCTCTACAATATTATTTTTATAATTTACAGCCAAAGCACATTGCGGCAGCGGCAGCAACAGCAACAGCACACAGAAATTATATAGAAGCTTATGGGTGCTGCCGCTGCCCTGAAAAATAGATTCTATTACGGCAGCAAGAATACTCACTTTTTTCCACTCAAAATGTTGCCACCTTTCACTGAAAATCCGACAAATTGTATTGAAAAATATACGGAGAGTAAGCTCTCTTTAAAGACGAGAGAATGGCATACAGAATACAAAAACAAATAGCAGCGAGAGAGAGATGCTTCACATTAACGGCAGAAACACAATCTTGCAGCGACAGCCGGCAGCAATGCTCAAACACAATACGGAAGCAGCAGCGACTCCTCTCTCACGATCTCTTTCTTTCAAGGTAAAACTGTTTGTTTTTGTATTCTGTATTCCATTCTCTCGTCTTTGAAGATTTTCTTTCAGATTTTCGGTAAAAAGTAGCAACATTTTTCTTCTCTTTCGTGAAAGAGAGAGTGAAAGCAAAGCTGCCGTGATAGAATCTGTTTTTCAGGGCAGCTTAAGCTCCCATATGCTTCTGTACAATTTCTCTGAGCTGCCGCTGTCGATGCCACATTGTGTTTGGGCTGTCAACGATATCACATAAGCTTCCCTTGGCTGCCGGCTGTCGCTGCGGGGTTGTGTTTATACATATTGTGAACTATGTGTGTGTGATTTATGAAGAAAATCCTTTTTTACTCTAAAGATTTTAATTTCAAATTAATAAAAAATAGGCACAGATCCATCAAAACAATCGATATAATGAACAGTGAGGAAAAGAGACAGACTGTAGATAACTGTTAAGTTTAAACGATGTGTTTAAAATCATAAAGAATCGCACTGAAAAAATATTTATTAATTTTTAAGAGAATATATACTTTTTCATGCACTTTATCTTTTAATCACTTTTACGATAAGTTTCTTTCACTTCAGAAATAATATTAACAATTAAGTAAAAAAATTAAAAATTTAAAAACTTTAAAAAATTAACATTTCGAAAAAAGAGCTAAACCAATAAATTTTTATGAAAAAAATCTCCAAAAAGTTCTTAAATATAATTAAAAATAACGGCAAAGTAATTTTATTGTATTAAAAATAAATACTTCTCAAGATTTCTATGAATTTCATTCCGAAACTCATAAAGAATAAGAACATCATCACTACGCATGCCACCAAAGCATTGCGTATTTAATCATGACCATAATAAAAACTATCGTCTTATGAGCGACCCTGTAGCAATCAGCAACTTCGTCTTTTTCTCTCACTGAACGTACTCGCTGTCTTTCCGCAGAGGAACTGCTTCGTTTCTGTGCGAGAAACGTCAGCGCTTCTTGATAGCAGACAAACGTCATGGCACGAAGAAAACAAAACAAAACAAAACGACTCGGTCGGTCGGTCAACCTCGGCTTACTCCATTTCGCATTGCTTGTCTATGGATTCGCGTCGTCCAAGTTTTGTGCCGAACGTCATATATTTTTTCTTCCTCTCCTTTTTGCCCTGTACTAACGACTATTCTCATGGCTATTCATAATCAATTTGCCTGCTTCTTTTTCTTCTTCTCGCCAGCACTTACCATTATCCTTGCAAATGCTCGCAATCTCTTCCCACGCCTTGTCGTAAACATCCTTCTTCGGATGCAGGGCGCGATCGTAGACGCAGGGATGCGCCTCCACGGCACGGCACAGTTTCACATTGCCCTCGTACAAGCGGGCCTTCTGATCGCTCGTCAGCTCCTTGGCCATCGTCGTACAAACCAATGGCACTGCACACGGTTTGCGTTCACTTTTTTCGTTGCGCGGCCAAAAAGCTTATTAGTTTAGAAGAGCACCGTCGCCAACAGCATTCCATGCACACGCAAACCGAAGAAAAAACCACACGCTACACACGAAAACTTTTGCCAAACTGAAATGTGTCACTTCATCGATATCATTACACGAATGACAGTTCGTGTGATTGCAATATTTTCGAGTTCATTTCTTTTGACAGCCGTTCTGTCGCTGTTGTGGTTGTCAAGTAGCCGGCAAAGAGTGATGCGATGTTTTTTTCTTGGTCGTTAAAATAAACGTAAAGTGAGAAAGAGTGAGAGAGAGGCACTATTCAGATAATACAGTTTGACCGGCAGCCATGTTTATTAATTACACACGAGACAGGTCGAAAAAAGACTGTAAAAGAATTTGATCACATTCGGAAAATGTTTTTTATGTTCGGAAATTCTCGCTTTTATCGCAGCGAAAAGCATTGCCAGCTAAAATATTTCTAATCAAACAATTGCAAAAACAAAATCTATTTCGTATACTTTTTGATTATTAATAATGGGTGCATTCAGACAGCGACAAGGAGCTGTTCTGTTATGTGAATGCACCCAAAGAAACTATATAAGTTTTCAAGAAATATATTCTATTGCCATTCTATTATTTGAAATTCAGAATTATTTTAGATTATGTAATTATCTCGGGCTTACAAGAAGAATGGAGAAGGACGAGGTTAAAGAGTAAAGCAGCAGCTAACGATATCAACCTTTAAAATGTGAGGAAAAAATTATGAAGTGTTTCACTAAATGTTTTCCTTTACTTTAGCGTCTTTTCCTTTCTGAGGGTGCAGAGATTATAGTATTTTTCAACCACCGGGTAGGTAGTTTACTACTTTTAAAAGAAGGTACATGCTGTCATCTTCAGCGGAAAATTCCAGTGAGGAGAGCAGCAGGTAGTCCCGCCGGCATTATCACACTCGTGATAATGACAGCTATTATTAGTTGATATTGAAAATAATGACAGTATTTTGATGGGTAAACTTTTGGAAACGGAAAACGTATTGGAATTATCGGGCAAAATTATTGCATTTTTCTATAAAACTGTTTGAGTTTCGAAAGCAAAAAATACACAAATTTATTATACAAAAACCTTTAGCCATTCCAGAATAATTACGATAAAATTTAATGAAATTTACTAATAAAATTTAAGTGCGAGTTTTTGATTAACGAATATTTACCGAATATTTAACGAATATTCTATTAATAATTTATATTTTGAAAAGATATTAGATTTTTCTAAGTAACCATAAATACATTAAAACAATCTTGATTTTTAAAAAAATATAATCAGAAACTTTCGATTATTCTGAAGCGTCAACGAAACGCAATTATGTATTCGTCTTTGCGATAACAAAACAATGTCAAACCACGAATGTCTTTCCGGAGAGAGAGAGAGAGAGAGAGAGAGAGAGAGTAAGCCACGAAAACATCGCAAAAACATAGAAATATCGAAGTTTGCAAGCGAAGCTCTTCCAGAGACTCTCGCGAATGGCAATGTTGGCAATATGAAGAATCAGAATATGAGGCGTCGACAACAAGTGTTTGTCTGTCGCTTTATACACATTAAAATCACAACAACACCAACAACAATGACCATTTTTATGAAACCGCAGCAACAGCCGCCAACAGAAACAGCAATCTTTGCAGTTGCTAATGGCAACAAAATCATGGAAACAGCGAAATGAAACACAAGCAATTGTTATGAAAATATCTTCTACGACGAGACATCGCCGCCACCACCACCGCTGCAGCTGCTGCTGCTGCTGTGCTGGAGAATCAACAACTTGTCCGAAGAAAAACAAAACAACACACGATTACGAAAGAAATGACGAAAAGAAGGGAACAACAACAGCTGCTGCTGCTGCCTCTGCTTCTTGTTACCCACTAGAGTTATTGTGCTGTCTCTGGCCGCGGCAGTAATCTTTGTTGTTGCTGCTGCTGCTGCTATGTGGTGATAATTACTATACGTGGCGGTTATTGTTATTGTTGTTGCTGTTGTTTTTGTTTTTGTTATTATTGCCTTCATTGTTACGCTTTCTGAAATGTCTGTGTGTGTGTGTGTGTGTGTGTGAGAAGCCGAATGACTGACTGACTGCTTGGCTGACTGCAACTGTAGCACGCAGGTAGCACCACAACAACAACCACGGATTTGTCGCCGTTCTTCAACAATAACAACAACAACAACAACGACTACATTGTTGTTATTTCATTACCGGTGGCGGCGGCGGTGGTTGGTGTCAGTTTATTCAAGATTTTTCGGTGGTGGTTCGGTATGTATCGCTCTGCCTGCCGACACTTCGTTGTTCTTGTTGTTGCTGCTGTTGTTATTGTTGTCGCCAACGTATTCTATTTACTATCATTCGTACGCCGCCGCCTGCTGCTGTTGTTGTCATGCTCTGCTTCTGCTATTTGTTGTTGTAATTGTTGCTGTTGTTGTTTTCACTCTCAGTATCGCTGTTACTGTTCGTTCCGTTGTTATCGTCGTCGTTGTTATTGTTGCGCTGCTTGTTGTCGTACTTTGTTGATTGCTATACTTTTCGCTGCTTTGTTTTTCCATTGACGACCGACCGTTTCCGTCAGCAACGACGACGACGAAGCTTAACGAAGCAACTTGTTTTCGTTGAGTGCCGTTGTTGCTCTCGTTCTATGCAGTGTCTACTACTGCTTGGCTCTCTCTTACTCTCCCGCTCACTAATCGCGGCAACAACGACTCCGGAGCAGCAGCAGCAAAACCACCACCACCACTAACCAGCACTACCGTCATCAGCAGCTGCTGTTGGTTGCTGCTACCTGCCTTCGCTTAAATTTCCTACAGCGCCACCGGCGTCGACGTCCCTTCATTGCTATCGGCTGTGTTGTCTACACCTCTCATGTCGGCGACATCTTTCGTTCAGTTTTGCATTCGTTGCTCTCTCTCCGCGGGGTGGACGTTGCTCGTGTGTTTTTTTCCTCGGCGTTTTAGTTCAGTGCGGAATTTTTACTGGTGACGACGCATCTCTCCGACGCGTAATCAATATCCGTTGTTGTGTCGAAAATAGTAGAGTATTATAATTGCTGTTATTGCTGCTGCTGCTGCTGCTGCTGCTGCTAGTGTTTGCTTCCTATTGTTCTGTGCGGATTGCTGCCTAGAAAATGGCGCCACAGAGCGAGCTGAAGCCGGAGAACTATCAGATCAACGCGAAAATCTGCCGCATGGTGGAGAAGTTTCCATGCATGTACGACCGCTCGCATCCACATTATCTGAAAAAAGATGTCGTGGACAAGGCCTGGGTGAAGATATCGAAGGAAATGGACGACTCCAGTGAGTATTGCCAGCCGTCTCATAAGCCGTTTTGTGTGTATGCGTGTGCGTTTGTTTGCTTGTTTTATCGAGAGCGCCGCATTTAAAGAGAGAGCATTGTGTTTGCAGAGAGGAAAAAGTCTGTGTCGATGAGCATTATCGCCAACTATTGTCTCTATGACAAACATGGCGGCAACAGAAAAGTTGCTGCTACATTTATTAAGAAGATTAATAATAGTATATATTAGAATAATAATAATAGATTATGTAATAAGAAAAACGTCTCACCGACGCCGATAAAATCAAATATGACAGCAAACTTGCTGCCAACTTAAAACCAAAACATTTTATAAAAGCACCAGAAAGCAAATAAAATTATGCACAGTGGGCCATAAAACGATTTCACTTAGTTAAAAACTGGCTTTTTTCGCTTTTCTACCAACTTCGGTTTTTCAAGAATGTCGCTTTAGAAGATTTCAGTTTTATTAAAATTTATTTTTGTCCCTTCATTTTCTCTTTTACTTCCAATATCTTCAGTACCTTCGTGCAAGGAGCGTTGGCGCAACATACGCACCTCCTTCGCCCGCTCCATTAACGTTAACAAGGTTCCCGCCAGCGCCAACCGCACCAAGCCTTACTACCTGCACGAGGAGCTGCAGTTCCTGGCGCGACACATCACTCCGGGCATACCGATACCCAGACGCTCCAATGCGTATTCTTCGGCCGGCGAGGAGAGCGAAGTGATCGAGGTGTCAGTGGGCGAGGATACATTTGACGGTTTCATACTGGCGCAGGACGAAGACGATGATTGCGCCGATTCTCAGGGTCACCCGGAGCAGGGCAGCAGTGTTGGCGATCCCAATGAAGATGATAAAACGGAACAGCGCGAAATAGCGGCCGAATCTCTTGTCGCCACACTGCTCGCTAGCCCGCCCAAGAAGCGGCGCCGCAGTGGCGATGTGGAGCGAGCGCCGCTTTCTCCGGCGGAGCAGAAGGTACATGTGAGACAGATTCACTGCGGATGCAATGAAAATAAATTCTAACTCAAGTTTTTTTCCTTTTCGACAGTATTCCGAGCAGATGCCTCCCGGAGCAGATTTCGATTCGATGTTCCTGCAGGGCCTGCTGCCCGAGATGAAAGCCATGGATTTCCGTCAGAAAATTCTCTTCAAGCGCCGCATCTACGAGGTGATCGGGGACATTTTCGAAAACTCGCCTCCGGCTGCCGTTTCCACAACAGCAGCACCGACACATTCCAATGCCAAAGTACCGCATGTGTCGCCGTCGCAACACTATGCCGCCACATCCACACACTATTCGGCGGGCGCTACAGCACCGACAATGACGGTCGTGAATTCGGCCGATTTGGCGATGATACGCCGACTCAACAGCTTGCTGCAGAGCCCGCAAGGCGGAGTCTCCGCGAACTCTATACTGGCCACGATGGTGGCGGCACCCAAACATGCCTGCGCCTCCATTTCATCGACCGTGAGAAGTTCGATGCCACCCGCCGCTACTGTCGCCGTCAATCGCGGAGCCCTGACTCGATCCAATGCCGCTAATCTCATGCGCGTTACGATGGTAAATCCGCCGACGGGAGCCACTGTTAGCTCTAACACAAACACACCACAGCAACACACTGTTAAACAAGAGCCGGAAGTGCTCGACGATTGAGTTTTAAATAATCTGACGAGCCTTGGCTTGCATAGATTCAATACAGTTCATTTTTACCTACTAATTTTAGATGATGCACCTTTAAAATATACAATATTATATAGCACATATATAGTACATTGTAATTAATTATCGTAGTTATGTTTAAGGATTTTTGTTTTTCGTTAAAAGCGCTATATGTAAATAAGCTTACTTGTCGAGAAGTGTTCTCAATTTTTTAGTACTTTTGTAAATTACTAATAGATTCCTTCGCAGCACAATTTTACAAAGAAATAAAATAAGAATTTATCATAAACTCTGAACGATGTAATACTTTGCAAACATGGAAAGAAGGGGTGGTCTTCTTGGAGGGTGGTTTATGGTGGTCCATGGAACGAAAATAATTCAAAATTTAGCGACTATCAAGATTTCATTAGAATACAATACAATTGGAGCCCGCACATTTTTTATTATTTTTTTTGTCCTCAAGATGAGAACAATTTTCGCGTTACGACGCAATTGTCGACCGATGATTAACCTGCTTATTCGGTATACACAAAACAGGACAATTTTCTCAATTCTGCTTTGTTATTTTCGGTTTTTTTGCTGGTAATAAACAACAAATAAAGAATTGAGAAAAATGTCCTCTTTTGTGTGTACCGCATAAGCAGGTAAATGTTTGTCCACTGTAAAGTTACCGATTTGAAAACTTCGTATTTTTTGTGAATGATAATTTTGCTGACAGCAAATTATCTATTTCCAAGAAAGTCAATAATAAAAGGACACAGCATTGCCAGCTGGCCATAGTTTTATTTCATCATTATAAAAGAGAAAATGATAAAGAAACATCACAAAACGCAACAAAAACCATCAGTCATAGAGAGAGAGCGAGAGAGTAAGCAACCATGACTCATGATGACAACCTGAAATAATCACTCATATTGAGAATGAAGGCTCTACCACTGCACCCAACTACATCGGAAGCAATAACAACAACAAAGCATTTAATATGTAAAAACGACGAACAACAAACAGTAAAGTCTTAGCGTAAGCTTCGTTTTAAGATTCGGCTGCTTGGCCGAATTGAATTTCATCATCAACAACACTGATGAGAATGAGACCGAGACTGACAGCAGTAATGAAACCAGTGTTGCTTTTAGCTGGTTACGTTTTAAGATTGGTATGGTTTTTAAACAAACTAAAAAACTAAAAAAGTGTTTCTACCATTTTCCATTCAATTAACTATTAAGTATATAAATATTGTATATAAATTAATAAAAATTGTTATTAATTTATATGCAATATTTATAGAAATTAATAGAAATTGTTATTAATTTATATAGTATAATCTTTATATACTTAATAGTTTATTGAATGGAAAATGGTAGAAACATTTTTTTAATGTTTTAGTTTGTTTATAATTAAAATTAATTTTCTTGTAAACCATTTTGCGAATACATATGTATGTATGTACCTGCTCGCGAAGGCACTGCAATCTCAGTTTTCTTATCAGTTATCAGTTAAGCAGTATGAATAAAAAAAAGGGTTTAGTGGCCTAAAGATAATACAATATAATAAGAAATAAGACTGTCTATAACACGACTGTTTATAAATAAATAAATAAAATAAAAAAATAAATAAATTAAATAAATAAATATAATTTTCTGGATTCTAATATTAATCTTGATTACTTTGCTGTTGTCATCCATCAAAGGATCTTCTAAAACAACTATTCATAAAATTGTTTCATATAAGTTTATTGGTATTAAAATTAATTATACTTACATACTAATTTGATTTGAATTCGATTGGCATCACCTGCGATTATTATTACAGAGCACGTCACATGTGTCGCGAAGAGAGTGAGAGTCAATTATTTTATATACATACAACATAAATGAAAGATCTATTGAAGAGGTACATACATATATTACTCTTTTAAATATGTACCTCTTCTATAATCGGGCGGAGAGTGCTTGCTGGCTGTGCAACAGAGCCATAAGCCAACACACACACAAGCAAAAGCAGCAATAATTAATGTCGCTGGCTGGCTGTTGTTGCTAAGTACTACAGCTCCAGCAGAATAGACTCACTTTGCTTCGGTTAGCAATGATAGAAATTTCATCAGCGATTCTTCGTGTGGCGCACGAACAAGCGAGTAATTCGATTTCAGTTCGATGAGAGCGTTCGTGAAAAACGTTTCGTTTTGTTTGATATACTATAGTTCGATTGTGGCGGCTTCGTTGGTATCACAGTGACAGGAAAACGAATGAAGAGTTGACGAAGAAAGAGACGTACATACAAGAATAAGACAAAGCAGTAGGCCAAGCAATGCAGTCAGTCACACGCTAGAGGGAGAGAGATTACAAAACTCGATATTTTGTGTTTATTTTTTTCTGTTTAATTGATGATTATTTTGAAAGCCATTAAGCAAAGCAATACTATATAAAAATAGCGTTATTAAACGAAGTATTATCAGTAGCATATAAACAGAATGCGAAAGAAAGGCTAAGGAAGAAGAAAAAGAAGGAAAACATATTAACGTCACAAAGAACAACATCCACAGAAAACCAATACAACACCAAAATATACTACAAGATGGCACCAAGGAAAGATAACAACAACAACAACCTTAACATCAGCAACCCAACAGCAGCAGCAGCGGCAGCGGCGGTGGCGGAATTCATGAGCTCGGCCGACAACGCAGCTGCCGAACAAAAGCAAGCTCTGTACCTGGCTAATGCGAAGCTCTGCCGGTTGGTGAAGCGCTGTCCCTGGATGTATGATCGGCAGCATCCCAACTACGCGAAGAAGCACATCGTGGACAAATCATGGGCGAAGATAGCCAAAGATTGCGGTGATGACTCAGGTAAGTTTTGGGGACCACGCCATCAATGCTGGCGCAACTATGGCTCCTGCGAGAGTGATAGCCGCAGCCGCATTATAGTCAGTGTTGTTTGGGGCGATGCGCCGAAGTTGTGAGAAAAGTACTGATTGACACAGAGAGACGGAGAGAGCAAGTTGTTAGAGATCAGAAATGCTGAGAGAGGTTAAAGAATTTGGAATATAATTAACGAAGGTGAGAGATCCAGCACAGCACAGCTCGGCCAACTCGCAGCGAGCGAGAACTTGCGGAATGTGAATTCATCGAAGTGATAATGAATAGCATACACAATATATTACACATACATACATACATACATATGTACATATGTATACCAAATGCGTTATAAAAACTTGTTGCTCTTTGGCGAGCACTATGTAGAAGCAAACATTTTTTGTTCCTTTTCCACACTCATTGAGAAGAAGAAGCAGAAAATATAATTATAAAAACATCTAAAGATTGTGAAATTACGTCACATTTCGCCAGATGTACAGCAAAATGGAATTTCAGTTAATTTGTTTGCGACAATTAATGACAGAATAGAAGCAGCACACTCTGTAAAAGGAATCTATCCAGTGGCAACAAGTTTGACAGTTTTTATAAAATTATGCCGTTAACATTTCTAGTTGAATTAATGAAAGGAGAAGGAATGCTCATTTTCTTGCTCTCCTTGAAAAAGTTTTGTCTTCTCCCTCAAAAAATCTCATGATATTCCGTAGTTCCGAGAGACTTTATTTTCGAAAACGTTTCATCATAGTCTCTTCCTTGTAGTGGCTTCCTGCAAGGAACGTTGGCGCAACATTCGCGCCGCTTTCGCCCGCTCCATCAACATATACAAGACGACGTGCGGCCCGAATCGCGTCAAACCTTACTACCTCTACAATGATCTGCAGTTCCTGATCAAACCCATGATGGATGCCCGCGAGATGATGAACAAGGACACGGATGACATAAAGTCCGACTGGGAAGGTTCAGCACTGGCCTCGGTATTGGCCACATCGACAAGAGAAAAAGACGCCGACAACTCGGCAGCGTCTGTTTCAGCTCCGGAGAAACCATCCACGTTGGCCGCTGAACCGCTGAGCGATGTTGAGGCGGATTTGAATTTTCACGATGAAGAACTGGAATTGGCTGCAAGGGCGGCGGAAGCAGAGGCGGAACTAATGGATGTGATGCTAGAGACGGACGTCGAGGAAAGCTTCCCGCTCCGCGACAGTCTCGCGACAGCCCACAACAAGAAACATACTACGCCTGTAGAGCGTTTGTTGGAGCAGACGCCAAACGTATCACATTCGAAGCCATCTCATGACTTCGGTCATCACTTCTCTGCCTCCAACGACGACGCCGATGCGAAATTTTTGGAGGCTTTGTTGCCCGACATGCGAGCCATGAACACGCGTCAGAAGATTATCTTCAAGCGCAAAATCTATCAGTCGTTAGAGGAGGTCTTCGAAACCAATGCCGATTTTCCAGCGGTGAGCTCAACAACGAAAGCGGTAACAGCATCAGCTGGCCCGCCACGCTCCCACGTGCACGCAGCACGTGCCGAGGCTGCCCCACGCGACGCTTGTCAGAAGCTGACACACAGCATTGCCAGCCTTAAGGAAAGCGAGCTTCAAAAATTGCAACACTTCGTGCAGAATATGTTGGCACAGGGCGCTGTTGCTCCTGCCGCCGAAAGTAATGGTCGCCAGCACCCATCGAGCACCAATTTGCCCGTAGTGACGGTCATACCGCGCGCGCAGAATCACAGCCGTAGTCAGAATCGAACTCAGGGTCGAGGTCGTGGTACGATGCAATCGGAAAACTCAGCCAGTAGCCGGGTGGCTGCACCAGCAGCGGCCGCTTGTAACGGCAGCGGCTGGGAGCAGCTGCAACCGATGTCGGTGAAGAGCGAGTTGGTCGACGATGATGACGACAACGACGATGATGACGATGATGTTAATGATTTCGAGTGAAACTATTTGTTGTGATGATACATGTGTTTACTTTGTAAATACTTTGTAAGCCTTTTCTAACGCTCAGCGTATACGCTTTTAATACAATATGAATGATTTGTGGATGCGAAGCGAAACAATATTATTATTAATATTATTTCTATGAATATTATAATAGAAAATAAATTCCTTGCAGCAAGAATTGGATATTAGTGATAGATTTTAGTAAAGAAAAATTAAACACTTCTATCACGATGACAATGATTACGATGACGATAAACCTACCACAATTTGTTGTTTTTGCTTTCGGAAAAAGTAAAAAAAATAGTCGCTATGGATGGTTTTTCTGAATGGATATTTATATGGATATTTTTTCTGGACTAATTCATATAATTCAATTACAAAATAACTTACCTGCAATCTTTAGCATTCGCGTGTCGATGGTATTTAATGAATGAGTAGATTCCAAACGATGCGATGGAAATGAAGATGATGATGGTGATGAGCATGAATATTTTAATCATATTTAATTTAGATTAGATTTAAACCTGAAAAAAGTAAATAAATGATAAAAGTATAAAAATTGAAAGAAAAAGTTTTTTTTAATAAAATTTATAAGAAATACTAGTTGGTTTTTTTTTGTTTTTAAAACTTGAAATTCAATTCAATTAAATTTAAAAATTTCAATTAGAGCCAGAAGTAACAAAAATTTTTTTTTTTAGTAACATATTTTTTGGATCAGTTTGAGGAACTAAAGGGTTAAAACACGGGATAAATATCTTACTTGAAATATGCCTAAAAGCATGCTTTGCTTTTTAGAAAGACAAACCTGTATTGCAGTGATTCTGAACCATTGTACAGCGGCACTTTTGTGTGCCGCCAAATTTTAGAAAGGTATATAGTAAAAGTTATGCTTTTTTTATTACGAGTAAAGTTTAAATTAAAAAATTACTTACGAGTAAAGTTTAACCAGAAAAGTACTTACTTATATATGAATATGTTAAAATTATTAAATATAATTAAAAAAGAAAATGTATAAATTATTTTAACAGGAATTGGTATTTAAATTCATAAAAACCCTGTGTGTGCACACGATAGAAGTGAAAACTGGCATTTTCTTCTTTTTCTACTTGTGTTTTATTCTAAATTTGAAAATATAAATTTGAAAAATTTTTAAATATTTCAGTATATTTAAATTTAAAAAATATTTTTAAAATGTTTTCTTCTACAATTTCAAAATACGTATATATGTATCTTTTTCTTTTAATCTTTTTCTTTATGTGCCGCCAAATTTTGAAAACGTTAAAAGTGTGCCGCGACAATAATAAGGTTGAGAATCACTGCTCTATTGTTTCGTGCTGTCGAAGTTAATCGTACGCACGAATTCCTTTGCATACTTTTCGACGTCTCGTTATACATGTATGTACCTTTTATTTCTACACTGTGCTGATAAATGAAGAATGTTTGGTTACATAGCTTTATTTTTTTGCTATGTTAAGTTTTCTGCAGTATTTTAGAGAATATCAATTAATATTTTAAATAAAAAATTATTAAACCAATTATCGCGCAAAAATTATATAAAATTTGCGAAGAAGCATAGTTTGAAGAAATTTGTTTATAGACTAACTGACTTTCTTTATTTTAGCAACCTGAGAATTCAAGCAACAACCACTTTTATCGAAAATCGACGCAACCACTCTTCCCAAGTAATAAATAAGCTTTATTGAAGGATATTTTATTTAATCATTTGATGATATATTGTATACATGTGTATTTGAAAGTACGCGTATATGTTAATGTAGGGCGCGCGTACATGTTATATGTACGAGTATATTATGTAAGTAATAGGATTAACATATTGCTGCGATATTCTAGAGCATGGTATAAAGCAATTATGATAAACTGCAATTTTTTCACAAACCAAAAAATTTCTCAAATTCCGACAAATACAAAGTAATAATAGTAATAATATTTATAATAACGGTTGATTGATAATATTAGAAACATAAGTTAATTAAGAGACATATTTTTATGGCGTACTAAAAACAATATTAAATTTAAAATTATACTTTAAAAATATTAACAGCATTTCTTTATCATTCGGTCACTTCCAGATTTTATCAAATAAGTACAATTTGTCCAAGAAAAGCAAAAATGCCAAAAAATTAATAAGTTCAAAGGTTTTCTTTCACTTTGCAGTTAACAATATTTTGGTTTCTAAATGCTTTAATTTATTAGTAGCTAAAAAACAATTTGATGTATGCTACGACGTGATCCGCTCCGATTTTTTACGATTGCACATTTCGCGTTTTTTAGTAGTTTAGTTAATAAGTTTTAACTAATGATGAGAAGTTTAGTTATTGTAGAATAGCTAATATAATAATAGCTAATTACTCCCCTTTCTTTTACAAAAAAGTGTTTAATAAGTGCTTTTTTAAAATTTCAATGGCAAGAAATTTTCAAGTTTTTATCATTTTTTCATTATGTTTTTAATGCTGAACATAAACTAAAGTTTGAAGCTGAAATTTGCAAACTATTGAAATCTTTTACTATAAAGATTCTATACGAACTTAAAACTGCGATAGTTTGTTTTTTGCGGCGCGCAACAACGCAATTTAAGTTTGAATTTAGAAGTAAAAATGTGAGAAAATGTTTCCTTCTAGTATAAAACGATCCTTTTGCAATTTCCTTAAGCTAATTAAATAAACTTTAAATATATTTAAAAATTAATAAACAGATCTGTTTAAACTAAAACGATTTTGACTGGGCCCAAGGGTAGATGCTTCATGTAGTTCCAGGCGTCGACACGTGTCATCTTCGCTGTGGAGGCGCCGTTGATGCTCAGAATCTCGTCCCCATTCCTCACCTGGCCGGTCTTTTGAGCAGCACCACCTGGCAGCAGCCGAAAATGAAAACAGAAGAATGTTAACTTAAACCTCAAGTCTGTCAGCGCTTCTTAAACTGCATGAAAATTTACCCATAAACACCTTCTTGATGATGAGCGGGCGATTACCGAGCGGTGAATCGAAGCCACCCTCGATGGAGAAACCCAGTCCACAGCTATCTTTGACAACAATAACGCTTCTAGCACCAGAAGGCGCTTCTTCTGCAAAACGAAAATATGGATGATCAAAGCATCTTTAACCCTCCCCGCCAGCCCACAATTCTCTCTCACCTTGCGCTCTGATCTCAGCCGCTATGGCATTCCTGGCCTCTGCGGCACGTTCTAGTAACTCGCTAGTGGTCAACTTAGACGCATCAAGTCGCGACTGCTGACGCCTGCTACGTATGTTGTTAAGGGTGGCCTCTTCGGATGCTGCTGGAGACATCGTCGCAGACGGCGGTTGGGGACTGCTGGAGCCAGTGCTGGGTGTGGTTGACTTCGGGACATCATCCTCGTTGGACACAATGTCCAGGTCCAGGTCCAGTGACCGCGATGCTTTGTGGTAGTTGCGCTTCTTCTCGTAGTCCACATCGCAGATGCTTGAGGGCTTCTCATTCAGCGACGTCAGAGAACCCAGGGAGGAACGTTTTTTGGTCAGAGGCTTGACAATCAACGACTCAGACCTTGTTACGACGAGTACAACCTCGGGACGCGGAGTCTGAGGAAGAGAAAATGGAAAAAAGGTTTGGGCGACCTTAAAACGCGATTTTATTTATTTTATTTTACCTTTAGTACAGTTATGGATTCCCGATGAGTGAGCCCCCGCATACTCATTCCATTGACGGCCAGTATCCGGTCGCCCTTCTTCAGACGTCCATCTTTGGCCGCTGGAGTGTTACTTAAAATCTTGTGGATCTACAGCGAAGAAGGAAGAAATGCGTCAGATGCGCCTGATAAACAAAATCACTTTAGTATTACCGTTATTTCCTTGGCTTCGTAGTCCGATCCGCCGGCCAACGTGATGCCAATACTGCTCTCAGGTGTATCGCGCTGCAGCACTATGATGAAGGCCTCTGGGGTCTTCAGCGGTGGATCAGCTTCCTCGATAATCAATTGAATGTCTTGCGCGGTAATCAAGCTCTGATTGCTGCCAAGCGAAGAGAAACTTCCGAACTCGGTTGTCGTCTCCTGAGTGGACACATTCTGCGTGCTTGAGGAAACACCCGACGACGAAGACGCCACCGAGTCCAATGATGGGTAGCGTTCGTGGTAGCTGTTGGCGGTCTTCGGCGATTTAAGAGAGAGCAAGTTGGAGACCGGCGAAAGCGGCGACGCAGCGGCATTAAAGTTTGCGGCCTCCGCACGCCGTTCGAACTTCTCGCGTATTTCGGCCGTCGAAGTTTTAATGGTTGTTGTTGTCTTGCCGGTGATGGTGTTGTACGATTTAATGGTCTCCAGTTTTTCCGGCACTGACTTCAGTGTTGTCTTCTCCAACGGAGTGGTCCTTTTCTTAGCCACTTCCGACTGAATCCATTGTGAGAGATCGGAAGAGTCCGCCGTGGCGGCAGCTTTCTTCGACAACACTTGCGCTTCGACCGCTCTCTGGGGACGTAAGGGCTGAACGGGAACAGCCGTTACTGCCTCAATCACTTTCGCTGCTAGCGATTGACGCTTTGGAGTTCTAGCCACTTGCTTCGGATCCGACTTGAAACTGGCTTTGCGTTCTTCGTCGATGAACATGGCACTTATTTTTGAGGGCGATGTGCGGGCGTCCGACTTGCGGCTGCTGTCGTCGGTGTCAGACGTGACTTCCACGTAGGCGGCCACGTTTATCACTTTGTCCACCAAGCTCTGGTCCTTAGACGAGACGAGTTTGTAATTGATCGGAGCAGTAGCGCTTACCATTTTTGCCGGCAACGCAACCAGTGAGCCGCCGGAGGAGGAGCGCGGCTTTGATTTGTGCACGCGGCGCACCTCCTCCTCGTCGTAGCCATCGGTGCTATCCTCGTCTTCATAGCGGCGATTTCGTACCAATGCGGAGGAATCGTCTCGTCCGCTGCGGCATTTGGCTGAAGCCAGTATGTTCTTGCGGTTGCTGGCCGAGTCCCCCGATCCCGACTTAAGCACGCGTCGCGACATATCAACTGTGGGTGTGCTGCCCACGGAGCTGCAGCTGGCTTGTGAACCCGAGCCGGAGGTAAGTGTCGACGTTGTGGAACTGGCAATCGAGGTATTGGTCTCCGAGCTGAGAGTCCGTGTGAGTGCAAACTTCTCGGGAGCCACCGGAACGCATGGCGACATGGGGGGCGATGAAACCTTCGAGGAGAAGACGGAGTCACTGTCACTTTCTTCGTGCGCTGTGTGACGCGGTACGCAGAGTGATGTGCGCGGCGGCTTCGCTGGCGGTGTGCTCGTCTGATCGAGGCGACGTTGTGCGTTGTGCGGCTGTTGGCCGCTTATGCGTCCCGGCCCGAAAATGCTGCGGTAGCCGTTGTTGGCTGCAATATTGGCCGAGTTGCTGTTGGTGGAGACCGAAAGCGGACGAAGCGGAGTGTGTTGGTGGCTGCTACCGACTTCAACACGTTTGGCTGGGCGTGGCGTGTTGTGTGCGCCGATGCCACCGATACCGCTGT
Organism: Conops quadrifasciatus; assembly: GCA_949752815.1. NCBI lineage: Eukaryota > Metazoa > Arthropoda > Insecta > Diptera > Conopidae > Conops > Conops quadrifasciatus. The sequence goes on from OX457079.1 coordinate 5,150,599, forward strand.
CTGTGGAATCGGTGGAGGAATTGTTACCGTTAGTCTTCGTTTTGTCACTGTCGCGGCTCTTGATTTCGGGCAGATCAAGGATGGTCTCCAGCGTCGAAATGGGAATCTGCGGACGCTCGGGAATAACCAAACCGCGCAGCTTGGACATGCTGCGGCGTCGTTGCTCTAGAATGTTCGTAATGGCGGCCTTGCGTGAGGCTTCGTCTGGCACGAAAGCCGGCTGGCCAGAGAAGCTGATGCGCCGCTCGAGGTGTTGGACGTGACGGCGCGGCAGCGAGGCGTAGCTCTGGGTGTAGTCGTTGTTGAGGGTGCTCAGAGTGTTGAGGGCGTACATGGAGTCGGAGAAGGTGTGTGAGGGTATTTGTTTGGCGTACTGATAGTGACGCCCGGCGTCGTTTAGATTTTCGACGCTCATTGCGCGTGTCTTCGTTAGATTGGAGGCGACTGGGTATCGTTGCGTGGTAGTGGAGTCGAGCAAGTTGTCAGTGCTCAAGTTGAGTTGTTTAAGTGTACTATTGGAACGGTTAAAATTGGACTTCATCGGCATGGGCATGGGCAAAGGTGCAGCGTCTCCGTCATCGTTCGAGAACATGGCGATCTTGTCGCGTACGCTCTTCTCTGACTTCTCATCTTTTCGCCAGTCGCTGTGCTTGCGTGGAGCGCTCAGCGAGCGCCGGTACTCAGCGCCATCGAAGGAGGGCGGATCGGATTTGTTTCCTGTCGGCGTACTACCGCCAGAACTCGAAAGGTTGTGCGTGGAACGACTGTGACGCGAGTCAAAGGCCAGCTTTGAGTTTAAAGATGATGTTGTCGGAGTCCCCAAAGTCGCGTTCACCGAGGGAGAACTCGTGGAGTCTGCCACCAACTTTTCGGTGCGTGCATCGCTTACATTCACAACCAGGTCCTGACGGTACAGCTTACGTGGCACTGTGGGAGGCGGTACGGTCTTAGGCAGTGGTGGCGGTGAAGCGGTCAGCAACTCTTTCGCTGTGTGGGAGTCGCGCAACGATTTAGTGCCGTCCTTGGAGCAGCCAGTGTTGCTGTTAGTATGTGTTGTGCGTGCGCTGGCAATCACGGCCTGCCCGGCGGAGGCCGCGGCGTACAGCTTCTCGCTGTAGATGGTGTTGGTGTGTCCCGAGGCCGAGGTGGTGGCGATTGTGTGGGACTGCATGAGGCTGGCGGCTTTAAGCAGGTTGGGAGAGGGCATGATCAGTGGCTCGGAGAAATTGGGCGGGAATTCGTGCCCATCCGGCGGTAGGCGTGAGTAGGTGGGCGGAGCACTGAGTGTTAGATAATCGTTAGTAATTAATGGCGATTGCGGCACCAGCTGAATGCCGTTCTCCATTTTGATGAGCTGGGGCTTATCAAGATCTGCAAAGAGAGACACGAGGAGCGGGAAGACGAATATTAACAACAAAACAATCACAACAACATGCAGGTAGTCAATACGAGGTAGAGAGGAAGAAAGAAAACATAATTGAGGAGACTTCGCACGTTCCAGAGGATAAAAGTGTTAAATATTTGGAGGCGAAGGGATGGATTGAAGCTTGTTGGATTCGGGGGAAATCCAAGGCGCCCATGGGGACAGTTAAAGGTTGAAGGTTGCTGGATTTGGGGAGAATCCAAGGCGCCAATGGGGACAGTTAGGTCATGATTTTGCGGATATCGATGGAAGTGTGGGAGAGAACACACACAGAGGTCGACAAAAGTGGAGTGGATTGGGATGATTTAGAAATATTAGGAAATATTTGAGGACATGATAAATTCAAAGATAGTATGATCTTCTATTGAAAGCTGCAAAAAGTAAGAATTATTTACAGATTATTGTAAAAATTGCAAAACTCACAATGATCCAGAGGACAAGCACCATCGTCAGTATAAGCGAATAATTCAGATCGTTTATATATACATATATATACAGAATAATATTTAAGGTTTTCATGGTAGGAGTTTTAATGAAAAAGTGTTCATAAATAAAATTGTAAGAGCTGGAAGCGATTCTCTCACTTATAAGCCAAGTGTTTAACTAGAAATTTTAAATGTCTTTTGCCTGCGAATGCATTCATCCATTCCCTATCCATTCATACCGTCATTTCGCGGCCACTCACTCCGCTATTTCTGCATTAATTTTGTCTAACTGTGCGAACTGAAAAGAGCCACAATCGATGTTGTTGCTCCACCGAGAACAGCATTCTTAAGTCACATACTAGATTTTTTCCCATCATTGCAACGCCTTGATGTTGCCAGATTGTTGCTTAATGTGGGCCATTTGTGGTGATGGTGGCTGTGGCTGCGGTTGCGAGTGCGGCTCGCGAGTGTGAGAGCAGATCTTGATTTCCACACTATTTCCAGCGAGCGAAAGAATTTAATGTTAACATTTGTATTTAATTAATTACGCTGTCGAGCACGAAGTACAACAGTTCTTATAGAATGTGACTGCAAAGGAATATAGTACAACAGTATTCCTCACGTTGCGCCAACGCCTCCTCTGTCTCCTCCTCTTTCGACGCACAGACGTCATCCTCCTCATTTTGAGGATGCACAGAGCAGAGAGAATGCAGGCGAAGAGGATTAAAAAGAGGTAATAACAAGAGGGCTAATACTTCTGCTTCTTGTGGAAAGCAACGAACGAATGAATGAATGAATGGATCATCAACTTCCGGTTGAGCAACGAGAAAGTCGAGGGAGAGGAAGCCGCTGGCAAAAGAAAATGCTTTAGTGGCTAATAAAAAAGAGACTCGAACGTCGGAAGTGTCTGTAATAAATTCAGGGAATAAAAAGATGCTATGTTCTGATCAAGCTAAAAGAACCAGAGAAAAAGGGGTCTGGGGAAAAATGCTCGGCTCAATTCGTTAAGTGGAAGGCAGGAAGGAAAAATGTTCTATCATTCATAAAACTCTTACAAACAACAACAATCATTTCTTTCCGCAAAAAGAAAGAGTATTGAAGTTTCTATGAGCGTGCACCGTTTTGCAATTACGTCATTTATTTACTTATTTTGCTATCAATATTTACACATTCTGTTTTTTATGATTGTATGATTCATGGCACCAGAGACAAAGTGACTACAGAGCGTTTAGTCACGTCATTCGTCGAATTTCGAAGCACAACCTTGAGTTATAAAAAGCGACTTGCAAAGAAATAAAATGAACTTTGATTTTGAGTCTGTTTTCGATCGAAGAGAGACAAAATCGACCACAATAAAAACAATCAAGCTGAAATATCAGTAAAAATTAAAACAAGTTGCAATCAAAGTGTTGTACATTTTAAAACTTTAAAACATACTATCTTATCTCTTATTTCTTTAAACAAGACAGTGAGAAATTCCGAATGAAAATTAAAACCACAAAAACTCCACAAAATTAAAATAAATAAACAAATTATCTTAAGAAATCCGCTCTAAATTATTTTTTGCGAGTTAATCAATGAAATAATTTCGAAGTGAGGCAGCAACACTCTAAAACAATTTAAAAAAAAACATAATTTCCATGCAACATAATTTTCATCATCAGAATCAGCAGAAAAATTGTAGGTGTGTTGGCTACAAAAGTTGCATTAAGATATTTTATATTGTCATTAACCTTTATGTACCCCTAAAATAACCACACACACACACACACATACACACATTACTATAAAATTCTGTGAAAAAAGCAACAAAGTTCTTAGAAAATTAATAAACAATCAAAAAATTGTAGACACAAAAGTATGTTAAATTTTGACATTTATGCATTTATAGAGCTGTCAAAATGTTGCGTTGACAAATTGAAGAAACAACAAAAAAGCTGGCCGCTGGTTGCAGTCGGTCAGCCATTTAACCCGCCGAGTCTTTTGCCAGGCGCAGCGCGGCACATGGATAACTCGATTTTCAAGCAATTTTCATACTGGCAGCAATCTCAGCGGTTGACTTGTCAAGCGGACAAATGACTGTGACTACCAACTCGCCAGTTTGACACACACACTTTTTCTAACCAATTTCGGCCAACTGCTGCTGCTGTTGCTGCTGGTGGTGGGCAGTCGACAAAATCTTGATCATAATCAAACGAGGCTGGTGGTGTTAATTTTCTGTTTTATTTTTGTTTGGCTAGAAGTCAAAAAGTCGTAGTTAAATTTTGAGACAGCTCGCAGCAAACATATTTTCCAAAAATATCGTATATAAAATTATTTGTTTGCGGATATTAAATAACGACAAAAAGAAGCAGTAAAATAACAACATTTAACCAATAAACAACAATCAAAACACGATAGAAGCTAGAAAAATCATACATACATACATACATACATACTCGTGTATGTATTCACATTTAGCGTGCAAACTCATAACAGCCCAGTAGGAAAATGAGCAGCGCATGATTTATTTCATGGAACTTATCATCTTCATGATGTTGACATGAAGACTTCATGGTTTACCAACGTTTGGTTTTTCGCATGATGACAAAATCGAGTTGGCAGATTAAGAATTTTTTAATTTTGATTATTGCCAATTTCTTCAATAATATTTTTCTTTTGGCAAGGTTTAATTTTTTGCTGTTGTCTAAATTTTCTGCGTGGGTTTGGGGACCGGTTTTCGTTTGTGTCCGAGCGGAAAGCAAATTAAAAAAAAAATAAAACTCCCATTAAAAAAAAAAACATACCAATTAAATTAAAATTTATTGACAAAAAAAAGGAACCTATATGTACTTTGTTACATTTCTTTAAAATTATGTAATATTTTCTGACTTTATAAAATTTTTCTAAACTTTCTCTAAAAAAACTGATCGATCGTATTCGTTTTCGGTAAGTTTAATTGATATTTTTATTTAATTGTTTTTGGATAATTTATTTTGTGTATTTTAAATTGAATTTTGTGGTAAATTTTTGAAAATCTCTGTTGAACTAATTTTTTTGCTTTTGTTTTAAGTAACAAAAATTTCAATTTTAGTGGTTTTTTTTTCGGCAATAGCAATTTTTTATTTAACTATCGTATAATTAAACAAGAATAACAAGAACATAAGAAGTAGAAGAAGACAAAAAACAATTAAAACTTTATATTCAAGTTCTTTTTTTTAATGGCGTATGTAATAAAAAACCTCCCGCGGCTTTAGAAACGTTTGAAACTTTATCACTCGTTGCGTCTCAACCATCTCGCCTCGCCCCGCCCCCCTCCTCCTCCTTCTTGTTCGACACATTCAATCAGAGTTGGCAACATTGTGCGGTGGGTTAAGAGTTCATTAACTTTTAGGCGTCGCAACAGCGTGAATGCTTTACTGGTTTTATTTCTATAATTATCACAACGTATTTTGAGATTACGGTCAAGAATGTACTCGTAAAAAAGCCGCAACAAGTTTGCGAACTGAATACGATTCGAAACCAGAATACAAGCGAGTACAATTTTTCGTAACCAACAATAGCTTTTCAATTGATACACAATCTTATCAATATTTTCAATGCAATCATTTCAACATTACATGCGCCTTTTTCGGGTTCACAGAAGGCTTTAACACTAAGGCTTTAACACACGCTGTTAACAAAATACTTTTTTATCACTTTTAATTTGCTTTCAATTTTTTAAAAATGTTTTAAAAGAGTTTTTATCCTACAATTCTTTAGTAATTCTTTAAGTAATAATGCTTATTTACTACTATTTTTCTAGCAAAACACTTTTATTTCTTTCAAGCTTAATTAATTAAGAAATTATGCAAAATTGATTTTTTAGCCTCGAGGTCGTTTATCCATTGTCTATGGTCTGTGTCCTCCTACCAACCAATAAATGCGAAGATCATCTTTTGCAACTTCTGATTAATTGATTAAACAATTTACAATGAATTTGAGCATAAAAAATTATGTATTTGTCTATACAGAATGTTTTCGGTCAAAAGTTAGTTGATAGTAATAAATTGAAGCCATTAATAGTTCTTGTTTTTTATGACATCATTAAACTGACATTAAAAAAGTTGTGATGAAGTCAGAAGAGTAGGTATAAAAAGAAGAAGAAGAAGAACAAGATCAATGTCAACAAAACTGAAATCAGTTTTGGCAGTAATGAAACGAGAGAACTCTGGTCAATTAGGGAAAGAAGAACTTCTAAGAATTAGTAGTCGTCAAAGTCGTAGTAGTTTTAATAGTATTGAAAGACTCAAACTTTTGAATTGGTTTAAAAGAATTAAATTAGCTGCAAATAATGAATGCAAATTTATTCTACACCGATTTCAGAAACATCATTATTCTACAACTTCATCATCATTTTTTGTTCCGTTAGCAATAAACTTTTATGATGAACGTATGAACAATACTAAAAGTTTTTATGATTTAATAAAGATAGATCACTTTTTCATAGATCAAATCTATATAAATCAAAACTATATAAATCATGGGTATATATAATATTTATTTAAGATTTAAAGCTAAGTCTTAAATAAGGCCTTATAGCTTATAAAATTTGTAGGCCATATAAATTTCAATTAATTGTATTGTATAACGAAAAATATAAAAATATACCATAATATGATATTAATTTATCTGCTATATGTTTTCTGCTCAAATTTTAAGCGGTTAAAGTGTTAATGAATGCTCATCATCGTAGCATTTTCCATATTTTTGATTTTATAAAAACATTTAAAAAACCTCCTATGAATTCCAAATTTAGCTATCTATAATTTAAATTGCATTTAAAAGCGTTTATACCCTGCTTTTTTTAAAAAGCTCTAATACAGTGAGATATACCATGGTTATAATAATATTATAAGATTTTTTATAACTCAATAAATTTGATAAAAAAGGAAGAGGGGGGCCCAAGAGAATAAGAACACGTTCAAGAACAAGAGTCCAGTGGAAAGTTTTAAAAACCAAATCTGAAATGTTATATTGTACCTCATAATACTCGTATTTTATCTTATTACTTCTTATATTACTTCAGTTTCTATCGTATGATGCAATGAAAAACGTAAAAAAAGCACAGCGTCGATAATTTTTTTTCATTTTATTCTTGATTTTAGCTTTTAACTTTTTAATTTTAGCTTTTATGGGCCGCCAATTTATGGGACCGCCTTCATGTTTTGCAAGGTCTCCTTTCTTTTAATGTAGTAAATAAATTTTAAAATTTCATTCCTGTTCATTTCTTTTCCTTTCTTTAAAGGTCGTAAAGTTTTTATTCAAAAAAGACGGAAGAATTTTTTTCTTAAAAATTATGTGATAATTAGCTTTTTTATCCTTCTAAATATGTTTCACCTTCTTTGTCTCTTTATTATTATTCTTTTTCTACTTCTTCTTATTATTATTATTCGTTTTAGTGTTTGAAAAACAACCAAGGGCCGCTCCTGACACGCGGCTTGGTCTTTGATCTTACTGTGTCTTTTGACTCGTTTCGTTTTTTTTTAAATTCTTTGAAATTTTTTTTTAGTTACGCATTTTGCAAGTTTTCTTCTTCTTCTGCATACGTACAAAGTGCAATGTTGTATATCGGTGTTATTATCATTGCCGCTTTTGTACCTCTTTAAAATGCCATGAGAAGGTAATAATTGATATTACAATAACAACAACAACAACAACAACAACACGTAGTGCAACAGCAAGTGTATTTCAATTGTTTTGAAAACAATAAATAGTGTTTTTTGTTCGCTTGTTTCTTGCGTACTTGTTACACTTTTCTGAGCAAAAAAAAAATGTGCACAAAGAATCCATTACAATTTTTTGCAAAAAAAGGGTTGCATTTTTCTTTATTTCTTTCAAAGAATTTTTACCCTTTTCGTTAACGAGAACTTTTGTATTTAACAACTGCTGCAACAACAACAACCAACCACTATCAAAAGATACCTACGGACGAACGGGCTGCACGCTTGACTGATCCCTTTCGCTTAAGCAAACGCGCCGTCGCCACGGTCGTCGGCAACGCTGTCCACCGCTTGTGTACTAATTTTTAATGACTGGAATTTGTTTTTATGCATGAAAAATTCTCGTTACTTCTTGTAGTTTTCGTTTCGTTTTTGCCTTTAGTTTTTTAGGGAATGTTTTATTTTCTTGTAGGTACTATAGATACACCTGTCATCTGTTGTTGTTGTTGTTGTTCTAGGTTTTCGTGGTATTGGTTGGGCTTTTATTGCTCTCTTGTTCTTGCTTTCGTTGTGGTTTTTGTGGAAGTTTTCTTGACTTCTTTGAATGCTTTCAGACCTCTCGAATGTGAACACATTTTGTAGTTTTTGTTGCTCTCGGCTTCCTAAGCTTGTGTAAATTATTTTACCAGTGGTTTTTGTTTTTGAAAATAATTGCTTAAACCCAAGCAGAACTTTTAAAAGAATGAAAATGATGGTTTTTTGAAGAAATTCCAAAAGCGCTGCTCTACAAAAGCGCAATCAACTGGCATCAGATGGAATAATTTTTCTTCGACTTTCTTTTTTAAAACGTGTGTGCTTTTTGTTTTGGTTTGTCCAGAACTATTGAAATGAAAAAAAATAATAATTCCAGTTGAACTAAAATGTTTTTTAATGATGCACACACACAAAATTACTTCTTGGTGTTTTTTGATTTCATTAACAGGGTCAAGGTTCACGGTTTGTAGTTGAGCAAGAAGGAATAAAGTAATCATAATCATGACTTTAACCTTAATTTTGTACTCGTAAATGTAGCTACTTTCTTTATTCTTGCCGGAAACATTTGATATATTTTCATTCTTTTGATGTAAAAAAAAATATTCTCTTCGAGTAATCGAGTTTTATCATCATGATTATTATTATTATTATTATTATTATTATTATTATTATTATTATTATTATTATTATTATTATTATTATTATTATTATTATTATTATTATTATTATTATTATTATTATTATTATTATTATTATTATTATTATTATTATTATTATTATTATTATTATTATTATTATTATTATTATTATTATTATTATTATTATTATTATTATTATTATTATTATTATTATTATTATTATTATTATTATTATTATTATTATTATTATTATTATTATTATTATTATTATTATTATTATTATTATTATTATTATTATTATTATTATTATTATTATTATTATTATTATTATTATTATTATTATTATTATTATTATTATTATTATTATTATTATTATTATTATTATTATTATTATTATTATTATTATTATTATTATTATTATTATTATTATTATTATTATTATTATTATTATTATTATTATTATTATTATTATTATTATTATTATTATTATTATTATTATTATTATTATTATTACAGTGCATTGAAATAACATTGACATTTGTTTGATGGCTGGTTTTTTCCTCTGTTGATCATCATAGATCAACCTTCCACCATTAGCTTTCACGCTTATCACCGTGACATTCCGCGTCTCTTCAAAGTCAATACAATTTACAGAGTCTCGATCGTAGAAAACGTCTTATTTGATTATTCCAGTGTAAATTTAATTAATATAGATAAGAACAATAAAAATGGTTCTTTTAATTGTTTTCTGCTAAAACCAATCAGTTTTTTTATTATCAACAACAAAGTGTTGCCAAGATTTTTTTGATGCAAGCAAATCACAATTAATTGAATTGTGATATGCGTAGCATTTACGAATATAATTTTATTATGATGTTTCAGAATATTGCAATAAATAAAAAAAAAATATTGCATTAGGAAGAGGTCTAACTTATTTGTATATACATATAAGAAAAAAACAAGTGTTTTTAGAATTAAAGACGCATAAAAAAAAATTAAAAAAAAAAAAATAAAAAAAACAATAAAAATCATTAAAAAAAAAAAATTAAAAAAAATTAAATAAAAATTTTTTCAAAAACTTTTGACTTACATCGTAACTATCGTTTATAAAACTCTATCGAACAGATCTACACCTTTTTTTAATTGTAGTTCAGAATTTTTCAATTGTAGTTCAGAAATTCCATTTGTAGTTCAGAATTTTTCAAATGTAGTTCAGAATTTTTCAATTATAGTTCAGAATTTTTCATTTGTAGTTCAGAATTTTTCATTTTTAGTTCAGAATTTTTCATTTGTAATTGAGAAAAATATGAATTGCATTAATAAATATAAAGAAAAATGTATATGTACAGAGTTTCCAAGTATCTTAATAGTAATATTTATCCTTATCTTAAAATTATTATTAATGTAATAATGTAATAATAATGTCGAAAGAAATTTCTATTTCAAACTCTATTGTGCATAAAGAGCGTGTTATCGCAAACACGTACGAGCAAAAAACAAATAAGACTCTACATATAATAAAGAAACACCAGTATTTTTCTGTGGTCTATGGTCTACTGTCTATGGTATACTGTCATATATTAATGCAATTTACATTTTTCTACTTAAATTATGTGCTATTGGAAAATTCTGAACTACAAATGAAAAATTCTGAACTACAATTGAAAATTTCTGAACTACAAATGGAATTTCTGAACTACAATTGAAAATTTCTGAAATACAAATGGAAAATCTGAACTACAAATGGAATTTCTGAACTACAATTGAAAACTTCTAAACTACAAATGGAATTTCTGAACTACAATTGAAAATTTCTGAACTACAAATGGAATTTCTGAACTACAAATGAAAAATTCTGAACTACAATTGAAAATGGTGTAGACGAAAAGGCGTGTACAGCGTAAGCGTTCGCAATATAATATATGTATATCGTTGTTAAATTAACTAAATTAGCTATAGATATAGAATTAAATTAGTTTAAAATAAATTGTTTTCGGAGTAAAAAGCTACTATAAATAAAAAAAAATTTTATAAAATGTATACGAAAATTTCGTATCAGAATTAAATAATATCAAATGTTATAAATAAGTTTATACTTAATACTAAGAATTTTTAGTGTATTTTTCAAATAAATCTTATTTAAAATTTAGCCTGATTTATTGACCAGACACAAATTTAAAAGTTTACAACGAAGATATTGGTTACTTTTTGCTTCAAGTTAAAACATTCATTCTTGTATTCTTATATTCTTAAAGTCTTATATTCTTGTATGTTGCATTTAATAAGCTTTTAATGTTTTTTTTATGAATCATTAATTATTTTGACTGTTTTAAGCCGAAATAATTGGTTTTCTTGTGTGTGTGTGCTTTACTAATTCGCTCATTCGCACAAACACATTTTACGTGTGATGTCTTTGCGAGGTCGTAAAGAAGACGCTTTACGAAGCCATTTACAAAGTCTTGGACATAAAATAGTCTTAAGGTTTTCTTAGACATGATGGATATTTTATTATTCTTCACTACTTGTTATTGTTATTGTTGTTGTTATTACTATTGTCAACTCAGTTTTGGGTAATAAAATACAAGTGGTTACTTTGAAGTTAACGATTGTAGACGATAACTATCTGTTTTGAAGTAAGGACTCGAAGAGCATTTTTTTTCTCGATTTAATGAATGCGTCATTTTGGTACTAGCGAGGTAAATAAATATACAAATATCTAACGTGAAATCAGCAGAAAAGTAAAGAATTATTTTTAAACAATAGTAAAGATAAAATTAAATTTAAATATAATAACATGGCAGTAAAAATTAATTGCAAAATATATCCCAGAATCGAAACACAAGTTATACATAATTGCCAAGTTTTAACTTCGGTCTTTTCTGAAGAAAGAATTAACTGCTTCTCCAACAAGTCCACCTTCGGCAGTTTAGACTGCCTTTTCATTTAATTTTTTTAATTTTAACATTTTTTTCCGAACGTTTTATAGCCAGTTTTTCTGCGAAATGCAATGAAATTTTGCTGCCACCAATAACCGACATCATGCAACACTGACGCTGCAAAAAGAACCTAGTGCAGCCAGTCAAAAAAGAGTGTAACTTGAAAGAGAATATTTGAAAAAAAAAACAAAACAAAACAAAAGTAAAACTTGTTACGAAAACAATAGAGTTCAACGTGAAGTAATGAATGTACCGCACGCGGTGCAAGACCATGCTGATGTAGTTGAGCAACAAAAGTTAACTAACCGGATCAAGTGCAGTCGCCATTTAGAAACTAGAGTAATCATTATATACTCGTAGTACAATCAAATTGGAACTTTGTTTGAAAACCAATTGGATAGCAAATAACGTAGAATATCAGTCTAAAGCTTTCTTGGTTTGTTCCTCCAAAAGACATCTAGAATCTATAGATTTTCCAGAGAGACTGAAGAAACCTTTTAGTATTATAAAAATCGTATCATAAAATACTTGCTGATTAAAATTATGAATTAAAATTTAAAGGGTTAAAATTGAGAAATATTTTTGATAGATTCTCCCAAAATATTAGTTTTTTATTTCTCTGGTTTTTCAAATTTTACATTCGCTTTAATTGATTAACTTTTTAGATATACGTAGATCTCTCCTTTAAAAAAAGTAGTTATATTTTTATATTCACCATTTGTAACTGTTTGTTGTAAAAGAAGATTTTAGAGCAGAAATCTTGCTCCGCTCCTTCTGGGAAGAGTAAGAAATGTGATAGCTCTGATGAATAGTGAAAGATTATCTGTGCATGGTCGGAAAAAAAATTAAACTGGATATGATTATTTATTATCAGTTGTCTGTTAAATCTGGAGAAATAAATTTGCTTGTTTTTTGGGTTTATGTTTTTCAACCTGAATTCTTATTAAGCACAATGAAGTAATCGGTTTTCTGACTTTGATAAACCGATGCGATCAGCACTAACCAGAGCAAACTTACAAAAAAAAGCACGCTGGAATTTATACACTAAGCATATGCAAAGATGAGTGTGTGCAGCATGATGCAACAACACGTAAGCAAAATAAATTACAATTCTTCAATATTATTATTGTTAAGGAGAGAGAGATTGTTGAGGAGAGAGAGATTGTTGGCGTGACAGTGATAGAGAGAGAGAGAGTGGCGGGTGAGAGAGGAAATTGAGGTATTTAGAGGAAGAGCAGTGTAATGGCAGAAAAGTGCAAATAACTGCAAATTCATTCAAATTCTCAGACAGACACGGTTTTAGCAAAGGTATAAAAATATGTATGTGTGTTGCAATAATGGTTGGTTAACTGGAAACAGCCACAGCAACAACAACAGCAACAACGAAACTAGAAATGCATAAGCAAAATGTATACCATTTCTTTTCATTGCTGTTTAGCATGTGGCGGCGGTTGTTGTTGGTGACGTCGCTGTCGTTATTGTTACCATCTTCATCATCACAGTTGGTTTTGTTGCTATCGTTCTTATTGTTGTTGTTTATAATGCATTTTCTTGCATTCTGCCATCATGCATTCCACAATTTTTCGTCGGTTTTTTGCACTCACAAACAACAAACATACATACAATCCACAAAACAAAAGCTAGAGATAAAGTGTTGTTTTTTTATTTCTCCATTTCATAAACTGGCTCATCATAACACAACACCGAATGGTGGTCGTTGTTGTTGTTCGGTGGACAACCGGATGATGGTTGTTTGTTGTGTGTAATAGACATGCCTCAACTTAGCCGCAACATTAGCCGTTAATATGTAGACACAAACAAGAGTAGTCGAGGCCATCATTACTTAAGCTTGAAGAGTTTTTGGTGGTTGTTGTTGTTGTTATTTTTTACACTCTGGCGTATGACTTTGACACTTAGTATGTACTTTGGCAAGAACGTGAGACCTGAGACCTGAGACGGTTGTGAAAAAATTATGGCAAGAACAGAAAGAATGGCTCATGTCACTTGAATTTCTTGCCTCCTTCTTCTCTCTTCATTTTTATGGTATTTGTGTTTTTTTTTGTTGTTTTTTGCAACAAAAGTCTAGGATTCTTTTATTGAAACCACGAAAAGCACCACGAAAGTAGTATGCATAATAAAGCCAACAAAGAAAAGAAGTTTTTTATTTATTTTATTGTACGTTTCTGGTACGATACATCGAAATGGATTTTCCCTGCGTTTGTTATTCTTTTCACTTTTAATATTCCGCGCATGCAAGATTTTTGAATGGCTGTTCGCCGTTCGCATGATTGCTGGCTGCTCTACCTGTCTACCTGTTGCTCGTTTTATCGTAACCTCATTTCTTGTGTTTTTCCCTACTTTTGCAAATTCTTGTCACATTTTATGAGTCGCTTCTTTCCGAAGTTGTTGCCTTTTTAGAAATGGTTTCTGATGGATTTTATTTCTTACTAGAAAATTGCTTAGGTTGCATATAAATTATTTTCACAGCAAAATTGGTTTATCTTAAGTGTTCGGAAGGTACATATATTTTTTATTTTATTAAACCAAAAAAAAAAAAGTTTCTTTAAAAACCAAAGAAGTTCAGAAAATAAAAATGAATATTATGAAAAACGTGAATATTTTTTTTAGAATTTTTTCAAAACTGTAACACTCAAAAACGTCTCCGATTTCAACACTCTGCCGCCCTCCCTCCCTCCCTTCCTCCCTTTTCCACTTCCCTACCCCTTCATGTCTTCTCAAATTATGAACACTCAGAAAAAACTTGGCTTTCATGTCGAAAGAGTGCGTTGCCGACAGAATGACTCATGGTCAGAATGACTTGCCCAACACCAACCTAACCATTATTTTTCACCTACTTTTTCTTTTGTTTAAATCGCAAATTCATTTATACATATTTATATATTTTACAAACATGTTCTACTTACTTTTTGTTTTTTTTTTCTTGCTCTGTCCGCTTTAGAAAATGAACTTAAGCCATTGAAGAAGTTGCTCAGCAGAAGAAAAAAAGTGAAATTCAATGGAATACAATTTTTCCAACGTCTTGCTACACACACCTTCACAACTTCTTAATTAAATATTCAACTAATTATTTCACAAAACAGCAAACAACAACACCAAACACCGCAATCAGTTACACTTCACTGCACGATGCTACCACGATGATTTCGTACGAAGCTTAAAGCAAAAAAACCGAGCACGAAAAAAGAATTTATGCAAGAAGTAACGGCACGAAAAAAAGAAGCCTTGTTGAATAAAATTTTGTGCCAATTATTGTAAAAATTATAATCAACAATTTTTTAAAATGTTTTATCGTAAAAAAAGCCGAACAAATGACAAAAGAATGTTTTCTTCTTAAAAGACCGGCAGACGACGAAGAATAAAATTCGTGTAGAATATCACTGAGAATAGATGCGCTCTTTTCGAACAACAACTTTTCGACACTGCGCGAAGCACAACCGAACACGGCGCGTGTGAATCAGCAACTGAATGGAAGTGAACTGAGCTGAACTAAGCTAAGCTGAGAACTGAGGCGAGCTGGTGTTGAACTCGGAATAGCAAAGGCTGAGCAAATGAAAAAAAATTGAAGCGATCTCTCTGCACGTAAAAGTGTGACCAAACCAACGATCCAGCCCAACCAGTGATGCTGAGAGGAGAGCAGTGAAGGAAAACACCGCAGAGTGCAAGAGCGTTGCGCTTAAGCGTGGCTTAAATAAAAGCAGAGCAAGTCATATGCTCTCACGGTAGCTTGTTGTAGTTGTTTTGGTAATCAGAAAACTTTTTTCGCTACAAATGAGAGGCTTAAATAAAGGTTTCCGATTAGGAAAAGAGCGAAAATAAGAATTTTATTCCAATTCCAACCGCATTGCTCACAAGCTAAAGAGGCTTAAGACGATTTTAATTTTCTTTTGTTCTTTGGTTATTTAATGGTGCAATATCGCAAATCTTAAGTTAAATGATTTTGCATTTAAATCGTTTTAAATCGTTCTAATCAAAATAAAAATTCTGTGACTTCTAATTTTTATAAAATTCCTATTTTTAAGACCAACTGAAAGTGGAAAGGTAAAGATAAACGTTTTTGTTACGTGTGCAAAAGTTTTTGAAATTTTTTTTAAGGTTTTGAGAGTGTGTGCTGTATACACATACATACTGCTGTGTTTCTTGACGTCATGATTAAATTTTTATGACTATTTATTGATTTTTTAATATGGATTTGTTATTGTCATATGAATTTATTGTATGTATTTATTTGTTTGTTTTAAATTCTTCCTTTTTTTTTCTGGGACGCTCCAGCTTGCTTTTAAATTGAGCAATTATGAAGTGTGCATTGTTGCTATTATTATTATTGTTTTTGTTGTTATTGCCGTTGTTATTGTTGATTATTTGTGAAATTTTTGTCTGTTTCTTTGTTGATCGAACTGTGATTATTAAAGTTTATTGACAGTGAGCTGAGCTCAGTTATTTAATCTTCACCGGAATTTAATTCATTGCAGCTTTTGCAATGAAAGAATATTTACGTTTTCTTATTAATTAGTAGATAATATTTCGCAAATTAGAATTAATTTCAAGATATTTTCATTTAATTTGGTCAACTCTTTTGCATTTAAAACTCATTAAAAATCGCATACGAAAAGTTTGTACTACATTGAGTAAATGAGTACGTAAAAAAGCGTTATTAAAATCAAGCAAAAATCAAAAAAAGTGAAAAATGTAGCACCGAAGACCTTCCTTTCAAATGTTTTTTTTTCCCCAAAAACTCATTACCTCTTCGGTAACCTGATCGGTCGGTCGGTCATCGTCATTTTTCTGGTGACTATCCTTAATTTTTCGGACGAAACACGTTATTTAAAACGAATTATGAAGGTTTTAAAGTTTATAAAGTATAATGTCCATGACTTCTGTATTTTGAGCACCGTGCTTTGATGAGAACGCCTTGAGTTGTTGGCGCGTACATTTCAATACAAGGTCAACAAAGAAGTTGAGCGCTTTTGGTTTGAAGTTGTCATAATGGCATTTTGGCAATAAAAACATGGTCAGGTCTAAAAACCTTCCCTTTTCCTTCACGTAAAACCATCTGGCTAATGATATCTGGCAAGTTTTAGAAATTTTTGAATGTAAAAAAATTTGCAATATATTGTATAAAACCAACAACAACAATCAATGAAACCCAGCAAATGAATTTTTTTTTATTTTTATTTATTTCTTTCTTTGCTTTTCATCTCGAAAAGATTAAGCAGCAATTTTATTCACTTTTCCTTTAAATTTCTGGTATAAATTTGAATATTTTCCGCTTACCGTTTATAATGCAATAATACTTTATGCTTTAAGTCATTTTTGAAAAGCGAAAGCATAAAAAAAAAACGCCGAAAAATCAGAAATCTTGGATTATTCAATTTTTTCAATTTTTTTTTTTTTTGGCTTCTTCTACTCTTCCTTTCTTCTTTTTTCTCTGAAACTAAGAACTTTCACTTTAACCAGAAAAAATGGATGCACGGCACCAAAAAGTGCAAAGAGGCAGAATGAAAAAGGCTTAAAGGCGAATTCATACAAAATAAATTAACACCATTTAATGACCCGCATAAATTCTTAACGATTTTTGTGTACTGTTTTTTCTTTTCTAAAAAAATTGTTTAATTAAAATGCTTTGGAAACGCTTCAAATAAAATATTGAAATAGCAAAAAAAAAAAACCTCATTAATTATTGTACGACATTGAATAATTTTCCATCGCTGTTGTTGTTGTTGTTATTGTTTTTCCTAACGCCACCACCAACAAGCCAGCCAGCCAGCCAGCTGCAGCGTCAAGTTTTGAGCCTCTCAACAGGCGCTTCTGTGATTGCAATCATTGAAAGCTTTGGCGCGCGTGTGTCCATTGTCGACGCCTTGACGTCGGTCGGTCATCATTGTGATCATCATTAATGGCGTTATTTCGCGGTGGTCGCCGCGGAATCAACGCCGCGCCGTGGCCATTGCCGCCGCTCTGACACTAAATGATTGAAATCATTGAAATTCTTTGTGTTGATTTGAGCGATCGATTGGGCAGTTGCTTGATTGATTGATTTGTTGCAGCAACAGCTAGAGCTAGCTGGCAATCTATTGCAATTGGTTTTCGCATTTATAATAATGCTTTTGGAAAAATTGAGGATGCTCGGTCGAGCGCGCAGAGCAGCCAGCAAGCGCTTGAAATGACACAATGCGCATTGCCGGCGACATTGCCGGCGACGCGTCGGATTGATTGAAAAATGTTTCCATAACATTTTAATTAAAAATGCGCTGATCAGACAAGCGCGAACTATTTTATTAAAAAGTGGAGGAAATATATTTTTTTTTAATTTTCTCAAGCGCTGGAAAATTTTTTTGCATTTCTGACGATTGTCGGCTTTTGCGTAAAGAAATTTGCAGCCATTCTAAATTTATTAATTAAGCATTGTTAAATTTATTTAGTTTTGTTATTCTTAAAGAGAAATAAAGTATAAAATTTTATAAAGTATCACATTCATTTTTTGTTTTTTTTCCGTTAATTTTAAGCTGATTTTTTTTAACTTTGACCTCGATTTTAGTTGCTCGATTTTATAAAAAAAAATTTTCGTCATTTGTATTTCATTTATAACGTCAACCATTTAACCCTTCTCCTTTCTATTTCTTGTTGTTTGTTGTTGTTGTTGCTTTTAAAATTTTCTAAAAAATTGGTAAAAAAATTTAAGCATGTCGCGAAATAGTGTAAAAATTGTCGAACGTCTCTGTCGGTGTAAGATTTCTTCGAGTTGAAAAATTTTGCGAAAAACATGCCGCATGGATCAAATTACAACAACAGCGCGTTCAAACCCAAACGAACGTGACCTTTTTGTATGTATGTAAGTCGTCAGTCGATGGCCAGCATCGACAGATCAGTCCAACCGACCGTCGGAGTTTTTAAGAAGCAACAACAAAAACAGAGAAAAAATAAATAAACTGGTTCGAAACAAAACCGCAGAGAAAAAAGTGTTAAAAATGGCTGCTGGCATGGGTTAATTTGACAGTTGGTGAGGGTGGATATTAAATGGAAGCAACAACAACAACAACAACAACAACAACAACAACAACAAAGACAACAATCGCAGCAATAAAAACTGGTGAAAACAACAATAATCGCAACAGTAAACATAACAGCGGTAATAATAATAGTAATAATAATAATAATATTAATATTAATAATATTAATAATAATAATAGTAAGTAATATTGTACCGTTTTTGGAACAAGAATAGGTTTTTTTTAAATTGATTTATGTTAAGAGAAAACCTCTAGAAGCAAAAAAAAAAACAAAAAACTACAAAAGAAAATAAACGCAAAACCAAATGAAAGCTTTTATACAATAATATCAGTATCAGTAAAAAAGCAGCCCGCAGGCGACCACGGACCTCATAACGATCCTTCATAATGAAAGAAATGGAAATGATAAATTCCTTTTGACTGCTTGCTGTCGGCCGCATTTAATTACGCTTTTAAATTAAAGCCAAACATTAATAAAAACATGAATATAATTTGAGTATGTCTTTATTTGTTACTCCGGCCGCACCCACCCGAAGATGATGGCTCGACAGCACTAAATTCGAATGGCAACCGAACGACCGACCGAGCGACCGATGGCGACTGGTTTCGTCCGTCGAAAAGACCGTAGCGTAACATACATTATACATTATACGGTTACTCGCCGGGTGGGTGGGCTTGGTTGGTTGGCTGCGCGGTGGGTGCGCGTTCAGAGAGGGCTGCTCCGCAGCCAGTTGTTACGGTCACTCGGTCATCGCTGTCAAAATCAGGTGCAGCTCTCTTCTCAGCTCTCGCTAAACATTCAAATTAATTTAGCGCTCGCTGCAATTAATTAATTTCGAAATGTTAAAGTTCAAAGCGATCAGTCGAAGAAATCTAGTTAAAGCTAACTAACGTAGTCGGCTTCATTATTCAACGGTACAGCTGCTCGGTTTCCTCTTTCCTTCCTTTGCAAGTTGTTTTTTTTTATTTATTTTATTTTAGTTTAGTTTATTTTATTTTATTTTATTTTATTTTATTTTATTTGATTCCATGAACGATTTCTGACACAAAGACGTCAGCAGAAAATGATAAAATTCTTCAAAAGTGAATGAAAGCAGCACTATTTGTGTGTGTGTAAGTATGTGTGTTTGTGTAAGTGTGTGTTTAAGTATTTGTTTGTTTGCAAATTGACACGATTTTTAACCTTGTCATTTCTTGCTGACGCTGTTTTTAGTATCGTTGTTACGCCATTGTTATCTTGGTGGTTATTGTTGTTGTTGTTTTTGTTGTTGTTATTGTTGTTCAGTAGAAAATCAGTTACAGTTTATCAGTTTCTATTATTGACAGACAACCTGCTGGAATTTTCTAATTTAATGCAGTCTATTTTTTCCATGAACGTACACTTTTTCCCCGATATTTTGTTGTTCTTGTTTTCTTGGTGTGTCTTCATTTAAAAGAGTTTTGTTTTAAAAGAGATTGTCGTGATTGCAAAAAAAAAATCTTAACTGAATGTTCCGAAGGTCGATCGTATTGAACGACTCAATTAATATTGAAACGGAAATGAGATCATGTTTTTTGCAAGATCTTGCAAAAAGTTAAGGGTAAAATTAATTAATTTTTATTAAAACTGAAGAAATTAAAGAATCAAATTTATCTATTTGAAATAATTAATCGAAAATAATATACTACCTGCATAATATACGCCCTCGAATGATAGATACTACTTCTGAGACTCTTGAGACTGTAGAAGATATGATCCTTTTTTTTAATCTAATATTATGCAAGAAGTTTTGAAATTTTTAAGGAGTGACTTGACAATGCCGAAAATTCGTTCCAAAATTCATCATAATATTCGTAACAAAAGCTAAGGACCTTTTCCTTCATTATTTTGTAGAAATTTCATGTTTGGATGCATTCCATCCGTTTTCTATAGAATCATAAGACCACGTCCAATATTTCGGGACGTTTCTATCGCGTCCGGAGGTATATAGTTGTTGGGTCTCTGTTCTTTAAAACGATGTTTATTGTACATAAATCAATTTGAAATGATTTTATTTACCATGAAGTCTGTTTTCACTTCAATATTTTTGGTTTGAAAAGAGCCTAAAGATTAAACGCGCCCACGAGAAATCCTCTCGAATTCTTGTAACTAAATATTTTTTTAACAGTCAATTCATTTTTATTAACAAAAAAAACACTTCTTGCCAAACTTGGTTGTTTTTGAACTGTCGCGCTTCGTCGTCCGTCGTCCGTCGTCGACGGGCAAACGGTAAGTCACCGCCGCCGCCAAGACTTGCAAGACTTGTTCGGGCATTATTTTAATTCATGCTCTGAGCGAGTTAATTTGACAATTTTTCAATTTAAAGCATTGTTTGTTGATTTATAACACATTCGAGAGATTGTCTTTCTGTCCGTCCGTCTGTCTGTCCGTCTGTCTATTTGTGCGTGCGAACAGCTTCGAAGTAAGTGTATTCCAAGTAAGCAGGTACTAAATTCAGGTAAAATAAGTGACGAAGTGTGGGTTTTTTCCGTAACATTTTTGGTTGTAATTTATTTATTTTTGTTGTTGTTGTTGTTGTCATTTTGGGGGTCAAGCAAGTCGCAGTAGTTGTTGGGTGTTGACAGCTGTTACGAGTATGTTGTTGTTGTTGTTGTTTTCTTCTGTTACATGTCACACAAGCAGTGTACAATCTTTTTTATACGGATCGTATTTTTTAAGATCGTAAGTAGTTTTAAGCAATAGCACAACAACAATGAGAACAACAACAACAACTTGACTTTATTATCATCAAGATTAAAGAGACCGCCGGGAAAATATATTACCCCAATAATATATTATTGTATTAGAATCGAAAGTTTATCGCTTAAATTTTCTTATTCTTAAAAATAGTTAGAATTTAATGTGTTCAATATTATTGATCTAATGATCTAATGATCAATAATATGAAACAATTGATCTAATTTTAAATTAAAATAAGAAAATAACAACATAAAAAATGTCAAGTTGAAATTAAAAAAGTCGAGGCGTTTTTAATTTAAATAATATTTAATTTAATTAATTTAAGTAATAATAATTTTTCCTCTGGAAAGACTGAATTTTTTGTTGTTTTTTTTTTGGGAAAAAGCTTTATTAAAAACCTGCGGCAATAACTTCAAGCAAAAACAATTTTTCTTCAATATTTATTTATTTCCTTTAAATTTTAAAACACAAGAAAAGAATCATTTCGTAGTTTCGCAAAATCCAAATCTAAAAAATTTCATAAATTGCCTTCGAGTGAAATGACATTTTTGTGAATTTATTATTAGGCAATGCCGCACTGGTCGACCGACGCGACGGTCTTGCTTGATTTCAAGAAGGAAAATCTGAAAAAAATAAACAAACTTCAAACTTTGCGTATGTTTGTTCGTTGATATTTTTTTTTTTTTGGGGCAACAATTGTCGTTGTTAAGGTTGTTGTTCAGTTGTAATTGTTGTTGTTGTTGTTGGTGGTGTTGTTGGTGTTAGTGTTGTTATTGTTGCTTGCTTGCGTTTTTTAGGTCGCGATTGTGATTAATTTATTGACATTTGATACGTCGTCGTGATATGTTGAGTTTGTGACACGGCAACAAATTGTAATTGATTTTTCTCCCTTATCAACCTTACCCCTCCCCACCCCCGCCCTCCCCCAAAACCGTGGCCACACTGCTTCGCAATTTTTTGCGGTATTTTATGTAAATTTATTCATTTCAATAAATTCTCCACAGAAATAATCAACAACGTCCAGCAGCAGCAAATAAAAATATTTGACAAATAGAGAGAGAGAGAGAGAGAGAGACACACTGGAGGCGCGTTGATATTTTCCTGCTTTCGAAAATTCAAATTGAATTGAAATACCTACAACAATTGCAACAACATCAAACAACGACCAAAACAATAATCCGAAAGTGATGAAAGTCTGTCAGAACAAAATACGTTTCGTTACGTCAAAGCAGATGTTTTTTCATTGCCGAATTGAAAACAAAAACCTATTGAATTTATCAAAAATTGTGTCAAGTTTCAAACTGTCAACAGCGAAAATGTATTTCAAGTGTGATATTTTGTGTGAAAATGGCTTGTAATGTCAACAAGCACTTACTTTAATGAATGTCGTCGATTCTGAAGTCGATTCTCGTTAAAATCACATTTTATTGGAGTTTCTGCAAATAATTTTCATTTCTTTGTCTTTCGGTATAAAAATTGTTAGCAAGAACAGCACCTCCTTCAAAATGTGTCTGTAGTTGTTGCTTTGCCAGCGAAAGCGGAGAAGAGTTCTTTTTTTTCAACTTCAAACAACAAACTTCAATGCTTGAGGGTACCCCTCGAGGCTTATGTAAACTTATTGTTACTACGACGGCTCTTCGTATTTTGTATTGTCTTTTTCTTCTAAGTTCTTTGCGAATTTTGCGAAGAATTTTTATGGAAATATTTTTGAAAATGCTGCTGAAAACGTTGTCAATGGTTTTAAAATATAAGAAGACTCAAATATCGAAGTCTCAAACAAACGTCTCTAAAAAACTATTCTCCACAAAAAGTGCTAACTTCACACCAGTCAGTGTGAAAAGGGCGTTTTTTAAAAATTTTTAAAAAATTTTCTCAGAAAATTAAGAATTGTTCAAAGAAGTATCGTACCTACTTATAAATTTTTCAAGCCTAATTTTTCTTAAACACATTTTTTAACTCTTCTTTTTCGTGTAGAGGAGAAACCTCTGTACCGTCAAAAGTAGCGCTGAGTTTTTTTTTTGTTGTTTATGCAACAAAATAAAACGAAAAAAATTTTTGTACTCCATTTTTTCAGTCGATCTCGCCAAATGTTCCTCAAGTTGGTAATCTCTTTGCTTTTTCAACTTTTTTGCATAACAAAACTTTACTAAACTGCATTTGAGTAATGTAACCACAACAGCAGCAATAAAAACAACAACAGCAACAACAATAACAATAACAGCAACATTGGCAACAACAATTTCTATTGCTGCTACTACCAACCAACCACAACAATTGCTTCATTGACTCAGTTGTAACAAATTGCATTTCTTGTAATCTACACTTAACAATTTCAAGCAGCATTAATCATGCCGCAGCAACACAGTTGCAGTTGCAGTCGCTTGCACATTTTACTACTGTTTTACTACTACTACTATTCGCTTACTTATGTGATATACATTCCTGTTACTCAAAGTACTTTTTTCATCTCCTGTTTTTATTATTTTCAGGCTATAATTTTGCTACCTTTTAATGGCCCGTTTTTGGCACATTAAAGACTTTACCTTCACTACGACTACTACTATTTTATTACTCTTCTGCTGCTGCTACCAAGCACTATTTACTACTTTTTGTGCCATCCTTACACCCTTCGCATGGCTTCTGTCTTCAACATCTTCCACATCTTTGCTCATTTTTTATCGTTCAGCGGCATCTGTTGGAAAATAAACGTACTTGCAGCAGCCAACGCAACGTTGGACTATGTACCATTTTTCACTTCTTTCGAATTTGGGCTGCTATAGCATAGCATTAAATTGCAACAACATAAAAATGAACGAAAAGAGCCAAAAATGACAACAATGCTATACACTCATTTTCGAATGTCAGTCAAGAGGAAGCAGCAGCTGCAATTGAATGCGCTTAAATGAAGAAGACAACGACGAGCAGTGCACAAAAAGTTCGCTCCGCAACTGAAGAAAACCGCTGAAGTTGCCAAAAAAGTTTCTCTAGTGCGATAACTTTGGCAATGTCACGATTTTATAGAGCGGCGGCCTCTTGAATTTAACTTGAACTTCACTGAAGGCTAAAAGCGCAGAAGAAGAGGAGCTTCTTATATTACCTCTTCTCCATTTGGCCATTTCGGCGCAGTGTGTTGTTTTGTTTTTGGTTGTCTTTTGGTTTTCGTCGAAGTTCGTTGCTATTTTGACATTTATTCGTGTCAAAAGCATTTGATTTATGGACTACAAAAATCACGTTAAGGAATAAAAAAGTAGCGGCGGCTTGTCATAAAATTTGCATATTTTTCAGTTTTGCGTCTATTGAATTTTGACAATTGTTTGGAAATCTTTTAACGCAAAATATTTCCTTTTCTCATGTTACTACGAGTATTATTGTACGTATTTATTTATTTAAAGTGGAAATAATAACTTGAAGAGCCTTCGAGAGATCGTGTACAGAGTCAGCGGGCGATACCGCTGCGGCACTGGCGTCGACTGACTGCCATTTATGCCCGAGAGAGAGAGAAAAAAAAAAGATTGAAACATTGACAACAAGGAACAAGCAGCGAATAACAAAATTCGGGCCACGAACATTGAAGGAAGAAACTTGAAAAAAAGCCAATTAAAAGTAATTTTTTCTATAAAGTTTTGCTAGCCATGATTTTTTATTGCTTATTTTGTTGCTGCTTCTTCTTCTTCTTCTACTACTACTTATTGTTTACGTTTTTCTTTTTTTCATTGCCATAAACAGAAATCAATTTGCAATTTTTGTTTACGAGAATAAACCAAGTCATGACAATGATTTTGCATTTTCGAAGACGACAAAATAAAGCCGGTTGGATGAATTTTGAAAAAAAAAAAATCTTTTTAGGAAGATTTTTCGCTGGGAAGATTTTTTCGCCGTCTGGACTTCAATGGAAAGACGGGAAAATTGTAGGAAATAAAAACACGGTAAGATATTAAGACGTTTGGGGAAAAAAGTAGTAGAAAGAAAGTCGTTTGAAAGAAGCAACGAATCTCAAGAGTGCAGTTTTTTGAAGATTTGTGATGATGGTTTCTTCGATTTTTAATGGCGAATCATGACGTGGAGAAGGAGGAGGAGGAGGAGGAGGAGGCAAGAAGTGGCCATAACTAAAAAATACAACTAAACAAGGCCGGATCATGCAGAAGGACCGGCTGTTAACAGAGATAACAAAAAAAATTAGTTGTGACGATCTAATATTTAAAAGAATTAAGGAAGGAAAAAATTAATGCGATAAGTCTCCAGGGTGGGCGTTGTTTTGATCCAAGATTTATGCTGTTCTGTGTGTTACTGCTACGGCGCGCTACTACTATTCTCGGCGTTTAGTGTGGTTGCTGTTGTTGTTGTTGTCGTTGTTGTTGTATATTAATTGCTGTTAATGAATGTTTATTGAAATGTTAAGCGCACGTTTCTTTTTTCTGGTGGTCCGCTCAACTCACGTTTGCCATCTGTGCTTTAACATTAAGAAACAACAAAAAAAAATAACAACAGAAACAACAACAACAACACTAACAATATTAATCTCACTTTTAATTAAGACACAAGTCCATTTAAAGTGTTTAAAAATGAAGTTAAAAAACTTATACTATTTAGATACTATTTTTATACTATGTATTTTTAATACTATTTTTTATACTATTTTTATACTATCTTTTATACTATTTTTTATAGTATTTTTATACTATCCTTTTCATTGTTTTTTTTTTAAATGCTTTGAAAATGATCTGAAATTTTATTTTTATTTATCGTAATTCGACGCTCACGATTTTTTTCGATTTAAATTTTAATTATTTGCATGGACGGACGACGGACGGACAGGTCCGAAAATTGCATTTAAATTTTAATTATTTTATTTGAAAAAGACAATTTAAGTGCCGTCATGACTTTGCATGCCGCCAACAACAATAAGTTTTTTAGTCTTTCAGCTGCCGCAATTTAAAATAATCGTAATTGAGCGACTCGCAACAAGTTAATGTGGCAGCACTGGCATCGGGCATCGAGTGTAGTGTGCCCAAAATCAGAGCAACAGTTCAAAACACTTCGAAAAAGGCGCCAGCAACAATAGAATTCTTTTCCAACTTCAATTTTTGGACGATTAAGCCAAAATTTACGAGTTTTTCAGGCGCTCAAATTCAGCTCCAAAGTTCTTCTTGAGGTCTCTTGGTGGCTTTGTTTGTAGTGTGTGTGCTCTCGCTTCGTCAAGTTTATTAAAAACGCATATATGTATGTACATAAAACGTGAAAATGTGCGGAAGAGCGAGAGCAAATTTTGCAAAAAGTTGTACCTCGTTGTTAAACGAATACACAAATTTACGAGCTTTTCAAGTGCAGCATAAAGATTGCTTAAAACGTATTTGCAACCATTTTTCGCCTTTTATTTCTTGGATGAAATGAATTTTTAAGCTTTAAGCTGCTCTTAAAAGAAGAAGAAGAAGAGGGGGACGGGGTGGGGGGAAGGAGAAGAAAAAGAAGAAGTTATTAACAGTTACGAAAGCGTTTGAAAATGGCAAATTCGTAGTCTCTTTAGTTTAATGAACGTACTTTGTATCGTACATACACCAAAGTTACGAGTTTTTCAGGTTCAGCGCATGCGGTCTTGTCTTGCTCCACAAATCCTCGAAAGTCTCTTAAAAAAGGTTCGAGTTTTTATAGTTTTTATTGCTTTTAGCATACAATTTTGCAACTTATTGTAGCATACAATTTTGCAACTTATTGTAGTTGCAACAAATTCGCGCTACGAATTGTAAGCAGCAACTAAAAATTTATGAGCTCTTCAGATGCTCTGGATTTTCATGGATTGGTTACGCAATAGTTTCACCATCGATAGAAGCCGTCGCTGTTTTTTTACAGTGTAACGCTCGATTTATTGGAGCTTAACTATTTAAAAAGAGAGCGCAGCTACAAGAAACACAAAAATTACGAATGCGCAAAAAATCGCCAACCGAAAACGTTTTTCTAAACAACTCCGTGCAGAGAAGAATCGAGCTTTAAAACTTGAGCATAATTAGCGTCATTATATCTTTAAAACCGATGCAATTACAATAGCTATAACAACGACAACAACAACAACCGCTAACAACACCACCAACAACAGCAACAGCAACAATAATGATAATAACAATAGCAACAATAGCCATTAAAACAAACTGACCAAAATACAATAATAACAATTGTTTTTCCTTCGATACAATCAAAGTAACTTTTCTCCCGGATTGTTTTCCTCTTTCGTTCCTCCATCCATTCATGCCTCTATTTTTGAATTTCATTACAATTTTTCCCCCAATTCTTTTTGACCATTTGCTGGCCAGGCCAGGCCAGGCTGGCGGCTGACGCTGGGCTGGCTGCACCGTCCGCATACAAAAATCGTGATCGCTGCTTGCTGCCCGAGATTGAGACGTTGCAGAGGTTGAGTCGAGGCCATTGCCTGCCTGTGCTTCATGCCCAAGAATCAGTTATTGTATCTGCTGCTGAGACACTTGCCTGCTGCCTGGCCAGCTGGCGCCCGCGCCCGGGCTACGCTCTGATCTGCGGTTCATTCGGATTAGCCGAATAATAAACTTGAAAAAATGCCCGATAAAATGGTTTCGGCTTTTCCTAACTCTGCCAGTGCCACTGAGACACATCAACAGCAGCAGCTACAACAACAGCTTAATTTAGCATTTTTTCCAATTACAACAACACCGAAGCGACCGAGTCGAAAAAATCGGTCGCTCTTCAAACCGACCGATCGCTCGGTGTTGCTTGCTGCCGACCAATCAAGCAAGCCACCACCAACTGGCAGAGCGTGCGAGTCGTCGCCCGTTTGCAGTCAGCTGCTAACAGCTGCTTACCATCCGGCACATCTGCTCATGTTCATGTCTCCTCGCCGCGATTTATTTCCGTTTTATCAGCAGCAGCGTGAAAGTAAATCAAAGTTTTGTTTTGCTGCGAGTAGCTTTCGAGCAGTCGCTGCAACAGTCGCATTCTTACGAATCGCGAGCTCTCTTCGCATCGCCATTTTCTGCTGCTCTTCCGTTTTTCTGGTTGCTGTCGTTGCTGTCTTCGTTGTTGTTGTGGTTTGTGTACCTGAAGAGTTTCGGAATTTGTTTGTTGTGGTCCCTCACGCGCACCACCGGCACCAGCCGGCAGCGAGCAGAAGGCTCAGCAACAGCACAGCGTCTTCCTTATCGGGCAACGTCTCCAACGTACCTACGAGCGCGTCTCCGTCCGTACTTCAAACGCGGTTCCTTAGCTTGACTCGTATTTACACAGAGCGACGCGCGGGTTCCTCCAGCAGCTCGGCGCTGGCGTATTTCTTTTATTTGGGCTCTAAAAATAGTTGGTTGCAGCTGAAAGGCGATGTCGATGTCGTTGGCTGCTGCTATGGTTGGTAGGTTGCGCTTGGCCGATTGCGTTCTATTCCTTGCCAGTGCGGTTGCCGTTGCCGTTGCTATTGCCGGCGTTAGTCTTAGTGTTGCTCTTGCCGTTGCCGTTGAAGGCCTCGATCTGGGCCTCTCCTGGCTGTGTTTTTCTAGCAAACGTTGCCCGTGTCCGTGTCCGTGCCCGTGCCGTGCCGTGCCGTGTGTTGTTCGAAGCCATAATTAAGTAGGCAGATGTGGCAGCACTGCTGATTGAGATCAGCCGGTATTGGTTTGTTTTTCCGCGGAACAATGCCGGATGGCCCTTAGGCACTAGAGATAGCCAGGAATTCCTTCGAATGCACTTTATTTGTGGCTTCGCCAAACGCATTTACATATTCCGAGAGTATTTCTTTTCTCCGGCATTTGCAGAAATGTTCATTTTGAGTATTGAATAATTGCGAGCATTTGAAAGAAGCCTGTTGCTACAATAGTTAGAGTGCTGCACACTAATGATAAATTTAGTTTATCAATACCATCAGACTTCAGACTTCGGACTCATATTGAAGTTTCTGTCTGAACTGCTATGAACTATGATGGTTTTTGTACTAGCTAAAACATTGAGGAGCTGAGCTATTTCGGTTTTAAACTTCGAATCAAAAGACAGTTCTATTTCTGATTTAATTGAATTTAACTAAATAAATATTCGCAAAGTTAAAATAATTTGAATAAAATTTATAGTGTTTTAATCTCAAATAAATATAATTTAATATTGATAAATTTAGTTTATCAATACCATTAGACTTCAGACTTCGGACTCATATTGAAGTTTCTGTCTGAACTGCTATGAAATATGATGGTTTTTGTACTAGCTAAAACATTGAGGAGCTGAGCTATTTCGGTTTTAAACTTCGAACCAAAAGACAGTTCAATTTCTGATTTAATTAAATTTAACTAAATAAATATTGGCAAAGTTAAAATTTTTTTTTTAAATTTCTAAAATTTTCTATGATCCCAACTTCTTCAAGTTTAGAAGAGCGCTCGTTGCTTGCAGATTTTCTTGCGTGTTCGGCACGCGCTTCAATAATTCGTTTCTACTTTTTATCTTAGAATTCTTCTCTTCTTCTCTTTATTTATCTCCATCTGTAGGTATTATTATTTTTAAGTTCTTTTGTTTCTTTTTGTTGGTATAAAATTTTTTTTTTTCGATAATAATCGCTTAAAATAATTTTTTTGTTGCTGTTGTTGTTGTTGTTGGAGTGATTACTTTCAAGATTGTGGCAGCAGCAAACAAAAAATTCATACAAAAAATAACGCAGTTTTATTTTACTCAAGAAGGACAATTTATGTACTTACTTAACATAAAAACAATAAAAACTGAAGGAACAAAAAAGGAAAAAAAAAAATAAGAAAACACAAACAACAACAACATTTGTTGATTTCTGCTGAAAAGTTACAAAGTATCAGAGCTGCTGCGTTGCAATCATTGATTACCTATGATTTGTCGTTGCCGTCGTTGTTGTTTGTTTTTTCCTTATTTTTTTTTGGTTACAATAATTTCTTTAATTTTGTTTTTATTTAATTTCATTTGCTGGCGTTTTTTCTGGCGTTTGTGGACGTTTTTATAGCTTTTGAATGTACACACGTTGATACTTTTATTTTTAGATGATTTTATATTGTATTTAATCCGCGTCAGTAGTTGCAAAAAGCAAGAGGAGCAAGAAAACAAACAACAACAACGACAACAACAACAGCAACAGAAACAGCAACACCAAGGAAAATTGTCCTACACAACATTCCAACACAAGATGCCAATGAAAGAGTTATTGTCGTTATTGTTGTTGTTGCACAAAGCTAAGGAGTTCTCTATCCGTCCGTCCGATGATAATATTGATCATTATGATGATGATGAAGATGGCGACGAAAGACGGACAGCCGAGCAGAGCAATGCAACGCAGCGCAGCGGCATAGATAAAGAGTGAGTCATGCTGAGAGCGCGTCATGTTTAGACATTTTTTTTTAAAATATGACAATTTATTTGTAGCGTATTGTAAATGTTGTGAATAATTGAAAAAATTAAAATGAAAATATTAAAATTAAATTATATAATTTAGATATATTTAATAATAAACGAAAAACTATTTCACAATATTACTCAATTCAGGCTGATTTTCAATTAAAACAATAAATCGTAACGAAAATAATGAACAATTTTAAAAAATTTGCCACATAAAAGCCTTCGAAAAGTATTGATTTAATTTATTATCCAATTTTTTTTGTTATTTTTTCCAATTATAAACTTCATTATCGTTTTTATTGCCATCTCCAAGATCGTTTTGAATTTTTTGCTTACCAGACGACGCTTCGAGCTTAAATGATGATTTATTTTATTTATTTTAAAAATAAAAATCCTCAAAAAGTGTTTCGAAAGGTTTCGAAAGAGCCGAAAAAATGTGTTAATTTAAATAAATAATAGAAAAGGATTTAGTTTGAAAAAAATAAAGACTCGTAGTAAAAATATTAAATTCGAACTTCTTTTCGTGAGTTCGTGAATTTTGGTGTGAAAGTTTTTTGGATCGCTTTCTGCGGTCGACGACGCTGTCGGTCATTGTTGCCTCTACGTTCGTCCCTGCGTCCGTCCATCAGTTCTTCGCTGATTAATGTGAGCTCCGTGATTTCAAAATAAAATAAAACCATTTAATTGTTATTTTCTGAGCAATTCGGGTCGAGTTAATCAATAAAAAAAAAATATTATGTTTTTTCAGTTTTTTTTTCCACCAACTTTTATTAACGAAAAATATTGACCACAAAAATAATGACTTAATGATATTTTGATTTTTTGTTCACAAAAAGAATTATGATATTAGAAAAGCTTCTATTCTTCAGCACTTTCTTACAATTCTTACATTATTCTACATTTTTTGGTGTATCCCACAATCCCACATTTGTTGTGTGGGCCGGGCCGCATTGATCTTATAATGATAATTAAATTATCTCTTTACCGAAATTCATCAGTACGCAAATACAACAACAACAGCTAAAGCTGACTGAAGAAACCGTTGCCAAAAAAAAACATACGCCCAGAGATCTTGTTAAGACTTTGTTAAGACTGATGTAAATTTAATTAAAATTCTTATGATGATGTTTTAGCGTATGCGTAAGTAATCTCTTCTACGGTGCACACATGAATGCGCACTTCAGCCAACCACAACAACAACAAAAACAACAACAACAAAAACAACAACAATAACAACAACAACCATAAGGATTACATTCAAGTGCATCAAGAATACGCCATTTCTTGAACGCAACGCTAGAAAAGGATTTAGCTGTAAAAGAACCAAAAAAAAAATAAGAAGAAGAAGGAGAAGAAGAGGGCGGCGGTTATAAACAAGTATAATAACAAGCTTGACTAGAAAAAAATTTGATTACCGGAGTTGGTTAATAACAACAACTACAACAACAGACAGCATCGTCGAATAATCACCGACTGATTACGATGCGTTAGAGATTGACAGCAGACAGATAGACAAACCAAAGAGAAAGAGAGAGAGAGGGCGAGAGAGAGAGTTGCGAAAATTGACTGACTAACTGTCTGCCTAACCAAGTGCTATTCAAAAGACTGACCAACGGTTTGCACATCGAGAAGTCTGACTGACAGACCATGAAACTCGGAAAGAGCCCGATTTGCCCTGACGAACAACGTTCTGCCCGCAGACTGGAAAACTAACACTTTGGACAGACGACCAGCACAGACCAAAGATCGTCCATATACGAGTATATTGCGCAATATTATTTACGATGATAATCAGTTTCGAAGCTTACGTTGGTTAAACTTCACGCTTTGAGCTTCATTTTTAGAGACAATACTTGAAAAAACGGTATATATTTTTGTGCTACAAAGAGAAAAAAAGAAGAAGAAGAAGAAGAAGAAGAAGAATCTGCTAGAGAAAAAGGAGAAGAAGCGGCAGCAACAGCACCAGAACAACACACAACGTGTTTTTTGAACATAAAATCATTTCGAAGAAAAGGTCAAAACATTGACATTGAGTCATCCAACAAGGTTGTTGACGTTGTTGTTGTTGTTGTTTTTCTTTGTTGTTGTTGTTTTTCTTTGTTGTTGTTGTTGTTGTTAAAAGTCTGTCAAACGAAAGATGCCGCTGAATTTTTCTCTTCTTATCCACTTTTCCAAAGAAAATGTTGTTGTTGTTGTAATTTAAATTCTATTTAAAAAGAGTAAGAGAGCTTTTACGAATTTTTAGCATTTCTAACTTAGAGCGTTTTTTAGAAAAAAAGCCAAGAGGTTGACCGCTGCTCGGCGGTCTCCGGCTGACTGTCCCCGGCTGTCTGTCCACCGGTCTGTCCGTCTGGCTGTCCGCTTGCTGTCAATCAATTCCTAAGGGCAAAACCGTTAGATACCGTTCGGTCATTGTGAACTTTTTACTATCTATTTGTTGTTGGCTCAGAGCATGAAATTTCGTATAAACTTTGATGATGACAAAACACAATTTCGTGTCGGTAGAGCCGCCGACCGTGAACCGTAAGAGGAGGCTGTTTTTTTTAGATTTTTTTTTTTTTTTTTTGTTTAAATCTTTTTAGAAATACTTCGAAAAATGTCAGAGGTTCAATTGCGAGATCGTTAAATTCGTGTTGAAAATAACTAAAGAAAGGAAGAACGAAAGAAAGAAAGGTGAGAAGGGTAAGACACGTAGAAGGGAGAAGGGGAGAGAGGTAGGAAGGGAGGAGGATTCCAGAGAATACAAAAGAGCTGAGATTTCAGAACTTTTTGTAGCCTTCGGTGGTCGTCAAAGTGAGGCCGCCTGACGCAACTCGTCAAATGTAACTTGTTGTCAAATGATTGACAGTATAATAACGATCATTTGAACGATGGTGATGGCGATGATGATGATGATGATGATGATGATGATGATTTAACACAGATACCGTTAGATACCGTTCTACCGATTTAATGAGAATGTTATTTTCATTCAAAATTCAGCCCAAACTTTTTGACACTTACATAAAGCAATTGTTGAGCTTGAGTTTGACTGATCTTGATCTTGATCTTGCTCACTGACGCATTGACGCAGTGACGACTGTAGTGAGCCGGGAGGGCTGAATAGAGAGAATTTTGTTGCGGGGAGTGCGCAGATCTTGGCTTGCTTTGGGTTGCTTTGATTTATCTTGATTTCTGTTGAAGCTTTTAATTACTTCAATACGATCTCTCTCCGTTTTTTTTTTCAGAGTTTTTTCATTACAGAAAAAGCTTAACGAAATTAATTTTTTCTCTATGGCTTTTGTGGAACGCTTTTCTAAGCATCAGTTTTTAATTTTTTTACAGAAATAGGCTTTACGAAAGTGTAAATATTGTGTGAACATAATATGTATATATTCTCAGTGTATGTTATAGAACTGTCAAAAAGAGCTCACTCTCTCTCTCTCTCTCTCTTTGTCTCTCTGATTTTCTATAGCATTCCATTTGACGCAGTGAGCATTTTTTATAATTCTTCATTTTTCATCATTATTTCATAGCATTCGCATGTTACTAAGAAGAAGAAGAAGAAGCAGAAGAACAAGAACAAGATGAAGAGCAAGAACTGTCCATGTTTTATCTATATAATTAATCTGTCAGATTCGCGCAGCTGACAAAATCGTAGGCGCCCATTTTTTAACAGCTCAAAATAATGCACTTGTTTTCAGCAAACAAAGACATGCATTCATTCATTCATGCATTCGTTGAGTTCTTCTTCTTTTTCTTCTTCTTCTTCTTCTTCGATCATGCGTCTGTCTCTTGATTAACCAAATGCAGGCTGGCAGGCCGGCAGGCAGGACTGTCTGCAGCAAAGAGTTTATATTAAGTATTATTTCTTATACTCTCTCTCCTCGATCATCATCATCATCATCATCATCATCATGATCAGTCGCTTCTCAAGTCTATATTTAGACATTTGGTAACTCTTCAGGCGGTTGCTGTTGTTGTTGTTGTTGCAAATGCTAAAAACAACAGAGTTTGTGCTATTTTTAGAAAATGTCAGACTGACAGATGCTGACGTACGCCGCTGCCGTTCGGTTGCACTTTTGAATTATTTGCACATAGCGCCCCAGAAAGAGAGAGAGCGACTCTGAGCGACTTCTTTGTGCGAAAACGACTCGTTCGTTCGTTGGACTGTCTTGTCATTGAGCCACCTTCAACTCTTCATACTTTTGCTGCAGCAACAAAGAGCGTCCACAAAGAATCCAGGCCTTACCGCAAAACAATTTGAGGAGAAGGCCCCATAAGAAATCGAATCGTACCAACGTCGTCTACTATACTTTCTCGCTTTAATGGTTCAATGGTAACCATTAAAAATGTTGATCGAAAGAAGATCAACAGTTGGACTAATAATTCGTTTGACTCGAGGGCAGTGACCTTTGCTGTGAAACCTTGCTATGACTTCGCTTTACTCCGCATAAAAGTTGACCTTCATCTAGATTAAGAATGCTGTAAAAGGCTACAAACAACAACTTCTAAGTGAAAAGAAGAAGAAGAAGAGCAACTCAAGTTAAATGATGGAAAAAGTATACCCACCATCGAAAGACGGATTACTTGAAGTTATCTAAGAATCTTGTAAGAATCTAAATTTTGATGATGTCTAGAAGGAAGAAGCGCAGCAATTATGACAAGTATTTAACTTGGCCGTTAAGACCAGACGTGTTAACGATTAACGCTACCGAAAGTGGCTACCGCATTAACGCAGAGCGTCAGAGCGTCAGGCGATGGTTGGTCGCGAGATTGCTTCAGAATGCGTGAAGCCAATGATTATGACGCAATCTTGATGGACATGATAAAAAGTGACAGTTGAGTAGAGACGAAGAGAGAGGGAGAGAGAGGGAGAGAGGGGGAAGAATTAGAAGAACAAGCTCTTGGTCATGACAGAACGATATGCCTTTTGGCTGGCAGTGATTTGAGGGGAGTGGCCAAGGATGTCACAAGAGCGGGAGTTCTTGAGAAAACGTTCTCTGCATTTTTAATTAAATTGCAAAAAAATAAAAAAATATCGTAATAGCAAAAAAAAAAAAAAAAAAAATTGTATGCAATTATTTCGAAAGGAAAAAAAAGCTAACCGTTTCCGAGGCGTAACAAAATGAAGAAGAAGAAGAAAAAGAAGAAGAAAAAAAGAAGAAAAAAAACGAAGAAGAAGAAAAAAGAAGAGGAAGAAGAAGAAGAAGAAGAAGAACAAAAGAATTATGTTAGAAGAAGCTACATAATGGCGCCAGAATAATTTATTCGATTTTTCTTACACTTATGCTTCTTGTTCTTCTTTTTCTACTCTGCTCACTGCTTGTTTTTCTTCTTCTTCCTCTTCCAGACGGGAAGCATCTATTTTCAGCATCGAGTGGATTTACTTGATTTTACAAATTTTTTTTCTGTGAATTTTTTAGAGTTATATGCATAAATACGTGTATATGTGTGCGTGTGTGTGTGTGTATGTGCGTGTGCGTGTGTGTGTACGTTCAGCAACGATCTACAAGTAACATTAAAACCGAGTTTAGTCTACAAAGTTCCTTCATAAATTCCCAAAATATTGCATAAAATCTGAAAAAAACATGAAAATTGTGTCTCTATCTGTCTCTCTCTCTCTCCCTCTCTCTTTCATTCCTTCACACTCGCCGTCACTGTCTCTCTGTGTTAACCCGGAATTGAATGGAATCGAATCGAATCGAATCGTATCGTATCCTCGTCGCGGCGGTCATTCGAACCGAACGGTTCCATTAAAAAACCTAAACAGAATAAATAACGAGAAGATCTCAAATAATCCCGTTAAGCCGTTTGTGTTTTGTGTAGCCTTTAGCCAGCTAGCGCTCAACCGAGGCGCGGCCTTGTTGTTGCTGTTGTGACCGTTCGGTGCATCTTTGGTCGTCGTTAATGAAAGGTTTTCGCATGCGCGGCAACGGCGCGTAGTTATTATTATTACTCTCTACCGATTTTCCGCTGTTAACGCAACTCTGGCAACTCAGTTGCGTTAACTACAATATTTTACGAGCCGGGAGTATTTTATTGATGCTGGTTGTTGTTGTTGTTGGTGGTGGCGGTGGTTTTTTTTTTTTGTGTAGATTTTTTTTTTGGTCAGAGCAACTCTTTTTTAATGGTTTTTTCGAGCGTTTTTTCTCTTGCGTCTTTTTGCAAAGACGACTCTTTCGAAGATGGTCAAATTAGACGCAAATCGATGCGGTCCGGCACCTCGTGGCCGAATGTAGTTGTTATTGCTTTAACTATTTTTAAAAGAACTAATGAAAGATGTTGATGATTAGTTGTTGTTGTTGTTGTTGTAATTAATTTTATTACACACATTTTTCAGCAAAGAATTAGACGAAATCTGTGAACACCTTAATTTATATTTGCAATGATGGTGGTTGTTGTTGTTAATGGCGTTTTGTCGTTCGAATGCGTTAATATTGTTGTTGTTGTTTTCGTTGTTGTTGTTGTTTTCGTTGTTGTACGAAACGGAACGGATAGGTATACCGTTTTTCGCAGCTGTTTAACGGTAAATTTATGAAACAGTCCATAAATTTTCATTTACAATCGTAACCGTCGCAGCACCGGCAACAACAACAACAACAACAACAACAACAACAACAACAACAACAACAATAAACAACAACAACAAATCCAACAACAACAACTAATACAACAACAGCAACACAACAACAACAACAACAACAATCAACAACAACAACAAACCCAACAGCAACAACTAATAAAACAACAGCAACACAACAACAACTAATACAACACAACAACATACTGCAACACAACAACAACAACAACAACAACAACAACAACAACAACGAAAACAACAACAATCAACAACAACAACAACAACAACAATAAACAACAACAACAGCAACACAACCACAACAACAACAACAACAATCAACAACAACAACAAACCCAACAGCAACAACTAATAAAACAACAGCAACACAACAACAGCTAATACAACAACTGCAACACAACAACAACAACAACAACAACAACAACAACAACAACACCAACAACAACATGTGTCGCCAGACAGAAACACCGAAAAAAATTGCTGTCGATTAAGAAGCTTGCAAGCAACGGCGCCGTTAAAAGGCCACAAAAAAGTGATAATACGATAATAACAATAATAATAATAATAAAAATAAGAATAATAATAATAATAACAATAATAACAATAATAATAATAATAAAAATAAGAATAATAATAATAATAATAATAATAGTACGCTGGTAGTAGCGCCGCAAGAGTGATAAAAAAAAATAAATAATCGTGACTGCCAAAAAGTTGGCAACTCACGTCTATGCATACATTATATAAGCCACGTTTTTTATCTGAGCCAAAGATAAGAATAATTTGAAAAAATAAAGCCCAAAGAGAACTAACGCAAAGCGACAAAAAGCAACGAACGCAAAGAAGTCCGAAGGAAGAAAAAAAAGGCAGCTAATAAAAGAAATATTGTAGAATCAAGTTAAATTGGCAAGAAAAACGAGCGACAAGGCTTTAACGATGCCTACTAAATCAAAGGCCAGTGTTTGCGTTATTGTTGTTGTTTTTTTTTGGTTAGCGGTTAGCGGTTTAGCGGCCCGGCCGACGACTTCGAGAATACGAAGTCTAAGCACCAGCAGCATCGCCAGCAACAGCGCCGCGGATATATTGTTGTTAGTTGATTGCTTGCTTGGTTGTTCGGTTGGTTGTTCGGTTATGCCGTCAATTGGTGGCCGGTCGACCGGTCCACCGGTCGCAGTCTTAAACGCGTTATTAAGATGCGTTGCTGCATAGATTACAAGCGTGTTACAACAACAACAACAGCAGCAGCGACCACTGCTAACACACAAACAATGTTTACAATTATTTTTGTGTACATACATTTTACGCACCACCAAATACCGTTAGCAGCGTTAGCCGCATTTGTATGAACTTGGCCGAAAACTGGCCGCAGCAGCAGAAAAGACAAAAGAGAAAAAAAATGCTCCAAACCTGCATGAAAATAATTATGCGCGCACACGCACACGTAAGCGCGTGTTCATTACATCATAAACGCGCTGCTGGCAACTCTGGCATTTGACACTAAAAGCATCGCAGCAACGAAGAGACGACCGGGGACGAACACTTTGGGCTGCGCCATCATAAATTATTCTTATTCTCGCCATCATAAATTTCTCATTGTGCCGGTTGTTGTTGTTGTCTGTACTTTAATTCTTCAGTCCATCTACGTCCGGCCACGTTTTTTCTCGCTTCGTCTATGTCAAATTATTGTTGTTTAATTTGACGTTTAGAGTTTAATAATCGCATGCGATCGATATGTTACGAGATAGCAACTGACTGGCGAGTCAGCAGTAGCAGCCATGGGCGTGTTGTTGTAATTAAGCACCTATTTTGACATTTGGCCAAGCACAATTGGCACACGCCGGTAGCAACGGTAGCTGTGCGGCAGCGCGGCGGCAGCTCGTCACTTTGTGACACGTTACACATTCTGACAGTTGACAGAATCAAGTGTCAAACAATTAGGTTGGAAGGGAAAAAAATCAACTCAATTTATTGCAAAACCAACATGGTTGGTAACTCTACATGAAATCTATCAACTCTTGTTGCTTAACCCTTTTTTGTTTCAGTTCAAAATTGACAATTAATTAGTGCGCAGGCGCTGACAGGGAGAAGCCTGACGCCTAAAGCCTGACGTCTGCGGCTTTCGGTGCAAGATAAAAAAGTAGGATACAAAAATTTTTCATTTAATTCTAAAATCTCGATTTAAAGCAGGTTGATTGGTGGATTAACAGAACTAGAGCATGAAAAACTGAAAATTTTGTAATGCTCAATATATTTTTAATCTAGTTTGTAAATTTAATCTGTTATGCCGCTAAAAAACATAATAAAAATTGCGGAAAAAAATTGTAAAATAAAAACAATGCCAGCTTTTGATTTGTAGTCGATGCATTACAGTTGAAGCTGCAGATCTCGGCAGCACTGCTGCGCCTCGGTAGCAGCCGCAAGTACCTACCGCAATCATCATCATCATTAACATTTTTGTAAACGTACGTTCTTCCTTCGCTTCGAGCTGCGAGAACTTTCACACGATCTGACTCGAGGCCAGACTTTGCGAGACTTAAAGCGCGTGGGTTTTTGAAGCTTCTTCCTTTTGTTTTTTTTAAGCCAGCTTCTTCTTCTTCTTTTTCTTTTATGAGCTGTCAATATTTTAGAGCTGTCATGTTCCAAGCATTAAAAGAAACAACATTCTTTACTTTCACTTTTCGCCCTTTTCTGGTCGTCGTCGTTGATGATGATGAGAAAGAATGTTTTCAGCGATAAAACATTGAAAGTTAATTTAAAAAGAGAAACACAAACATAAATTTTAAGAAAATTCGATAAACTCCGAATTACAACAACAACAATGAAATTTATTAGAAATGTTTGCGCTTTCAAAGCAGTTTCAGCGAGATGAGATCACACACAAGCGCTTCAAACTCAAAAACATTCTAATGCCTGTTCATTTTTTGCAGTATAAACATTGGAAAAAACAAAAAACAACAATTAATCATTTCAGCATTTTAACGGAAAAATCACCGCAACCAACGTCAATTAGTCCGCTCGAGGGAAAAAAGTGAAAAGAACTTCTTCGAATGTTGGTTGCGGCATGCAAGAACGAAGCCATTAACCTCGAGATGACACTGATAGTGCGGGCATAGTACGGGCATCCTAAGCCATTTAATGTCATGACACGAAAGGGAAAATATGTAAAATATAAATGAAGAAAGTGCTGAAAGCCGGACAGGCGGAGAACATGATGATGGTGAGAA
Source organism: Conops quadrifasciatus (assembly GCA_949752815.1). Lineage (NCBI taxonomy): Eukaryota > Metazoa > Arthropoda > Insecta > Diptera > Conopidae > Conops > Conops quadrifasciatus. Next base: position 5,191,138 of record OX457079.1, read on the forward strand.
GAGCGCGCAAACAAAAAACACTTTCTTTATGAATATTTTCAGACAAGAGCAAAAGAGCTGTAAGCGAAAAATGCAGGCCTAGAAGGGAAGAGCTGGGGAAGGGCTGGGCAAGGGCTGTGGAAAATGGAAAAGAATACTGGAAAAATATCATCAGAATCATTATTATTATTATTATTATTATGAGAATTTTTAGTTCTTTCTCCATTCGTAAGAATTTCACGAGAGTATCCTTTATTTACAATACTTTAAAACAGCTGATAAACAGCTGATAAACAGCTGATAAACAGCTAATAAACAGCTGATAAACAGCTGCTGATCAGCTGATGATTATGTCTAGCAAAATAATAAATATGCAGATTTTTGCAAATTTTTGAACATTCTTTTATTTTCTTTTAACATTCGAAAATCTTTTAAATCTCCATCGAGAACTAAAACTAGTTTGTCAACAGAGGAATTTCAAGCAGAAAAAAAATTAATATCATAATTTGTTTGCGTGTCTTTTCAAGAGGAAGCAATGAATATTCGTACACGTCAGACGTCAGATTGTACAAATCATGACAACCAGAGGCGGTAGAAGTGACAAACACACACACACACACACACGCACGCACACACCAAAGGAAAAAATAACAGCCAAACTGGAAATAAGACCATCATAGACACTAACACTAATACTAACACCAACAGAATAACGCAACAACGACAATCTCTAGACAGACAGATTTTAAATGAAATGGAAAACAAGTTGCTGGAATGCGCAACTGCTGTGCCTTTTTTGGTAGCAATCATGTTGCTCCGGCAACAGACAACCAACAACGACAAGTTGAAGTTTACGTTAATTCGCTTAGAGAGAAACAACAACAAAAACAACGATAAGGAAATAAAGAACAACCAACTGAAAATTAGAATAGAAACAAAATGGAAATGAGTTCGGAAAACATTCAAAAAAATCTCTGTAAATTGATTTCGTAAAGGCAGAAAGACACACACGGAAAAAACAACAACAACAACAACAATAGCGACAGCGACAACGACAGAAAAGTGAATTGTCAAGGTAGGTACTTTTATGGTTTACTCTTATGGTAGTTTTTGAAGAAAAAGCCTCTTGCAGTTGGCACTCAGAAGCACTCAGAGGCCCTCGTCGGCCCTCAGATCGTTTGATCTGATTGATTTGAGGTCATCAACATTCAACGAAAAATAATGACGCTGAAAAACTGGAAAATGGAAAAAAGGAACAAACGACACAACACAAAAAAAAAATGACAAAAAATAATTGACAGTGAAAGTTGACGATTAATATTCGTTTTTCTGAAGGTCTCCGATAGGATATAATACGATACGACACGATCGATCGATTGAGTACAAAGTTCTTGAGGGTTCTTTACAGACTGAGTAAATACGATAATTGGTGAGGTTTCCATTATTTTTCTAAAAAAAATTAATCAAATTATACCAGAAAAATTCTAAAAAAATTAATCAAAATATTTTTCAAAATTAATCAAAATTCTACAAAAAATTAATCAAATTATTCCAGAAAAATTTTAAAAAATTCTACAAACAATTATTTATTTATTTATTTATTCAAAATTTATTTATTTATTATATATAAAATTCAAAAAAGAATTAATCAAAATATTTAAGAGTAAATTCTAAAGAAAATTATTCAAATTATTCCAAAAAAAATCTACAAAATTATTCCGGAAAAATTCTAAAAAAAATTAATCAAATTATTCCAGAAAAATTTTACAAAATTCTACAAAAAATTAATCAAAATATTTCAGAAAAATTCTTCAAAGTTCGATAAAAGAATTAATTAATTTATTACAAAAAAATTCTACAAAATTCTAAAAAACAATTAATAAAAAAATTTTTAAAAAAAAATCAAACTATTCAAGAAAAATTCTACAAACAATTAATCAAAATATTTCAGAAAAATTCTACAAAATTCCAAAAAGAATTACTCCAAATATTTCAGAAAATTTTACGAAATTCCACAAAAAATTAATCAATTTATTCCAGAAAAATTCCAAAAAATTCTAAAAAAAATTAATCAATATATTTCAGAAATTTTCTAAAAGAATTCTATAAAAAATTAATCAATTTATTTCAGAAAAATTTTACAAAATTCTACAAACATTTCTTAAATTATTCCAAAAAAGCTCTAAAAAAATTAATCAATTTATTCCAGAAAAACTCTACAAAATTACAAAAAAATATATTCAACTTATTCCAGAAATTGTTAGAGATCGGACATAGAGAACAGTGCAACTGATGATCCTCGATTACTAATTGAATAAATCTACTATGAATATTAATGTGTTCTTTCAGAGCATCGCTCTTCTTACAGTGATCAAAAAAAGTGGGATATTTCATAAAAAACACTTCCTAAAACGCACTACTAAATAATATGATTAAATGTTGAAAGACGTCCATCCCTTTGGTTGTTGCCTACTCTCTGGGTACCTGCCATGATCATGATCCTCGCTTCAATACTCTTCAAAGCAAGGCGTCCGTCCTTATTTTGGCCTGTTTAACACGTACGTAATGGATCATTTCACGTTTTGGCCGCTACCGAGTTAACGGCAAACAATTCGACCCTTTCCTTTAATGGTGCTAAATCAATGCTTTTCAATGCTTTGAATTTTGTTTTGAAATTTTCTTTCAGGCAAAGGATCAGTATTTAGCATTCAAGTGTTAAATAAATATTAACCCATTTAGACGACTTAAGTTCATTACGTACATATGTACGTACTTCAGGAAAAATCTTAAGGGCACTTAAGATCCTCGTCCTTTAACGTAACATTAACTGCTGATTGATCGTTTCGTCGCCTTTCGGTCTGCATTTGGTTTGATTTGTGGAACATTTTTTCACTGATCGTGCATCGAAAAATAAGTTCAAACAAAACCAAAATATCTACATCAAATAAAGAGCGTCGAAAGATAAAACCGGAAAACCAAAAATTTGTTAGAAATGTGCGAGACGCATGCGGTTTTCTTTTCTTCTTTGAGTGATCCTCAAGTGATTGTGATCAGACTCGGACTCGGACTCTCTTGAATGCCGTCTCGTCTCTTACGATAATTTGTTTGTTTATTTTTACGTTGCTTTATTTGTTTATCTCTGCTAAATGGTAATGGTAATGTTGTTGTTGTTGTTTTTCTTTTTCTTTGATGTTGTAGCTCGTAAAACCAACCATATCGAATTAATTTGAGTGCATTTCTGAAGATTTTATGAGTCATTATTTGATCAGATTTATTCTTATACTATCGCTTCTGCAGAATTTCACCCAAACTTTAGTCGACGCGACGTGAGATGATAATAAAATTATGTCACTCAGTGATCATGCCGGCCGCGATCATTGACCAAAATGCTTTCGCATTTTGTATAAAAGGGAACAGCAAACAATGGTGCGGCTTTGTTGACAATTTTCTCAAGTAGACCAAAAAAAAAACCAATGATTACTCAGCGGTGATCAGTCAGTCAATGGTGATCAGTTAGCAGCAGTGATAACGTTTCGAATAGAATTTCTTTGTGTTGATCAGTAGAAAGTAATAAATGATTGCATCGATTGTTGTAAAAAAACTTACATTGTTTGATATTCAGCTGCATTGTTGTGGTTGTTCTTATTGTTGTTGTAGAAGAATTATCAGTAAACTCTTATTTCAGCAAAGTTCAGCAAAATGTATATTTTTTTTTATTAAACCGCAAAGAGACTTTGCAAAAAATTCAAAAACACTCGACTCTGTCTTTATGCACTTAAATTTTTATAATCGCCAAAGTCAATAAAACTTGTAACGTTTGTAATAAAATGTCTTTAATTTTACGACTTTTCCGTTCTCTTGAGCTTCTCGCTTTTTATCTGTTTTGTGTCAGAATTTGCAACGTTTCACGACGACAATATTGCGTTAAGAAGAACGGCATAAAAATAACGACAGCAGCGACGCAACGAAGCGATCGAAGGCGAACGCGAGCGTTTAATGAATTTCAGCCGCACCGTAAGTGATCGCTGAAGCTGGTTGCAGTGGAAAATGCAGTAAATGCGCTGACTGGCATGTTGCAAGTGACGGCGAGGTAAGGTTGCAACGGGCTGTGTGTTGAAAACGGACGGCTTCAACATGTTGCAAGATGACAAACAAAGAGAGAGCCGGGAGAGGAGGAAAGAGATCAAACGGCTTTTTTGAAGAATTTACTGATAAATTGTGTCTTTTAGTCTGTCTGCAGTGTTACCTTTCTATCTTCAATAACCTTCAATTTTCATGCCGTTGGCATCTCTTTAACTCAACATTCTGAGAGATCAAGCAACATGTTGCCGCTATGGTCGAAATGTTGCTTTAACAGCTACTCTCAAGCAACATTTTCTAGCTCTCCTCAAGCAACATTTTCTAGAGAGAGGTAGAGCGAGCTCTCTCTCATTTTGCCAGCGTTGCTGACTACCGCTCTCTACGTCTCTCAACTAAAATCCACATGATGCCACAAAAAAAAAAAAAAAAGGTTACAAAAATAAAACTTGGTATTAAATTTGTGCAGATTTTGTTGCTGGAATGCATTTAACTGATGTTATAAAAATAGCAACATGTAAAAAATTGCCATTCAGAAATTCATGGTTGCCAAGCGAAGTGCAATAAAAAGAGTGGAGTCAAGTTGAGGCGTTTTTTTTGCCTTCGCGGCACTGCTACGCCGCTGCAGAGGAAGCGAGTAGCCAGAGAGATCGAGAGTTAATGTAGGTCCTTAAAAAAAAGAGAGCGAGCGGTAATTTCTATACTCGTACGAATGCTAAAACAACACCTAATAGTCATTTTTGGGTAATTAAATATGAGTTAAACCACCCCGGAGGTAATGGCTTGAGTAAGAGCAGAGCATTGCTTTCGTCGTTAGGTTGGAAATTTTTCGTTATTGTTCGAAAATTGAAAATTAAAATGACTTAAAAGAGACGTCAATTAAAATACTGCAAGTATTCTTTTTTTCATTGAAGCGTTCAATCATGGCGTATATGGATTTCTGTAGTCTGTAGATTCCAGGATTCGATGAAGAAGCAGTTATCGCTCTTCGGCGATATTCTCTGGGGATGTGCTTCTTCTTCTTCTTCTGTCAAAGTGGTCAACGAATTGTCAATGAAGCCTACTTTTTTTAATTGTAATTTTTCTCGAACGGATGGACCTACGTATGTCTTTTCTTTACTTTTTTATTGTAACGTTTTTCATTTTTTGGCATTTTTGTGGCGCTTTCTGCGTTTCGTTCGTTTGTGTTTTTTGCATAAATTTATTTCGGTTGTCAAACTGTTATGACTACTGTCACAGCGAGTGGCCGCTGGCTGTCACAAAAGCCACCAACAAACAGTAACTGACGGCAAGTAGAGCCAGTGCTGCCATGTAGAAGAAGGAACATGGAAAAAGAGTGGGAGAGCGGGAGAGAGAGTACGAAAGAAAGAGTGCGCGCCAACGGGTTGTCGCAAATGTCAATCATAAATTTGCATGCCGCGGGAGTTGCCGTATTTTTAACCTTTTTTCGCTGAATTATAGTCGTACCATACGGTACAGCGCTTAAACGCTTTAATATCAATATTTTACAAGAAGTACGAGTACATTCGAGTGTGCGCGAGTGCGAGTAAGTGAGGAAGTGTGTACGGACTGGTGGACGGACAGTCCGCGAGCCATCGGCGGCGAGTCGTCGCTACAGCCGCCGAGTAGAAAGTGCGTGACTGAAGGCAGAAATGATTTAAGTTAACAATTAAAAAGAGAAGAGATTGTGTTTCGCTAAATTGAAAATGATTTCATTATGAATAACGAGACACTCACGAACGGTTTCACTTTTCCCGGGGCTTGTCCCGAGGATCATCGTCATCATCATCATGTACTCGTATGTAATCTTTTTGTAATTAAGTAAACGAAAGACATATCTCACAAAACAGCTTACCTGAAAAGAGAGAGATAAAAAACGAGAAGAAATATGTTTTAGTAGGTTGTAAAAAATTATAGAAATTTTTTTTTAAATGTACAAATACATACATACATACATACATATATCAATATACATATACATACATATTATGCTTCACTAAAGCTTCAAAAAATGTTAAATCGAGCACTCTTGAGGGCACGAATATCGCTTTAGATGTTCCATTCTTTGCTTTTAACCTGCCCGTTATTTAGCTCTTCCCTAAACCTTACCTCGGTAAGCAATTAAAAAGTTTGTGCGAGTACAACAGAAAAAATGAAACAATTTTTAGGCGTTTGTGGGCAAAACTTAGGTATCGAGGAAGAAAGGAAGGAAGGAAGGAAGCAAGAAAGCAAGGATGTTGCCAGAAGAAGAAGAAAAAAAAAGAGCGAGGAAGACAACAACAAAAAAAAACCGTTGACCTGCTTTAAGCGTAACTGGCTGAAATGTACGTATTTTCTGTGGTTCTTTGCTCGATCTTTTATTTTTCAGTTGACCGCCTGTCAAATTGTTGTTATTTATGTTGTTCCATTTTCTACTTATGCTTCGTTTTTTGTTGTTGTTGTTGCTTCACTGTTTCTCTGCTTCTTCTTCTCCTTCTTCTCCTTCTTCTGCTTCTCCTTCCGCTTCTATCATTATTGTCGTTGGCCCGTCGTTATGCGAGTAATACGTTCATAATCGACGTAGTACGTATCGCCTGCTGTCAAACGTTCCATTTCACTTGGGCCAACAACAACAAGGACCGCATCGCCTGCTGCATAAAACTTGAAGACAACTTGAAGGTACTGATATTCTTTCTTTTTTTTTTTTTGAGACTACAACAACATTAACTCTCTGAATGCTGGGCCATGCTGACATTCGACAATATAATAATGGACCGGACCGCTCGTGTCCCAAAAATTCTGATATGATTTGATATGATGCCAGGATAAAAAAGAATTGCGGTCAACTTGCGCGGTTGCGGCACAACATTTTTATTCCATCATTCAACCAAGGCAGCCATGCATTCAGTCAGCCAGTCAGTCAATAAATTATAATTTTTATTTATAAAGAAAGCAGATACTTTAATGGGTTAAAAAAATGGGACGAAACTTCTGTTAGTAACCGCCGGTCATTTAAAACATTAAAGCTCCAAAAACTGAGACGACGACGAAAAAAACCGCTCGGTTTTTGTAAAGAGAAATAAAATTATTATATTAACACTAAAAACGAAATAAAACTTTCTTGTTTTATTGTGGTTTTCTTGTGGAAAAAGAGCCTCGAAAAATTCGAGGAATTTGTTGCTAACAGCTGTTGCTGCTGTTGCTTTTTTTGCTAACATTCGTGTTTCGACGGAGAGACCACGATCGAGCCTCGACCAACTGCCATCCATCGATCGTGCTTAAGGAATGTTGCAAGAGACCCCTGGGTTCCCCCCCCCACCCTCCACCCGGCATGTCCCAGTGCGCGCTGCAGAGCAGAATCAAAGAAATGTAAATGAAATCGAATACTCCGAAGCGCCAAAAATCAACAGACGGCTTAAACGGATTAAGCCATATGCTGCCGCCCGCCCACACGCGAAGCTGATAAAAATGTGAATTTAATTCTTTATGGTAACTTTTGTTGTTGTTTTTTTTTTTTGGTGTACCATATTTTGGTCTCGTATCTCCGGGATATGAGTCGATTGTGCATAGGATCAGTGAAAGCAGGTTAAATGACAAAGAAAATGTTGTCTACCGTGTACCGTCGTCGTTGTTGTCGTTGTTGTTATTTATTTGTTTGATTATTTATGATATTTGTTGGCCGTGCGAAAGTTGGCCAAGACCAAACAACAACAACTAACTAACTATGTCTTCTTAGACTTTATTAATGAAAGTGTCCGCTGATCTTGCTTGTGCGCAAAGATTCGTCGAAAGACAGACAGAGAATAAATGTTGCCGGCTAAAGACTCTGAACGACGGACTCAGCAAGAAATAATTTATCTCAATTTTCGCTACACACGAAACAGAACTTTTGGGAAAACTTTTGGAACAACAACAACAACCAACAACAACTGCAAACGAACCTTTCTAAACTTCGCGATCGATCATTCTAACGGCGCTGATGGGTTAAAGGCAAAAGTGTGGCCACAGTGAGCGGGCGAAGGTAGCCAGCCTCACTTCTTCAGCTTCTCATTCTTCTTCTTCTTCTTCTTCTCATTCTTCTTCTTCTTCTTTCAAATGTCCCAACTTAATTTTATCGCTTTTTTCCTGCTGACCTAATTTTTTCTTACACAAATATATTTTTTGCTTTATTGTTTCGTTGTCGTCGTCTTTATTGTTGTTGCTGTTGTTGTTGTTGTTGTTGTTGTTTTTGTTAACTTTCTGTGATGGTTTTGTTTTAACACCGTCTGCCGCTTATCGTCGGCGTCATTCCTTTCTGTTTCTGACCGATTTTTATTGAAGCCTCAGCAAGAGTTTCTTTGCCTTCGAAGGTTTCGTTCGTTCGTTCGATCGGTTCGAACAGCTTCCAGAGACTCTGGCAGAATTTTCCTGACAGCAAAATTGATAAATGTTTTTTTGACGTTCTGTAGCTGATGAAGCGCAGAAGAAGGAGCAAAAAAGCGAATAAAAACACTCAAAAAGTGCAATTTTGTATTGACCAGCCTTACAACTTTTTTTTTGTGCGATAAACCAAATTTCGTGATCATAAATTAAAATAAAGGAATCGGAAAGGAAGAAGACGTTAAGGGGGGAAAGGGGGAGGAGGGGGAGGAGGAGGGGCATACCAAATGGGTGCCTGGACGCAAAAAATGTGATACCGTTAAGTGGTGAAATTATGGCGAATGGTTCGACAGATCGTTCGTCGGCCCATTTCGGCCCATGACAACACAGTGCGGCCGAGTACGAGAAGACGGACTTAAGACTTAAGGTTGGTGGTTATGAATGAGATGCCATGATGCTTCATGATTATAATTGCCTAAAATAAAACTAAAAATGATGAGCAATGAAGAACGAAGAATGAGGTCAGGGTAACATTGTCGTTGGGGATGATGCTGCTGCTGAGGAAGGAGTACTTCGGGCAGACAGAAAGAAACTGGGGTAAGGGCTGAAGGCACTAAATGAGATTCACAATGTCATCCTTCTGATCCTTCTAGCTGTTACCAGTTTCTTTCTGCAACCATTTGATGAAGGAGATTGCGAACGAAGGCGGTTTTGAGATGACAATATATGTATGTAGATCTCGATACGTATAAGATCATGAGAATAAAAGAAAGGATGAAAAAATGTGGTAGGTAAATGCGAATGTAGGTTAAAATGTGGCTAAAAATGAAGGAGTAATCTTACATTTCGTTGAGCTTAAAAGGATTTAGATAAAAAGTTATCCTTCTTTGCTATAGTGCAGTGTGCGCCATGTTTTATGTCGGTATGTGAACATTGAATAACTTTAAGAACGGATCAACCGATTGATTTGAAGAAACATGGTTTTGAAATGTCAATTACAGTACAATTTTGACCGTATTGTTTTACTGTGCAACCATGAATCACTTTACACCGAAAGAACGCGACGAAATAGTGACGCTCAAAAAAGTGATGAAAAACGCAGCAAAAAGGGCACACTTTGCTTTGGCCAATAGAGTGGCCGCCTGTCGATGATGTTGCATACAAAAACTAGTCTAAATAAATAATTAAGGGACCAAGTTTAATAAAAATACCTCATATATGGACAATAGGTTGTTTTTTTTTAAACTTGTTCAGTATTCACATACCGACATAAAAGATGGCGCACCCTGAACTAAAAAATTTCGCCCAATTTCTCGATGGAAGAGAGTGACAGAAAGTTAAGAGACTTTAAAGGCACCAACTTAGCAAAGGTTAAGAGGTTGAGTTTAAGGTTGAGGTGAATTTCGTTTTCTGAAAGGAAGAAGTCATTCATTTGAAGGCATTTATTTTAGGCTCGCGTCTATTAAAAATTTGCTCAGTGAACCTGAATCTCAAAAAAGAAGTTCAAGGTTACTTTTCCGATTTTTCTACACATAGAAAAAATCCTCGCAAATCCCAGCAACAAAGTTGTTGACGTATGCGCTTGTTCGCACAAACCGGCACGGACTGGTTGATGACCATTCTCAGCGGGATGATGGTTCTAATTGTTTCCTTTGGCCCATTTATTGTCTTTTTTGACACCATTAGTTGTTGTTGTTGTTGTTGTTGTTGTAGACGACATTGCCATGCATATTTAGACGGTCACTGAAAACGTTTGGTTTTCTGGCGTGGTTTTTTCTCTGTGTTCCTTTTGGGTTTTTCTCTTCAAAGAATGAATGAATGAATGACGGCAGCATGCATGATGCATGCCTGCATGCAAATGAACTTGTGTTTCCCATGAGTTGTTGCTATTGTTGTTGTTGTTGTTGTTCTGTGTGTGTGGTTTTTGTTTCGAGCAGAACCAAAGCATCGAAGAAGTTTCAACCTCAGCAATTTTGTGAAAAGTCACGTTTAGGAAAATTTGCCCAATTTTTTTTTTGTTCGTCCTCGAAAATTATAAGTTATGGAAGCCTCCTGACAGCGAGAGAGAGAGCGCAGAATTTAATTATATTCTTACTGCTGCCAAACAAACCTTTTTTTTTTTTAGGTGAATAATTTCTTTCGCTTCTTGAGCAATTTTCAGTTCATCTGAAGAAAATCGCATTTTGGCAGAGAAGATCTTCCGGAAGACGGCAGTCGGCGGTCGGTCAGAAGCAGAAGGTGAAAAGATTAGCCGAGAAGTAGAAAATTTCTCAAAAATAATTCGTTCTCACGAAAAAGTCTTCAGATTTTTCATGGTTTTTCCCGGCTTTTTGGAAAACGTTTAAAATGTTGGAAAAGCAAATGAATGGCAAATAATGAAAGAATTTCCTTGCATTTCAGCATTCATTCTTTCATTCTTCCAGTACTTCTGAATCATAAATGTTCAATTTGCAAACGGAAAGACCAATGTTTTCATTGTCAAAATCAATGGCCTCAACGCAGCAATAAAATGCTAACAAAGGCTCAGCTTGAGCGACCCTTAAAATGTTGACGCACTTAAAGAGAAGTTAAAGGCAAGCAATTCTCAAGGATAAGACGGTTTTTGTGAATACACAAAGAAAAGGCATTTAAAATTTGGAAGGATAAATAAAAGTATCGGTCGGAGGAACTGTTGCTTTTAGCGCCACTCGATTTTACTCGCAGCGACTTTTTACAAACAGCGCACAACAACGCGCGCCATTGAACGACGCAAAGGTTGAGGAAAAACCTTTTTCATAGTATTCACGACTGAAATGTTTGTTGTGTGCGACCAAAAACCGAAGTAAGAAAAGGAGCAGGCTTTTCTGACGCCGCTGCCAGCGCTAGCACTTCATTGGCCGCAACAGTTGCGGCTGTTTGCCGCGTATCTCGCGTATCTCTCTCCCTTTTTAGACTGCAAAGGTTTTCGCCCACAAAAAAATATTCGGAAATGACAAGAAAAAGGAGCGGGCTTTTCTGACGCCTCTGCCAGCGTTTGCAACTTTATTGGCCGCCACAGTTGCGGCTGTTGGCCGCGGATCTCGCAGTCTCTTCCTTTTCAAACTGCAAAGGTTTTCGCCCACGAAAAACTATTCGGAAAAGACAATCAGCAAATATATTTACGGCGAGGCCTGAAAGCAAGGCGCTCACAGAAATTTTGAAATGGAGTGGAAGCGTCTTCCTTCCTTTGCGGCTTCTTTCAAACGATTTTTTTCCCAGTTTTTTTGAGTTTTTTCCAAAAAAAGGTATAATGTAATACTTTCTGATGTTGTTATTGTTGTTGTTGTTACTGCTGCTGCTGCTGGTTCTTATCTCTTTTGCTACCGATAACACGCTTTCGGCAATTTCAATGTTATTGTGCACGCCTTTCAACTTGTTGTTGTTGTTGCTGTTGTTAACTTCCTTCGATTCCGATGCTTTTACTGCTTTCGTTAAGCTCGAGTAACTTTAATTTATCACTCGAATGCTGTTAAAAGCATCATCATCATCATTATCATCATCAAGAAGTGAAAATGCAAACCATAAGCAGTAAACAAACAAGCACAAAGGCCAACAACAACAACATATACAACAGCAATGACTATGGTCAACCTAGCAACAGACGTTAGTAAAGCAAAGAAGTATGACACTAAGAGTAGGCGTGTCAGCCCACACGCAGAAGCGGAGTATGACAACGATAACGACAACGACTGCAGCAACAGCAAGAACGTTTGCCGCAAACGTACAAACAGCAAAGAATGACAACAGCAGCAGCACCAGCAGCAGCAACAGCTGTCAATGCAAACGATTGTGGCAAAAAAAAAAAACGACAATGACGGTTTAAAAAAAAATATTTTTTATACAAAAGTTGAGGGCAAAAATAGACGAAATACAAGGACCATAAAGTCCATTTGCATGCACTTGCGAAGTGAAGGAGCGTCGTTGAAAGATGACGGCAACAACAACAACAAGCACAACAACAACAAGCACAACAATCTTGCTCGTTCCGTCTCAAGAGAAAGACTGATGATGATGGAAAGAAGGAAAGCGGCAGAGCAGAGTGTTGTCGGCGGTGAAGGCAGAAGGGAGCGGGGGGTGAGGGCGGTGAGAAGGCGGATGAATTTATTTCCCACCATCGGTCGATCGGTCGATGGATAGTCTTTGCTGCTGCTGAAGAAATAGCGAAGGAGTGGCGCGCTTCCTGCTTCATTTCGTTTGGGTTTGGCTATGCTGTGAAAAGCCCCAAAAAGAGTAAGAAGAAGCAGAAAAAGAGTAAAAAAGGAAAAGGAAGAAGAAAAGTGTAACACAAAGAATTTTAAGAAATTGAGAAAAAAATTTGGCAAAAGAAACTTTTCTTGTAGTTTTCCTGCCAGCTTTTTTCACAAAATATTAAAGCGACAAGAATTAATGTACTGCATTATTTATACATATTAGTGTAATTAATTAAATTAAATTTAAACTTAACTAAATTAATATTAATTTTATTAATAAATTTTGTTGACTTTGCTGATTTTATTGAATTTTATTGACAAAATATATTGCATTATTTAAGCATATTAGTTTAATTAACTAAATTAAATTAATAGATAAATATAAAATTAATATTAATTTAATTTTTAATTTTATTTTATTAATACATTTGGTTGACTTTATTGATTTTATTGGATTTTATTCACAAAATATATTGTATTATTCATACATATTAGTTTAATTAATGAAATTAATTAATTAATTTAATTAATTTTATTAATTAGTTAATTATTTTAATTAATTATTAAAATTAAATATAAAATTAATATTAATTTAATTTTTAATTTAATTTTATTAATAAATTTTACTGCCTTCAACGTGTTTAACACGCTTTTAACAATATTTGATTTTATTTCTCTTTAGTTTTTTATGGCAAAAATCGATGAATATTAAAAAATGTTTTCTTACGCTTTTTCGTCGTTAACGTCTAAGGATTGTTGCAGAAAAAAATGTGTATAAAATTAAAATGTATGTATGTTCTCTCTTTGTCTTGTTTTCATTTCTGTCGACACCAAAAACGTTGCCCAGTTTTCTATTTATTTATGGTTTTTGTTAGTGTTGTTGTTGTTGGCGGTGATGGCGGTGGTGGTGGCGGTTGTGGCGGTTGTGGTGTTGCATCAATTACTGACAGCCAGCAACAGCGACAGCAACCTTTCACTTTGCAGCAACCGTTCGTCCATGCGTTGTCCGTGCTGCTGCGTCGTCCATCCGTTCATACGAAATGATGCATTTTTTCACTCCGCCGCAATTCATTTTTCATTTGCTTCAACGAGACAAGACGAGACGAGACGAGACGAGACGGACGGACGACTTCGGACAAAAGAAAAGCAACAACAGCCATAACAACAATAACAATAGAGTTATCGCGTTCGTGTTCATAATTTAATCGACACTCTTTTCTTCATTTTTTATAGCTTTTTATTTTCTGACAGCATCGAAGAAGCACCGAAGAAGAAGAAGAAAACTGGGTTAACACGTTAAGCTAACGCGTTACGTCGGCCTCAGAATTGGCCAACAATTTGGAAGCCATTTGCGTTACATTATTTGCTGGTTCTTGTTGTTGTTGAAGTTGTTGTAGTTTTTGAAGCTGCTAAGCGTTTTTAAGTCAATAAAGTTTAAAAACCAAAAAAAAAAAAAAAAATTGAGCGTGATGCGCCAACGATTTACGTAAGCAAACTTGCATTTTATTAACAGAATTTCTTCCTTTTTTTTGATAATTTCAAAATTTTTGACCAATCGATCAAACGATCGCTCAATAAACAAAAAGCAAAAATTGGAGCAAAGATTTTTAAACGATGAAAAACTAGAGTCTTTAAAGCAAGCTAAACAAAAGACATTGTTGTTGTTGTTGTACGTGTTGTTGGTAGTGGTGGTGTTGTTGTTGCTGTTGGTGGTGGTGTTGTTGTTGTTGCTGTTGTTGTTGTTGTTGTTGTTGTTGTTGCTGTTGCTGTTGTTGTTGTTCTTTGAGCTCATCAATCTTCGGCCAATTAACGTGACTGAAAAGTTTTCCCAAACATAAATCGTAACACTTTGTTGTTGTTGTTGTTGTTGTTGTTGTTGTTGTTGTTGTTGTTGTGTTTAGATGCAGAGACGTAGGGACGCAGAAAACGCAGCTGGTGACCGCGGGCCGTTGTCGGCCGGAGCGGCGTGGCGCGGCGCTCGCAACTACGAAAACGTCTTCTCAAGCGGCCTTTGACCGCGCTTACAGGGTGTTACCAATTTACGTTAAATGACAGCCTTCTATTTTTTTTTTTCAAAGTGTCAAAACGGTTTTGGTAAACAGAAGATTTTCAAGATAGTTTCGGTTTAATTTACATAAGAAAATCGATAAAATTCGTGACAACAATTAAAAATATGACAAAAAATTCGGAAGAAATCCTTAAAAAAAATAGCCCTGTTTTTGCTTTGGCCTCAATTGAATTTATAACAACTAAAGCGCTATTACAACAACAACAACTAAAACAACAACAACAACAATAACAATAACAACAACAACAACATAAATAACAAGCATAAAAACGATAATGTGATGCGCCTGCATTGTTCAGTTAACAATGCCAACACTGCTATTACAACAACAACAACAACAATAAAGAAATTAAATTTAACGCCAATTTTTTTGAGCTGAGTTGAGTTGTTTCGGAAACAATTATACGCCGATCATTGTTGTTGTTTTTTTTTTTGTTTGTTGCTATCGATGTTGCTGTTTCTGTTGTTAACAACAAGCTCATCATCATTTAACAAACAGCTGGCGTTCACTTTTCGAACAAAGAAAATTAAAAGTGTAACAAAATGAAAGAGTAGCCGTGAAGGAAGAGGAAGAAGAAGAAGAACTCCTCACAAAGCAATTCAAGAGGATTCAAGAAGAAAGTTGAACGCAACAGCAGCAGCAGCAGCGAAAACCAGCAACAACAACAACGACTAAAACAAAAACGAAAACAATTTAAAGCCAAATCAAAGCAAAGCAGCTGAGAAGAGTTAACGAAAGGTAAAAAACGGTGCACGGAAACCGTGAGCGGTCCAGAAGCGACCTCGGCCGCAGCCTCAAGCTGAGCTGACAATTTGAAAAATAATAATAACATCAACTAAAACAACAGTAACAACAACAACAACAACAAACAGACAGCCACAAAAAATCGAAAGAAGACGGACGGACGGACGGACGGACGGACGGACGAAAACGGAAGAATCTGCTAAAGCGTTTTTGATCAGCACGAAAAAAAATCTTAAGAAGTTACAGAAAGTGAGACGCGAGGATGTTGGACGGACGGATGGATGTAGAGGGACAGAGACGAGGGACGGCGGCAGGGACGGACGAACGTGCCAGATGCAGAACGAAAGCTTTTGTTAACAAAATCGAATTATTTGGGTCAACAGAGCGAGATCTCGACAGCACGACAGATCTCGTAGCGGCTGACGGCCGGCAGTCACAATCGCACAATAACAACAACAACAACAACAATACTAACAACAACAACAACAACAACAATAATACTAACAACAACAACAACAACCACGGAAACAGAGACAGCTGCCTGAAAAGTAAAACACTCACAAGAACGAAACGTGTTGCCAAAAAGCAACAACAACAACAACTAACAACAACAACAACCAACAAACAACAACTTCACCCAGCAATGAAGTTAATAAATGGCGAGCACAAAAAAAAAAAACGTTGCTAAAGCGCACGATGATGAAGTGTTAATTTAGTAGACACCACTAAAAAAGACAACAACAACAACTACAACAACACAACAGCAAAATGATAATCATGACACCGCCAGCAACAGCAAAAATAAAACATTCACACAAAAAAAAAATAAATAAATAAAAGGGAAAAAAACCGAAACAGAAAACCTAAATAAAAAGAGAAACGAAAGAAAGAAAGGAAATGCCGAAGAAATCACACACCAAAAAAAATCAAAAAAAAAAAAAAACCGATCGTGTTGTGCCAAAAATTTTTGGGGACAACAATGTTAAGAATGTTGTTGTTGTCGGCAACACGAAAACGAGCCAAGAGTCACTTGATGTCGATGGTAGCGTCTCGAACAACAACAATAATAACAACAACAACAACAGCAGCAACAAACAACAGCAACAACAACAACAACAACAAACAGCAACAACAACAACAACACTGACAATTTACCCGAGCATTTGACCTCGACATTAAAAAATCGCTCGCGGGCTGCGACAAAGCGGCGAACTATACGACGTTGTTGTTATTGTTGTTGTTATTGTTGTTGTTGTTGTCGTTATTGTTGTTGTTGTTGTTGTTATTGTTGTTGTTGTTTGCAGTTGGTGCTGCTGTCGCTCTCATTGCTGTCGCCGCTGTTCTTGTCGTGAAAGTTGAATGACCAAAATGAGGCGACAACAACAACAACAACAACAACAACAACAACAACAACAACAGACAGCAGCTGACAACAATCGACATCACAAATCAAGCAACGAAAACGAAATGCAAAAAAGGAGCACACGCACACACACACACACGCCGACCGTGAGTGCATTCTTTGGAGCCCAATTCTTTATAGCCGGAGGCTAAAAACGAAAGACTTAAGCGACAAACTTGCACCTGAGCCAAAAAAGTGTTGTCAGACGACCATTCATCGTCCGTGCGTCCGTCATTAGTCCGTCCATCTGTCAGTCTCAGTCCGTCCGTCCATCCGTCAGTCAGTCCGTCCGTCCGTCAGCTTTAGCCGTCTGCTGCTGAGTTTGCTGTTATTTTTTTACTGCGCGGCGTTGCGTCGCATCGTGTGAAGCACGAAACGAAACGAAACGTATATATTTAGTGCAACAAAAGGACAACAACAACAACAACAACAACAACAACAACAGCGATGAGATCAAAGACAGTAGTAGCAAGAACAACAAGCCAGCCTTGATGGCAGCAAAGTAACAACAACAACAACAACAAAAACAACAACAAAATTTAGAGCAGATTCTTATCGCAAACGCCGCTTGTTGTCGAAAGTCGTCAACACAGAATTTCTCCGCTTCCTTGAACTTTTCTCGGACTTTCGTCTCGGACACTTCTTGGGCACTTCTTGTCGGTCCACCAGCGCCGACACTTATTGGACACTTCTTGGACTTGACTCGATTTGACTTTACTTTACTTTACTTGGACTATTTTCGATTCGCCGAAATGAAACGTGAGCGATTGTTGTTGAACGTTTAAATTTATTGCTGAACTTGATTGTTGTTCTTGTTGTTTGTTGTTGGTTGTTGTTCTTTGTAGATGATGTTAGCGTATGTAAGTCTTTTTTTCCTTTTTTTTTTTGGAAAAATATTCAGCGATTTTTCGTTACTTTCACGGTTTGCATTTTCAACGTCGTCGTCGTTGTGGTTGTTGTTTTTTTGTTGTTGTTCTTGTTGTTGTTCTTGTTGTTGTTGTTCTCATTGATTATCATACGTGCATGAAAATCTCTGCTCATTTTTTATGTTATTATGATCATTCTGTTGATTTTCTCGAAAGCATTCTGTTGTATTTTTTTTTTTTAAACTCCGGCAATCATTATGCGGATAATCACGTGATGAATGAAAGCAAGGAAGAAAGGAAGGAAGGATGGATGGCTGGATGGATGGTTGGAACGCATGGCGAATTGAGAAAAAGTGGCGAATGGCATCCGGCGAACGGCGAACGGCGGAAATTTCTTTCATTCGTTAATGTCGAATAAAGAATTTATGGATGGTTTGTGAGTTACGACAGAGAGAGAGAAAAGGAAAAGGAAAAGAAAAAGATTTAACTTTCTTTATTTATAAGCGCAAATCGTATGTATATTTAGAAATCGTATACAAAATGCATATTCTTTTATGAAAAATGTTTATAATGACAGAATTTAAAAAAGAAATTAAAATTCGAAAAATATTTTCTTTGAGCAAAATTGTTCGCAATTAATTTCAGACTAACAACAACAACAACAAAAATCACAGTAACAACAATCACAGCAACAACAACACTCAGACATTTGCAATGAAACGAAAAACCGACACTGATTGAAAAATTGCGTTTTTATAAAAATATCGTGCATTATTTTTTTAGCTTTATACTTCTCTCACTCTCTTTCTCTGTCTCTCTTTCTCTCGCTCTTTACTCCCTACCTCCCTCCCTCCCTTTTTGTTGTTGTTGTTGTTGTTTGTAACATTTCAATTGATTTCAATTCAATTCAATCACTGAAAAAATCACTTCACTCATTTTGTGAAGTTGGCAACACTGGCTCTCTGCCGCTGGCTTTACATTCAATTAGTTTCTGCTAAATGGCGACGCAACGCGACGCAACGCGACGCAACGCGACGTAACGCGACGCAATGCTTTTGACGCCCGTCAGTACATACCGTTGATTGGTTTGAAATCGTAGCAACTACAATAACAATTACAATAACAATTACAATTACTATAGTAATAATAATAGGAATAAAAACAACGACAACAACAACATTACAGCACCAATAACCATCAGAGAGGTAAGAGAGATCGTCATACAAAATTGCTTAATTTATTTGCTGCTCAACAGCTCAAGTTTTTGTTGTTGTTGTTGCTTTTTAAACGGCTTTCATCTTAATATTGTTGTTGTTGTTGTTGTTGTTGTTGTTGTTCTTGTTGTTTATGTTCGTTGTTACGGTCATCTGCGCCGTCATCAGCGCTCTTGCGTTGCCATCATCAATTAATTGAACGCTGTGCGTTGCCAGAAAGCGCCAGCAACAAACAGCGAGCGCCAAGACAAAATTGCTCGATTATTTTTTTGTTTTTGTTCAGTTTGTGAATAGATCAGCGTTTGCCAGCGTTTAAAATTGCTTGCTCACGAAGCCGGATGGAAAGGGTTAAAGTGATGCGGCGTTCGGCCTTTGCTGAATTTCGCCATTATTCACCAAAAAACAGAACACATTCTTTGCTATGATTTTTAATAAATCTACGATACGATATTTAATATATTTGGCATATATGATATTTAACAAATATTACAATATATTTTTGTAATTTTAGTTTTGCTCCATTTTGTTCTTCTTCTTCTCATAGAGACTCAAGAAACATCCACACTTTTCGAATCGAAATGAATCGAAACGGAAAAGAAAGAGTGAGTAGAAGAAATCTCGCTATTGTTTTGCCGCTGAGGAAATTATACAACAACAACAATCACAACAACAACAACAAGAACAGTAGAAACAACAACGTTTTCACGTTTCAACGTTTTATTTTTTCTGCTTAAAGTTTAAAGAACTTGCTTTAAAGCCGCGTTGCTGCCCGCTTTCGAAGCAACTACGCGTGCCTTCAAGTATCCGCGCCCCATAAGGCTTTCCTAGTTTAACGTCTGCTAGTCCGCACCACTCTCCTTCCTCCCTCCCCACCCCCCCTCCACAACCTCCCCACGGCCCTTTCGACTACTCATAGCAGCTCCATTTAATTGCTTTCAAACCGTCCGGCGACGTCCGGCAAAAGTGACCAACGCGAAGAGCTCTAGATATGTTCAGCAAAAATGTATACTGAAAAGTAGAAGAAGAAGGGACAGGGACAACAGCAGTCGTCACAATCAAGTTTTAAACTATCAACAACAACAAGAACAACAATAACAACATCTTAATAGCGAAAAATTCCTTTTTCTGCCCAGAATCTGAGCAAGAATTCAGATGATTTACAAAAAACTGCGGCAAAAACGGAAAAAACCAATAAAATTAAAAAGCGAAGAAGAAGAAGAAGAAGAAGACGCAACAAAATATCATAACATAATAAGAAGATAAAGATATAAAGAAATAAGTAAAGGCGAGCGCAACAAGTAGAAAAACAACAAAAACAAAATGAAATAAAATTAAAAAAAAAAAAGAGTAGCAACGTTCCAAGGTCGTTTCATTACAGCACACGTCCTTGGATAATTACATTCCTCGCGTTTCTATCTGGAATAGTGTTGTTGTTGTTGGTTGTTGGTTGTTGGTGGTTGGTGGTTGGTTGTTGTTGTTGTGTTTGTTGGGTTTGTTGCTGTTAGTGCATTAACGTCGCTGAGGCCGCCGCCGCTGCCCTTTTTGTATCGTAGTTGTTTGTAAGCAACATTGTTGTAGCATTGACTCTTGGTTGCTGCTCAATGTTGTTGTTGTTGTTGTTGTTGTTGTAGTTAATAGACAGCATTTATGGATGTTGTACGTTGTTGTTGTTGTTGTTGTTGTAGTTAATAGACAGCAGTTATGGATGTTGTACGTTGTTGTTGTTGTACGACTATATTTAATAAATGACAGCTTTTCGCACAACAACAAAACCATCAACAACTACAACAACAACAACAACAACAATAATAACAACAACAACAACAACAACACTAACAGCACATACATACACACACACACACACACACACACACACACACAGCCTACACACAACAGCTGCATTGACTTAAAAGCTGAACGTTGCAGCAGCAGCAGCAGCAGCAGCATCAACGGCGCCAGCAGAGGCCAAAGCAGCACCAACCTCAGCCGAACTGCCATTAAGATTTTATGCAATGCTTTTTTTCAGCCATCTTTCGCCTCGTCCTCGTCCTCATCGTCATAGTGTTCTTCTTCTTCTTCTTATTGTTCTTATTCTGCTTTATTGGCTCGCGGGCTGATTACACCTATGCACGTATTCTCCGTCTCTTTCTAATTCCTAAAAAATTCTCTCTCTCTTCTGCGGCGGTTTAAGAAACTTTCTAACTCGAGCAGCGTCAGCGTCGCGCGTTGCTAAACGTTCGTTGATCGAACTAAGGCCAGAACAACGCCAGAGGCCACCAGAGGCAACCAGAGGCCGCGCCGAGAAGGGAAGAGGTTGTGGTGAGAGGGGGAAGGGGGAAGGGGGCAATTCGTGTTGCGTTCTTTGTTGTTTTAACAGCGTCTCTCTGAGTTCATCGAACGCTGTAGCTTTTATAAGTTGGTTATGGCTTATTGTTGTTGTTGCTGTCGGTGTTGCCGCATCCGTTCTACGATATTTGTGTGTGTGTGTGTGTGTATTGCAAACGTGTTTCTCCAACTGCGGCAGCTGCCTTTTGATTCGGTTTGCTGCTGCTGCTGCCGTTTTCTTCATCTGCGTCTCGCGCAGCCATAATTCTTGGCATTTTGGCGGGCCGAGCAGCAGCAGCAGCTGCTGCTTGAAGCTGCATTGTTTAAGGAGGAGTAGGTGGATCGAGCCTGGGCCACGGCTCGATTGCAAGAAATGGCCAGATGCCAGATCCCGGAAGGGTTATGCGGCGCCGCAGCCAAAACTTATTGAATAAAATTGAATAAAAAAGTTACTACATAGACGGACTTGTTGTTGTTGTTGTCGTTGCAGATGTTGTTGTTGTTGTCGACTACTTCTGCTCACAGAAAGAACAGAACAGATCAGACCAGAAATGGATGAATGATGACGAGGTTGGCTTGATAAGTTCTTCTCAAGCGAGAAAGTTCTTCAAATGCGTACGAAATTCTTATTTTATTTTCCGGAAGTCCTTAAGGTTTAAATAAAACCCTCTGGGCACGCATTCGCACAAATTTTTCTTCGCTTAAAATATTGGACAGACCGTGATAAAAAAAAACCGATCAAGAAAAAGCGCCGACAAGTTTTTCTGTGAAGCGCAATGTCGTCAATTTTTGTATGCGGCCCACCGCCGCCCACCCCCGCCCTTCATCATACCTTTCCAGCAGCTCGTGGCCGGCGGCACATCATAACTCTACCGCACTCGATGGCGCATGGTCGGAGCAAAAACGCCGAGCCGGTTCAGTTGACATCGTGCGAACCAAGCTCGATCGACGTACAGCCTACGCCAGAAGCAATAAAGAGTTGATGATGATAATGACGATGTCGGTAGTGTTAATGATGATGCCAATGATGATGATGGTGATAGTGATGGTGACGGCAACGATAGTGGTTGCCATCAAAACCAGTTTTTTATCCGCATTTTGCTATTTTCAAGAAAGCGACTTTTTTCTTTCCAAAACTACGTACCAGCGATCTCCCAACCCCATTACACCCCCTCCCCTTCACCCCTCTACCCCTTCACCACTCTATAATCGTCCAGAACAATTGCCCAGAACTTTTCTGGCGACTACGAATTCAGCATTCATTGTATTTGTTTGAAGCTCGATGGAAGACCACTCGCCGTGATCAGACCGATTTTCGGTCTGGTCTGCGATTGCGCATAAAAGTGTGTGGGACGGCGGGGTAGCAGCGGGGAGAGAGTAAGGGTGCAATCAAAGTGGGTGAGCCAGGTAAGTCGAGAGCCAGGCTTCCCACGAGTACTGAAGGAAAGAGAACCGATTGTGGTTGGCGGTGGGCTGTAGTCGCAGGAAGCAGGCTACGCGACTTGTCCGCACCGAACCATGACTTCGAAAACTTTTCTAAAATAATCTTTAAGTGATATTTTTTAAACATTAAATAACATAATGTCCTAAAATAAAGTTAAAATGTCCTAAAAATGCTTTTTGCTTTCTCAAGTTGAGGCGTATAGCTCCGGCACTTTTCTACGGATTTTCATTATTCAAAAAAGGTTATGTAGCTAAAAACTGCGACTTTAGGGAGAAAAAAAGTTATTTCAAATATGTTTAAAAGGCACAAAGTTATGAAGGCTAGAATAATGCAAAGTGCAAAGTATTGTACTTCAGTGGCATCAATTCGGCAGCTCTAAAAATAAAGCCAACTGTTCGATATATTTACTTACGATAAAGCTAAAAAAATACAAAATTATTACCTACCTCTCGCGAGTATAAACAAATTTTAATTTAATTTAATCAATAATTAAAATTAAATTAAAGAAAAATTATAAAAAAAAATTTTTTAAATTTTATTAATTAAATTAATTAAATTAATTAATTAATTACATTAATACTTAATTAATTTAATTTAATTTTTTAAATTTATTTTTTTTTTAAATTAAAAATTAAAATTAAATTTTTAATTTTTTTTTTTTTTTAATTTTAATTTGTTGAATGCAGCATTAAACATTTAATTACTGCAAAATACTTCATATTTTTAAAAAGATTGGATAATTGTTGTGAACATCACTATCATTATCATCATCATCATGATCGCCGCCATCATCGAAGGATAAACAAATAAAAACTACCATAAAAACAAATTCATCAAACTTTTCATGTTTTTTACCAATAAAAAAACACGCAAGAAACAATAACAAATCCTTTTTGTCTTAATCTATACCAACAACAACAGCAACAACAACAACAAAACAACAACCATTAACAATTACACAAAACCAACTAAAAGCCAGTGCACAGCTTTTTAGAGAGTGTTTCCTGATGGGAAGGAGGAAGAAGAAGAATAAGAAGAAGAGGAAGAAGAAAACCAAGAAGAAGGAAGTAGTAGAAAAAGAAGGAAGTAGAAGCAGCAGCAGCAGCAGCAGCAGCTAGAGTAAGTGTTGCCGCCAGATCGTTCCTGTCTATTTGTGTTCTTCTAAACAAAGTAGTTTTTATTGTTTTAAGACGTTGTTGTTGTTGTTGTTGCTGCTGTTGGTTTATCATTAGACATTGCTGGTAGGTATAGAGTGCAATGTTGCCACCAACCAATGGCGGTTGCTGTTGCCGCTACCGATGTTTATATTCTTGTTGTATTGTTTTGTTTAGTTTTGTGTTTTTTTTATTGTTGATTTCCTGATTTTATAGTTCTTACCGCGCATACATTGTTGTTGTTGTTGTTGTTGTTGTTGTAATTAAAGTCTAAAGTGTTTGATCGTCGGGAAATTTATTGCGATCTTGTTACTAAATTTATTGCAGAAATTTACTGAAGTTTGACAGCTGAACAATTTATGAGCATCGGAAAGTGACAGCGCAAACAACGACAAAGTGAATTTGAAAAAAAAGGAAGGAAGAGGGGGGGGGGAGGGAGGGTGAAAGAGGGAATAGACTACGAGGGTGACAAGACTAAGAAAATGCGAACGAAACAGATCGAAAAACAGATGCATCAAGGATTTAATGCGTTTAAAATATTAGAAGAAGAAGAAGTAGAACAAGACCTCAAAGAAAAAAAGACGAAGAATAAAACAAAGAAAAAGGAGTAGAAAAAGAAGAGTGAGAGGGAGAAGATGCTACAATTAATTTACTGTAGACAAATTTTCATCTCGTATAATAAAAGAAATAAGAGGTGTAATGACATAAAAGTTAAACATAAAATTTCTTCTTATAATATTATAAGTTTTTATATAAGATACTATATAAAGTATACTAAGATACTAAGAGTTAAAGTATTCTTTTTCTTTGAGAATCATACGAATTTAGTTACCGAAAACGTCTTTTCCTTTTTCGAAGAGACAAAGAAGGTTCATTCTTTCTCTCTGATAGATGAATTCGGAAGAGTCTTTAATTTAAACAAGTCTTCCTTTTTGATTTCACAAAAAAATTAAGAGAACTCTTTGAGAATCATACGAATTTAGTTACCGAAAACCTCTTTTCCTTTTTCGAAGAGACAAAGAAAGTTCATTCTTCTCAGCGGATGGATGAATTCGGTAAAAGTTTACCTTTTTCATCCCAAGAAAAAATTGAGAGAATTCTTTAAATATTAATTGATTGATTGTTCCATTTTCCACTTTTTTTTTGCTCTTACAATCGAGAAGATTGTAAAGACCGTCAAACGTGATAAAAACTGAGCCGAAATATCGTACGAGAATGAAATAAATACGAGTACGAGGAATATATAAAGGAATGTGACCGACCTCAAAAAGCGCCAAAAAAAACCCTAAAAATTCCACAAGTTTTCTGGCATTTACTACACTCGTAACTCTGCATGTATGTATGTCTCCCTCTAATTTTCTATGATTATTTTTTGTGGTTTTTTTCTCGCTTTCAAATGTTTTTTTCTCAAATCGTTTTTTCACGATTGAGGTTTTTCTGCTTTCTGCTTCGCCACATTCTAACATTGTTTGGATTCTGTGGCTTTTTTTGATTCGAACCAAGCAAGCAACATGTAATTAGGTTGTTAATATTATCGCTGTTGTTGTTGTTGTTGTTGTTCTGTCATTGTTAGTACCTCATACAAACATTGTTAGTACCTACGAATAGTAACCAACAAAGCAGCGTCCGAAGAAATTCCGTTGTTGAGCGCTTTTTTAGTGGCTGATTTTTTTTGCCTTGAGTATGTCAGCAGCAACAATTGAAACCGATGCTACAACAACAACAACAACAACAGCAACCACCTCTCTTGAAAAAAATTGAAGTTCAAAGTCGTGAACACCGCGAAGGCACCGTGAACAAAACGCCAAGAAAATGCAAAACGAGTAAAAAATACAGCCGGCATCTGCATTAAAAAACCAACAAAAATACCCAACAAAGAAGGTCACGGACGCCATTTTTTTCCATCCGACACAGTTGTCGGACAGTTGGTGACACTGCGACAGTGACAGCAAGCAAAAAAAAAAAGTCCGCATGTACCAGCTCATGACAGAAGAAGAAAATTCAATTTATAATATTTTTTGCGAAAACAAAATCTTTTCTTCTCTGGGACAGCTCTTCTCTGCGGGCCTGCGGGCCTGCAAGCGCGTCTTCCTTCTTTCCTTTTCTGCGCCCAACCTACCTACCCCGAACCACCCCCGCAAACCGAGCCGACAACCCGCCGGCAGCCAGAATTACTTACTGACCGAGCAACTGGTTGGTTGCTCTGCCATTTTGTATGAAAACAGTATCCAGCGAACGGTGGTACCGTTACCGTGCTCGCCAAGACGGCTGTTTTCCCTTTCTTGTCGTCTCCGTAGCGAGATTACGACAACGACGTCGGAGACCAACTGTCAAAATGGCTTGGTTCGAACTGAACGGGCCGGGCCGATGCCAATACTGTTGGTACGCCAGGAATCACTGAACGAAGGGGCGTTGGGGGATGCGAGAACGTTTTAGCAGGAGTGAGTAACTGCCCCACTGGACGTGTGTGTGTGTGTGTGTGAGAGTGCATGCATATGCATGATTTCGCCGCGGCTCCGTGTCTGTCGACTGGCATAAAGCGGTGCGGCTTCGCGCGGTCGCAGTTAATCAATTTTCAACGACTCTTGATTTCCTTCCTGATCTAGATCGGTGCGCGCGATTGCGTTCGTCGTCGTCGTGATCGTCGTCGTCGTCGTCGTCTTGCGGGTTCTGTGTCGACTTGCGCTTGCTGCCGAAGCAGCCTCATCGTGGCGATGACTTCAGTCGTCGCAAGCATGCATATACATATTTGTAAGTATGTGCGTCGTCCGTTGTCCATGGCTCATCGTGTTGCCTGCGTTAATAACGCGTCTGCGTCAGGTTCCATTTGTTGTTCGGGCAAATCAAGTGGCAACGCTGTGCGTTGAACTCTGATTGAGTGACTGATTAAAACAACGGAAGATGTTGCCAACTAACCGTTGTTAGCAATTTTTTTTTGTATGTTCTCCGCTCTCTTCACACAAAGTTGCTGTAGTTGTTGTTGCAACTTTTTAGAGGAATAGCCGTTTCTGTTCTGATGAGAACTTTTTGCAATAATGAATAAAGATCGAGATTTCTTTGTACACAGCTCATAAACGGCTGCTGTCCATATTGTCGTCTTTTGTGGTACGATTGCCATTATCATTAATAATTTTCTTACGGTTTGTACGGCTACTTTTGATGAAGAGATAAAGGGTAATGTGAAGCGGACACAACAATAATTTTGCAAGCGTTGCAAAATCATTGCAAATAAAGACCTTTTTGCATTTTGTACATTATGTCTAGAACCCAAAACATCCTCAAGATAGAGAAGCTCTTCCTAGTACGAAAATTCACCAAAGAATGACTCTCTTTTTGGATAACATGAAGGATAGTCTGAAACCTAAAAACTAACAATTTTGCAAACGTTGCAAAATCATTGCAAATAAAGACCTTATTGCATTTCATAGGACCAAATTAAAGGACTTCAAAAAAAATATTTATCAAAATATATATTTTCCACCTAAAAAAATCATTCTTAAATTAATTAAAACGTTTAGTAAGAGTCAAAATTGAAGGCACTAAAAATTAAAACCAAAATTTAAGAGCCAAAATTTAAGGCACTAAAAAGTAAAACCTTTTCCATGCGAAACCTTTTTAAAATCTCAAAAACTTCATACCAAAAAAAAAAGAAAAAAGAAAGACCGATAGTGACCGAACCGCGCTGAATCATAACGATGCATGACGAATAATTTATCACCAAAACCAAAATAGATAAAAAAGATTAAAAATGTAGAAAACATGACTAACTTTGAGCGGTCGGTTAGTTTTAAAAATGGAAATATGTATACATAAAAATATAAAAATGCTAATATTAAAAAATACCATAAAATTAGTATTAACAATTAAATAAATTAAAATAAACAAATAAAACACCGCATATTTATTTTAAAAACAAAAAAAGGGTCCCAAAAAATGTTTAACTGCAGAAAATCACAATTAAGCTAAAAAAAATATCAAGAAAAAATTAATGAATTATTGTAAATCAAAGCCACGATTCCCAAACGCTTTTCAAGGTTAAAAATTAAATAATATTTATAAATATTTTGTTTTTTTATTTTAAAAGATTTCAAAATTTTTACCTTGCTTGACATTTAGGGCGGCGATTCGCATGCGATACATTTCAATAGTTTGGAGTCGAAGAAAAAACGAACTATGATTTTTCTAATACTTGAAGCACTTTTCATCAAAAAATGTTTAATAATATTCAATAATAATTAAGCCTCAAAAACAGGCAAAATGTGTGCGGTGTCTTCAGAAATAGTTAGAAGCTGACGATTATCCCTTGCACTGGAATGACGTGAAGTGGTCTCAAGGGTTAGCAAAAAAAAAACTGCTAAATTATAAAAAAATCACTGCACAAAGTTTAAAAGCTTATTTACTATTTAACACGTTAGTGTCCTCTGATAAATGTAATTTTGTTTTCACTTTTTTCGGACCAACGAGAATAAAATCGATCAATTATCCTTCAGCGTGTCTGTGGATTTTATTTTAACCACAAAATATTTGCGTCCTTTTGGATTTTTTCCGTTTTTTTTTTTGTGTGTTCTTGCAGTATTCTTTTATTTTTTCTTAATGCTTCGGAGCGCGCCAACCTTTTTAAAGAACGTTCAAGTGGTCACTGATTTTTCGCTTCCTGTCTCTTAAAGCTCGACTCGTGGAGGAGTCGAAGCCGCCGTGTATCCAACAGAAAGAACAGCGCAAAATTTAACAGCAACAACAACAATAACAACGACGAACAGTGCAATTTAGCAGAAGAAGAAGAACTGAAGGCATAAAAGAAAGAAAAACGTTAAAACAACAACAGCAACAAGAGCGACCACCAAAACGGCGGCAGTTGCACTGCAAGATGTTTTGCAAGAGAAGAAAAAGAAGAAGAAGCTGAAGAAAAACCGGCACTCAAACAACAACAAAAAAAAAAAAAGAAGTTCAAGTCCAACCTTTGCAGCATGTTCGATAACAACCAGCCACCAACCAACCAACCAACCTTTTAACACCGTTTAATCGACCAACAAACAACTCGAGCAAGCGTTGATTAACCAAAGGATCAACCGAGCGAGGCATCGATCGATGGTTCAACCAATACTTGCCACACTTGTTGCCGCAAGTCCTGAGCAATACTAAGGTAAGTGTATGTACTCGTATTTGTTGGATACACATGCTCCTAACATGCTCCAACCTGGTTCGTTGCATAGAAGCGTTTTAGCCCGAAAGTGACCAACAGGCAAGAACCTAAGAACCTAAGAACCTAAGATAGATGGATTATTTAAAAAAAGACCAACAACCGGACAGAAAAGATGGACCATCGAGGTTGGCCGACTGGTTCACTTAGAAATATAACTTTTCTCGCATGCTATCTTCCAGCTTCCACCTGATGCCACACATTCTTCATACTATCATGCTATTCAACCTGCTCTCACTAAATTCTACCTTCGAGCTCATACATTTTTCTTGGCGGTCGAACTGTTCGTAGCTTTAGTTCAAACCTCATACAAGTATGATGTTGCTGTTGCTGTTGCTGTTGCTCTCTCTCTCATAAACTCATAAACTTCTGATTTCCTGAGAAGATCGACAGATTTTATTCTGCTCTTGAAAGACTTAACGATCTGCCAAGTGATAAATGAATCGAAGCTGAGAAACCTGAGCAATATTTAACACTCGATGTATTTAAGTTAATGGTGGCGAAAAAAACCGTTCCAAAGTATTATTCTTCCACTGCGAGGAGGTTAAATTTCAAGCGAGTCATTTAAATATCGTAAAATAATTTCAACAATTAAATGCTTAATTTATTTTCAGCTCAAAAAATTTATGTCTCGCCATATTTTAAACTTTTTTATTGAACGCAAAAAAATATACAGCCTGGGCCGTCTTAAGAAATTCTCAAATTATCTAACACGAAAAGCAAAAAAAAAAGTCACTAACTTGTAGCGTGAGAATTTTTTTTTTATCTAGATCTTGTATTTCTTTTGAACATGTTCGAAATTTGTTTAAACTAATTAATTTTTTTAAGCTTACTCTAAGCTTATTTGCTGTATTTTTTTTCATGCTTAAATAAAATAAATTTTAAAATTTTATGCATATGATTTTATCGGAAAGAGTGACAAGATTTATATACATAAGTATACACACGTATACGACTTTCGTATACATTCTTATAATGTGTAAACAGTCTTTCCTCCTTCATATTGAACTAATGGTTCCACAATTTTTGCAATACTTTATATTATTTTATGCAAATTTTATTATATTTTATTAGTTCGTGTTTTCTCTTCAAATGAAGAAATAATAAAGAATGTGACAAAGTAATATTTTTATGAGACTCAAAAAAACATCTTAACCAATTAAGTCATGTTCAGTTCAAGAGACTTGAAAATAATTTCGAGTTGGCTCACGAAGAGTAAATATTTTTTTAACAAGAAAAAAAAATATAAAATAAAATCCCTTCAGAATTCGTTTTTTTTTTAAATATTTTTGAATATTTGTGTAAACAAATAAAAAACATGAAAGAATAATTGAATTTCATAAGATGATGAACAAAATTTGTTTTTTAGAAAAACAAATGTCTTTCTTATAAATTATTGGCAATTAAATGTACCCAGGAATATCTTATGCTTGGTCTATTAGTCTGTCGTTTCCTCTCCCTTCCTCTTCTTCTCCTTCTATTGTGTATTTTCTTGAAATGCTGTGTAGACTCATCCAAAACCAGAATAAGCCACGCACCGCAACTTTTGAAGAGCTCTCGAAATTTCTTCTCAAAAAAATCTCACTTGAATCATTCCAAAGAGTCCAAAATTCTTGCTTAATTAAGTGCAAACGAATATTTGTAAAAAAATATTTTCAATCATAAAAACTTCAACTTCAGACTGTGACAAAAAACCGAATGGCGACACAACTAATTCTTATTCCTTTTCAAGAGACCAGAAGAGGTCTCCTGGTCGACGGCTGGTTTATAGCAGTTTCGAGACGACCATCAATGAGAATGAGATAAATAAGAAAAAAATATCAGCAAAATTTTGGCTTTAATCTTGGTTTAAAAATAAATTTTTAGCCACCGAAAAGCTGTAAAAAAGAAAAAAATTATAAGTCCTGAAAAAAATTAGATTTGACGCTTCGAAGTGAGTTAAAAAAAAAACTCGAATTCGGTTTGTTATGTTTTAAAATTAAAAAAGAGTACAGCAAATTTTTTAAAAAAAGGTCACTGATTAAGGTTTAATCATTTGTTAAGATCGCAAAAAAAAATACAAAAATTAAAAAAAAATTAAAATTAAAATTTAACAAATATTTAAATAATATTTATATTAAAAAATTATAATACGTATAAAATTTTTAAAATAAATATTTTAAAAATTTCTTTAAAATAAATGTTAATCTTTTGTTATTCAAAGACTTAGCTGAGTTTTTAACTTGATTCCTGCTTTTGTTTTTGCTCTTCTTCTTCCACTTCTTCGATTATTTTTTGAATTTGTATCTTTTCTTTTCTTTTTCCTTTGTTTTAAACTTCTTCTGGTTGTTTCTTTCTTCTTCTGCTTCTTCACAACGCTAGCCCGTTTAACGCTCTATTGAATTTAATTTAATTTAATTGCCGTCATCGTCGTTGTTGTTGTTTCTGTTGTCTTTTTGTAACTTTATACTTTACTTTCTTGTTCCTGCCTTTATTTTTTTTTTTGTTTTTTATGTTTTAGTTTTTTTATTAACCTTATTTAATTTATTTATTTAATACAATTTAATTTGTTTATTTGGC